>CM053762.1:16162241-16206879 GCA_028658305.1 Pachyuromys duprasi
CGTTTTCTTCCAAACAGGTATTTACTCAGCTTGTGCTGTTTTCAGTGTAGGAGGGAATGGGGTAGGGTGGGTTAGGGTGGGGATGCTGGAGGGGATGTGCTAGGCAAATGCTCTGAGATACACGCCCAGCTCATGGTTTACTTTTTTTTTCTAAGATAATGCAATTCACCTTGATCAGCCCTCTATCATGAAGCCAGTAGTTACCCAAGGCCTGGGAACGGGAGCTGTAAGCCTGCATAGGAAGGCCTTTCCAATAAGCTCTTCATTATTAGCTAAGTCCTCTTGGTGATCAGACAGCACCTATCTACGCCAAGGCATAGGAATGGTCAAGAGCTGTCATGGCGTGGGGTGTGGAGACTGGGGTTCCATAGATTGGCACCCTGCTTTTTTTTTTTTTTTTTAGCATGACTGGCAAGGTCCCCAGGAGAGAAGTTGGGCTAAGGCTGTCTGCAGTTACCAAGTCAACGAACGAGAAGTCGTTGGCGTTCTGAAGGAAGTCTGCAAGTAGCTTGTCCAAGGAGCCCTGCTCCAGCTGTAGCTCCAGGGCCTCCTTGCACACTAGCTGCAGCATGTCCAGGCATGTTTCTGCCAGGCGGAGTTTGAGACGGGCCAGCCTCCTCATCTGTGGGGAGTTGATGTTCTGTACCTGGGGTAGTTGAGATAGTTGGGTGAGGCGAGGCACTCCTCCTAAGGAGACCAACCATTGGCAAGTACTTTGACAAGGCATAGCTGACGGGTCACAGACAGCGCACATTTGAAGTGTAGAATGGATGGGTATATTTTGACATGGCGATAGATAGATGCCAAACCATCCTCTGTGCAAGAAAAGGAGCATGGTCTTCACTTTCTGAACTTTCCTGTGTCCTTTCATGAGCCTGTGCTGACATCAGGCTGTTGTTCCCTGTTCTAAGTTACTTTGTATTATATAAACAGTGGTTTTTCAGGCTGGGGCCTTGACCCCCACTTTACAAGCAGCTTTGAGGGTAGAAAACACTTGAGTTCCTGATTGGACCCACAGGGACCACTGTTTGTCACCCATGCAGCATAGACTGATAAATGGATTATTCCTAGGAGACAGGAGCTACTCTATATAGTGACTGGGGTGAACTGAAATCATAGGGGCACGTGGGCGTATTAAAACCATATTAGGGAAGCCAGGTCCAAGAGTCACGACATCAGACTCCCTCACTTGGCTCCCATAAAGTAATGGACACCTAACCATGATGGCATGGCCCTCACTAGTTTATCATGATACTCTTCATGTGTACATCAAGGACTCACAGGCAGAAAAAAATCTGACTGTCCTTGGGGCTTCTGCCCTGCTCTGTCCCCCACAGTTGACTCAGCCAATTCAACAGCTGTCTCTTTTTGTCTATTTGCTTGCCCGTTCAGACCCAAACCTGCCTTTCCTGCTCTGACCAGATTCTGCCCTCTTCAGGGACTACATTTTTAGCTCTCAAATCTGACTCTTCCTCAGCCCCATCTGCACAGCAACAGCATCTTCTTTTCCTTATCAATACAGACTCTACTTGAATTTCTCTCAGCCCACCTCTGAAACCTCAGGAACTCCGCTGGAGCCTCTTCAACTTGTACATTCTGTAACCTACGTATATGCACATATATGTATGTATTTACTGTGCACCATGTGATGAGAGCTAATATTAGTAATTAAGGTTGGAAAACAAGAACATGCATTTGCCTTGGCAATATTACTAAAGTAGACAGGGCAATTTCCATCATTAAAACTCCTAAACCTTGTGAATTTATTTTTGTTTAATAAATCCTCACATTGTGAAAAAAAAATACAAAATGTGTTTGTCTCTGTTTCTGGCAAGGCATGCTCAAGACAGCCTCCCTCCCTCCCAGATGACAACTGCCCGCTTTGTGGGGCAATAAATCAGCTTTGTATAAATGGCATCAGAGAGTAAGTGATTATTTTGTCTGCTTTACCTCATTATGATTAAGACTCGTCCACACGATGTTTGTCTTTTCAGGTGCTTGTTTTCCATACATTTGAGAAAATGTCTCTTCAAATTATTTGCTCAATTTTCATATTTTACCCTTAAGTTTTGAGGGTTCTTTATGTGTTCCTGATACGTTACTGCTACCAAGGAATAAAATTTGCAAATGTTTCCTCCCTTCCTGTGCTTTTTCATCTTTCTCTTGATAGTGTGTTTTAAAGAGAAGACTGATTTATCAGTTTATCCTTGTATTGGATCATGTGTTGGGCACTCTTTTTTTTTTTTTTTTTTGACAAATGTGTCATCACCAAAGGACTTTCCTATGTGTTCTAGCATAGTCTTAGGTCTCTGGTTTAGGTTTCTGATTCACTTGGGGTTATTTTCTACCCTAGTTGGAGGTTTGAATGGAAGTTCAGGTTTTTGGACATGGATTTCCTGTTTGTTGTTCTAACACCATCTAAAGTCTGTCCTTGGTCCATGGAGCTGTGCCTATCTTGAGGACTCTGTGTGTGTCTCTATCTCTGTATTCTCTGGCTTGTCCTATTCTCCGGTCTGTCCCACTAACCCCACACTGTCTTGATTGCTGTAGTTCTTTCATAGGATTTAAAGTCAAGTACCATTAAGCTTCTAATTTTACTCTTCTTTTTCAAAATTGTGTTGGCTTATTTTAGATCTTCCATATTTTAAAATAATATTGTCAATATCTATTTAAATGCCAGAAGTAATATTGTGGCTTAGGAAGAACTGACATCCTAACAGTATTTAGAGATTTTCATTTATTTAAAAGTCATCTTTAACTGTTCTTGGCAATAGTTGTTCTGGGGCTATAAGCATTCACATTTTGGTGGTCAAATATTATTTTTAAATAGTCATAAGTGATACTGTTTTAATTTTAATAGACAATTACTTGTTCTTTGTATAAAAAATAATGTATATACTATATATCTCTGCAACTCAACTAAACTTGCTCATTAATTTGTAGTTTTTATTTTGGTATATTATAAGATTTCCTACATAATGCTATCCATGAAAAAAGTATTTTACTTTCTTTCTCTTTCTATCCATCTGAATGCTTTTAATTTATTTTCTTACTTATTGTATTGGCTAGAATCTTCAAAACAATTCTGAATAAAAGTGATAAGATCACTGTCTTAGTCCTTAGCAAAGGGACAATCAACAGGAAGCCTTTCACCAGTAAGCATGGTGTCATGGTAGCTATCTTCATGGGCAACACTAGTTTGGGTTTTCTGTTTGTTTACAATGTTTTTAACTTTTACTCCCCCCCCCCCCCCGAGACAGGGTTTTTCTGTGTAGCCGTGGTTGTCCTGGACTTGTTTTGTAGACCAGGCCAGCCTCAAACTCACAGAGATCCGCCTGCCTCTGCATCCTGAATTACAGGATTAAAAGTGTGTGTGACCACACTCTCCCTTACCTTACTTTGGAGTCATACTAGTCTTATTGAAAAATTCGCATATATTTTCTTCCTTTTAACCTTCTAAAATAATCTGCCTGGATGTGGTATTACCAACTGATCTATCTCAAAGAACCAGCTTTGGCTTTAGTGACTTTCTCCTTTGAGGGGCTGTGGTGAGCTTCAGTGTCAGCTCAGAGATTACTGTCTGGTATACAAGGTTTTGAAAATTCTTGTTTCATGGATTTTGTTTGGTTTGGGGGTTGTATTGGATGTGAGGATGAATACTTTCCATTGATTTTTTTTTAAAAACTCCATCCTTAATTTCTATTCTACTACTTATTTTGAATTCAGTTTGCTCTTTGTTTTTAAGGTAAAGGCTGAGCTCATTGATTTCTGGTCTATTATCATTCAGGTATTTTGTGCTCCAGATTCCCTCCTAAATAGCACACTGGGGACATCTTAAACTTCTTGATGTCCTTTCTGCCCTTTGTTTCAAAACATTTTATATTTGGCTTCTTTTGTGGCCAAGGGTCATTGGCTTCATTTTACTTATTTTCCAAATATTTGGGGGTTTCCATGCATACACTGTTTTAGGGTTTTTTTTTAATGATGTAAAAGCACCATATCATAATTAACAAATCTGAAGTATAAAGGCTGGAGAGAGGGCTCAGTGATTAAGAGCGCTTGCTTTTTCAGAAGACCCAGGTTTGATTTCCCACACCCATGTGATGGCTCATAACTATCTGTAACTCCAGTTACAAGGGATCCGATACCCCGTTTCTGACCCACACAGACACCAGCTATGCATGCAGTGCACAAACACACTCACAGGCAAAATGCTCATGCAGATAAAATAAGTAAATTTGCAAAATTCAAGTATGAAATTCAGTGGCACATAATAAATCTGCAGTGTTGTGAAATCATTGTTGGTTCAGTTCCCAAACACTATTATCATTCTTCAAGGAAACCCAAATGCTAGCAGCCATTCCTTATCCCTCACCTTGTGCCCAGAAAACACTTGCCCTTTTTCCATTTCTGTGGATTTTTCTACTCCCTGGTTTTGATGCCCATTTGAATTCCATCTTGGCACTAATATATCCTCTGTATGATTCAGATTTATTGAGACTTGCCTTATGGTTCAGAGTACTGCCTGTGCTAGAAGACAGTCCACATTTTGTGAGAACAGGCTATGCCACTGTTTCTGAGTGAGCCAATTAAAAAAATATCTATTTAATCATGTTGGCTGACAATATTTTAGTCTTCTAGTTCTTTGCTGATTTCGTGTTTACTTGTTCTACTAATAGTTAAAGAGCAGGATACTAAAATTGTTGGCTCTAATAGAGTTAGCAATTTTTTTTAAGATCAATGTTTGCTTCATATATATTTTAGAAGTCCCTTATTATGGTTATTGCATTTAGATTACTTTTCTTCTTCATTAGGTTACACTGTGAGATCAATATTATCACCCCTGGTAAAGTTTGGTATGAAACCTGCTTGCTTCTGGCTCTCTTGATCAACATTATTATGAGATAGCCCTTCCAGCAATTTACTTTTCTTCTTTTTATCTTTATGTTCATAATGGCTTTCTTATAGGCACCACATAGTTTCTCCCTCACTGCCAAATTCTGAGGTCAGGCCCTCTCTGTGCACCCTGTCCATCACCTTGAAGTCATGGAAGCTCCCAGACCCCACCTCTGTGACCCTCCATCAGCACAAGTGCACTTCCTGTAATCCTTCTAGGTTGTTCTTTCCCAGCCATGGGCAGCTTCTTTCTCTCATGAACAGGTGCCTGGTCTTTAGGTGGGTACTCTGTGGTATCCCCTAGTCACCCGTGAGCAGCGCTCTTCTTCCTCAGGCTCCATTTTGCCCTCTCCTCCCTAGACTGTCAGGATCCTATCTCCTGGATTCAGGTCTTCATCTAGGCTCCATCTGGCACCATCTCTGCAGCCTCATCTAGCTGATCCTTAAGGTCGAGGATCACTAACTGGTATGGTTGATACATGGGGTTTGAAAAAAAAAAGCCTTGTTTCCTGTATTTTGTCTGTTTTATGGGTACATGAGTCTAGTTACTGTTACTCTATCTTAGCCCACAAGTAAACCAGGTATGTGCATGCATGTGTGTATGTGTGTGTGGTTTTATAGTATTGGGTCTCACTGGGTAGTCCAGGCTGGTCTAGAACTCCTAGAACTTCCCCATGCTCCTGCCTCAGCTTTTGAAGTGCTAAAGGTGTGCCACAGTATGCCTGGCTGGTTTTGCTTTCAAATCAGATCTGCGAGGCAGTACAGTCCTGTACACAGCAATGACGGGGTGTGCAGGCTCATACTTACATCTTGAAGGGACAGTATCCCCTGGAGTTTGTGAAATAGTTCTTCTTCCTCAGCTATAGCTTTCTGGGACAAGTTGAATACTTGCAGACAATAGATAGTTTTTTGTTCTTTATCTTCTTCCCCTTGAGCAAACAACCTTTATATAATATAAGAGTGGAACTTAGAACAAAGATTTTTTAATTTATTATTTATACAACATTCTGCCTGCACACCAGATCTTACTATAGATGGTTATGAGCCATCATGTGATTGCTGGGAATTGAATTCAGGACCTTTGAAAGAACAGTGAGTGTTCTTAATCTCTGAGCCAGCTCTCCAGCCCTAGAACAAAGATTTTAAAGCTAATTAACATATTAAACTAGTATGTTATGCTGATTAAACTGTAGTACATAATTTATACATAATTATGCTATGCCCTTTATCAGTACTTCAAAATTTTGCAGTTAAATGTTTTGCACATGAAGGCATTTTCAACACATTTTATTTATTTTCAATGTGTGTGTAGAGTTGTTCATTTGTGTGCACAGGTACATGTATATTCATGTGTAGGTCAAAGATCAACCCAGGTACTGTTCCTCAGGTGTTGTTCACTTTTCTTTAGAGATAGAGCCTCTCAGCGGCCTAGAACCCAGCAAGTAGGCTAGATCACAGACACAAGGATCCTTGCCTTGTTTCTGCCAGCTATCCCCAAGGATCCACTTGTCTCTGTCTCCCCAGTGTCAGCATTACAAATGTATACCACCATACCTGGCTTCTTGGCATGGGGATTGAACTCAGGTCATTGTGCTTGCAAGGCTAGTGGCTTACCAGCTGAGCCATCTCCCCAGCTCTCTAAGTACATCTTAAAACAAGATACCAAACAGTTAGAGTGACACAGTGTGCACGGTGGGAGATTTCATTAGTAAGGAATCTCTGCCTGAAAGGAGTCTGATGGAGCAATACCCCGATTTCCACCTGTCGGCTTCCACTTCCCTGCCTTCCTGGTGGCATATGATGTTTGCTCTAGCACACCTGTGGTGATGGAAGAGGCTTGGCCGTTGGCTGATCATAGCTCCTAAAGCCAGGGTCCCACACCGTGATTTGCTCAAGCGTAAAAGGCAAAAGGTGCTGTGAGGAGCCCTGGGAGCTGGAGTGGGAGGAGAGCGGCGATCTCACTGGGAGGCATAGCTGTGGTGGTAGCAGGAACCGCTGCTGGGGACCGCAGTGGTGGGTTAGCAAGGAGGGAGCCGGGTCTAGCCATGTCTGAGGCTGAGGGGGAGCAGGGGCTCGAAGGTGGACCCTACTCAGAGGGCAGAACTCCAGGCAGCTCCAGTGGCATGGGCGTAGTGTGTGGGTGACACCCTTACCTCTTTATCTTTGCATGCTCTAATTTTAAGTCAACACAGTTTTTCTGGTAGCCACTGGCTTCACACTTTTCTTGAATATCTATCAGGCGCTGTTCTATATCTGAGAGCACAAATGGGCACTTGACTTCTTCTCCTGTAATCAGCTCGGTAGCAACCAGGATTTGAAGTTTCAGACACCTGCTGGACAGGTGTCATCTCAGGATTATGGGGGCTGAAATTTCCCCCACCAGATTCAAAAGCCCAAAACCGCTGTGACTCTCCTGACCGTTATCCACCCGGAGACACTGAAACAAATACCAATTGAGCCTCCTTTTCCCCAAGATGGATGTCATGAAGTTAGAATCTAACAGTCCCACCCAGGGACCAGACTCACTCATGGAAAACCATGCCGAAATGAGACTGCTTACAGACTCAAATCAGAACCAGCTGGTGGGAGGCAGTGTTCGCAGCATTTTCCAGAGAAGAAACAGAAGCAGAAACAAAGCAAGGATCCTTGCATCTCTGGTCACTAGGCTCAGAGCATTCCTGGGAAAGGACCTGTGATGTAACTTGAAGTCTGAGTGATGTGTGTGGAAAATGAGGGGTTCCCTGACAGCCTTCCATGAGGGGGCAAAGCTCCAAGGCTCCAGGAGCCACAGGAAAGACACTGTAGAAACATGGGCTGGCTGGAAGCCCATGGCTCTGAGGCACATAGTGGAAGGGAGATCTAATCCTCGGAAGAGCCTGAGGATATGTGGGACACACAGAGCAAGGAAAGGAGTCATGGACCTGCAGGATTTAAGCCTTCCTGGGTTTGATACGAGAGAGAGCACCTTTCTGGTATGGCATGAGAGTGTATGTGTCCTAGAAGCAGCCACAGCTTTGGTAGACCTGGTTCCATTACCTGGCCTCCAGATCTATGATGAAGCTTTCCAGTAGGGCTACTCGGTTCGGCCTTTCCTTCTGGAGGACCCTGAAAGTATCTATGAGTTTCTGAAACAACTTGCAAACCTGGATGTGATGAAACATGTGTCACCATTTCACCCATCAGGGCCTGGGGACAAGGTCTCAGCACACCCCCTTCCCGCAACACACCCCATGTTGTCTACTGGCCAGTCCAACTCACTGTGATTTCTTTTTTCCTTTCTTCAGAGGATGAGATTGCCTCAGCCAGAGTCAGAGTTGAATTGTACCAGAACTCCTCAGTTCCGCCCAGCTGGTGGGCCCTTTCGATCAAGAGCATAGCTTGCCCATGGTTCTTTTCCTTATTGGCCAGCTGCGCCAGAAGCAGGAGGCACTGCGCTTCTTCACATCTTTCACCTAGCTCCTAAAAACAGGGAGAGATGATAAGTGAAGGATATGTGTGCAGCTCCATTCAGGTTGGTGTGGCTGCTCCCCGGGTGTTGGGAGGTCCTTAGGAGTAGAAAGTGTGCCCTTGGGAGCCGCAGTAGCCCACCTGTGCAGGATATTACAGTCAGAGCGGCGGCTCTTTCCTACCTGCTGCATGGGGTTAATAGGTCCTCCCCTTGCAGAGGCTGCTGTTAGAATCAGCTTTACCATGTGTCCTGGATAGTTTTATGTCAAGTTGGCACAAGCTAATATCATTTGAGAGGAGGGAGCCTCAATTACGAAAATGCCTCCATAAGATCGAGCTGTGTACAAGGGCTGTAGGACATTCTCTTAATTAGTGACGGGTGGGCGAGGGCCCAGCCCTCTTAATTAGGATTGTGGGTGGTGGTCCTGGGTTCTATAAGAAAGTAGGCTGAGCAAGCCATGAGGAACAAGCCAGTAAGAAATACCCTTTCACGGTCTCTGCATCAGCTCCTGCTTCCAGGTTCCTGGCCTGTTTGAGTTCCTTTGATGATGAACAGAAATATGCAAGCGTAAGTCAAATAAACCCTTTCCTCCTCAAGTTGTTTTGGTCTCAAGTGTTTCATCACAGCAATAGCAAACCTAACTAAGATACCACGCATGGACATATAACACTGCAATTTCACTTAGCTGGGTCAAGTTATCAGCAGATGACCAGTGGTGGTTCTAACTGGACCTGAGGTAATTCAGGCCCAAATGTGGGCTAGAAGGTGTCTTTGGAGGAGGGTATTTGGTGATCTATCTGGGCAGTACAAAGCCAGCTCCGTAGTCATCCAAGGTTCTTGTTGGGACTGATCTCTCTTTTTGCAGAGGACTTCCTGAGGTCAAGGCTGAAGGGCAAGTCCACATGTAGATATTACTTGGTGCCCAGAAGGGTTCCAGCAGCTCACAGCATCCATCCTCACCCATCCTGGGCATCTGTCTAACAAATGCCAGAGCAAATAATGCAATTTATATTAAACACAGAGGGAGGGAGGAGCGCTGGACACTGCGGTCCTCACAGTAAGATAGTACAGGGCATTGCTTCCTGGGAAAAATGTGCAGTCCATGTGTGTGCTCAGACAGCTCTTGAAAACCTTGCTGAGACATAGGATGCTAGCACTGTCCTGTGACGTCGAGCAGACATAGGCAAGTTCTGGGAACTTTGTGAACATCCCTGTCATGGTGGCTCACATGATCTTTCCACGTATTCAAGTAGTATTGGCCAGTGGGGTAAACCAGGTCAGGTGTGTGAGCAATCCTACCCAACACCTGTCCCACCTGGATTCTGTTGCCCTGAACCCCTCAACTTCCCTGTGTTAGACTCCAGATCCACGGTATAACCTGGCTGTTTTGGGGTGTAGAGGTGAACTTTTCTTCTATACAAAGTGCTTCCAGGCTTCTGGACCAGATCCTGCCTGGAGGGTGCTGAGCTCTAGGGTGGGAGTGGTAGGGCCTAAGTGGGCCCAGAAAACAAGGCTAGTATACAGCTAACTTTGTTGTCAACCAAGGCTAGGTTCCTAGGATACAGATCCTGCAGCTGCAGTGGGGCTGGGGGCTGGGTACAGAGCAGAGCACTTTACACAGAAAAGGGCTGTGTGGAACCTAAGTAGGCCTGTTAGCCCAGAGGAAGAGAATGGTGGGAGAGGAGTCAGGGAGCGGGAGTAAGGTTGCATGGTACTAAAAGTTGAAAGTACGAAGGGAAGGTCCCTCCAGATACCCTGGAAGTCATCCTCAGACAACAGATAAACCCAGGTGATCAGGATGAAGGACATGGCCACAAGAGAGGTGGTCCTCAGGTGATGGGTCAGGAAGGTGGTGGAGAGAATCTGAGCATACCTCAAGGAAGGAAAGGGGCAGAAGAAGCACTGCCCCTACACTACTCCTCTTGCCTCTGCCTGGCTGCAGTGAGGTGAAGGGGAGGAGGAGGAAGCCAGGTATAGATGTAGACTTCCAGGGCCACTGTAGTGGATTTCAGAGTGTTAACTGCCCAGAGTACAGCCTGCCTGTCAGCTCACAGGCTTACAGTCACCAGCTCAGTCCCTTCTGGGACAGGTTACCTCAACTCCAGTGTACATACTTGTCTCCTCGCTGATATGTGAACACCTGTCCCATCTGAAAGTTGTACAACTGCCCTGTCCTAGCTAGCTTATTTTTTAAAACTTTTTTCTTATTTAAAAATTTATTTTGTACAATTTATTCATTTTATATCGCATTTGTAGCCCTCTCCATCACCTCCCCCCAGTATCACCCTGCCCCCTTTTCCCTCCCTAGCCCATTCCTCTAGTCCAGTGAAAGAGGGAGTCCTCCTCCCCTGCCATCTGACCCTAGCTTATCAAGTCTCATCAGGCCTGCCTGGATTCTCTTCCTCTGTGGCCTGGTAAGGCCACACTGCCAGGGGAAAGTGATCAAAGAGCAGGTAACTAAGTTCATGTCAGAGAGAGCCCCTGTTCCCCTTACTAGGGAGCCCACATGGAGAGTGAGTTGCCTATGGGCTACATCTGAACAGGGAGTCTAGGTCATCTCCATTCATGGTCCTTGGTTGATACATAAGTCCATGCAGGACCCCTGGGCCCAGATTTTTTGGCTTTGTTGGTCTCCTTGCATCAGGCTAGCTAGTTTTATGTCAACTTGACACGCAAACTAGAGTTATTTGAAGGGAGGGAACCTCAATTGAGAAAATGCTTCCTAAGGTCTGGCTGTAAGGCATTTTCTTAATTGGTGACCAAAGCAGGGCCCGGCCCACTGTGGGTGGTGTCATTCCTGGGATGGTAGTGCTGGAATATATAAAAAAGCAGGCTGAGCAAGCCATGTGGAACAAGCCAATAAGTAGCACCCCTCATGACCTCTGCATCAGCTCCCACCTCTAGGTTCCTGTTCTGATTTCCTTTGATGATAAACAGCAATATGGACGTGTAAGTAAAAGAAACCTTTTCCTCCCCAACTTGTTTTCTGGCCATGCTGTTTCCTAGCAGCGGTAGAAACCCTAACTAAGACATGTTCCACCCTGATACCTAAACATCTTACTGCTCATTAGACTTGAATACTTGTTCCCCCCTATTCCTCAACATATTTTCCTTCTCTGACATCTTCCTCCCTGCCACTTATTTGATACCCTGTACATCTCTTCACACTTGTCCCCTTCCCTGTGCGTCTGTCCCATCTCTGCCATCTGCACATTTATCTCGTCCCTAACATCTACACAGCTCTACCCCAGCACCTGCACATCTGTCCCAACTCTGTTACTTACATACCTGTCCCCTCTCTGGTACCTGTACCCCTGTTCTCACTGTGTGGGCCAGAGCCTGGGCTCACAGCTTTCTGGTATCACTGAATTTTTCCCCCATCACTGAATCTTCATCTTTCCCTTGAATTCTTCAGAACTAGGCACATGCTGGTTGTGTCAGGGTCTTAGCCTCATCTGCCCACCGAAGGCAATCTTAAGTCTTTCTGCAGGGGTTTGGTGGCGCTATGGGGATTGTAACTTGGGAGAATGGCGTCATTAGAGCAGACAACACAAACGGCTTCTTCTATCCAGACTGCCCACGGTCCTCTGTCCATTGGGGACACAGTCCAGGATAGAAAAGACCTGCCAAGCGTAGTTTGGAACTTTGATAGTTGAGACCCAAAAGGTTAATCTAGTGAATGAGTGGGCACTGGGACCCCAGGTCTGGGTGCTGTTCCTCTAATAGGTAGCTAGCTCCTCAGAGAAGAGCAGCCAATGCTCCCAAGCCTATTGAGAGCTGGGCTCTGAGCAGTACTCTATGGGGGAATGCTAACACTAGCCTTTGGGGACTCAGCGGAGACTCTGAGAAGTCGCAGAAGCCCTTGGAGTTCTCAGATGAGGACTAAGAACACATCTGAAGAGTTCAGGCCCAGGTCAAGATGGCTTCAGTGGAGATGGGTGAGGAGCATTACCTGGAAACTCTGCTGGGCCTCAGACAAGAGCAGGCGTGCCGGTTGGTGCAGCTCCAACTCCAGCAGGACCTCCCCTTTGAGCATCCACAGCTGGGGATAAGATGTCCCATCCAGGCCTTTGCCGGTCTCTCCATTTATCTTCAAAATCTGTAAGACACCATGACCCTAAGATGCTCTGTCCCCAGTCTGTGTCCTGGGACATGCTCTGGCTTAGAAGCAGGAACATCCTGTGTGACCAGTGAGCCACAGGGTGTACTGCCACAGGGCTGTGCCCAGCATACCGTACTCAGAACCTCAAGCCTTTGGCCTCTGCTTGTTTGGCCTCTGACACACCCCAGGCCTTTGGGATCCTTGTCTCTCCTCATTTATCCTTCCCATTCTTCCGATGCTAATTCTAACAGCTGCTGAGCTGCCTAGCTTGGTAGGCCTGGCTTTCCCTCTGTGAATGGAGCTGGGAAGCAGTTGGGAGGCCTGCAACATCCCCCATCCCTACTGTGAGCAAACTGCAGCGTTGACCCTTGACTGTTCTGAGCTCCTGTCTCATAACAAATCCCATGTTGGGCACGTTCCACTACACCCCAATTGCTGGCTTTAAAGCATTCGCAAGCAGCTGGTACTCTGAGGAAACAAGGCTCTCTGGGAGGGCTACTGTCTCTCCTGTTCATGGACTCAAGGGGACAGCCAGTTAGTGATGAGACAGCAGGGGCTTCAAGATTCTACAGACCCACTCTTAGATGCACTCTGCACCACAGGAAACCTCTCTCTCTTTTTACTCCCCTTGGCCCAAGCCCAGAGCCCTTCAGCATTTTAGGCGAGCATTCACCAAGTACATGCCATCTCTTGCTTGTTGACTCTTTAAGCAGCTGCTCAGGCCCCAGGTGATCTGTTTCACATATAATTTTTTGCCTTCCCTGAGAAAATCCAGGGTCTCAGGGTGGACATACTTGATCAGATCTCTGAGTTTCCCATGAAACCATGCCTAAGAGTGTATACAGCAAATTCTTCACAACTGTGGTTTGTTGACTCTTGGGATAATCCTACACTACAGCCAAACCACCTTCATCTCTGGGTTTCAGATCCTGCCGTGGCAGGGCCAGGCTAAGTCTGTGCCACCTCTGGGCTACGGATCCCACTGAGGCAGTGACAGCCTACCTTGTCTTGTGCTATCAGTGGCTTCACTTCTTCAGAGCGGGATGGACCCAGCTGGTCCTGCAGGACTGCTACGCTTTCTACTATCACTGGCTCCTTGTTCTTCTCTTTTTTAAATGCAATCTCTTTTCTGCACCTAATTGAAACGAAAATAGCATCGTGTAACAGAAGAACCACCATGGCTGGTGGCAATGGTCGGTTTCACTTATGGTCAAAGAAATGCAAGTTAACCCAGCCAGGAGAAGCCGTGATTCACACATGTCTACAACAACCAAGAGTCTCCAGTTGGGCAGCAGTCTGGTTCCCAGAATCACACCTGCAGCCTGTTTTCTCTGGAACTGTCTGGCAAGCTGATGTGTCGTTTAAAGAGCTTCTCCAGCCTAATGTGTTTAGGACAGAACTGCCTCTGGTAACCCCTCCAGAAAGGTAAAACTGCTTGACGCTCAGGGTTTCCTATAGAAGCAGGGTGGCTCCTCCACCCATGGGTGCTCCTTCTACCTCACCTCCCACCAGAGGTTGACCAGAGTCAACCACCATACCACAGCCAAAGAGGTGGGCTGGTATATCAGCACATTCAGCCTAGCCTGGCCAAATTCTCAGGCACACAAAGCTTCTTCTCATCAGGACATCCAACATTTTCTACCCCAAGGCTGTCAGTTCACTCCAATCCCCAAACTTGATTACCCCAATTGCCCACGACTCTTTGACTATGTGCACCTAGAACTGAGGCCTCTCTGTATTCCCAGCCCTGGTATCACCATTGGCGCAAAACCTTCCTGTCAGTCTGAGCCATCCTTCTTCCTCTGCAGCCCATCTGCAGGGTCTTCCACCTGCAGTGCCATGCCACATAACACGAGCTCTGAGTAAACCTAAGAATAGGGAGAGGCAGAAGCCTCTCTCAGCCTTAGCAACTGCATTTCTGAAGCCCATCTGCGGGCAGGGAGGACTCAGCAAACACAATCACTGTCAGCCCAGGGAGACACAGATAAGTGATAATGCTAATAGCCTGAAGATGGTTTTGTGGACAGATATTTGTTGCCAAAGGCTGCAGAGTGAAAAGGTATATGCAGCAGAATTACATTTTTATAACTGACCAGGTGTGCAACGGCAAAGCCCCAGAAGGGATTATTGCCAAGGGATGGGGGCTGCAGTGATGTCTATTCTTTTCTGTACCAGTTTTCTAAAATTTGCACAATGAACATATAATTATATATCAAGGGGAGGGAAGCCAAGTTCCAAAAATTAACAATAATAGGACTATGTATGCATTCTTATGTATTGTTAGATGGTGTCTAAGTCTGAAAAGGATTGATACTGAAACTGTAATTGGCTAATTTAACTGTTGGACAGCCTACTATCAGCCAACCACATGTCAGAGTAACCCAAACACTCAGAACCAAATACATGCCTCACTCAGCACCATCACTCCTGGCACCCCCTGGGAGGAGACTGGGACTAGAGAAGGACAGCCTTTCCTCATTTTGTCCCACCAACCCTTCTTCCATCTTCCCTGCTGAGCACACACCAGCTCAGCAGTCCCCAAACCTGTCATGAAAACCACGGAGGAGATACACGCGTTTCTTTATGCACTGCCCTCTCAGATATTGCTCCCTAAAAGTTTCTCCCAGAACTTCCAGGCACCAGACTGAGGATCCAGTAGCAAAAATGGGCCTGGTACTGAGAGGAGAGATGTAGCCGAGGGCTAGGGTTTTCCCAGAGCTGTCTTCAAAGGCCTAGACTGTACCTTGCTGGAAGGAGCAAGCACTGTACATACCTGGCCTGCTCCATGTCTCCGAAGTATGACTGTCCAACAGCCTCTTCATGATGAGCTGCTGCGTAGTGCAACCTCAGTTCGGAACACACCTGTACAAGTCTGAGGGGAAAGGAGGGGAGGGAGGAGGCACTGCCTCAGAGGATGCTGTCTTTTCCAAAGGAAGTGGTGCTGGATTTGGTGCACATTATCAGAGTTGCTAAACTGAAAACGTGCCCTTTGGGGTTTCAGTAATTTATAAAGCTAAACTAGCAGGTTTATAAAGGTGGGTCTATGAAACTTCAGATGGCATTTTTCAACACTCTTCACTCACGTGTTTTATTCACTATGGGTACATTTGGGAGCATCATCAGAGGTAACAGTCAGTTGTCTAGCTGTGTTCTGCCAAACCCTGCCAAACCATGCCACAGCTTCCAGCAAGAAACTTAAACTGAGGTTTTGTTTAAAGCACTTCATTTGGACATAGTCAGGCAAACACACTCAAGCATTATCTGTGTATTCCTCATCTCCAAAGTGAGCCCTGTCAGCATGTTCTCTATCACGCTCTCTTCTCTTTCCCCTTCTCCTAAACTCTTGTCAGGAAGTCCAGTATCCCTTGATCCTTAACACCTCAGTGTGCACCTCCTTAAAACAAGCTAGTCTCTAAGGATCAGTTGAATTTTTACAATAAAGATACCATTCCATTGTCTGGCCATCTTAGGGGTTTACTATCCGCACAGCTACAAAATTAATATCTAAGGTGCTGTTTGTTCTTGTATTGGTTTGGCCAAACTGCCATGTTCACCACTGTACGGAAAGGAGGTGCACCAACCGCAGATGGTAGAGGTCTGCCAGGCTCTTGCTCTCCACCACAGCATCTGCAATGAGCACACCCAGCTGCAGGACCGGGATGCTGAGCTCATGAAGGGACATCTTCTGCAGGGCTTTGGCCAAATGGTCTATGTAGTACAAACTGTACATCTGCGCAAACACATGGAAAACAAGTATGGTCACAGGCAGGGGTAGCATGCTAGTCCCCTAAAGTGAAGATTAATGTTGACTGTCAACTTGACATGATCTAGAATCACCTAGGAGACAAGCGTCTGGATATGCCTACGAGAGATGATCTAGATTAGCTCAGAGACTCTGAGTGTCTTTCATAACCTTATCTTGACATGGTCAGTTGAGGTGAGAAGACCCACACTAAGTGTGGACTAGGGTCTTGGTCTGCATGACCATTCATTGCTCTTTGCTTCCTCAAGGCTGATGGATTGTGAAGAGCCACCCAAAGTTTCTGTTGCCGTGACTTCCCCACCAGGATAGCCTGCCCCCTCAAACTGTGAGCCAAATCAATGCTTCCTTCTTTGAGTTGCTTTTGTCAGGTGTTTCGGTCACAGCAGCAAGAAAAGATACTAATACACCTAGCTTGGCCTGGCATGGTGCCCAGCACTCAGCAGGCCTTTGTGGGATACTCTCTTCCCTATCTACCATCACAGGTTTAGCTTTGCCATATGCAATGCTGTGGTTGTCAGCACTAGGGTACAGTTAAAGCTCTTCACCAGGGACACATCCATTAATTCATTGCTTTTCCTGTTCCATTTAATTTTTTTTTCTAATTTAAACCAATGATCTACCAGATGCAGAATTTCTTTGTGTACATACACAACTGGGTGTCTAGAGGAAAAGGGCTAATGCCTCCTATGGTGCTGGGCCTGGCCTATGGCATGTTGGAGACATTAGATGAGCTGTATTAAACATGTGTTTCTGGTAACTAAAAAGCGAACAAGGTACAGAAAAGCATAGGACTAAGATCTGGGGGAAGATGATGGCCTGGCCAGGGGGCACACTGCCCAGGGTTAGTGTCAAGGCTGGGAGGCTCTTGACCCCTGAACACACAGATCACATGCATTAGACTGAATCCAAATCTGACACTAGGCTATGCAGGTAGAGAATATTTGTGCCTTGTAAGAGACTACTGTAGGATACTATCTATGACCTCAGAAAAGGAAACAATGTTTTTTAAAAAAAAGGACACAAGGAAGCACCAGTCACAGAGAAAAAGATTCTTAATTTTCCTAACACTAAAGTTAACATTTCTACACAGAAGACCCCCATCATGGGAGGAAAGGCAACTCTCAAAGTAACCAGCTGTTTGTAGGGCTGTTTGTAGGAGCACCTCTCTCAGAACAGGCCCGTGCTTTTCTTCAACTCCGTAAGAAAAACAGGAAATTTGCTAAATTATGGTGGTGTGCTGGACAGATGCATCGCGCAAAGGAAGGTCTAGGACATGCTGACAGGGCAGCCAGCATGGCTGTAGCCATGGGAGATGTCATCACATGCACCCTGGTGCTGGCTGGCAAGGATGTGAGCAGCAGGAGCTCTCCCACCAGGGGCAGGGATGGAAGTCATCACAGCATCCCTGGCATGCGATTTGCCAACTGGCAATAGTCATCATCATGGTGAAGTTCCCTACACCGTGGTCCAGAAACATGGGCACCAGGGTTCACAGATGCTTCATTTGTAAGAACCGCAGACACGATGTCCATCAGCAGTTAAGTGGGTAAGCACACCGAGGCCTGTTCACTGCAGCAGACACTGTAGCTTTGAAAGAGACTAAAATAGCTATCCCCAAACAGCATGGGTGAACCCCACCAACCTACTGACCAGGAGGAATATGCCAAACAATTCCATTCCCATGAGACCCCAACCAGACAGAAGAAGGTAGGCAGAACCATGGACCCCGAAGAACATGGGGTCCTAATGCATGGTACTTCTGCATGTGACTTTGTGCCAAGAATGACTATGCTCTGTGACCAGGGTGAGGTGCTGAGCAAGGTATAGGCCGGAGCATATAATCTTGGAGGACTCTATAAGACCTGGATTTGCTAGAGACCGTGTGGCCTTGGTGGTGGAGATGGGGTGGTGTAAGGCATACAGAGGAGCCACGGTCCCTGCTGACATTGTGATTCTTGTGGTCATGGGCTGTCTGGTTAGTGGAGACTTGTTCACCACGGCTATGACTGCTTGGATGTGGATGCAGTGGGAGGGGGGATTCTCGTAGATGTTAGCTGCTGTTTGGAACAAAGGTGTGGCTGAGAGGGTGCTTTGCGGCTATGGGCACTAAAGGTGGAAGGCTGCTCCTGTTTGACACTCACTGTGAAACTCCTGTCTGTCTCATGGGTCCGTCTTTGGCGACGTGTGCAATAGAAATGCCAGCTGTAATTTTAAGGGAAGGAGGCTGGGCTTACCAGCCCTGTGGTGGAAGATCCACTCACCGGCTTCCGGAAACTTGACGAGTTGATGGTGAAGTCACTTCTATATGTCTTGAACACAGACAGCAGATCCTCAGGGCAGGAGTAGGAGGCCCACTCTTCTATGCTGGTGGGGACATCATCAGGTGCCTTGATGGAAGCTGGGGTTGAAATCTGTGAATGAGAGAAAGTAAGGTTTACTGTAAAACATGGAGTCCTGAGATGGATGGCTCTGTGGCCCAGCATGGAGATAGAGAGGACAGCCTGCCAACCTCTTGCACAGTTTGGAGGCTGTGACCCAGCAGTGGGGACTCATGGGGAGATCATAAGACCCACAGGGTGAATGTGGTGGGGCTATACCTTCTGCCTCAGGCAAGAGACACACTATGTAGATCACTCACCGGTTTCGTGTCTTTGACTTTCTCCTTCTCTTTCTCCTTCTCCTTCTCTTTCCCTTTTTCCTTCTCTTTCTCCTTCTCTTTCACCTTCTCCTTCTCTTTCACCTTTTCTTTCTCCTTCTCTTTCACCTTTTCCTTCTCCTTCTCTTTCCCTTTTTCCTTCTCCTTTTTTGGCAATAACAATTGTGAACTAACTGATTGTAGAGTTTTTTCTGGAATTAGTTTTCCTCCTTCTGTCAAGGAAATCTGGGGTCAGGGGGAAGAAAATACAAATTGGGAGCATTAAAAATAGAGTCTGGATCCCACCTTTCTGTACTTAGTTGGAGATAGCTCTTAGATCTGGGGAGTGCTGCTCAGCCAAGGTCAAACCTGGGAGCTTCCACAGCATGGAGCAAACGGCCTGGTCAGTGATACAGACCTACAGGTTTTTGTGGTGGAGAGACAACAGAGCTAGGGTGGGTTTGGGGAGCATCCTTTTCAAGGATCCTCAAGAACACAAGTGTGGCAGGGCCTAGAGAGATGTTGACAGGTCCTTCAGCACAGAGAAAGAGGTGAATAGTGCAGAAAGAGATGTCTACATGCTTCTCAAAGGCCTTTACAGAGTACCTGGGAAGGCTCTGACTTCTTTGAAAATAAAAATGCTATTATAATTTCCCAATGGAGCCAGCAGCAACAAGCCCTTTAGAGTCTGCTCCCAGGGGTTGGAGGATGGTGTTAGTTTAGCACCGTATCTTTAGCCTTCTCTCACCTGCCAGATGTGCCTGAGGAAGCTGTAGGCCATGAAGCAATCATCTTCATAGGAAGAGCAGTTTGGGGACGACATCAAGGCTCGCAGTATGTGCACACGGGCCAGAGCCTCTAACTGCCTCACACTTCGAAACTGGTCCAAGGAGACTGTCTCCAGATTTGATAACATTCTATTCCCTGTGAGCGACTGGTCAGGGGAGGTCTGCCCTGCATGGCATGGTGGGTGGGAGTGAGCAGGATTAAGGCTCCTGCAACCCTAGGAATTTCTCCCCTCCTGGCCTGTTAGAACACTCCCCAGCCACCTTCCACCACCAGGCACCTAGTGGTGTGCTTCTGCCTACCCGAGACTAGAGTTTCTCCAACAGGACTACCTTCCTGGCAACCTTCCTGTGTCCCAGACTTCTCTCTCAGAGTCTGGGAGTCAAGGAAAGCCATTTTTCTGGGATGCAAATGGCTGCTAGCCTTTAACTTTGTATCCACAGGTGTGCCCAGCTAGTGTCCTGAAGCCTTTATACCAGGTAGACCATAGGCTGACATGCTTCTGTTTTCTTCCTAGCTGGGTTAACGTGTTATGATCAGTTGTATGGGTTAAATGCTGAGTGGGCAGGATTGTAGCTATTCCTGCACACAGGTACTGGAATTTTCTACCTTCTCACTTTCCCAGCGCTTAACTGCTCAAAGCCAAAAATGAATGCATATCTGCATCAGGGGATATTGATGGCCCAGCAACAGTCCCACTATGTCCCACTGCCTTGGGCCTCTATAGGGCCTACAGTATAGCAGGTCAGGAGAAGCCGGCATGGTCACTCTCACCGTCCTTCTTGGTATCTGGCTCAGGGGGTTCCTCTACAGGCTTCATGGAGAGCAGAATCTCAATTGCCCATTCGAGGTGGATGAGCACGTCTTCCAGAGGGAAGTGCTTATAGTACAGCCATTCACTGAACTCCACGATGTAGTCTACCTTCTGCCAGTTGTTCTCTGGCTTCTTTAGGACAAGACAGAAAAGCATCATTTAGGTATGACACTATTCAGGTCAGTGTGCCCTGAATTGTCATGGGGAATCCACTGATGGCAGCAAAAGACTTGATGGTTCATGTTGCTACCAAGACTCCCTGAGGGCTCCCAGCTGTAGACAGAAGTATGACAGGAAAACAAGAATTTGTAAAGTCCTCCCCGGTCTTCTGAACCCTTTGCAAGTGCATCCTACCTGTCCCACTGGCCCCTCTATTTGCTGACACCGCTCAAGCCTCCATTACAACAGAGAATCCTGAGCAGGGCTCCTAGCAAGGCAGTCTGGCCAATCTGAAGCCTTGAAGGGGTGGTTCTGGGGTTAATCCCTCTATTGAAGGCCTCTACCTCCCTCTCCAGGCATGCACAGCTTTTGTCTAAACTATCAACAGCTTCCACGGCTCAGTGTGGGCCTGTGGGAGGGGCTGTCAGGGAAACTACAGCCAAAGATGTGGCACGGCACACACTTGGCCTATAAGCATTGAAAAATTTGGGCCAGCCTTGAAGACGAAAGGCTCAGGTAAGCCCAAAGCTTTAGTATGCTGACCTGCTGCACACTCCCTTCCTTTCCAGGCCTCATCCTTGGCCCATTTTCAAGGCATCACCCCCACACTTTTCAGGACCTAGAGTCATGGCCCTCTCGCCTCTATTGCTGACTCTGTAGCTTTTCTGAGTACTTTCCTGTACCCTCTCATTAACTGGGAAATGAGCGCCTGTGTGAGACTAGTCCATGCTCAACCTTGCATGGGGCTCAAAACACACACACACACACACACACACACACACACACACACACACACACACAGATCTGCTGCATATCAGGCAGGGCATAGCAATCTAGACAAGGATGCTGTTGGCAGGAACAGGCCTCAAGAGGGAGGAGGAGAAAAGCCTCTGGGAGGAGAAAGTGTCACAGAAGATGGGGGTGGCATCTCTGGTAGGGATTGAACCCCAGGTAGGGTGCAGGGCCTAAAGTAGCCCAGTGGAAACTGAATCCCAGTGGAGAAAAGAGGAGGCATCCCATGGAGACAAGAGAGAGTCTAGAAAGAGCCATGGACACGGTAACTTAGACAAAAGCTGTGTAAGCGTGAAGAAGCATGCATACCTCAAGAGGAGCTAAGGAGGGAAAGGAAAATCATCTCATCCAAAGGTACAAGGCTGAGAGGAGAGTCTACACCTAAAGAATGAGGCTGGACCTGCCTTCTGTACACAAACTAACTCAAAATGGACAGGCCACCTGGACAGAAGGTCTGCAGTCACAATTCTCAGAAAAGAACAAAGGATGTATCGTCCTGAGTTTGCCTCAAAATAGTCCCTCTAATATCATATCGTAAACACAAGTGACAAAAGATGAAATAGAAATTGACCTCCTCCTCATAATTAAAAACTTTGTGCTATAAGCAATACTAAAAAAAGGTGTAGTCCACGAGGGCACAGCCTGGTAGCTCTTCTTTAGCTAAACACAGAGCCACTGTGTGACCCATCAATTCAACTCCTAGGTACATTCTCAAGGGAACCAAGATCATAGGTCCATAAAAAACACCCATTCACGGGAGCCAAATGATATGAGAAACAACATAAGAGCCCAACAAACAACTAAAAAGCCAGGTGTATGTGTGCCAATGGAGTGTTGCTTAGTTACAAGAAAGAATTCAAGACAGCCACACAATGCAATGTGACTGCGACAGATTGTGTTTAGTGAAATAGGCTAGATATGACAGCCACATGGTGGGCCTGATTCCATTCTATGAAAGGTCAGCGCAGAACACTGGGTCAGTGGTCCCTGGCTGCAGGAGGGGTTGGGGAGAAGGACGAGTGCTAACAGAGTTAGTTGGGCAGGATGATGGAATATTCTTCAAACAGATTGTTCGGATGCCATTGTACTATGCCAAAGAAAGACAAAAAAAGGAGGAAAGAAGGAAAGAAAGGAAGGAAAGATGGAAGGCAGAAGGAAAGAAGAAAGGAAGGAAGGAAGGGTTAATTCATGGAGCTGGGTAGATGGCTGAGTGAATAAACTGATTATTGTGCGCATGTGAAGACCAGAGTTTGAGACCCCAGAACCCACATAAAATCTGGATGCCTACTGCAAGATGGGAGGCCAAGACAGGAGAATGCCCAGGGTCAAGCAAGGTACATGGTGAGGACTGGCACACGAGGCTCTTCTCTGATCTCCACAGGCATGCCGCAGCATGTGCATGTTCATATTTGCACACATGAACATGCATACACACATTTACACACAATATGAGCACATTTAAGTAACTAGTAAATGAAGATAAAAATCGAGGATGACTCTTGAGGTCACTGAAGAGAGACATAATTTCTATGTCTAGCTGAATGTGTTGAAGTTCTCTGCCCTTCCGCTAGCACAACCTGGTGGCTTCCCCTTCTCAGGGCCTGCCCATCCAGCTTCCTCAGTGAGATGTCCACTTATTGCCTGACCCTAAAACTCAAGCAAGAAAACTCAAGGATGACCAGTTACTTGGTCTACAAGGGCAAAATGCGGGGGCTCTGTAGCCACCTGCACTAGCGCTGGGTCTCTGAAGCCACAGCCTGTACCCTGAGATGGGGCCTCGCTCCCTTGCTGGGAGCTGCCCTGGTCCTGGCAGCAGCCAGAACCTCACAGCAGGGATGTGCTTAGGGTCTGTGAAATAGACTAGCCGTCCGAGATGTCTCCTCATACTCTAGACCTCTCAGTTCAGAGGCCCAGGACACCACTGGTCCCACGCTCATGACCTCGGGTATCCCCTTGTGGTCCTCACTTATGAGAACCACTGTCATCAAGTCAGAGACCAGAGCCCCTCCCCTTCAAGTGCACCAGATGGAGTGTCTGTCTTGGCCTTTTGGTAGTGGGGACAAGACCTACCTGTCCCAGCCCTGCTTGCTCAGCATCCCCAGGCTCTAGAGAGCCCAGACATTTACCTTGGGTCTCTCCCCAGACTCTTCTTTCCAAGA
This sequence comes from Pachyuromys duprasi, assembly GCA_028658305.1. NCBI lineage: Eukaryota > Metazoa > Chordata > Mammalia > Rodentia > Muridae > Pachyuromys > Pachyuromys duprasi. The sequence goes on from CM053762.1 coordinate 16,185,796, forward strand.
TGGTGACTAAAGGATGAATCAGCAGAAGAGAGTCTCCAGCTTCAACCAGGGCTCACCACACAGTGGCTTCCTCTGAGCTGACCCAGCAAGACCCCCAATTCTTAAGCTTTCCATATGATTATCTTTGTAACTGAGAGACAGATCTGCCCACCCTCACCAACATGGACACTGCACAGACCTGCAACGCCTGGATAGCATTTTGATAGCAGGTGAACTCTCCATTGATGTTACTTGAGTTCTGAGCCATACGGTACCACATGTTTGCCAAATAGTCTTCACTCTCATCCTTGAACTTCTGAATTTCCATGGTAAAGTTCTGGCCAAGTTTGGCCTTCACCATGACCATGTGTTTGAAAATTAAGCTAGAGAATAAGAAAGGACGGGTCAACACTGGGATAGTGAGACACTAAGCATGCACATGGCAGACGGAACTACCGCTGCCCACATTCCTGTTGGCAGGGATGGGACCAGATAGGGACCTGGCTGGGGCTTTGTGCTATATAGCTGGTTCTTATTGGGGAGGTGAAGTCCTTCGGTGGAAAGGGATGATGGGGAAGCCCAGCTGAGGCAGAGCAGAGAGCGTCCCGGGAGGTTCAGAGGGCACTCACAGGCGGTGGGCTGTCCTTGGCAGCACTTGCACGGCCTCATCCAGCACCTTAAGGCCCATCTCCCAGTCATTATTGTCAGCATGGATGTGGAAGAGCAGGCTGTAGAGTACGGCACGGAGTGTGAGGTCTTCCTCAGACCCTGAGGTAAAGAAGAGGTGGGGTCTCAAGGGTCTCACGTCAGCCAGCTCCTTGCCATCTGACTTGGTGCCCCCTGACTTCTTACTCCACACCCCTTATTTCCTCACAACCTATGTCATAGTCTTCCATTCATACACAAGTATCAGAAGGCTAGAAGCTGCCCTGTAGGCTGGTGGTAGATCAGTGTGGCTCCTGCCTGTAGCTCACCACGGCTTAGGCACCCTTCTGCCTGAGAGAATCAGCTCCAAGTGCCCCTTCTGGTCTCCTCCACTGTCTGTGCACTGGCTTTGAGGACCTCTCTCTAACTCTCATGAAGTCTCTTGGTTGCCCAGTGCATAGTCTGAGAGGGTCAGGATACCAGGGCTTCTGAGTCCTCGATCCCCCATAACTTCTCCCTTCTTAGAAAGCCTGTCGCTTTTCTTTTAATTTAAAAATGAGCAACACAACCGTGAGAAAATGGAAACCCATTCTCCCGTCTTCCCATGCCCTAACATTCAGGGAAGGCTGCGGTCCTTGCCACCAGACTTGGCACACATCTCCAGGGCCAACCCCGGGACTGAGCATGAGGGTGAGTCTTGCTGGCAGTGGTTGGCAGGAGGTGCCTCTTTTCCCTCAGTCACGCTGAGTGTTCTGGCATAGGGATGCTGAGTCAAGGGCTGAATGTGCTTATGGCTCTTGGCGCATGTTGGCTGAGAGACGACACCACGAGGCACTGCTCAGGCTGGTGGCTGTGCCAGCTTTCTCCTAATCCAAGATGGCCTTGAAAAGTATCCCTTGGATACTTCAGGACCTCATAGTTCCTTTATTATTTGAGTTTGTCCTCTGAATCTGCCCACTGCACTGGAATGGGAGGGATGCTCTGTGCATGCTCATTCTCAATCCTGTGGATCCCAGCCTCCACTCTTTGTTCTTGGTTCCGTGTTGGTGCATTGGCGTGTGCAGGTACATACCAGTGCCCACCTGATGTTTCACCAATCAATGGGTGAGAGACTTGGGGCAGAGGCCCTGTTTGTTAAACCCCCCTTGTCATTCAGCAACAGAGATAGTGGGCTCCCTTTCAGTACTGTCCTTACATCTAGAAGCCCGGGTGCCTGAGCTGCATGCTCGGGAGAGGGAGTAAAGGTTGGGAGAGCTGAGCCCTGAGCCAGAGGGCTGTCCCCATCTGACTAGCTCTAGTAGTTGATGGTTCTTTGGCCACATTTGACGTGAGAATTTCCTACAGCTGCCACATTGGATTTGAGGATTTCTGGCATTGTTATTCCTTAATTTTCTGACTTTCTCTGTTGCATTTTTTTGTTGCTGTTACCTGTTTGAAAGTGTGCCTCCTCCTACAGAGTTTCTCCTTGCCTGATTTTACCTTCTGATGCTTTTCATCTGGAATGGAGGATGATTTTGTTGTTGTTGTTTGATTGATAGAGAGTTTCACTGTGTAGCTCTGGCTGTCCTGGAACTCACTATGTAGACCAGGCTGGCCTCTAAATCACAGGGACCTGCTTGCTTCTACTCCTGAATGCTGGGATTAAAGGCATGTGATACTACATCTGGTCCAGATTGGGAGGGTTTTTGTTTTTGTTTTGTTCTTTATTTTATGTGTATAAGTTTTTTTTGCTTGCATGTGGTCTGTGTACCACATGTCTGACTATGATGATGGATGTCAGAAGAGGACATCAGATCCCCTGGAATTGTAGTTACAGATGGTTGGGAACCACTGTGTGGGTACTGGAGATCAAACCTGGCTCCTCTGGAAAAACATCAAGTACTCTTGACTGCTGAGCTATCCCTCCAGCACCAAAAATGGGAAAATTTAGTCATGGGACTCCTGACCTATCTAAGGATGGCTTCTAAGGATGATGGCAGTTTGGCTTGTAGCGTCTGTCTGGCATCAGATTTAGCAAACTAACTCAACTAGTCATCATGTCCCCTTGTAGTCTGAGCCAGTCCTGCCTTTCAGACTATGTTATCTGTATTGTTTTTCTTGCAATGTTTGCCAATATTCTAAAATCTGGGGGTTCATTATACTGTTCACTTACAGACGGCCATGCTTTTGTTCTTAATTTTAAATCAGTTTTACCCATGAATAGACTAACATGCTCAAGGCAGGGCCCAATATTTTATTCTGCAGTGCTGAAGAGCTGCCAAATAATTCCCTGTCTTGATTGACAGGGAATCTTGTCCTGAGAAGAAAATGTATTCTGTTGTTCTGAGGTCAGGGTGGTGTCCCCTTTTCCTTGTTTTGCCACAGAGTGTATCTCCAAAATTGTTTATAGTAGAAAACACAATTAAGAGGAAGACAGGACTCCTCTGTCAGCATAGCCAAGGTCATATGTGAAAGCTCTCCACTTTGGTAGGGTTAAGGACTGGACTGAGTGTTCTCTGCAATATAGGCTTCCATAGGCTCTTAAGGCAAAACGTCAAGTAACAAGCAGATGTACTCGTGGGCACAGTTGCGACTGAGGCGCCTTGTGTGAAACACGGAATGCTCAAACTTCCAGAGCCCCCTCTTTCCCATTGGCCCCTCAGCTGCCAACGTGGAGGAACTGACCTTCAAGCGCTGGCCCTCCGCCGTGGAAGTCGGCTGTTGGCCACTGGTGCAGGAGCAGGGTTTTCTCTATCTCCTTAGGTGAAACGAACAAACGGCACTTCTTAGAGGGGACTATTTGTTCCTCCATCTTGGTCCTCATTAGTGTCAGTGAAAACCAAAACCAAAACCAAACAAATTGCCCAAAATAAAAAAAAATCAGAGCTATCAAGTCACAAAAAGTTAAGCACATACGCCATACATGCCACAATACCATACATGCAAACCACACCATGTACCCGTATCATAGACACACCATACCACACAGAGGCCATACCATACACATTCTACACACACCAGAACCTCCTGTGCCATACACATACAATGCCATAGCACACAACACTGTACCACACACTTTCATACCATACAAAATATACCACATTGTATACACAACGCCACACTATGTACAACATTCCCATATATACCGTAGCATAATATATAACCATACACAGATCATACCACACATGTGCCACACAACACATACCAAATTGTAACCAACACACCTTACCACACTACACATATTATACCATACCAGACATTGAACATACACACATTATACTGTAACCAACATACACCACACAATATATATACATCAAACACTATACCACACACACTCCGCCTACAATCCAAAGTCCGTATAATAGACGTCACATACCATACAACATATATTATCCACATATTACATTAAAGCACAACACACACATATCACATATCCCAGATATTACACATCCCACTTTATACACACACATACAGCACACAGATTACTCCCCTAACACAACCTAGTCATTTTCAATGATGTGAAACATGTTAAATCAATGGAATAAAAAATTTAGAAAGAAACTTATGGGACACAGTGTAAGCAATGCTCGGAGGCAAGCTAACAGCTGTGACTACTCTGGTTAATACAATAATCAATCCTCAAATCAATACTCTACCTTCAACTCTCCAGATACCAGAAAAAGAATAAACTCTGAACCAGAAGAGGGAAAGACATAAAAAAAAAACTGAAAATAGGGGAAAGCATGTATTTAAAAATGGTTTAAAAAGAAGAGGGAGTATGAGAGAAGTCTGGACCAGGAGGAAGGAAGTTCAGGAGTCACCACTTAGGTTGGCCAGGAACCTCCTGCCTCTCTGGGACCTGGAGAATGCTGTTATCCAGCAGAAGTTGTGTAGGAGGTATCTGGTAGAGGTCATGCCCAATGTGGGCTGCTGTCTTGTGGAGGACCATGTCCCATGGGAACAATGTCCCATGGGGGCTGTATTCAGTGAGAGTTGTGTCCCACACGGACCATGTCCTAATCAAACCATGTTCCAAGGCAGCCCTACTGTGTGGGAGCCATGCTATGAGGCTGTCTTTTCAGTGCATCTGGCCAGGCCTGAGGGTAAGGCTTCCTAGGACCCTAGCCTGTGTCCCTACAGCACCTGCGTCTTGCCCTCTGTCTTGTTGATGATGTTGATGATTCGCTGGAGGGATCCCTTGGCACTCTTCCTGTTGTTTGGTGAGAACAGAAGTGGGACCCATGTGTTCCAGTAGTGCCGGGCAGCCATCATCACTTGGAAACTGTTGTTTGCCAGGCCCCCAAACCTGGAAAGACATGCCTCATCCACAGTGATGTAGGCTGCTCAGGTTCTCAGCCACAGCCACACCCATACCTTTCCCCTGATACATCCCAGAAGTTTCTGTACTTTGTAGGGAAGTGGTGCAACCAGGGTGACACAGCTTTGGCACTCTATGACAGGCACCATGGAAAGGGCAAGCCTGGCATACTTCCTCCTCAGCAAATTGTTTGGGCCAGGTGCTGCCCACATCGCAGGGCAATGATGGTTTCTTCTGGTCTGGCCTTTGCTGTGTCCACCTGCCCCCTGCTACTTAGGCCCTCCTTGGCACCCACTCAGCTCAAGCTTTATTGAACTTCTCCCAGTACTTCCCATGTATGTCCTGGTGTCTGTGAGCTCATCTGCATGACAGGATGTAGGCTGAGGCTTACTGGTACCATCGGGTTCCTTCCTTGGAACTTGGTAATGTCCCACAGCATCACTGTGGCTCAATACCAGTTTCCTCTTACACTCAGCCAGGTCAGCCATCTCCTCCCACCCCCACCTCCCATTGCATACCTGGCACTCTCTACAAAAGCCTTGGATGCTGCTAGCCGTAGCTGCTTCTTGCCTTTCAAGTTTTCCATGATGCTGCGGCCTTGGATGCAGGACACAGTACACAGCATTTCTGCTGCAAGCTTGGCATTAGTCCTGGAGAGGAGACAGAGCGATTTAGGGGAGAGGGGGGAAGTGATTCATGCTGTGCTCCACTTGCTGCAGATACTGTCCCCTCACCCATGGTCCTGCAAGTGCATCCAAAGATGGAGGCGCATTCCTACCCCATCCTGTGCCTTAGGGACACGCCCAACTGCTTGATGATGCAGAGCAAGTGACTCTGGCCTTCCAAGGCCTTTCTTGCCAGGGAACTGAGATGCTTATGTCTGGCCTGAGTATCTGGGATGTTCACTGAAGGGATGGTCTTTCAGTGCTCCCATTCACAGTGATACTATACACTAAGGACCATGGCAGTTCCTGGGGATGCCCACCCACAGAGGGCTTCTGGGGCTGTGGGAATCAGCTCTGTGGGTGCCTGACTGATGAGCTCTCTCTCTTACCCTTGCGAGAGACCCCAAATCAGAACTAATTGGCGGAGTCCAGCAAACCCATAGACCATGAGACATTCATCCTTTTAGGCATTCATTTCTGGGGATCTTTCCACACCTCAGTAGATTAGCAGAACCTTCTGTAGGGCTCTGCCCTCAGCCAAGCTCTGGTTCCTGGGCTCAAAGGAAAGTCTTGTCCCAGGCGATCTGCAAACTGCACTCGAGAGGGGCACAGCAGACTGCAGTACCATCTCAAAGCAGGACCACAGCTTCTCTGACACTGCCCTGGTTCCCAGATCCAGTGTAGCTGTGGTCTGGGCACATACAGCATGAGGGGGTATGGGGGTGCGGCAGACATAGGGTGGGAGGTAGAGGTCATGTTCCAGCTGCTCAGCTCAGCAGCACAGATTTTATTCTGCGAGTGACACGCTTGCTCTGGGAATATTTCCTGTGGTTCCTGGGTCTCTAAGAAGACAGGTACCTGCTTGCTGGAGCAAATGATCACATGTGCTCCAAGGAGCTGGTAGAGGAAGGTGTACCTGGCCCTTAGGCTTGCAAGGACCTGCTGTACGGTAGGAATTTGTGGTCTGCAGGTAAACTGAGGCTGTGTGGTAATTGAAAGCTCCTTCACAGTTGATAGTCTGGTGTAAAGGAGGTTGAGACCTAAGCCTGGGGAGTAACAGCTGGAAATTTTGATCTTTGTTATACAGGGACACGCAACCCAAAAGAAGAGGTGCCTGCCAGCCAGCTGGGTGCAAAGTCAACAGTCACCAGGAGGGGGCAACAACGGTCTAGAAAAGATTTTCAGGAGGCCCAGTGAGGAACTCGGCCTCCTCCAGGTTTCCTGTTGCTGTTTGTGTGCACGGGCATCTTTGCTTTATTTTCTTTGTAAACGAGATTCAGTTTAGGATCACTGAGTGTGCTAGCCTCGTCTGGCACTGTGCCCAACTCTCCTCCTGTGCCCAAGCAGGCTGTGGCTGTGTGCATTGGCACAGACAGCACATAAGAACCCTTTCTGCAGATACCCTCCCCCTTTTTTTTCTCCTAAGGATATCTTTTAGTGATAGACGTGCTTCTTGTACAGGGTTGAAAATGACCACCTCTGCCAGCTTTGATCTGACCCTACAGGGCTTGACTTCTAAATCTGCAGTCACCTTGTGCACCTGGCCTTGTCCATTTTCTCTGAAAACGGTAAATGGACTTTGGCTACTCTGCCCTTAGTCTTCCAACTCACTATCAAATCAAAGTGAGAGTGAGCTCACTTTGTGGGTGAGATGGATCCGTGATAAAGGTCATGCCCTCTGAGGCCAGGGCACTAAAAGGCATTGCATTAGTCACTTTTACGGCTATACACATTCTTGAGAAAATGATTTAAAGAGGGAAGGGCTTTTGCTCCACAGTTGAAAGAATAAAATCCATCATGGTGTGTGTTAACACAATCTTATGAAAATATCTCTTACATTCTAAGAGACTAGAACTTGTACCAGCCCTCATAGACAGAATTAACAATACACTGTGAGGTCACTTAAGACTTCTGTCCTACTGTGTTTTTACCTGTTTTGTTTTGTTTTGTTTTTTTAAACCTTCCTCTAAGAGAACAGTGTAACAATCAACCTTACTCGCTTGGATTTTCCGTGGAGTCAACTTTTCCAACCTTTGCTAATGCAGAGCTGTAATCTTAAATTGTATATTCTCTCATGTCTCCGACCCAGACCACGTATGTGTAGCAGTTACTGAAAGCAGCAAATACTGAGCTTGGGAGCAACTCCCTAAAGTCTACCATCAAGGTGGAAAGCCATCATTTACGGATATCGGTTAATAAACAATGATGCTTGTTTTTTGGGCCAGCTGGAGTCAGTGACTTGATCCTTTGTAAAACTCCAATAAAGACTTCTATAAATCACCCTACTCCTTCCCTATGTGATGCTTCCTGTGCTCTTCAACAAAGACAGGGGGAAGCCCTTTGTTAGACACATACAGATAGGACAGACAGACTCCCAGGGGTAGACACGGCCTTCAGGCAGGCACAGATTTAGACTCATGCAGCAGACAGACACGGGGAGCATGAAGTATAGAAGTAGAAGCATGGGGAGGGTAGAAGTCATGGGAACATGAAGTTCAAATCTGGACTTGTTCTTGGCTAAAAGACTCCGAGGGGAGGTGCTTTTCTTTCTTCCTTTGATGTGATGCCGATGTACCGTGTCCCGTTATGATGCGTGATGGTTATAATCTGCGCAATGGTGGGAAGGCAGGGGCAAGAGGCAGCTGGCCATACAGATCTGATCCGCAAAAGATAGCAGTGAGAGGAGAGTACTGGGGCTCTGTCGGCTTCTTCCTCTCTCCCTTTGTGATCCAGTCTACGTCCCCTGCCCATGAGCTGATGCCTCCTGTATTCAAGATGAATCTTCTCTTCTTGGTTCAACGTCTCTGAGGACACCCTCACAGATAACCCTAGATGTCTGCCTAACTAATGTCCTAGGTGCTTCTTAACACATTCGAGCTGGCAACTGAAATAAATTAACCACTACAAGCCTATCTATTGTCAACGTGACACCCAAACACATCACTTTTAAGCCATAACATTCTACCTGTGAACTGCAGTTTCAAGAACAAAAAATAGTGTTAGGATTCTCTAGGGATGACTGGTGAGGACATCATGATTGTGCAGAGTTGGAATGCTGCAGACCCAAAGCTAAAATTATCTTGGGATATCTTTAGTCCTTTTAATAGCCACTCATTTACCATCTCGGCATTTGACTTAACATGCTTCTACCTATAGGCCAATCTTTGAAATGTATTAATATAAAAGTCCCTGGATTCCACCAACCCAAAGCCAGGAATGTATTCAGACAGCAGAGTTTCCTACTTGACTGCCTTCCTGCTGTTCCCACCAGTGTGTTCAGGAAATACATTCATTTGTGACTGTCTTTTGTTCTGTGACTAAGAATGCAACCGCCTTCAAGGAGGAGCGCGCTGTTCAGATTGCTCTGAGCCTCAAGCCCCGTTCCCAGGCATGGCCGCTCACATCTCCCTTTGTGTTCGCTCTCGATTAGCAGCTGGAGTTACCATAATGAATCACATGGGCTCCAGCAGCACCAGGGACCCCAACTCTCCAATTCTGCTACCTGCCACACGTATAGCCTCTCTTGGGCTAGCTCTAGTCTGCACCTGCGGCTTTCCTCAGTGGGTTCCCCTGGTCCTGGCATCTCCAATATCCTGGGGTCTCCGCTGCAACTTAAGTGTCACCTTCACATTTGGTGGGATGGCCTCTCAGGGTGTCTTTTCAGGGGATGCTACCCTGCCACACATTGTCTGGCCCTAATGGCCTCCAGAGCCTCGGTAAATCTCTCACTCTTGCATGTTGCCTGCCTACAAAAGGAGCATCATGTGAGCACTGCCAAGTTTTGATGCTGGCCTGAGATCCAATTAGGTCTGTGGTAGCCTATGCACTGGCTGAATGCTGCTCTCCTAGACAGTTGTTTCTGAGCAGAGAGCGCTTGCTTTCAGTGTCGTTTTCATTCTCTTTTCAGACAGATCTGCATTTCCTAAGGCCCCTTTCCTGTGTCCTCAGTGTGGAACTTGTGGTTTTTCTCCAATGGCACCGGTCTCATTAAGAACACAGCCAGTTAGCTCTGACCACCCTTATCAGCTCCCTGGAACCTGCTGCCTCACATTTTCTTACCTTATCGCCGCTTCTCACTGTAGTTGTGACTAAGGACACTCATGAGCAATCATGCCAAAGCTTGGCCATTGTGCTAACATGGATTTTTCATTGCTTTTGAATTCACCCTTACTAAAATAATCAGGCACAGAAACAAACAAACAAACAAACCAAAACAGCCAGATTCCCTACTGGAATATAACAGGAATGTAGCCTACTCTCTAACAGGGCTCTTCCTCCCTAAAACTTCATGAGCAAGGGGTCCTAGCAGATTCTTCTCAGTGTCTGCTCTTCCACACTCTGACCAGGATGGTCCATTACGTTTGGCGTATAGTATTTCTACGAGTTTTCAGTCCTACATCTACAAACCCTTCCACGTTCCTCCTGTAAACTAGTTCTAAAGGCCCACAAACCACATGATCAGGTTTGTCACAGGAACTGCTCCTGACCCCTCAGTCCCATTTCCCTGTCCCTGCATGTGCAGGTGGGTCTGGATATGTGTAGGCTGGAATTACAGGCATTTCAGGTCATGGGGCTCTGTAGAGAAATTTTAATTCAGAACATGGCTGTTCTGGCAAAAGATCACATCCAAAGATCTTCTAAGTCTGTGTGATCTGGCTGGAATACAAACACACCTTTAATGCAGAGGCAAGCACATCTGAGTTCAAGCCCATCTTGGTATAGAGCAAGTTTCAGGTAAAGAAAAGCTTAGATCCAGGCATGGCGGTACACGCCTTTAATCCCAAACAATGAAGGTAAAGATAGTTTGTGGAAGGAGGCATCCAGGTTTGTCTAATTCAGTAGCAAAACCAGTAATGAATCAGAGAAAGATTTGACAAAATAAGCCAAACCCTTATGAGAAGAGAGAGAACAAGTTAGACATAGGTGAAGACAGAGAAACCAGAAAATGAAAAGGAGCCAGAAAATTAGAGCATGTTGCTGGAATTAGTTTGAGGCCAAGCAGAGCAATTCAGAGGCTGGAAAAGCTGGGTTAAGTAAGTCAGTTGGGAGAGGAGTTTGAGCCAGAACAGCTGAATTGAACCATCCAGCTAAGAGCTCAGTAAGAACAAGAAAGGGTGAGCTTATTAAGCAGTAAGGTCCAGAGACTGAAAACATTCTAGGCCTAGGTTAGATTGTATGGAGGCTAGAAGCTTCCAGGACTAGGCCTACAATAGCAGAATATGGCAGTAATCCTCAGAGACAACAATTGAACCAGGTGAATAAAAGTTGCTTATGCAGAGTTTGCTGACCCCCCGATTCTCAGCAGTAGCATGAACACAGCTTGGAGCTGCTGCTGTGAGCAAGACATATGCTTGACCTTGTCCTCATGGGGGTCTGACCAACCAGGAGGCAGGTATCACATGCCCCCTAAACCTTGCCAACACAGGCTGGCATTGCCACCACACCAGGAGTGCATCAAAAGGCTCAGAAGGCAAGGCTGGTAGACATAGCCCAAGACTGAGGACATGGGCATGGGGAAGAACTCTGGATTTGGGGACCACTGATCAAACTGGCCACTGGGAAATGGAAGCACCTTCAAATATCTGGGTCATGGCTGTAGCTTTCAGGATAATTGGACCCAGAAAAGAAGCAAAAAAGAAGAGAGGTCCAAGGCCCAAGTCTTGATTGCATGGCCGTTTGTCACAAACACCACTTTTCACAATAGCCCCATATTCAGGAATAAGGAAAGATGAAGTTTTCTCATCACAGATCAACATGGTGGAACATTGTAGAAACTGAAGGAAGACGGAAGTGTTCTGGTGCTTTACTGGTGTTGTGGGTTGACTAAGAAATGTCCTTCACAGGCTCATGGGTGTGAACAGTGGTTCCTAGATGGTGGCACTGTTTGGGGGAGGCTGTAGGATCTTTAAGAGCGGCATCTTGCTTGGGGGAAGCCAGTCTTTGAAGACAGGCTGTGAGGTTTTGTGGCCTGGCCATATTTTCTCCCTCCTCCCTGTTTTCTCTTCTGCTGAACAAGATACGTGGTGAGAGATCCCAGCTGCACACTTTAGCTGCTTTCCAGCAGCCTGCTGCCAAGCCTTCCCCCCATAACGGAACTGGACCCTGAAGCCAGGAGCCAAAATAAGCCTTGCCTCCCTTAGATTGAGTCTAGCCAGCCCACATCAATGAGGAAAGCAACTGATACACCTGGTGACCAGGGATTTCCAGCAGTTGCCATGGGAGACCCGAAAGAGATGCTGTCTTCTATCCAGCAAGCATGACGATGGCCTCTCCAGGGTCAAGTCCTCCAGTGATATTACATTTCAGTGTCACACATCTTGCTCCTTCCAAAATCACTTTGGCAAAGCTGTCTGCATCAGGATTGGAACATGGTTGATATGAGTGCCACATGTGTCCCCTAAAGTCACATGCTGAAATCTAATTTTCCGGGGGTGGGGTGACGGTACCAGTAGAAGGGCTGTTGGGAGATGACCTAGAGCAGAGGAGGGTTGGAGCTTCGGGATGGAATTCTTCCCATAAAGGAATAGAAAGGAGCTTCTTGCCTCTTCTGCCATGTGAAGTGGCCATCTTTGAAACAATCACCAACTGAACTTGAATACCCAGCTTCTATATCAGAACAACACATCACCATTTCTTAGGCCTCCCCAGTTGTGGTGTTTTATCTCAGCAGCCTCAACTAAGAGAACCAAGAGAACCCTTAGCCATCTATCACACACAGACAGCTGCTGCGTAGATCTCCTAACTGAGGCCTATGTGGCTTACGAGTCGTGACTGACACAGAGCTTCATGGGCCCCAGTCAGTGTTGTCTCGAGCACCCAGCCAACAGCAGATGAAGGACCACGGCAGTTGGGTTCCTGACAGCCATCTCTGGCTCAGCAGGGCTGCATCTGTGGCCCCTGCTCTATGGCATGGGCTCACACTCCTCGTTCTATTCTAGGACAACGTTGTGGAGGTCACTTACGATTCAAACGACCTCAGGCTCTTGAGGCCCATCTGTGTGGCGTTCTGAGAACATGTCATAGTGAGTTCGTAGTCGTGAGTCACATAGGAGAAGTGAGTGAGGCGTGTCAGGGTCTGCAGTTCCATCAGAGGTTCTAACCAGATGCACTCAGAAGCCATTTTCGCCACCTTCCCAGCATGTGAAATGGGAGATAAGGACACCAGACATTAGTGATGGTGACTGTCTAGTGTTATGTGACCCTCAACAATGACCGTGCTGCCAACCCAGTGAGCTTCATCAATCCTATGATATCTGCACATGGCTTAGCATGTGCACAGACATGGATTGCTTAGCATATACAATGAAGCCCCGCTGCAATGTAAAATTTGCTACTGATCGCAGTTGCACCATCCTCGGCTTTCCCATCATACAAGGTCACCTCTTCAAGGCATGCCTAGCCTCTCTTACATTTTTGCCTGTGCTGAGGCCTTGGGATGAAACACGACACAGAAAGGCCAGTCAGAGAAGCATCTTCCTCACACTGGTTATAGGACTGTTTCAAACAAAAGCCAGAGTCATGTGCTTTAAGAAGAAGGCAGTTGTCGGGATGTGGAGAGATGTGGTGTGGGTGTGGATGTGGGTTTGAGTTCTGAATGCCTCAGTCAGGATCCTAAGCCTCAGCTTCTCCATCTTTCATGCGTGGAGGCTGTTGACTTACTTCCTGGGATACTTGGGGTAACCCACCTGGGCTAGGGGGGGCACAGTGAAATCCATGAGGCCCAATCCATTGCAGGAGTACATCTCAAGGGCAACAAGGACTCTGGTCACAGAATTGATGTCCTCATTGGTACTCTGGAAGCATAGAAGGGCTAGAGTGTTCAGCTGCCCAGGGAACAGAGACTGGAACCATTTTGGAGATGAACCTGTGCAGCATTAGTCTCAAGGAACAGCCAGACCACAGTATTTAGATATGTTGTTATCGTAAGCCATCTTGGTAAAATTAACCTCTACGCTATTCTTAAGCAACAAGGTCTGAAGTCTATACATCCTTGAGCCTTGAGGACAATGTTGTTTAGCTAGTAGGGAGGGTTTTCCAGAGGGGAAAGGCTGCTGAGCCCTGGTAAGGAGGTTGCTGGTATGAGGTGTCTAATCAACCCCTCTGCCTTGCCCAGCATAAATATCCCTCCTGAACCCTCCCTCACTCCCCCCTCCCCAGCTCCTCACAGTGATTTATTTGCTTCAGGATCAGGGGCATGGTGAGGATTCTTGAGTTCATACTGTTTCTTTCTTCTTCCCAGACCCTGATCCCATGGTCCTTGGTGGGGGTGCTGCCAAAGAGTTAACTCTGTCAATGAGTAGCAGTGAGAGGGAGCAGCACCCCCACAGACCCAGAGTTTAGAGCTGGTTGGAGACTTTTTTGCCTTGGCTCTCGAGAGCGGCAATTTTGGTGATGGTAGAGAATGACCTCAGAGCTTCCTAGGTGGAAGTAGCCCCTTCCTGGCAACTATGGCCATATCAAAGAGCATAATGAGAACACCGGGGAAAGGCAGTCTGCTAGTGCTACTGTCCTCAGCACCTACCTGCTCTTCAATGCCTAGCCGAGGCCCAATCTGCTGCTGCAGCAGTTGCTTGGTCTTCACCCAGGTGGCGATGAGGTACTGCCGTATGCTGGTGGGGACAATGTTTTCTGGCACGTTCCCATTCGTGAGGTTCAGTGCGAACTCACAGACCTAAAACGAATGCTTCTTCACCACAACACAAATCTAAGAGGGAACCTTCAGCCATCCTCCCTCTGGCCTCCCTCCTCCCCTGACTCTCTGTGTCCAGGTATCAAGTTAACCCATGGCCATACCCCTGGGCTGTGGGGTGGGGTACCTCCAGGGCTGCTCTGATCTCAGTCAAAGCAGATGAGTCCAGCGGAGCATGAACCAAGGCAGGGCGCGCACCCTTTTTCGACCTCTCAGGTGTCTGGATGGGGATACAGCTGATGATCAGGCCTCGAGCAAGGGTGTTACAGAGCGTGACCATCATGACCGAGTTCCTGGAGGATAACGTGAGAGCTGTGACAGCCAAGGCAAGACAGGGCTTAGCCCCACGCAGAAACTCACCTCACCACACCAGCTCCCTCTGTCTCCCAGCCAGGATGAGATGATGGTGGTGCTTCAGAACACAGACCATGGTGAGTGCTGCTGAGTGCTAGTTTGCTTTCATTTCTTCCCCTCCCTCCTTCCCTTCTTCCCTTCTTCCCTTCCTCTCTCCCTCCCTCCTTCCCTCCCTCCCTTTCGCCATTTCTTTCCTCTTGGTAGGGTCTCACTACGTCACCCTGGCTGGCCTGGAACTCACTTTGTAGAGCAGGCTGACCTGAAACCCAGCCCAACATGATGCTTTTTAGATTTCTAATTTCTGCTAGGGAAACATTAGTCCAAGTTCTCACTCATCGAGATAAGAAACATATAGTCATGGAATCCCGCCCTCTCCCTACCCCCAAGCCCGAGGTAGGATGACCACAGAACTACTTCACACACCTGGGCCTCAGCTGACCTCTTTGCAGTGGCTTGGAGCAGCGCCAGCAGAGGGCAGTGAAGTAGGCGTGAGTACCCTGGGCTGTGGGGGCCATGTCATCAGAGTGCAGGCTGAGCGCCTCCTCCGTGCACACGCCTACCAGCCTCAAAACTCTTTGCCCTCACAGTGGTCATGCCTTGACCCCACAGCTAGGACTCCCAAACGTAAACACGTGTGGGTGCTCACACCCACCCTTTGAAGCCGGTGGCCTTGAGGGTGTTCAGGAGGTGATACAGGGAATCCACCAGCTCTTTCTGCCTCCCAGCCAAGATGAGATGCCGGTTGTGGTTCATAACGTAGACCACGGCATTCTGCACAATCCAGGCTTCCCCTATCTCCTGCCCAATTTCTGCAGCACGCAGCCAGTTGTTCATGGCATACTGTGACAAGCCTTCTATCCAAGTTCTGAAAAAACAAAACACACAACCAGGCAGCACTCAGCTCAATACCCAGCCTCCATCCCTAGCTCATATACCACTGCAGGAGTAAGTGTGGGCTCTCCTGGTCCTCCCCACTCTGGTTTTTGGGGCATTTCAGTCTATCTGTTACAGGCCAGGGATTCAAGCTCTAGAAGGGACTGTCCTTCATAAAACTGACTCCATATTATGCCCGGGACCCCGATAGCCATTGCCTGTCTCTCCTTCCTCTCCAGTTACTGGAAGCCACCTCCCACTGTTCATCCCATGCCATGTGGCTTACAGGCCCTGGTTTTGAGGAAGAGGAGGAGGGCTGGCCTGAGGCCTCGCCCAGGCTGCCTTCTGTCACCCCTGCGTCTGCCTTCACCTCTTGGCTCCTAGACATTCTGTAGTTGTGACTGGCCCTCATAGCTTGCTAGATGGTACCTAGAGCAGGGCAGTGTAGCCGCTCGGCACAGGGCTGTCCCAGTGGAAGCAACCCTCTCCCGGCAGTGGAGGCTGGGCAGCTTCTTCCCATCAAGGGCTAAGTAGGCATGTTAGTGAGTTGCCAAAGTCTCTGTACCAGGCTTCTTCTATGGTGTTTTACAGTTGTTTTGATTTGCCCAAGCCACTCTTAGCTGTGGCTGCATGCAGACATCCTGGGCTATACCATGTTTATCTCACTTCATCCACAACTGGGCCTGGGCAAATGAGGCAGATTCTTCAGCCCTTGGTCAACAGCAGTTGTTCTTAACCTTCTTAAAGCTGAGACCCAACGGCCCTTTGATACAGTTCCTATTTTGAGGAAACCTCCAACCATAAAATTATTTCTTTGCTACTTTATAACTAATTTTGCTACTTCTGTGAATTATAACATAAATATCTGATATGTGACCCCCAAAAGAGGTTGTGACCTAGAGGTTGAGAACCACTGGTCTACCAGGTGGCTAGGACTCCCACCCACTTGTATGTGATCCACTCTGGATTGGAATCTGGTGGTTCAGGCACGTAGCCAGCTGCATGTTGGCTCAAGTCTTCAGGAGGGATGACCTGTTCATTGAGCTCCACACCTTCCAAGCGCAGGAAGTGGACAGTGGCCTGTGGGGGAGTACACAGTTACAGAATTCACAGCTAGGCAGACCCCAGAACTGGGGGAATGCATAGCAAAGCCTCTTTCCTGAAACTCCCCTTTTGAAAAGCCAGACACAAGTTAGAAAGAGTGCGTGATGGGCCTGCACACTCTACCTGCCTCAACAGCCTCCCAATTCAATGCATCTCAAGGAGAGAAGGGCTTATTTCAAAAGCACAGCCCACACCCACACTTCTTTTAGGGGGCAGAACAGTTTTTATGTTCTCCTATGGCAGATTGCTCATCTCCCTGAAGCCTTCCAAACTTGCTCTGCAACATCAAAGGCTGCAAAGCCCACCTGGTGGGCAGAGGGTTGGGGGGACATGGATTAGGTCAGCCCCTGTCTGATAAGCCAGCTAGTTACCCTCAGCCACTGGTCTCCTGCATGCCAACTCTCAGCTCTGCCATCTGGCAATTTGCTCCCTGATTACAGGAGTTGCCTTTGGTCATGCTGGGTCTCTAGATGCTAATGGAAGAAACCAGTGTGTACCTCAGCCTCTGCCTTGTGCCTACTAAATGAAACCAAAGGAAACTGTAGCCACTGTGAGCATAAAACAGATGGCTGACAGTGCCTCTGGCATTGGTACAGGTGGAGAGGTGGAGAGTTCACATTCAAGGGCTTTGAATGCCCCTGTGTCACAATACACACGGTTAGCGCTGGGCAGGGCAAGCACTGGACCTCAGCCTGTAAGGGAGCAGGCCTATTGGAGCCAGAGACCAAAACCCAGGCCAAGGTTTTGCTGGGTCCACAGAGTCATTCAACAGAGATCGCATCTCCCTCAAGAGCTTCCTAAGTCAACGCCAAGCTCAATCCCCAAATATGACTTCACATCTAGAATTCAGAAATGATTTCCTACAGCAAATTTACACCAACACAAACCACAATGCATCTCAGTCCTCACTTTTCTTATGCAGTCCTCAAGAACTGAATTAATTTTCTCTCTCTAATGTGCAGCTCTGTTTAAGATGTGTGTGTGTTTAAGACGGTAACCCTTATGACAAATCTCTCTGGTGTGTTCATTGGCCACATCAACACTGGCAGCTACAATGGCCAAGACCTTCATGACGCACCTCAGCATTGATGAACGACACCTCCGCCATCTTCCTCAGCAAGTTAGAGGCCATCTGCTTTTGCAAGTTCACTTCAGAGGTACCCCATTCATTTTGGAAGCCCTCTGGGCCTTTTTTTTTCTTCGCTGAGGGAACAGCAGCAGGGAAAGAGAGACTCTTCTTGAGCAATCAAAACCACAGCAGTTCCTTCCCCACCTACTTCCCAAGTCCCTGCCCAGCTCTCTGTGGGACAAGCTCTTCAAGAAGGGCAGCCTGAGTTGTTATAGACCTGTATCCTCCACATCATTGCCACTGTCTGCTGGCTGTAAGCACAGTTGTCGGGACTTCCAGGGGTACTGAGGCCCTGCCCCTTTTCTAAAATGGTGCAGTGGACACATGGAACATGTATAGTCCTCTCTTGAGCTTTAAATCATTGGTAGCTGACCATGGCACTGACTGCAATGCGCGCACTGTGTGGATCACTGTTAAAGGGCAATGGTTAGAGGGTGACAGTCAGGAAGCAAACCAATATGCCCAGCAGAGATGCTTGTTTTTGTTGCAAATATTTTCAAACCTTGGTTTTCGATCCTGTATATATATGAAGCCCACAGATACACAGGCCAGCCCAAATAGGTAACCAGAAATGTTGCTATCTGCGAAAAGGCTCTTCTAAACCCAAGCACAGGACCAGGACCCTTCCAAGAGGTGACCACACTGGCTCTGTGTTTGTGCTCTTTGCTTGCTGTCTCTTGGTGGGACGTGCTAGTTCAGGGGTGCTGTGGCTACCACAGCCACCAGAGGCTCATGAAGCTCTGAAGCTCAGCCTACCCACCCGCCAGGGGGATACATGGCAGGGACGCACACCTCGCTTTATCTTTGCAGTCTTCTTTGACCTGACGCTGTCGTACAGGAGGCAGAAGCGGGTTGCTGTGCGACAGACGTCCCACACATCTTGCGCCCAGGCCACCTTGGCCAGCTCAGCCCAAATCACTATTCTGCTCATCAAGACCCAGGTGGTGAAAAGGAAGCACAGGTGAAATTAGGAACACCTGGAGGGAATGGTCCAGGGGAAAGCCACCCTATGGTGTCCGAGTAGTGACTTAAGACAGAGAAGTGCAAAACTGACTGAGGGTGTGGGTGGGAAGATAGTCCTGGATAGTTGGGGGAGGCGGGAGGTCATAAGTCAGGAGTCAGAGCTGGAGCAATTCCTAGGGTCAAGGCCCAGAGGTCAGCGCTAGGCCTATCCCAAGGTTATGTGCAGCTCTCTAGCTATCTTCTCCCCAATGTCGGTGACACTTCCTGTCGTTTAACAATGAGAAACACCCCCACATAATTCATTTCCCTGCATGTGGTGTGGATGGGTATCCCCGGGTTGGGACTCCTGTGGTGACCTTGGTCAGCGTGCCCTAATAAATGGTCAGTTGTTCCACAGGAGAAAGCCAAATTCTCAGCACAGGCACTGCACGTGGAATGCCTGTGGCTTGTCATCTCTCACGGGGTCCCAGGCAGCCGTGGAATTGGTGCCTGGATGAAGGTCTCGGCTGACAGACCCTCTTTGGCTGGCATTGCTTTGTGCCTTTGCCCCTCCCTCCCTGGCTCACCTCTCTTTGTTGTTCTCATATCCCAGACGCCGCAGGTGCCCAGCAGCTTTTTCCACACTGAGCATGTGATGTCGAGCTTTTGCACAGAGGTAGGTGAAGCGGCCCTTGATTTTCCCAGCAGACACTGAAAGCAGAAAACAGTTGAGCTGAAAAGGTGTGCCAGGGCTCGGCATGGAAAAAGCACTGCAGACCCAGGCAAACAGGCCCCTAGTCTGAGCCCATTCCAGGGTGATAAAGAGGCCCCATCACCAGCATATCTTTAGTGCTTCTGGATCTGCAATGACATTGAGCTACTATGGAGTGTGTGGAGCCTTCAGCCATCAGAAATAGCCTATATCAGCTCAGAAGCACCAGCCTCTGTCCTCTCCTTTTGTCCCCTCAGGAAGCACCCACTATCCATTTCCATGTCCAGCGGTTCTGTCTGTCTGATGTTGCGGTTCTGAATCACTGCTTTTTCCAGATATAAGATGAGTAACTATCCAGAGTTCAGCTTCATAGTGGTAGCCAGATGCCCAGTGCAGACCAGGCACAGGAGATATCAAATAGGAAACTGGGGTTGGGTTGGTGGTGGTGGGAATGCCCTCCCTATCAGGTAGCTGCCTGCCTCCTCTGTGCTTCCCTATATAACAGAGGTATTCACTTGCTGGGGTACCTTCCCCACATACTTTAGTGAGTCTCAGCATCTCCTATAGGTGCCCGCTAGGCACTATGTCCTCTGCTGAAAATGCAAACTCCTGGTCAGTTGTTTACATTCATCCAAGTAAATGAACCAACCAAGGAGGACAGACCCACCCATGTGATGCCAACAGACCTATAGCTGCTCAGACTCATGAGGGGGAAAACGAAACCAGAGCAATGCAAATGCCAAAGCATATGGTGGAGTAAGACAGACAGCTCCTGGGCCTGAAAAAACTATATTTCAGAGGTTTCAATCATCCTAGCACAGAGCCATGACTCCATCCTCCCCTTCTTGTCCCCTGCCTTGGACCCACAACAACTCAGCTTCAGTCTGCCATCTCCAAGGCGCGAGTCCTGTAACACTTTTTTGTCAGAGCTGTGCTGGAAGGGGCCCCAGAAGAGTGCCCGCACAACCTGAGACTCCAACGAGAGTGGTACTGTCCATCTGGCCAGAGTCGCTGGCTTGTCCCCAAGAGCTGGGCTCAAGAGCCACAACTAGGGTATAGTACAAACCCTTTTGTACACTGGAAACAAAGTAAGTGGTCCAGGTAAGCGAAACAGATTTAGCTTTGATCCAAAGAGCATCCCAGAACCACCATCTTTGCTCCTTGGATGGTACTATAGGCTGAATTGTGTCCCCAGATGGGCTATTTCCAGTTCCTGTCCCTGTGTCTCCAGAATAAAGTCTTGTTTCAAAAGATGGAGTCTTAATTGGTAAAAAGGCTGAAGAGACCATGGGGGAGGGTCCTGTTTAGTCTGACTAAATCCTTGTATAAAGAGGACATTGAGGTAGACATATAGGACAGCCAGTGAGGAAATGAGGCAAAGATGACCCATCTATAAGTCAGGGAAGGTGTCATCAAGAGAGACCAGCCCACCACCTTGCCATTACAGATGTCCAACCTGTAGAACAGTGAGGTTAAGCCCTGGCTGTGGTATTCTGCTACTGATAGCGACTTGTAGATGCAATCCCTCTCTAGCGTGCCCATCAACTAATAATAAGGCATGTCATGACAATGTCAAGGGCAGTGAGTTCAAGGGCAGCACTTACCTTTTGCCTCATTCTCACTGTCCAACACAATCTGGAAGGTGTCAGGGGCAAGGGCCAGGCCTGCATTCACCAGGAGTGCACGCTTCTTCCG
>CM053762.1:16207379-16252232 GCA_028658305.1 Pachyuromys duprasi
CTACTGATAGCGACTTGTAGATGCAATCCCTCTCTAGCGTGCCCATCAACTAATAATAAGGCATGTCATGACAATGTCAAGGGCAGTGAGTTCAAGGGCAGCACTTACCTTTTGCCTCATTCTCACTGTCCAACACAATCTGGAAGGTGTCAGGGGCAAGGGCCAGGCCTGCATTCACCAGGAGTGCACGCTTCTTCCGGACACTGTCTTTTAGGGTGGCTTTCTTTGCCTGTAGAGAGTGTGATGTGCGTGACATCTGGGGCAGCCTCCCTGCCCACTGTAGGACAGATGAGACTCTCAGGAAATCCTATGGTTCCACTCTCAGGGAATGCAGCTCCCACAGGCCTTCTGGGTGCCAGACAGACCTTGAGTAGCTGAGCCTGGGGCCCATGGTTTGGTCTGAATGGTCCCTTAGGCTCTCTCTGTTCCAAGGTTCCCCCTTGGTCTTTTCATTCAAAGGATGGCCCCACAATGGGTTAGGTCTGCACCTGTTCAATGGCCATAGTGGCCTGGTCCTCAGGACGGTCAGGTGACTGGTACAGCATGGTACACAACTTCAGCCGGTTGTAAACCATCTTATTCTTCTCGTGGTAGAGACCTAGGCTGTCCAGGCGCATGGCTTTCTGCATATGCTCAATGGCAGGCTCTAGCCGGTCCTCATCCTGCTCAATATATGACAATTCCATGTGGACTTGGCAGCGCATCTGGGTCATGAGACTAGAGAGAACAGCACACATGAGGAAGCTATAGTGCTCTGCTCATGAGCCTGTGGGACTTTTTTTTCTAGTCCTCAGCAAGAGGCATGAAATTATATGGCTGTCCAGAGCCCTGCTCTCCAGCTACCTTCCTGTCTTGTCCTCAAACCTCACAAATGGAGATAAAAATTGTAATGGTTGCTATAGACCGCTGGAGACAAGCTCACTGAACCTTTGGCTCAGGCTGAGAAGAAGCAGACAGAGAGAGGGTCATGTAGTGCTTCCCACTGGGAGGTGAGCACAAGGGCAGGCTCAGCCTGCCCTTAGCCATCTAGATGCCATTGCTACGCTGCTGTCCGCTGTGATGTGCCTCTCTCTCCCGGAACATACTTGGTGTCAGTGCTGCAGTTCACTGTCCTTGTCTGATGGATACACTGGACATTTGCCCGGGAGGCTTAGCCACATTATGACTAGAGCTCAGCCAGGGTTGGAGAAGGCCCCGCATCTGAGTGCTGGAGGGACCACCTTGAGCGCTGCTGCAGGACACAGAGCTAACAACCTATGGATGACTGGATGGAGATGCTCCAGTGACCCGTGGCTCACTGACTTTCTGCCAAGACAGAGAAATAAAAGTGACAGTAACATTCTCACAGCCTCAGGGGAAACATAAATACTTGGAGGCTGTGTAGAGAAGCAGAGAGAGAGCCCGTGGGATCAAGTGTTGAAGCTCTGCTACCCAAAGGAGCAGAAACCTGGTGCACCACAGTGTCTACTGTGGACGGACTAAGAGATGCCCATGTGAAACTTGCCAGGAGCAGACAGCCGGGGTCATTCACAGAGAGAAGCCTACAGGGTGCAACAATGACAACCACAACCAGCGAATGTAAAACCACAGTCCATGACCTGAAAACAAGCCCGAAAGCTGGCCTAAGGCTACAGTTGCTTCTGCTTCCAACTATGATAGAGTCGCCCTATCATCCACAACGTCTGAAAAACAATCTAAAGAGAAGGCAGCTGCTTTTAGAGATGGGTGCTGGATAGCATGAGATCCGGATCCCCTGGAAAAGAAACTCATGACAGAAGTAACCATGAGCTCCTGAGAGGCAGAGCAGGTGGGCACAGTGTCCTGTGAGCTGAGCAGGTGGCAGGCAGAGCATGGGCTTCCTGAAAGGCAGGGACCCCTGTACCTCTGACCCCCAGCAAAACACAAAGCTCAGCCTGTATAGAGCCTGTGTCATGGGGCAGATTCTCTCTGGGATGGGGGTGGGAAACATTTGGACCTCCGGAGATGCACTGGAGCAGAGCTGGGGCAGCCAATGTGATTTCAGACCACCAGCTAACGTCGAACTGGCCACTAAAACAAAAACTTTCCCTTTTAAAATTGCAGCAATGATGGTTCATGCCTGTAATCACAGTATTTGGGAAGCAGAGGCAGGAGAATCATTGCAAGTCTGGGGCCAACCTGATTTACATGACAAGTTCAAAGTTCAGGGCTGCATTGTCTACAAGCTATGTAGGACCTTGTGGTAAACAAACAAAAATGCAAAGACTCCATAGGACACCACCTGCAATGCTTAATACACAGTCGTCAGTTCTGCCAGGAGATGGAAGAATATTACACAGGGTCAGGACACAGAGAGGCTGGCTGTTGGGTTTTGCAGATGAATCTTTTAACACGGATATACAAAATGCATGTCATGAGCCTGCTCACAAATATAGGGAAAACAGCGGTAATGAGTACACACTAGGCTTAACAGCTTTGGTAAGTGAAAGGAGGACCGTTCTAGCCAAGTATGATGGCAGAGTGGGCAGCCAGGAAGATCGTGAGTCTGGAAACAGAAATGGCCTGATCAGAAAAACCAAATAGTCCCCAGGAGCTGCAAGAATCCCTCCACATTCTACATGTGTATAGCTAGCATCCCAGGAACAGGAATGTATCCAAAGAAGCAGTAGCTCATAACTCCCCCAAATTTGATGAAAGCACCATTTAGCATACTGGAATTATATTAAATTTTTAAAAGGCTCCTGAAAATAATATAATCAAAATGCTAAAAAAAAAAAATAGACAGGCTTGAAAATAGGAGGGGGAAAGAAGGCACACAGAGACCATACTGTACTGACTTTCCATTGGAGATCATGGAGACTAGAAGGAAAAACCCTTCCAGTTAAAGAACAACGTATCGGCCAATTCGGCATCCAGCAACAAGCAGCGTGTCCTCTGAAACTGAGATGGCATGGGACCAGTTCTGATCAGCAGAGCTAAGGTGTCCACCAGCCAGGCCCTGGTTCTCCAGGATGGGTGCCCCCAGCTAGAGAAGTCTGCTCTCTGGAAGAAGGAGATGATCCTGGAATTTCTAAAAAGATGAGGTGAGCATGAGAGGCCATGGTTTCCTCAAACGCAAAGGTTGCATAATGCTGGAATCTCCACAGGTGGGGAGAGGGAGGATGAGGGCTGAGCATCTCATGTGGGCTGTGCAAGGTAAAGAGAGCCCAGCACTGACCCTGGAGGAGTCCCTCTCCCACGAGATACATAGGAGCAAGGAAAACAGCAGAAGGCAGAGGGAATTCTTGAATATACAACTAGCTCCTGGGGACAGAGGAGTGGCAGAATGAAGAGAGGAAGGGGATGTTGGTGAGTACCCAGGCGGCTCGCTTGGAAGCAAGGTCTGATAGACACGCTGTGCAGCGGTGGGCATGGGGAGCAGGCCTCTTGGCACCTGCATTAAACAATGTAGATCGCCAGGGTAGGCATGCACACAGCCTTAATGTTGAGTCCATTAATGTTGGAGGGAATGAGGCAGCATCCCGCCCTGACTAGGGTGTTCAGTGCTCCCCTCCCTGGCATCTTTCAAAAAACTGACAAAACCCAGGATGTCTTCATGAGCCACGTGATCAGCTAAGCATGGTGACCCAGTGCTTTGGAGGATGGGCTCATTCATTTCAGTCCAGGCTTAGGGACTGTCTCAAGACTGAAGATCTTTCCAGGATACAGACGACTAGACAAGCATTCCCCTGGGGCCTGGATGATTTCATTGTTGGTTATGGGAAACTGTATCAGCTCTGCTGAAAAGCAATTTTAGAAAGACATCTCACTTTCTTGAGTTCTTTATATATTTTGGGTATTAGCCCTCTGCTGGATGTAGGGTTGGTGAATATCTTTTCCCAGTCTGTAGGCTGTCAATTTGTTCTATTGACGGTGTCCCTTGTTTTATAGAAGCTTTTCAGTTTTATTTTTTTAATTGTTGATCTTAGAGCCTGGGCTGTTGGTGTTCTGTTCTGTTGGCATTCTGTTGGTGTTGTCTCGCACCAACAGACCAAATAATCCAATTTAAAAATGGGATACAGAACTAAACCGAGAATTCCCAACTGAATATCGAATGGCAGAGAAACACTTAAAGAAATGCTCAACGTCCTTAGTCATCGGGGAAATGCAAATCAAAACAACTCTGAGACTCCATCTTAAACCCATAAGAATAGCTAAGATCAAAAATTCATGCGACAACACATGCTGGAGAGGATGTGGAGAAATGGGAACCCTCCTCCATTGCTGGTGGGAGTGCAAACTTGTACAACTACTTTGGAAATCAATCTGATGCTTTCTCAGAAAATTGGAAATAGTGCTACCTCAAGACCCAGCTGTACCACTCCTGGGCATGTACCTGAGAGACGTGCCACCATACAACAAGGGCATTTGCTCAACTGTGTTCATAGCAGCTTTATTCGTAATAGCCAAATCTGGAAACAACCCAGATGTCCCTCAACCTAGATACAGAAATTGTGGTACATTTACACAATGGAATACTGCTTAGCTATTAAAAACGAGGAACTCATGAAATTTGCAGGCAAATGGATGGAACTAAAAAAGATCATCCTGAATGAGGTAACCCAGAACCAGAAAGACACTCATATCATATACTTACATGGATATTAACCATATAATATAGGATAAACATATGAAAATCTACAGACCTAAGAAGCTAAACAACAAGGAGGACCCTAGGGAGGATCCTCAGTTCTCATTTAGAAGGCAAACAGGATGGACACCTGAAGCAGTGGAAGAGAGGGAACAGGAAAGCAGCCTGTCCTCTGAAAGACTCCACCCAGCAGGGGACCAAAGCAGGATTTGAAACTCAGAGCCAAACTTTGGGCAGAGTGCAGGGAGTCTTATGAAAGGTGGGGGGGGGGCAGACAGAAGTTCACAGAGGGAACAGGAACTCCACAAGAAGACCAACAAAGCCAAAAAATCTGGGTCCAGAGGCTCCTGCAGAGACTGAGGACCTAGACCCTCTGCTCAGATGTTGCCACAGGCAGCTCAGTCTCCATGTGGGTACCCTAGTAAGGGGAGCAGAGGCAGCCTCTGCCATGAACTTGGTTGCCTGTTCTTGATCACTTAACCTCTAGGGGTGACCTTGTCAGCCCACAGAGGAAGAGGATCCAGCCAGTCCTGGTGAGATTTGATAGGCTAGGGTCAGATAGTAGAGGAGGAGGAGGACTCCCCCATTCAGTGGACTAGGGGGAAAGAGGAATGGAGAGTGGGACCAGGAGGTGATGAGGGAGGGGATACAATCAGGATATAAAGTAAATACATTGGAAGAAAATAAAAATATGAAAGACACCTCACAACTCATTGTATAAAGTCAAACATGACTTTGGTGTCAAACTGTGAAGACTCATATGATCTGAGAAGGTAGGTCGCCAAAATGGAGAGACAAATGTCAACAGCACAGGAAGGACGGTTGCTTACGAAGGGCAATGAAGAGCATCTTCTGTCCAATACAAATATACACACAGAGGATGACATAGCTGAAGTCAAAGGATCGCTAAAACTAAATGTTTGTGAGTATACAGAATTACAAAGACCCTGCAGTATGGTGTGAGCAGAGAGAGGTAGACTTAGAAGAAGGGGTTTCTGGCTTCTGATGCTAGCCCATCCACCACATGTCCACAATGGCCGCTGAGAACATATTTCCTAGCCTCTGCCCAGATAACCCCATTGCCATTCACTGATGGTTGGATAGAGTGACGACTGTTTATGTCATGAGGAGTCTTGATCTGGGTTGCCTGGGTGACTGGAAGGCATCAGCTGAACAAGTGGGGTATACCTGTGCACCCCACAGGTTGGGGACACACCCTGGGCTCTGTCTCCGTTTATAGTACTAAGAATCTGTATCCCAGTTCTCCCCCGCTGCGAGTCCCCGAGACAACGCAGAATAAGTGGTGCCCACCTATCAATCTTTTCCAGAATCTCAGCGATGTTGGTCAGCGGCCTCCGGAGGTAGTACCTCAGGTTGCGCTGCAGCAGGGGCAGGCAGGTGTTCCACTGTGTGGTACACAGCACGTGGATGGTCTTGGGGTCACCCAGGCGGATGGCCTGCTGCAGTGTGGTGTCCAGTCTCTTTATAATGCTCAGCTGTTCCTGTAGGGGGCATATGGAATGGCTGGCTGAGGGTGTGAGGCTAGAACGGGGAGCTAGTCCTGGTCACCACCTGGAAGAGCCAGTGCTGGGGATAGCAGTCAGAGTAGATGGCAGATTATGGGGTCAGAGGTAAGTCGTATCCCGGTCATCAGACCAGGGCCCTGATCTGAGAATGCCACTATCCTGTAGCGGGATCTTCACAAGACATCAGCCAAAAGGCTTAGACATGGCTGCGGCTCATTGTCTTTCTTGCACAAGTGCCATCAGGCAGAGTCCATTTCTTTATTATTGGAGTCTACTTACTACAGCTTGCATCTTTCATTCACTACCTGAGAAGAATCACCTCTGGTTGGTGTTGTGGGTTCTTTCCAGCAAAACAAGGCTCAAGAACAGAACCAAAACATCTGAGCAAGGGGTCTTTTCTGAGACTGATATTCCAACCAAGTACCATGCATGGAGATAACCTAGGACCCCTGCACAGATGTAGCCCATGGCAGCTCAGTGTCCAAGTGGGTTCCCTAGTAATGGGAACAGGGACTGTCTCTGACATGAACTGATTGGCCTGCTCTTTGATCACCTCCCCCTGAGGGGGGAGCAGCCTTACCAGGCCACAGAGGAAGACCATGCAGCCACTCCTGAAGAGACTTACTAGGATCAGAAGGAAGGAAAAGAAGACCTCCCCTATCAGTTGACTCGGGGAGGGACACGGGTGCAGAAGGGGGAGGAAGGAAGAGTTTGGGAGGGGAGGAGGGAGGGAGGAGGGAGGGAACTACAGGGGTATATAAGGTGAATAAAGTGTAATTAATAAAGAATTTAATAAAAAAAGAAGAAGGCTCAAGGACGGAATTTCAGGACCCGTGTAACACAGTCACCATGCGCTGAGCCTTCCTCAAGCCCCACCCCTCTCCTGTTCTCAGCTGTGTGCCCCACGGCCTCCAGCTTCCTGCACCCAGGGCCCTCAAAGCTGCTCTGACCCCAGTGATAGGTGAGCCCAAGGCAACTTTGACTTGGGCTTAAGGCTTTACCTCAACGGCTTCTCGAAGGTACATATTAAGTTTACTTTCCAGTTGCAAAGCTTCTAATTCACACTCCAGACCTTCAATTTCTAGCAGCACGCTAGGATCCTGGGGATATGGATGGAGTTTTGAACACAAAGACATTAATGACAGCCATCATGTACATTTGTCATCCTCAAAGACCCTTAAAATGCCTTGAATTCCCAACAGAAACAGAAACCAGAAAATGGACAACCAGATAAAGGCGCAAAGTAAGAGAAAAATGTAACAGGTCTCAAAAGATACTAAGGGAGAAGGACTTCTTGAAACCTTTTAAAGGGGGCGGGGCTCACTGATTTCAGAGAACCTTGAAGTTTTCTTTCTTACTTTTTTTTTTTCCTCTCTTTTAAATGTAGGGTCTCACATTGTAGCTAAAACTTCCCTGGAATTCATTTTTTAGCCCAGAAATACCTTGAACTCACAGCAGTCCTGCCTCAGTTTCCTGAGTACAGAAATAAGCCACCACGCTTGGCCTAAATTTAAATATATATATATATATATTGTGTGCATGCATGTGTATGAGTATGGAAATCAGAGGGCAGCTTGCAAGAGTTGATTCTCTCCTTTTACAGTATAGATTTCAAGGCTCAAACTGAGACCGTGAGCTTTGGTGGCAAGTGTTTTTGCACACAGAGCCATCTCACCAGCTTCTTTGGCTTATATTTTTCCCATTTTTATTGAGAAATTAATACAGGCATATAATCAGACTCATCCCCAGTCCTTCCCCTCTAACTCCTCTCCTGTCTCCACCACTTCTATGTCCTTCAAATTTCATGTGTTGACTTTTTTTATTCTTCTCTCATATATTACATCCCAACTGCAGTTTTCCCTCCTTCCTTTCCTCCAAGTCCCTCCTCTCTCCTCCCCCCCTCCCCCTCTCCCCTTTCCCATTTTCCTTAAGAAAAGAGCAGGGTTCCCAGGGATGTCAACCAAACATGGCTGGCTTATCAAGTTGCAGCAGGACTAGGCACCTCCCCTCATACTAAGGCTGGAAGAGGCAATTTAGCAGGAGGAAAAGGGTTCCAAGAGCAGTCCAAAGAATCAGAGGCCACCCCTACTCCCAATGCTAGGAGTCCTACAAGAAGGCAAAACCATAAAATATATGCAGAGGACCTAGATCAGACTGCTGCCAGTTCCTTGATTGTTGGTTCAGTCTCTGTGAGCCCCTGTGAACCCAGGTTAGTTGATTCTGTGGGTTTTCTTGTGATGTTCTTGACCCCTCTGGCTTCTATATCCTTCCTCCCCCTCTTCCACAGAATTCCCCCAAGCTCTGCCTAGTGTTTGTCTGTGGCTCTCTGCATTTGCTCCCATCCGTCCGTTGCTGGATGAAGCCTCTCTATGATTATGCTAGGCTCTGGTCTACAAGTACAGTGGAGTAGCATTAGGAATCATTTCACTGACTTTCTTTTCCCAGTCGTGTTTGGTTTTTTCCTAGGTCTCTGGGTTATCCACCCTCTGGTTCCTGGCCCTCCAGGAAGTGTCAAGGCCTCACTCTCATGGCACGGGTCTTAAGCTGGACCAGTCGGTTGGCCACTCCCACAATTTCTGTGACACCTTTATCCCAGCACATCTTGCAGGCAGGACAGATTGTAGGTCAAAGGTTTTGTGGCTGTGTTGGTGTCCCAGTCCCTTCACTGGAAGGCTTGCCTGGGCACAGGATATAGATAGTTCAGGATCCCTATCCCCTATTACTAGGAGTCTTAGATTCTGGGGATGTCCATTCCACTAGGTTTCTACATTGCCCCAGAGATGACCCCCAGTTCTGGTTCTTTCCCAGTCCTCTCTTCCTTCACCCTGCCCCAATATGATCCTTCCTCTTCCCACCTGCCCCAGTTCACCTGACATATCTATTCTATTTCCTCTTCCCACTTGAGCCCTCTGGGTCTGTGGATTATAGCATGGTTATCTTTTACTTTACAGCCAATATCCAGTAATAAGTGAGTATATACCATGTTTGTCTTTCAGGGTCTGGGTTTAGTTCTATCCATTTGCCTGCACATTTCATGATATTATTATTATTTTTTTTTAAAGCTAAGTAATACTCCATTGTGTATATTACTGCATTGTCTTTATCCATTCTTTGGTTGAGGGACATGTAAGCTGTTTCCAAATAAAGCTGATATGGGCATAGTTGAGCAAGTGTCATTATGGCAAGATGAAGCATCCTTTGGGTATATACCTACGAGTAATCTAGCTGGGTCTGGGGTAGATAGATTCCCAATTTTCTTAATACAAACAAACAAACAAAAAACAAATCCCACATCATAATGATTTCCAAAGTGGCTGTGTAAATTTGCGCTGCCCCCAGCAATGGAAGAGTGTTCCCCTTGTTCCCCTCCCTTGCCAACATGAGCTGTCTCTTGTGATTATGATGAAGCCACAACTGCTTTCCTCTCATCCCGTTGGCCTGTCCTGTCCAAGCATCACCTGATGGTCAAGGTCCAGATGGAGTTTTATTTCCACTTAAGACATTCCTATATCACCATTTCACCTGCACCCCAATTTCCTTTTGGCTATGTGAATTGCTCCTGCTTGTCTGCTCTAGCCCTGTGGCTTATTTAGTAACAGACACTCTAAGGCCATATAGGTTCATCCACGTAGAAAACTAAGACTGAGCAGAAAGCGAGTGATCAATGAGAGCAGGAAGTGAAGTGGCGGCCAAGACAAGGGCCAGGTCATCCAGCACACTGCCATCTAACCTCATTTTTGAATGCAGCTGCGCTAGCGGGTGGGGTGAGGAGGGGGGCATGATGATGCTCTCCAGTCTGGAAACACCTCGAGTGGCTTCAGAAGTTAAGAGGAGAACCATCCTGAAGCTTGCTCCTATCACTGTACGTGTTCCTAAACTTCCCATGGATGTCAACATTGTCATAAGGATAGAAAAAAAAATTACAGTGAAAGTTCCTTGGCAGTCCATGTCACTGAAGAATCCCTAATTACCAAAGGATTGGTTTAGGCACCGAATTTCTACGGCAGTTCTTTGTGGAATAAGAAAAATTAAGTATGATTTAAGTGTGCAGGGTCAGGGGAACATGGGTTATATACTGCTACTACTGTGAGGATTACACACCCTCTCCCTGAACTGGAGGAACAGTGGTGGCAACGCAGGCCAGATCCAGGGACAACGGTGGGGTGCAGATCAGCAGAAACTGCCAGCACACTTTCGTAGGAGGCGTAGGCTGAGGGCGGAAGGCCTTTCACAACAACACTCTTTTTCCTGTCCCTGGAGCTGTAGTCCTGTGAGCCATCCTCCTGTAGCCACCACACGTAGCTAACCTGAAGTCACTTACTTTGCTTTCCATTTTCTTCAGGTCTGAGAAGCAGTCATAGGCCACTGACCTATTTTTCAACGTCAGAGACAGGCGGGCCAATTCAAAAAGCAAAAGCACCCTGGAAGGAAAGAAACAAAGGGGCTTGAAACAAGCTCAGCATGGGGCGAGACTTGCAGTGTTTGGTGGAGGCAATGCCAGTCTTGCTCTGTGGTGACAATGGTGTGACAGTGACAGTAGCTAAGAGCAAAGTAAGACACACCAGGCCACGGACCTGATGTGATGACCCTGCCCGCTAGCTGTTGCAGGCCCCAGAGCTCTCTACAATGCTGCATCTGTCCCTACTGGACACACTGTCCCCATTCAGGTCTCCAGGCCACTGGCCCAGACGCCACAAGACCCATGGCAACACTGTGTCATCACAAACTTTCTGCACAGTTTGCCCAATGAGGCTCAATGAACAGAGTTTGGAAAAAGACCGTGTGCTGGGCATAGTGGTGCACGCCCATAATCTCAGGGAGGCAGAGGCAGATGGATCTCTGTGAGTTTGAAGCCAGCCTGGTCTAAAGAGTGAGTCCAGGACAGCCAAGGCCACACAGAGAAATCCTGTCTTGAAAAAGAAAAAAAACAAAACAAAACAAAACAAAAGGCTATATGGGCAGAGACACAGCACAAGTCCCTCCTCCTTGTGACAGGCGTATGAAATGTCCTCAGTACTTTCACCATCACCAATCTGAGTCTCAATGGGTGATGCTAAATGTGTGTCCAAGTGCATAGACCTTAGATAGTCGAACAACTTTAAAAAAGAACAAATTGATTGAGGAAACCACCCATGTTTAAGACTTCTGCTAGGCTATGGCCCTTCAACAGATTGGCCAGAGAGCTTCCTGGCCTTAACCTTGGCCTTCTGCAATTCATCCTTCTGCATCTCTACTTTTCCCCAACTGGACTCTAGCAACACCCTATGCAGTGACTACTAAGGGTCTCCAGATACTGGCAGCCATTCTGGGGGAGAGGTCTGGTCAGTATCCCTATGCCATGAGGTGGGAGGCAGCTTTAGGAAGAGGATGTTTTTTGCTGCCCACCCTTCTCTCCTCAGGCTCAGCATATCCAAGGTAAGGCCTCAGGACCTCTGCCTCCCTGCTTCCCCTGAGCTCTTGGCCTGCCAGTCAAAAGGAAAAAACTCAGGAAATAGTAAATAACTGGTCCCTGAACCATTTTGGTTTTAAACAAATGTTATGCTCCCCCCCCCCCCGCCCAGTCAGAATTCCAGACACAGAAGCCCAAGATATTGCAGCAGGACCCTGTAGTGCCAAGAAGCTCCAAGGCTCTCTGGGTTGTGCGGGAAGATTCTATATCCCCTGGGAGGCAGCTCAGGCTGCTTATCCTGTGTCTTGGACAAGTTGGGAGCTGTACAGCTTCTTCTGAGGAGCAGTGTGGACTGTATAAAGAGCTAAACTAGTTCTAGAGTCCTTCTATACTCAATGGGTTCACACAGAAAAGAAGTCTCAGAGATTAGATCATCACCAGCTTACCTTAGGGAATACTGTCTGAGGTAGAAAGATAGAGGACATATCAGCCAGGAGGCTGAGGCCCTTCCTTTGAGCATCCACACATCCACTCCCAGGCTCCACTAAGTAGCTGAGTTCACACATGCACACATCTGACCTGGGACTGGTGGGAATGAATGCTGGCTCACATAATTTTTGTGTTAGGCACAACACTCCTGTATATCAACTCTTAGAAAAGCTTAACTGGCCCCCTGGATATATTTGTAAATATAACAAAGCTGAAGGACTCGGATCTCAATACATGAAAGCTCTTATAGTCAACTTCACAATGTGTATATACACCCTATTTTTAAAGTCAGGTAAACGTGGAGACAACAAAGAAAATAGTGCTCATACATGTATGAGTAAATGCCTTGTTTCGTCATGGTCAAGCAATGAAACTCCTACCTTATAGGCAGAGGCTCAGCGAAGTCACTAAGAGGGTAGAAAGCAAAGTCCCTGTGTGCATGCCCCATGCAGCACCCCAGAACCCTATTTCTAGGAATCTCACCTCAGAGCAATGAGCACATCATCATAAAGGGGTCTAACCATCCCCAAACCCCTGGTAGAATACCCTGCCATGGACAGGACTGCTAGGGTCTGACTTCAGTTAAAGTAACTTGAAGAATCTAAAGACAGACATGGCCTCCCTCCCAGAAACAAGCATTCATACATGCTCAAGGGTACATGAGCACTCACTCCTCTTCACACTTATTAACCTGACAGAAGATCTGGAAAACAGTGTGGAGAGCCCAGTACACACAAGGACTTGATCCCTCTCCTCTGGCTCTTCCTCAGGCTTTAGGGTCTTTAGGACACCGAGTGTGGCCCCTTGTGCAGTCCATTCCCTGAGGAGAATATGCCAAGAATATTCTGCACACTGTGTAAGCAGAATCTACCTCAGCCCTGAGCCATACATAGCCCTGCCTATAGACAGCTGGTTCTCTCCTTGGCTGGGCCCAATAAGGCAAGACTGTCCTATGAAGACATCCTATGGTCCGTAGGGCACAAGGAACTGACTTGTGCCAGAGGCCTTGTGAGCGAGGACACTCTCTCCCAGCCTAACTGCCATAGAGACCTGAGGGAGGCAGCTAGCTAGCTAGATGAATGGGAGTCCTACCTGCAGGCATGACCAGATAGATACAAATGTGCTTCTTTTTTTTTTTGAACCTTCAGTTTGTGGTTATTTGCCACACAGACAGCTAACACAGGCTCTTGACTAGTTTTTCTGGGTTCTCACTGCCAAGTACTACAGACTGAGTAGCATAAAACAACAGACATGACTGTCTCACAGTTCTCATACTTGGACCTCAAATCGAGGTGTTTTCCCTAAGCTACATTCCATTTGAAGACAGCAGAGGAGGCTCTCTTTGCCTCTCTAGGTTGAGGCCAGTGATTGTTGGCACCTTCAGTTTCCATTGCTATGTGGCCTTCACCACGTGTGTTTCTGAGCCTGCGACCTTTCTTCGGTATGATACATCTGAACCTATAACTGCAAGGGCTCTACTTCCAATTCACATTTGCAGAATGGTGTCTGCTGCAGACACCGCTTCCTTCAGTGGCACATCCCCTTGTACACAAAATTCTACACACGACAGCCCAAGTCAATGGCCAGATGATCACTGAGGATAGCAGCGCTTTCTGGCTGTCTCTGGCAATGATGGTTATCACAACAAGAGACCCTGTGGCAGAAACAATTATTGTAGTCAGGTTTCTGGCACTAGAAGTGAACAGAAGTTAGTGAGAAAAATTATTGAGCATTCAGAAGATAAGTTCTCAGAGGAGGTAGTTCAAAAGCCCCAAATAGAGGTGAACGTTGAACCTCACTGGTGATTACAGACTCAGAAGTCAAAACCAACACATGGGCAATTACGGTCTCGTGGTCGCAAATAAACACAAAGTGCTCACAAGGCTGTGCTAGACAGCCACTGTGGTGAGAAACGAAATCCTGCCACATTTGTGAGATAACGTTCCGGAACCTCGCTTCTGTTTCGGCATCGCCTGCTCTTCATTCGGGAGCCAGCCCAGATCTCCTCCCCAACTCCACCAGTACTCAGAGAGGTCAGAAATCTCAGAACTAAAATGACCTCCTGAGAAGTACTCACATCAGTGCATCCTTCCACGTGGCTACTAGGAAGTGTGTGAGACACTGTAGCAAACTGAAAAGGGTTGTGCCTAGAAGCTAAACTCGATTTTCAAGGTAGGGTAATGAAGGTCCACATCCCACGTGCTGTATATAGACGGTATAAACACCAGGACAAAATCACCAGGGAGGTCGTACCAAATCCTTTCCTGGTGTTTTGGTACTTGTTCTCGTATCTTTTCACATTGCCTGATGCTTTCTAAGTGTTGCGGGGTGACCATCTTTGTGTACAAATAAAGGATGCTCAGACTTACTTTTCCTCCTTGATGGAAGGGGTGCGGATGTGATTGTAATGCTGTAAATGTTTATAGGCTTTCTTCAGAACATCATTGAGGTCACTCGGCAACTTATTTTTATCCAGTCTCCTAGAATTGATTTAAACACTAAGTTACCAAACCATACAGTCATATTTTGTTTAAAAAAAATTGTTCTCGGGGAGACTTTCAAACCAACGAACCCATGCTTCTTACAGAATGGAGGTCCTAAAACATCCTTCTCCTCTTTTCATGCCTAATTTTCCTGGCAAATGTTCATCCCTCCTTATCCTTTCTCTTCATAGGTAATAGTCCTTTTCTTAGATCACTGCAGGGAAGCTTCAGGAAAGCGTGCTAGGGCCTGTCTGTGGAGTCAGCACTGTCCCTGGGATCCTCTGCCCTGAGATGTTTGGCTCTTATCCTTACAGCACTGTGGGCTCTTGGTATCTCTGCATTGTTGCCAGGAGGCAAAACAAAACCTCAAATAAGCAGTCCCCCTCAGCCTCAAATGTACTGCGGGCTCCTTGCTCTCTTCAGGACCAAGCACTGTAATCACCCTGTTCTCATTGGCCTTGGACACACTATGGTCTTCCTCAAGCCTCATCAGGCAGGACTTTTTTCACTTGCTGGGACTCTTGGCTATTCTGTTGGTGGCTCAACTGTGCCCTTGCTTCTAAGTAGTGGAGTGTGGCCAGTGAGGGTTATTTTAGACCCTCCCCCAAAAATCTTAGTACCACCTGCTCTGGGGAAGCCCCTACAGCCATCAGCGCTAGAACTCTCCTCACTGGCAAAGGGCATCCCAGGGGAAGGGCCAGTGTCCTGATCCCAGCCTGAGCATCTCAGCCTTCCCAAAACACTTACGCTTTCAGTGCATTAATGTGGTAGGTGATGGAGAGGCTAGTGGAGTGCTTCTTTTCTTCCTTCAAGTGATGATCGTTCATTAGCTCAAAACGAACCTGCCAGGAAATGCAACTGAACATTACTTTGCATTCAAATGAGGGCTTAGAGATTCATTCAGATTTTTGTGTCTAGATACCATTCTATTCTTCCTGTAAAACTAATATTTGTAATTAAGACAAATTCTCACTAATTATGTTATATAATATACACATTTATATGACTTAAGCTGATTCTTACACATCAAAATTAACAGGTTGTAAACATTTGGGATACAGCACTACAATAATCACTTGTAGTTTTACAAATTGTTAATGTTTTAAAAAGTTGATGCTGTTACAAAAGAAATATTTAAGCAATACTAATGAAAGAACTGTGCTTTTTCACATAGGATGAATTGCCCTTTCTTTTCATTATTGTTTGTTTCATTCACATATGTGTACGTTTCTATATTCCTCGTTAAGTGGGCTTGTTGTGGATTTATGCATAGCTTTTGAGCAATGACTGTTAACAATGCTAGTTATTGCCTCTCCTTTTAAAGCATCCATTTACCATGACTGCGAACAGTTGCTGGTATTTGTGTGGCACGTGGGTTTTGATGAACGGTGCTGCTGTCAGGCAGAACTTGGCAGCATCCGAAAATCTTCTGGCTTGCAGGTAACATTCAAGAAGTTCCCTGTACAAGAAAACAGCAGACATTTTTTTAGTGCTGTCTCCTGTTGCAAATCTGTAGTAACTGGGTTCTCAGGCTTTTGCAAACTCTGTGTTTCACACACTTTCCAAAGCTTCGCAGGAAAGCCTGAGACACTCTCCAGGATCTGTGGCTCAAGGCAAAGCCAGCAGGAGTGGAAGAAATGGCTGCTGACAGCACAGAAACTATTGGATTTTTAATTATCAAGAACACTTCCCGATGATGCTTTGAAGGAACATTTTGTTTACATCAACTTTCTTGTAGACATTTCCCAAATGGCCACAAACAGGTATCCCGAGCCTGAAGGTACCCCAACCCTGCACACTGTGGTCTGGACCTAAACTGGCATCTTTGGTGCTGAGATCCACATTGTCAAAATCTGCCTAGTTCCTTGGGTGCAGCAAGATCCTCAGAAAACCTGTGAAAGACTCCCTCTTGGTCTAGCTGGCACAGTGACCAGGCGTTTGCCTGTGGCTTTAGAGCAGTGACCTCAGAGCCCCTGTGCACAGGCACCTAGGAACCCAGATGTGATGCTCATATCAGCATAGCTAATCACCAAAGTGCCTACCAAAACCAAAACAATAGCAAAATCCCACTGCACTAAGGTTTTAAAAGCTTGGGCCAGGACTAAGGACTAGTGACTATGTCCTTGTTTGTTTTGGTTGGTTGGTTTGCTTGCTTTGCTTTAAATCCTGATGTGTCTCCAAGACCTGCTGCAATCTCCATAGATTTCTAGAAAGAATCTTCTGAGAAGAAACCCAGCCCCTACCTTAAAAGAGAGAGAGAAAAGTCTACATGGTTTGAAATCATAAGGGGCTTGTCCAGGCTGTTAGGACGACCGGCCCCACTCACATCATTAGCTCAGCCTGCCACTCCTTGTCATCCTCTTCTGTCTGATTTAACACACTGATGATTTGGGAGAGGCTGGGGATCACAAGGTGGTGAAATCCAGGCCTGAGGAACGGTCGCACCATTTGCCAGTAGAGAACAGAAGCATTATACACCAAGAAGTAATACCTGGGCAGGGAGCAGAAGTCAGAATGTTAGGGGCATGGGCCTCGGGGCTCCTCATTCCTGGATCCATCCAGGAAGGAAGTGAAGGTGCGTCCCAACACCATCAGGCTCCTCATTTGAAATGCTTCTCTCCAGTCTACATCATCGCCAGGATGCGGAGCCACCCCCTGACAGCCACCTTCTACATGAGCAGTGGCTGTCTCATTCTCAGTGGTGACTGCACGGTGCCTGTCTGGACTAGGTTCAGTCATCCTACAAGCTAACCACACCCCATGAAAATATAGTCCTAAGCAAGGAGGAAAAGAACCTGGAAGGCCTTCCTGGAAGAGGTGGTATCCTACTGTGACCTGGAAGAAGTCCAAGTATCAGCCAGGAACTGAGCAGACAAAAGATGGTCAGACAGATGAGTGTGTTGCAGGTGGAAGTGAGGGGCTGTAGGACCAACTCCAAGTCTGTCGATAAACTCTTGAAGAGGGTGCTGAAGGTGTAGGAAGAGGTACCTCCCAGTCATCTCCCTCTGAGTGGCAGGGCATCAACTGAAGGAGACACACAGGGGACTTTCTTACTGTAAAACCACTTTCTAGAGTGAGCAGGCCTGACAGTCTATCATGTCTGTCTTTGGACAGGACATTGCCACTCCAGGAAGAAGAAAGGAAAACCAAGTAGCCAACAGCCAGACCAGGGCATCCCAGTTACCTGCTTGGCCCAACTATAACTGTCTCCAAGCCCCTTGCAGTGGAGCATGGCCAGGAACTGGAAAGCTTGGAAACATCCACTGTGCTAAGGTCTCTGACCTCCTGAGCCCTGGAGGCTAGGGAGCTGGACCCTGGACCCTTGTACATAGCTACATTGTGTAACCTGAAAAGGCCATCAACAGATGAGCAGTGGATATGGGTAGGATGAATGGGTCCCACTGCATGAGTGCTAATGCCAGGGTATGCCAACTTAACTGTTTCAATAACTGAATCTGGGTTTGGGTGGGAAAAATGACAGCCACCAACTAGAAAGCTGCGCTAGACTTTCACCTGTACAGCTGCAGACAGGAAGCCTTGGTGCAGGGGCAGAGGACCACAGTCTAAACAGAGGAACCCAAAGTGAGCCCTTCTCCCTTCAGAGAGACTCTGAAAGCCAGGGACAAAGGGTTCCAGGGAACAGGTTGGGAAGGAAGCCATTGAGAAACAGCCATCTTCAAGTCTCAACAACCCCTGAGCACCATGGAGGATGCTGCTTCTGGGAAATCTGCATGAACATGGTTGATTTTCCCAGATAATAAGACAAACCTGTGTCATAACTCCACTAAAACACCAAGCAGAAAGGAGAGGGGATGGGTGACAGCGTAAACGAAAAGCATCACTTGGTGCTTCGGGCACCTGAGTCTTAATGCAATCCAGTAGGAGCAGAGAGTTCAGCATGCCTACCTCGGTTCTCCTTTTGCAAAGTTTATAGCCTTCATGTACTGAGTCACACAGTTTTCAAATTCCTCCTAAAACAGCACAGAGAATGTACAGGTAAGCCAATTTTGCCACCTGAGCACCCACCACCACTCACGATTTCTGTCATCCAGTGCAAACTGGCTGGCGCCCCAGATTTTGCACAGTCGGGGTACAGCAGAGACTCCTGAGAAACCACAGCTGGCTGTGCCCATGGGTTCCAGACTCTCCCAGCTCCCCTTCTGCCCAGGTCAGGGAGGGCTGTGAGAGAGAGATAGCAGGAAGGCGCCAGCACTGCTGCCGAAACGGAAGGTCACACACACTCATTTCAGTGCCTGACACGGACTGAGCGGAGAGAAAAGTACCAACAGTAACTAAATGTTTTGTGTCACTGTCTAGCTCCTCAATTCCATTTTGCTTAAAAGCTATTCTAAGGCCTGTCTTGCGGACCCGTCCCTGGAGGTGGGGTGAGAAAGGGGGGGGGGGTGTTCTCACCAGGTGTTCCTCTGACTGTGGGGCACAAAGCTGGGCCCTGCACAGGTGTGCTCGGCCCAGAAACTGAGTGACTGGCCCCTTCACTTTGAAGTACATCTGGAGACAGTCATCACTCATCTCGAGTTCTCCCATCTGTAGATTTAAAACCAGGAAAAGTAGGGAAGACACCCAGGAGGAATGAGCTTGCTTCAGGTCACTGGTGAAGCCGGCTTGGTCATTTCCATACCCACAACACTCCCCAGTGTTCCACCCGCCCTCCTCTGTGCCATTTACACCCAAAGATGTGAAGGTGGGGGACAGTTTCATTGTGTGCCAGTGACAACCAGGCCTGGGATTCCACCTTGAGTGCCTGCTCTGCACACAGCACAAACAGGTCCGGGCTGAAGCTCTCTGTGGGGTCGAACTCCGACTTTCCCAGGTTTGCTGACTTGATCAGTTCATAAGCTCGACGCAGCGCAGCTGTATCTGTCCGGCAGAGGACAGGCAGAGGGGCCCAGCGTGGTTGGGTTAGAGAGACACAGTCCTGGGCAGAGGCTTTCTCTGGCATGGGAACCCGGGTCTGAATTCCTGGCCAGGCTGTCTACAGTCTTCCCCACCCAACAATTAAGCCAGAGTCAATAACTGTAACCACCGCACCACATCACGGGAGGCCTTCTGTGCCACTCTTCTAAGATCAAGGGGTTCCCATCAGCAGAGCTACGGTGAGACCCACCTTGTTGGTGCTGGGCACGGGCCAGTTCCTGCGTGATGACCAGGTCCATGGCGCCTAAGGCCTACAGCCAGACAGCTGCTCTGCTGCTGGACCAGTAGCGGTTGCCTAGAGACGGACCCAGACCAAGGACGCGGGAGCTCGGGGCGGAGCGATACTTGAGGGGTCCGTGACGCCAGGAGTGGGGAGGGGAAAGGGGCGGGGAAGTGGAAAAACGGGGGCGGGGCGGGACTGGCGGACACAGTGAGATGCCAGGTGAAGACCTCCTGAGTGTTGAATTGGCATCCACACCGTACTTTCCTCACTTTCCTTGCCAGGCTGCGCTCACCTCCTACTCATCCACCCATCCTTCAGTGTCCTGCTCTGATGCGTCAGAGAAAAGACAAGAGAGTTCCATAAAACCTCCCTGCTCCGCGTGAACGCGAGCTGGACGCATACCCGCAAAGATCTAACAGAGGATGTTCAGAGGAGGCAGAAGGAGGGCTGCTGGGTATCAGCTGGACGGGGAAGTTACCAGCCTGGAAAAGAGTCCTATCTTCAGGTGCCACCTGTGGCAGGTCTACGAGTGACATTATCTAAGGGATCTGAGGAGTGAAGACGGGGCAGACTCGCCTGTAACTGCTGTCGGGGCCAAAAGTCTTGGAATTGGAGCAGTCCTGGGGTCAGGGGAGCTGGAGAGACGCCTTCCATGCTCTAGGGCCCTCGGGAGAGGAGCACTCTCGAAGAGGACTCCCGTTAAGACACAGTAGTCTTGGAGGTCCAAGGTGGGACAGAGCTCTGGGCTGCAGGTGGGGCTGCGCTTCAGCAGCTGGGAAGCGATGCTGGGTGGGCAGCGATAGAGACCCCTAGAGCAGCAGGTGAACAGGCGCATAGGCAAAGACAGGGCTGGCTCTAGAAAACTAAATGAGCGTTTAGAACGGAGTACAAAACGACAAAAGTACACAAGAGCTAACAGAGCCACCGGAGGAAAAAGCCGCAGTCCCCAAGGCCACGCCCTCAGTGACCTACTTCCTCTAGCCGGGAGCCACCTCCTAAAGAACACAGAACCGCTCAAAATCGCGCCACCTGCTGGGGCTATGAGTCAGCACACGAGCTCTTGAGACCTTAGCGGGTACAAACAGAAAAACCTCAAAGGGAAAAACAGATAAAATTTTCCTCAGAAGTAAAGCCTTCTGATCTTTGAAAGAGGCTTTTAGGGAAATGAAAAGGTAGACTGAAGGTTAGGAGAAAACGCTCACAATAAAATCTCTGATACAAAACCCGTGTCCAGATTATATAAGAGTGCAACAGTAAATCACAGACAAGTTTAGAAGATGCCAAAGACTTGGATAGACACTTGACATTATGACACCTGACTACCCAGTGAGCACAGAATGAGTGCTGACGTTGTCCGTAATCAGAGAAACAACAGGAAGAAATGCCTGTCACATTCAAACCCATTAGCACAGCTAAAAATCAAGAAGCCGGATGATAGCGGAGCCTGGTGAGGACAAACAGCTGCATATGACACACAGCTGTTGGGGGTGTAAAACACAATCACCGAAAACTGGAAGCTCTAAGGAAACTGAGGCATGTACTTGCCTCATGACCAAGAAATTCTCCTCCTAGGTGCTTGCCTCAAGGGATGAATGCGGCTACCCTTTGAAGTCCTGTAGAGAATGTTCATGGCTGCTTTGCTCATGAGAGCCCAAGGCTAGAAATGACCCAGATAGCCAACAAAGACCTCAGTAAAGATAGTCAGTTACTCAATGGGCTGTTACTCAGCAATAAAGAATGAACCTCAGCAGACAACGACCCGTAATGAATTCTGGCAATGAACAGTAAGTCCTGACAGCAACTGGGGTCTCTCTGTCTCCTCTCTCTCTCTCTCTCTCTCTCTCTCTCTCTCTCTCTCTCTCTCTCTCTCTCTCTCTCTCTCTCTCTGTGTGTGTGTGTGTGTGTGTGTGTGTGTGTTGGTGAGTCATAAAGGTTTCTCACTGAAAGGCCAGGGGGTTACATTCAGACCCTACTGTCAGCTAGGACTTGATGGCGAAGTCCAGCCCTCAGCTTGGTGCCCGACACAGGTAGTAAGTGTTAACCTGGCTTCTTAGCCAGGGGCATCTTGGTTTATGTTCATCTTTCTTCCGTGATGGAACCAAAGAAAACACAAAGCCCCAGAGCTCCAGGAAGAAACTCCACCTGGAAGGAGGTGCTGGGGGACTGGGGCTCCCCCTGGGCACTGGGCAGGTCAAGGGCTGAGGTGTCTGCCACCGGGCTTTGCACTGGGAAGCTGAGGCATCTCTGAGGTACTTTCCTGCTTTTCAGAACTTAGGGGTGCTGAGGGTGAGAGTCTACTAGGGGTGGCCACTGAAGACTGGAGGACACACTTGTGGTGCTTACCAGGGCTCACGGCTCCAGCTACTGCCCCATATCATGGAGGGTTTGTCTTCAATATGGCCACCCAGAGAAGAGATTGGAATTCAGTACTGCAGTGTGGGTTCTATTGAATATGGGTCTCTTTTGCAACTTCACCAGGTGGGAAAATTCCATGGAGCATCTGTGTGTGGGTATATGATAAAGTTGAGTATGCCTGCTATAATTTTTGAAACCTAAATGTCATATTTTTTCCAAAGGTCCCAGAGCCATATTCTACCCTGGAAGCAGAACCCTTAAATCTCTCTAAGTTAGCTAGCTGTACACTCTGAAAACAATGCTGGCGTGGGTCTTTGTTCATTTGTAAAATTTCTCTGTAGTGTTTACACAGCAGTAAATATAAAGATATTTACTTCCACCAAGGAAGCATCACTCAGACATTATGTAGTATGGTCTCCATTTCCAAATCCAAACACATTAAATATTAAAACTCATTTTTCTGGTTACATAGTAGCTATAAATATGGAGCATGTGACATAAAAATATTTTTTCTTGCTAGATGTGTTTCGTTTTCCCAAGACCACTCAGGTCAGTCTGTGACTCCAAGAGATTGTGGGCCTCTTTAAGTCATCCTTGGAACTCACTTCCCCTGTTTGCAGAAGCCTCCCACTGTCCTTTGACTGCGGAAGTGCTGGAGGCAGCAGCAGTTGCCCCTGGCTGACTGCAGAGAACCCGGTGTCAGGCCCTTATGAGGTGGAACAACTTGAGATTGGTGCTTGCTGGCGTTTATTCAAGTTGTTCCTGATACTCCTGTCTGGCTCAGGTGCCACTGACACCCACCCACAGCAGGAATTCCCTAACACCCTTCTAGACAATGCTGAGTTATCTACGGATGAACGTGACTGTGTTGATTTGAGTGACTGTAGATGTTTGAATTGTATAAGTGTGTGAATGTTGACAAGTGATGTGTATGAACTCAAGTATGTGAATGTATATGATGTGCAATGTAAGTGTTCCTGAGAGTGATTGTGAGAGTATGTATGTAACCTTCTGATTGGCCCTGGAAGCAGGGGTACAGTCCCTCTACCCTCAAATATCACCAAAGCAGTGTGTAAGACCAGTCTTTGGATAGTGGGCAAAGAACAGGTGCAGAAAGCCCTATCCCCCCAGATCAAGCCTATGCTGCCTGGTCCCTCAACAGGAGGCGGAGCCTTATGCCA
Organism: Pachyuromys duprasi; assembly: GCA_028658305.1. NCBI lineage: Eukaryota > Metazoa > Chordata > Mammalia > Rodentia > Muridae > Pachyuromys > Pachyuromys duprasi. The sequence continues at coordinate 16,230,570 of CM053762.1, forward strand.
TTAGGAAGTGCAAAGGGGAGCATGGAGCAGGAGGAAGTGCCCATTTGTCCTCCATTTTCACCTTTCTCAAGGAACAAGCCCAGAACAGAGAGGACATTGCCTTCCCGGACAGATGGCTTTCTGCCCTTCCCTGCGGAACATGGGAGGGCTCTGTACTCCCACTTGCAAACAGAGTGAAGCATCACAACATCCTAGCAACTCAACACCCCAGATACATAGAAACCCTAACATCTAAACTTTTTCAAATACCAATATCCCTAGCATCCCAGTAGGCCAGGATCTTAGTGTTTCTTTTCTAATTTTCAACATCCCCAGCACCCCATTGTCTCCAGCATCCCTAATACCCAGTATCCCAGCACACGACATCCCTGACATCCAGTATCCCCAGTACCCAAACACCTGGTATCCCAGCATCCTGAGTACCTGTGCCTCTACCACTGCGAACTTCTCAGGATCTCTGGGAAATGGTCCTTTGGCTTCTGTCATCTCCTGCATTTCAACCTGGATCTTTCTCCATTGATTAAATGTGTTCCTTTCATGCCTGATTTGTCAGTTCCCCTTCATAAAGGAATATGCTCAGACAGGCCACAAAAACCTTCCAGTGCTCCTCCATTCAGTGGGGCCCACCATCGTCCTGGGTTGGGCAGGTGACACACAGTTCACCAGTAAAGCATGCTATCACATAATGAATAATTTTTAGCACTGTGAAAGCATATGTAAAGATTTTATGGAAATGCTAAAAGGCTTATTCATGATTTCGATGACATTTAGATTTTCTGGGCTTCCTGTGTTTTCATTTGATAGCGTGCCGCTGTTATTCGGTGCTTCTCGCCTCATCTCTACATCCCACAGTCACAGTATGGCTCAGGTGGTGTGTGCACATCTATTCCGTCCTTGTACACGGAAGTGGCAGTGCATCACAACCTGTTTCCTCTAAGTGCCACTTATTTACTCAAAATCACTTACCAAAGGCCCACGTGGCAGCTCTGACCACTGAAGCTATGGCCACTGCATATCGGGGCTCTTGAGCTTCAGCATGGAGACACTCTGGGCACATAGCTCTTTGGGGAACAGGATGTTGGATGGGATTAACTGTCAGGAGCACTGTCTTCCCACCTGGGTTACAGCAACCCAAAATGTTTGCAAACGCGCATCCTTTGGGGCAGAATTACAGTAGAGACCCTCAGATCGCCCTTGTCTTGCTTATCTGTTGTTCGTTTGAAACCATTTTAACTTCTTTTATTTTTAAAAATTATAATATGCTTACATCATTTCCCCTCCCCTTCCTTTTTTCCAAGGCCTCCCATGTAGCCTTTCTTCCTTGCTCTCTTTACAGATTCATGGCCCTCTTCCCCCATTAATTTTTATTGCATGCATATATGTATATACACGTGTATATTCGTAAATAAAAATCCAAGCTGCTCAGTTTGTATAATGTTAGTCTGCCGGGATGCCGCCATGCTTCTCACCATGATGATAATGGACTAAACCTCTGAACTGTAAGCCAGCTCCAATTAAATGTTTTTCTTTCTAAGAGTTGCCATGGTCATGGCAATAGCAACCCTAAGACATGGGTCTTCTGGAACTATGAGGGCCAGTCCTCCAGGAGGAGGCATCGAGGTCAGTTCCCGCCCTGGGACTTGGGGCTCCGTGCTGGAAGTGCAGCATGCTGTCAGCTCCAGGATCTTACCTTCCACCCCTGGTCTCCCATCTCTTTTAAGGGAGTAAAATCTTTTTCTTCTTCTCTCTTACGATTAGTATCTGGGGGTCCTAGAAATGAAACCAACAAACGACACAGTAACATTTTATGATGTTGATAGTTTACATTTTGTGTGTACATGAGGGTCTCTGGAGAAGAAAGGAAAGACAAGGCAGTGGCAGCTGGGATGGCCCCGTGCCCTCAGGCCTCTCGGCAGAGGTGTAAAGTGTGGAACCAGAAGACTAAGGAAAGGGGTCCTGGGGATGCACGGCAGGAGGAGGTTATTTCAGATAGTTTGTTGTCTGCAGTCAGCTGCGGATCGGGGTGAGGCAGGAGTGGGCGGGCTTTCCCTGCACCCATCCCCCAGTTTCCTTTTGTGTACCTTAAGCTTCTAGTCAAAGTGACACACTTTGATCTTGCCCATCTGTCCGCCTGTCTGTCAAGGAGTTTTCACTAGAGTCGGAGCATCACAGATTCCAATGTGTCTAAAACTTTGTCAGCACAGCTTACCTGCTCTCCTCCCCGATGATGTATTATTGATTTCTGTTTGCTCTGACAAGGAACAATGGGACTGCTTCCTCACAGCCAGTCTACACAGGTTGCTGTCCAAACTGCTGAGTATCACCAGTGTAAAGGGGACTGTGTTTTCTCCCCCTTGCATTTGTTTGAACTAATCACAGCATCTTTCTGCGCGTGTCAGCGGTTTCCCTTTTCTGTCAAGCTGCTCACTGTATCCTAAGGGTTATTTCCATTAGGCTCCTGGCAAGTTCAGGTGACTGTCAGGAACATTAGATAGTAAGGAAGTCACTGCTTTGTGATAGCAACTCAAAGTATGTCCCTTGCTTTGTTGTTAATTTCTTTGATTTTTGTTTACTTTGATTTTTGTCAGCCAGGATGTTAAAAATTAAATGAAGCTGAGCTCATCTGGCTGTTTTTTTTTTTAATCTCCCCCAGAAAGACCTGCCTGATTTCAACTCTCCAAGCCAAATCCTGCTGTCCTCCCATAGCTCAGAGATTCTTAGGTGTTTGACAAGCCAGTTGATTCGGGGCGAGGGGCAAGCCACACATGCTTCGCTGGTGTGTTCTATTCCAGCTCCTCCCCGAGTCTCTGTGTGAGGCTAATATACCTCATCAGGCTGTTGTGTGCCCTGATTTCTTCTTAGGTTCCCGTGCAGAGCTCACACATGCTGTCTTGTGTATTCTGGTTTGGTTTCTTCCTGAATCTCCATGTGGGACTCACACATGCTGTTTTGTTGTTCCCATCTCCAATATGTTTCTGCACCTGCTGTGCCAGGCTGAGCCTGCCCTGTCTCTGTTCTTAGCATCGTTCAAGCCTGTATTTGCATGTTTATGTAAATGCTGAGTCATCTGGTCTAGTTCGAATATATCTATAGAAAACAAAAAGCTGGAAACACTTGGTGACATTTCCTTTAGGATGATGGGTACTCCAGTATACACTGACTGACACCCTGACATGGGAACTCCTGCTCCAGAACGCAGTGTGGTATACCATTTGCCCTTCTTCCATGTTCTTGGTTAAGATCTCACATGAAACCAGAGGCTTGATTTGATAAATACTGTTGTTCCACCATTTTTTTTTCTCTTGAAATTTCACCACCAATGAAATGTGCTGTTTCTTTCTGTGTTGCTGTGCTGGGTTCAGAGGCCGTGACTGAGTTCCTAAAGGCTTCCTGGATTCTAATAGATGGGGCTGCTGCTTTTCAGGCTCATGTGGCGAATGTGTGTGTACATGCGTGTGTGTTTGGGTGTGTGCATATATGGAAGTATGCACATCTATGTGCATGAGCTCTAGCATGTATAGCTATAGTTGTGGGGGCCATTTTCACCTGGGGAAGCAGCCATGCAAGATAGCTAGTCAGTGTCGAGGTCACTTGAAGCTGTACCCAACTGTCATCATGAGGAATCCCTGTTCCACCTTCCCTATGCTTCCCTCTGGCTACTGTCCCCTTACTGTGGCCTGCTTCCTGTAGTGAACACATATAAATGTGCTCATAACCTGCCAGTTTGGTTCCACTATCAAAAGAGACTGTGTGAAAGCTACAGGGAAAGGGTAGGATTCAGCGATAGCCAAGAGGTAGAAGTGGAGGTGGGGCTCTTCCATTAATATGGGGAGGTGGATCGTTCTTTCAGGGTCTCTTTGCCCCAGTAAACACTTTGATTGGCACATACAGGTTCTGAATGAGTGGGAGATTGAGGTGCATGTCTAATGGATACTAAGAAAATGGACCCCAGTGAGTTAGGCTACTTTTGGTGCCTCTGGCCTTGCATCTTGGGCTTCTGACCACAGAACTCCAGTCTGTGGTAAGTGTCCATGCTCAGAGTGTTCTTGGTGACCAATTTTCAGGAAGAAAAGAACCCTGAACAACCACCATCCACCTCAGCAGACCATTCAGGGAGGCATGGGCCTTATGCAATTTTTGGGCACCCAGCATAGGGTCTCTGCCCCTCACTCAGCCTTGGAACTGAGGCCACTTTCTGTTCTCCTAAAGTCAGCCACAGCAAGCAGCTGGTTAAAGGCAGACTCCGGTGGCTGTGACAGGAGGTGCTAACCTGAGAGGAAGATGTCACAATTCTATCCTTCAAGCTGGAAGAGACTGAAGCGAGATATGAAGTGATAACCTCACTGTCTGGTGACAGGCAAGCAAAGGCCATGCTGAGCTTTTGTGCTTGGGGCAGGGACTCCTGGGCACTTAGCTGCCATCAGCCTCAGCAGGGCTACTTGGAAAGTGATGGAGAGGATCCTGTGGGCTCATACCCCTGAGCCACAGGGACTAAGGAGGGAGATTTTAGAGGCTTCTCTCCTGGGAGGTGACTTTAACTGGGCACAGGGGATGAGGACCAGGTGCCAAGCTGTCCTTGTAGAACTGGCCCAGGGTGCTACTTGAATACACAATCTGGAGAAGGGATAGGCTGACATTAGAGCCTATGTGTTGTAGGCTAGAGGCTGCCTTTACAGTGTCTCGGAAATCATGGAACTAGGACTGGAAATATACAGCTGTACCAACAATGGAGGACAATTAAGCCCTTCCGGGCGGCAGTCTGTGCAGCTCGGATTTAGCTGCACCACTTGCTCACTTGTTTCTTCAGAGGCTGGTTACTTTTTCCTGTGTCCTGGATCCTCAGCCCTCAGTAAAATCTTGTGCCTCTGAAACCCTCCAGTTAGCTGACAAAGGTATGTTAGCATTGTCTACCACTCCATGCACAATTATCTTGCTGACATATTATTTCCGATGTCTAGGCAAGCTTAGGTAGTGAGATCAGGGGTCACCTGCCTCATGGAGAGGGTGATTCCTATGGAACTAAAGGTATGCCTCCAAGGAATCATGGTCAAGCGTGTGGATATGTGACTCCTGAGATGTCCTTGGAGCTGCTGCTGGATCCCCTGCAGGCTGAAATGGAGAAGCAGGCAGGTTCTGGAAAGGGTTGTGCAGCCTTAGGAACAGCCATGCCAGGATGGGCATTGAGGGGTCAGAGAGGCGCTGCTCTGCAAAGGGCCTCAGAATGTGGTAGTCAGGCTGTCATGACTCTAAGAACAACTTTGTGAACACTGGTCACTGGGGCTCCTGGCTAAGCCCACCTAGGCTCTGAGTTCCTTGGTGCTGCCTTCCCACCCCAACTCCTGCGCGCTGTTTTCACCAAAATTTCCTGAAGGTGTCCTGATGTGGGTGGATACTATGGGCATGGCCTGGGTCTCCTTGATAACCTGCCAACAGTGGTCAGGCAGCATGCTCTCGCTGCTGCAGACCCAAGCTCTCTGTAGGGCTTGCTCTAGAAAGGTGTTTCTCATTAGGCTGGAGGCAGAGGTTCCCATCCTAGCTGATGATCCCCTCAATAGCCCCGGCCTCTCATCTCAGGGCCTGGATCAGTTAGGTTCTTAGAAGAAGTATAAATCAAGAAGGTCTCCTTCCTGAAAGGCAGGAAAATTTGTTTCTCTGGTTGGCGTGCTATCCCTTGGTCTGGGGTATCACCATTGTGTCTCCTCAAGGCCAGGCCAAGAGAAGTTGGTATTTCTTCTTTTTTTAAAATTTATTTATTTTTATATCAATCACAGGTTAGGTACTTTGCATCCCAGGCGTAGCCCCCTCCCTCATTCCCTCCCACCCTCCCACTCCCTCCCTCATCTCCCTCCTCCCCGCCCCCTCCAAGTCCACCAACAGGGGAGGACCTCCTCCCCTTCCGTCCAACCCCCTGCTCATCCTGTCTCCTCAGGGCTGGCTGCAATGTCCTCCCCTGGGATCTAGCCAGTGAGAAGTTGGTATTTCTAATGTCATGGCTGAATCAGAACCTCCCTGCCCAGTGATCATGTGGTCAGCTGAGACCACATCCTGACCCAAACCCAGAAGGGACCAGGTAACATACAGTCTGAGTGTAACCTTGATGTTCACTGTGTGTCCGAAGGGTATAAGTCACATAGCATCTATGTCTTCCACAGGGCTGCTATATGGGATGAAGAGGACATGGGCAGAATGTGCCTGGAGGTTGAAGGTGGGGGTTGGGTGAGGGGATGGGGATAGAGATCCTGGCACACAGTTCCCACACAGTCACACGAATGCCTTCATTCTTAGTAGAAGGAGTGCCCATCCAATCTTCCAGCCTTTTCTCATAGGCAGCAAAGCCTCTAAGAGCTCACTGAGGTTCCACTTCCTGCATCACTAATAGTGTTAACATCCTTGCCTCCTGCTGTAGGGAAGGGTCATGAACTCAGCGCCCTTGTATAGATTTGAGGGCCCTGGGCCTGAGCCATACTCCTTGAGACACCACAAGTGGTACCGTCCTCACCAGTGGCATTATCTGTGCCTACAAATAAGGGCAAAGCCAGCCAGGACCCTGTGCTGCCCAGAAGATGGGGAGAAGAGCCAGGCCATCCTGTGGCTTGGACCTAGGACTTTTACGTTTAAGCCTTAAAAAGGGTAGGACGGATGATTTTGTTAGCTAGTAATATCAGCAGATGTTTTGGGAAAATTGGAAATGTTTGACCAAGGTTGGCTTTAGTTTCATTTTTAAGGGCTGGAGCAAGAATGAAAGTCTGACATGAAAGCATTCCAGAAAAGTCACACTTCTACACAATCAAATCGGCCGCCTTTAGTGATGGTTTTCAGGCAGAGTTTCCCCATCGTTGGCCTTGGTTTGAGAGTTCTTTTTCTGAGTATGATGGGATGCATGTGAGAGAGCATGTGCAAGCACGCCTATGCAAGTGTAGGTACATGAGTGAGTTTTGATGTGGCTTACACGTATGCGTATGAGCATGTGTGGACAGACCAGAGCACGTGAGTGTGACTACGGAAGCTGGTGAAGGTGTGATTGTTGGGCACGTGTGAGTGTACGCAACTGTGTACATGAACGTGATGGCTGGTTTCCAATCTAGAATCCCAGGGAAAGGATTCTCCATGAGGAATTGTATAGGTTAGGTTGGCTTAAAGGCATGTCTGTGACTTGAGTTGGCCCTGTCACAGACAAGCGCCTGGCACATCACCTCATAGCCAGGTGAGAACAGAGTGTGTCATGAAGGGCCTACTGAGGAGACGGGACCAGTCTTCTGGAAAGTACCTTGGGCGGTACCGGGAGTGTGTGGTGAAAACAAACCTCTCTCCAGTGAGCTGGAAAATGGAAGTGGCTGCTGTGTTAATTTTAAACAATGACATCAAGAGGGTCTTGGGAAAAAGGTGTCTCCCTGGCAGCCTTATTATCACATTCTGGGAGAACCTTTCACTATGTGCTGAAATATTCATAGAAGTATGAAAATTTAAACATTAGTAATTTGTTCTGTATTCATTATTTATTAAGCTTATTTTTTCTTTTGGCAATGCACTCCTGATCTTTTCCAAGAAAACAATGGGCAAGAAGAACAGCCCTGGTACCTCCAGCCACTGAAATTAAATTTTAAATTGATCTCCCTGTCCAAAGTGAAAACGAAATAAAGATGTTTACAAATGCAGACTCACTGGAAGTGGAAAGTGGTAGAGCCCCTGGTTCCTCATTTCAGGAATGTAAATTTCATCCTGATAACTCCCATGGTTGAGTCTGGGGCTGATTTGCACCTGGGATTCTATCTTCACTTCCCTGGGGACACCCAAAGCCTACTGATCGCTCATCCCTTTCTGCTGCTTTGCGGGATGCATGCATAGAGAGCTCCACCACCTTCAGAGAACCCTCTCATAGGCGGGTGGGCATGGCCCCATGGCCGCTGACCAAGGAGTTCACCACATCAACTGAACAAGCTGCGTTGGAGAGCTCCCAAAGGGACAGGGCTCCTTGCATAGACTTTCCATTGTCGGGAGGAATCAACCATGGGAGCCTATGGGCTCTGGTTCCCTGGGCTGCAGCAGCAATGGCAGAGTTGGGGGCTGAATGCAACACACTTTTATTCCCTCCACTCTAGGTGCCTAGAGCCCCAAATCATAGGTCAGCAGAGCTACGCCACTGGAATGCTCCAGGAAAGAAGGCTTCGGTCTTTGTTCCATCTTCCAGTGTGTCTGTCTGGGTTCCATTCCACCAGGACCAATTCTAAATGCAAGCTGCCCTTGCCTGAGTCCCTTTGTGAATAAGTCACAGCACAGGGCAGAAACCAGAAATCCAAACCCACGTTTTGCAGCATAGTACAATTCAACATCCCAGTACCGCACACTTGGAGAAGCAGGCTTTGGAATTGCTAAGGGCTTGGTCGAGGATTCACTTTTAGGTTTTGATAAGAAGGGGATCTGACTGCAGGAGAACAGAAGCATAGCCAAGATGCTGTGAACCATTCCCCAGTGATGATAAACACTTAGACTTGCATCCACAGCTGGGAGAAGGCAGCGGAGCCACCTGTCCCAGCCTCTAAAGAACCATCAGAAACCAACCTTCCATGACTAGTCTGCTCTCTGATTCCATGTTGAAGATACTTCTCGCAACAGACTTAGAGTCTCAGCTTCAGATTCTGTAAGCAATGCCTCTGCACCATACTCATAATACTTCTTCCTCTCCTCACCTTTCACCCTACCTGAACCTAGAACCCAACTCCACAAGCATGGTACCAGGGCTAGACCAGCTATTCGTAGTTTCTACAACTGTAGAGAAATAATTTGACAAAAAGAAAGAGATAACAAAACAATAATAGTTACTAATTGTGGTTACATTGTGAGACTATCCTCTAAAGAGCCTGAAGCCACTCTTGCATGAAACCCAGTGTAGCCAAAGGCTCAGATACTGTAATCTACCTGCCCTGTTCTGCAGTGGCTAGGGGTAAGGCAGATACTGCTCACATAGTACAGGGCTCCGAACCCCAGATTCACAGAGCATCTTACAAAGAACTTCAAAGCCCACCAAAGGCTCCTGTTCTGGAAGGGCTCCTGAGATGCCTTCTTGCAACTCACTGGTTTGTCCTCTCCCAACCCCACCTGTGTGCGTGGTTTGTGTGTGTGTGTGAGATTAGTCTGGTAACAGAATATACTATGCTAATTTGCTGCTAAGTACTTTATTGCTGCATTCCCCAACAAGGACATATTTTTCATAAGCAAACTACAGTTATCAAAATCAGGGAAATTAAAACCAAAGAAACTAACCAATGCAAAGACATTCAGATGCCACCAACTGTCAGAATGTCCTTCACATTTTCCCTGCATTCTGGGTTTAATTTAGGATCATGTGACCTATTTTATTTCCATATCCCTAATATGAGCAGACATTTAGATTTTCCATTTCATTTCATCATAGTTTGGGTTAAGTTGTACTTTTCAAAAAAAATTCTGCCAATTCCATTTTATGGTATAAAATGTTAAATTTTTTTCTATAAAGTAATTTATTTTACTCTCTGATTTCTCTTGATTGTGCTCATCTTTTTAAAAAATTAAATTTGGACACTGGAGAAATGACTCAGCAGTTAAGATCACTGGCTGTTTTTTCCAGAGGACCTGCGTTCAAGTCCTAGAACCCACAAGGTGTTTTCAACTGTCTGTAACTCCATTTCCAGGTGATCCAATGCTTTCCTTTCTGTCCTCCACAGGCATCAAACATGCATACGGTGCACAGGCATACATGTAAGCAAAATACCCATGCCCATAAAAACAATAAGCAAACAAACAAATAAACAAATTTGGGGCCCTAAGGATAGCTCAAAGGGTAAGAGCACTTGTTGTCAAGCCTGGCCATCTAAGTTTGATCTCTGAGATTCACATGTGGAAAGGGAAAGCCAACTCCCATAGGTTGTCCTCTGACCTCTACCCACATATATGAGTAAGTGTGAAAACAAAATAAAAATTAAAAACTAATTTAAATTTGAATTGATATACTTCCCGCTTTCTCTGTTTCCTATTTGTTGAGTTTTATTCTTGTTTTCAGTGATTCCTTAGCTCTACTCATTTGTCTAAAGGTCATCCTAGGAGATCATAGCCTTGACTGCAGAGTTTTGGTGCAGCAGCTCGGGCTACAGGATGTGTAGAGCAAGTAAGATCCTCGGGTGCCTTTGACGGAGCTTCTGGAAGAGACCAGCAGTTGAATGAGTGAGCTAAGTGAAGATCTGCTCTCACCAGTGTGGGTGAGCCCCATCCAACCCACAGAACACCCTAATGGTATAAAAAGGTGGGGGAGAATACACCCTTCTTTAAGCTGGAAAACACATTTTCTCAGACATCAACCTCTGTGTTTCTCAGCCCCTTGGACTTGAACTGAATTGCCATCTGCTTTCCTTATCATGTATCTGTCTGTCTATCTATCTGTCTGTCTATCTATCTATCTATCTATCTATCTATCTATCTATCTATCTATCTATCTATCTATCTATCTATCTATCTACCTATCTATAAGCTATCAGCTACTGTTCCATCTGTGTGTCTATCTTCTATCATTCTACCTAGATATCCATCTATCTGTCCAGTGGTCAGGTTTCTCTGGAGAACCTTGTCTAAAATAGTTGCTTTTGAATTTTTATTCTTTAAAACCATCCAAGTAAGATGAAACGTAAAGGGATTTTTAATGTCCACTATCAATTTTAAGTATTTATAACTTTGATTTTATTTTATTTCATTTTATTTGATCCACAGGCTATTCAGAAACATGTCACCTTATTGCCAAATGTCTGGCAGGCCAAAGGTTTTCCTAGATATCTCCTGGCACCAATCTTTAATTTAATTTTACTATGATTAGAGAACATCCAATATAATTTAAATTTTGTGAAATTTCTTAAATTTTATTTTGGCTGAACATACCAATGGTGTGGACAGATGTTCAATGCGCACCCAAGATGGTACAATCTGAAGTAACCATGAGTGTCCAATGGGAGCCATGAAGTCAATGCAGTGGGAATGTTAGTTCCCTGTTCCTGTTTCATCCATTTGTTTCATTACTCAGCAAAAAGTCTTGTTAGAACAGCCCATTAGGATTGGAAATTTGTATATCTCTTTTTAACTCTTAGTTAATGCACTACTTCTTATAGCTAAAAGCCATTTGGACTTACATTTTAAGTGTTTTTATTGGGGCATACATACTTATGGTTTGTATGTCTTACTGATGAATTCACCCTTTATCTCTGAAATATTTTCTTAAATCTGTTTTGCCTGATACAGAGTAATTAATATTAATTTACTATAGATAATTTTTTGGTCATTGGAATTGTCTTACCCCCTAAACTGTTTGTATTAAAATATAGCCTGAGGGCTGAAAAGATAGCTCAGCTATAAACAAAAACCTGACTGCTCTAATGGAGGACCTGAGTTCGTTCCCAGAAGCCATGTTGGGAGGCTAACATGTAATTCCAGTTCCAGAAGAGGGCATTTCATGGGGCCCTTGAGGACACCTCCCCAATGGCACTGCATGCCACCTCACAGCATGTCCCCCCCAAAACAAAAATAATAAAAAGAAACCTTTAATATATAGCCTCCTGCACTATAATGCAGCATTTGCCTTTTAACTTTTATCGGCTTGCTTTTTATTTTGGCGCCTCTGGGGACTGAGTCTAGACCCTCGTGTGTGCCAGGCAAGCACCCTGCCCTCCAGCCCAACAACCCCAGCCCTTCAGTAAAGGAGTCTTAGTAGAGGCTCTCCTCTCCAGCTACTGTAATTGCGGCCGTGGTTGCACTGTGCCCGCCTTCCAGCCTCTTCTCTTTGCCTCCTTTGCTTTTCTGCTCCTTCCTTCTGCCTCTTTAAAAGTCGGTTACTGTATCTTACCTCTCCTGGCGATGCTCTGCCGCTCTGCACAGCTATTTTAATGCCCGCTCCCACAGCTGAGAAGCACAGCTTTGGCTTTTCTCAGTCCACTTGCTATAAACACCGATCCACTTTCCCCTAAAGCAGCTCGGCCCCGTGCGCCACCTTCTCTTCACGCCACCGTCTCACAGTTTAAATCTGTGCATTAATAAACTTCACTGCTATCCTCTTTATGTTAAATAGTTCACGGGATTTTAAAATGATCAGACAGTGAAGGGGTATAGTCCTTCACGTCTAATTACATACATCTTGCCTCTAGAATGCTTCTGGTTGACTTTGTAGATCCAGTTTCTATTTTTTAAAAATATTTCCTTACTCGGAGACGTATTTAGTTTGCAAATAAGAATCACATTTGTGGTGGACACAGAATTCTGGGTTATAAGCGTCCTTTCCGCTGTCAGTGTCCCCTGTCAGCCAGCACCTATGTCATCGTTCTCCAACTGTTCTTCTTTTCCTCCTCACTGCTGTAATGATCCTCCCCTGGCCTGTGGTTAGTTAGCTGTTGGTGCTGTGTTTAGGTGTGATTTCTCTATGTTTATTCTGCTTTAGGCTTGTTGGACTTCTCAGGTCTGTGAACATGTTTTCATCCTGGCCATACTTTTAAGTGTTTTTTTTTTTCTATTTTCTTTCTGTGTCCCTCTGGGACTCCACATGAATTACTTCAGGCCACTTAGTCTTCTCCACTACTTTCAAAACACTTTCTTTTTCGGAGTGGATGATTTCTACCTGTGTAGAGATTTGGTTCTTCTGATGAGTCACTGGGGCTTGCTGGCATGGATGGGGCTGAGCTGGAGTTGGGGTGATGGAGCCCTATTCTAGACAGGCTTACTCACGGGGACTATGGGAAAGCCATTTCCTCTTCCCCCTAAGGTCAGGTCTGCCTACCACAGAAGCACAGATTGTGGCCTTTCAGCCCTCCCAGAATTCCAAAAGGCAGCAGCAGAAGCCTTGAACCATTCCACATGCAGCGTGGGACTTCAAGGACACACTGTCCCTGGTTTCTGCCCAAGATGTTTGACACCTCTATTACAAGCCTATGAGATGGGGTCTGGGCATCCTCAGATAAGGACCCTGGTAACTGACAGCATGTTCTCTGGTCTCCTCAGGACAGGACGGTGTCACGGCACTCACTGCTTCCTGACAGCTTCCCCATCCTTAGATGGAGAAGATCAATTCCATCATATACACACAAGGCTTCGTGGTCAGGATACACACTGCCACTAAGCTGTGCTGACCTCTGGGAACTGCAGGGTCACACTCAGGCTGGCTGGCCTTCTCTCCGGTGCCCCACTTAACTTAGCTGCAGTTGTCCCAGGTTACTCCTGGGTTCTAGCTCTATAGGTGACCCCATACCTAGAATGGACACTGATGGCCACCAGGTGGCAGCAAAGGAAAACAGCAGCTGGACTGGGTTGACCTGGCTAGCATCTGCAGACCTCCTCCTCCCTCCCTCTCCCTTTCTTCCTTCTCTCCCTGTTTTCTTCCTTCTCTGCATCCATCCTCCCTTCATCTCGATTTATCTGTTCCTGTCTATCTTCTCCCTTCCTTCCTCCTTCTTCTCTTCCTCGTTCTCTCCCTCTCTCACTCCCTCATTCCTTCCCTTCCTTTCTCCCTCCCTCCTTCTTTCCCTTCTTCCTTAGCTCCCCTTCTCTCTTCCTGTTTTTGAGGGTTTACTTAGACTTAGCAAATATCCTGCCTTTAGTTACATAAGTACCCGCCTGCCCCCCAGCAGCTGGACAGATCTGTGTAAAAATAACACTTGTCAGGCGTGATTACCTTCCTGTCCTCTGAGCTGAGTTGCCTCACCTCCCTGCAGAGCTATTTAAAGCCAGAAAAAGAGGCAGCTCTTTACCCATAGGCTTTGAGGCTAGAGAAGGTCTTGAGCAGGGGGGCACAGAGATGCTTTCACCTGGCCATCTGGCTATGGCTGACATGCAGGAGGAAGGCCCTGGGAAGAAAGGGAGGGTTCAGACTCAGCCAGAACAAGACACGATGGATCTTGCATGCTCTTGATGCCAGTGACTCCGGGAGACAAGGAGAAGCAGGCCTGGTGGAGGTGCTGAGGGTAGGGATGAATGCTGAGTGCAGGCATATGTCTGCCAAGTATTAGAGGCACTAGACCATGGCAAAGGCACCTCTGTGCTATTGTAAAGACCTGGAAACTCAAGCAATCCTAAAGGCAGATGGCACAGGGGCACATGCCCAGTGTGGTGGGTAGCTAGATTGAAGTAGGTTGTTAGAGGTACCCTGAAGCCTGCAGCCTGCAATGTGCTCCCTATCCCTACCCCCAGCAACCTGCAGCCTGCACCCGCTTACCTCCCTGGGAAGAGCAGAGTTGCCCTCGGCAGGACCCTAAAGCACTTGCAGAGCAGGTGAGATCCTGCAGAGCCTGAGGGGGATGGCTGAATGCTTGTCCACAAGCCCCTCACTCACATTGAGACATTCCAGGTTAGCAGCCGATGAGCTAAGAAGAATCCAGAGGGTGGCTACTTCCTATAATCCCTGGCCTATGACCTCAGAATCTGCCTTTCAAAGAAAGGCAGGGCTTAGCTGAGGCTGCAGATGTCTACTGAGGGCAGGACCGTGCCCAGGAAAAGAAAAGATCATGCCACAGGAGTTGTGGTCTCCGTGTGTAGGGCCCAACTTGTGAGCTGACTTGGCCCCTTTCATGTCTAGCCTGGCAGGGTATTTGAGTCTTGGCTTTCAACTAAACACCAGTGAGATAGTTTTATATTTTACTGGTATTGGAGAGGGAGGAAGAGGGGGAGGGAGAGAAAGAGAGAGAGACACACACACACAGAGGCTGTCCCAGTAACTGACCCATTTTTTCTTGGGTCCTTACAGAACAGTGGTCCCCAACATCTTTCTCACTCACAGCATTAGGGATTTCCTAGACCCCGGGCTTCTCTCCCTGGATCTCCTCCTTGAAGACTGGCAACTTGTTTTCCCCCAAGAACCTGCTGCCTTGAGATCAGAGGCTGTGGGAAAGCTGCCCTTTTGAGCTTCTTCTACACATAGGGAGGCCATCTAACCATTCGCCTCAGCTGTTTGCTGTCTGGTTGGAGAGACTGTGCCTGCCTCAGCACCCTTGGAGTCACTGGGCCTCCTGACTCTTATCTCCTGTTCTCAGATGGCAGTGTGTGTATCCTGGAACCATAACAAGCTGTTTTCCAAACTGTCCCCAGATGGGTACAGAATTTCTAGACTACCAGGTCTGGGCAGCCAGGCTCTGAGAACATCTCAGGGCAGGCATTTCCTCTGTGGAGAAGCAGGAAAATCATGAAGAGGAGTCCCAAGGAGAATAGGCCATCTAAGCTCTTCAACATAGACTGTCTAGGGGCTCTCAACACTAAAATCACCTGGGCTGGGAAAGAAAGTGATCAGGTGACCAGGATAATGAAACGAAGGAATGTGCATACATGTCAGTACACACACACACACACACACATACACACACACACACAACACACAGGTGCACACTTGTACCCATAGATACATACATATGCATGGCATACATACACACAAATGTAAATACGGCACATGCACAAGCATACTTGTGTGTATACATAGATAATGCAGCCTCACACATACCTCCACACACATGTCTGTATGCATAATAGGCATGCATGAACACACTGTGAACAGTCATCTAGATAACAACTCTGGGATGATGACGATGTGAAAACACAAGGTGGACACAGGATGTCTTCTTGTCCGCTTGGAAGACAGTAGTGGAGGGCTGCTTTCAAAGGACAGATGGACCTTCCACCCAGTGATGGTGCTCCTCTGGACCACTACAGACACCCGGCAGAGGCATGGCCGCTGGAGTGCTCAAGTGTTCAAGCCTTACCAAAATGCTCCCACTGAGCATGGCTCAGGCAGTTGACACGAGCAACATGTCAGCAGCCATTAACTTAGGCAGGAGTCCTCCAAGGATGCCAATTTGGCAGACAGATTTCTGATGTAGAGGAGACTAAACCGGTCTCCAAACACCTCCCCAGAAAATGTGAATTAATTGCTTTTTAATTAATTGGTGCAGTCTGTATTCATTTTCGGTGGCTGCAAACACACACATACACACAAATTAACACAAACTTGGTGGCTTTAAATAACCTGAACATAATTGCCCAATGTTCAGAGGTCATTGTCCCACCCAGGCCTTCTGGAGTTCCACATTCTTAGATATATGGGTGATGGCATTCCTGGATCAAGAACCATCTCCCTCCTTCAAAGCTAAGATGTGTTTTTACCTCTCTCCCTAGCCCTGCAGTCTATCTGTCTGTCTTCTCTGGACTCTGCAGAACCCACAAGAGGAGTCGAGAGTGACTCCAGGACAGCTGTCTGCCACCTGTTCTTTATCTGTAGTCTCGAACCCTTTCGGTCTATAGATTCCACATTCCGGGCATCAGCGCACGGGCATCACTGGAGACCATTGCCTTGCCAGCCACATCATGCTTGCTGTGTTGCATTAATAACAGAGAAACCCAGCAGACATCCTGTTAGCCAGGTGATCAGCAGGGGACAAATGAGTGACACCAATATGCTTTCCTGAAAACAACCAAGTATAGCATCTGTGCTCTGGAAAAACAAGCAGTTGTACTGTACAAATTGAAGCACATAGCACAAGACAGCTGGTCTGTGGGAGCTCTGAATTCAAGGGCAGTCAAGGAATTGCTTCAGACCCTAACTAAGCCCTAGACTTTGAAACGGGCTCTTGGATGAATGCAGCCTTGGGCTTCTGGGCAGTGCTGGGGCTGCGCTGTAGCAAAGGGGCACTGTCTGCTCTTAGAGAACACACTGAGGTGTCTAGCTTAGTGGGAACTAAGTGTCTGCTGTGAGTTCCCACGTGGGTCCCTGATGAAGGTCTCCAGGGAACAGATGGGGTCTATTATTTCTGCAACTTCCATGTAAGTTTTACTACTTTAAATAAAAAACTGAAGAAACTATGTGTGAGGGAATCAGAGGCCAAGGGAAAGGTGTGTCATGCCTGCCTTGGAGCAGAGCTCTGCAAACCCATCCATCCATTTGTCTACCAACTCACCTATCTATCTACCTACCCACTCTCCCATCCATCCATCCACTTTTCCATCCATGTATTCCACCCTTCCTCTGTCTACGAAACAGTTCTCTGTTGAAGTGTTTACTGATAATCATCCCCTCAACCCGCAAAGAAAGACAAGCAGATGTCACCTATATCCTGATAAAGATTATTCTGACCAAACCCAAAGAACCTGTGTGTGATTATACTTACGTCTACTGTCTCACTAGTGGGCTACTCAGAAAGTCAGAGCGTGGGGTGCAGCTCAGGGGATGAGGACCATCACAGAAAAGACAGAGATGGAGGACCTGAGGAGCACAAGAACCTAAGCAGCAGGTGCCCATATTTAGTATTTTGAGCCTTAAGGCAATATTCTGGGACAGAAAAGGATCGTCACACACTATGACAGTGATAGATCCCTACTGGGCATGTGACAGTGTGGAAGGCTGGCTGCCACTCATTTTAAAGGTGAAATGGTGTTGAAGTTACTGATCTAGTAATGGTCTGTGCCCCGTGTGAAATACATGAAATATTAATACATGGAATTCTACTGTTGAGATTTGCTTAAGAATGAGCAGTTGGAGTGGATAACACCGGATGGGGTCCACAAGTTTCTCACACAAGCAGCTTTGCTAGATGTCTGGGATTCCCTTGAACAACAGAGGGACATCTGAGGCAGTGCAATCATAGGGGCCTGTAGGGCTTTATTTTAGCATCATATTCACCCCAAAGTGGAAATATCTGTGCCTCCTTGCCTCTGGCAGACATACCGGCATCACAGGACATACTTTCAGACCTCCCTTCCCCAACAGGATGCTGCATGGTGAAGTCTGTGTGAGCAGAAGGGGCCCATATGCTCAAGGAGAAAGAGGGGCCTCACTGCCTGCAAGCTAGCATATCCACGGCAGTCTATTCAGACCATCGGAGTTGGTAGCTCACAGTCACAGCCAGACGACCTGATGCTGATAGAAGACAAAACAAAACAAAACTGAAAAGAAGGCAAGCTCCAACACAGCTAGAAGTATTTTTTTTTCATTTTCCTCACCCCAAACTCCTCCCAGATCCTTTACACCTCCCAGTTCCACACCCTTTCTTTCTCTCCTTATAAAACTAACAGGCAAATAAACAAGCGTACAAACCCCCAGAAATCTTTTAAAAAATGGCACCAGAAAATACACACAAGAACATAAATAGGGAGGGGACAAGATGGTGGTGCCAGGAGAATGCTGCTTCTGAGCTGCAGAACAACATTTTCGGTACAGCGACTAAGAGCCTGAACTCTGGGCCCTAAAACAACAGCGATCGTTTCCCAGGTGAGAAGAAACTCCACAGTGTGGGAACCGGTAGGGTCCATTCTCAGGACATTCAGGCAGAACCCAGAAGAGATCCCAGGTCATGCAGGCACTTGGTCACCAGACCAGAGCCACAGCCTGCATGTCCTGATCACCTTCCCAGACTGAACAGTGGGCACAAAAAACACCAGAGACTGGGAATCCCAGTCACGAGAAAAACCCACAGGGAAGGAAGGAGACAGGACTGACCTAGGTCACCCAGCCTTCCCCAGAAAAAGGTCCCGCAGAATGGTGGGCGCACCACCATCTCTGAACTAGGCTCCACCCATGAGCACAGAGGCTTGATGCTGCACCCAACTCTCTATCACAGAAGAACTGTGCACCCCAGGGTACCAGAGACTGGGTTTCCCTGTCGGGAGAAAACCCCACACGGAAGGAAGCAAACGGAGACCAACTTAGGTTATCCAGTATTTCCCTGGAAAAGGTCCCTGAGAGTGGTGGGTGCACGTCCTGCCAGCCCAGAGACCTGCTGTGCACCAACTAGCCTCTTGCTGCTCCCATGAGAGTGGTGCTCACCTGCCACTGACTACTGCTTAGGTACTGGGGCACAGAGCTCCAACCCCAGACCTACAGAAGCCTGGGATCCCTGAGATCAACCCCCAGATACTGCTCCAAGGGGCAATCAGCTATCCTTAACAAAACTGACCAAACCACGGGGCACCCAGGCAACAGCTGCAGCTCACTAAATTTACAGCAAGAAACCCAGAAACAGGGTAGCTATCCCAGGTCTTCTCCAGGTGAAGGGTTAGCCCTCTTGACTAACAAGGACCACAGTTACCACTCAGGTCAGTATGCCTGAGGTGAGCTGTGGCAATTCCTGAAAAACACTGGCCATTCAGTGACCATACCCAAAAAGCTGAGGAGGCTTCCTTCAGGAAAAACGATCTTCCTGACAAGGGGATTCTCTCCACCACAGGATTCCAGGAACCACCAGAAACTAATACCCAACACCAAAGATAGCCCAATGGGTAGAGGCCAGCATAAAAGCTCAACCAACAAAAGACCGAGCAATATGGCATCTCCAGAACCTCGTTATCCAGGGTCAAGCAGCCCTGGACACCCTAGCATCATTGAAATTCAAGAAGATGACCTAACATCTATGCTTATGAAGAGGATAAGAGAGGAAATAAATAAAATGCGTAAAGAACTAGAGGAAGATAGAGTTAAACATATTATGGCCATCTGTAAAGAAATAGAGGAAGATAAAGACAGATTATGGCCATCCGTAAGGAAATATAGAAAGTTGCAGCCAAACAGTTTGTGGCCTTTAGAGAGGAAATACTTAAATCACTGAAAGAAATAAAAGAAACAGAGGATTGTTTAAACAAACAGCTGAAGGAATTGAAGGAAAAACAGGAAAATACAGGAAATCAACAAAACGGCTCAAGATCTGAAGATAGAATTGGAAAAATTAAAGAAAACACAAATGGAGGAAATTATGGAGAGAAAGAACTTAGGGAAGAAAACAGGAACTACAGAGGTAAGCATAACCAATAGATTGCAAGAGATGGAAGAAAGAATCTCAGGTGTGGACGATACAATGGAAGAAATCGATGAATCTGTCAAAGAAAATGTTAAATCTAAAAAATTCCTGACACAGACTGTCCAAGAAACTCAAGACAACATAAAAAGATAAAACCTAAGAATAATAGAAATAGAGGAAAAAGAAGATTCCCTCTCCAAGGCCCAGAAAATATTTTCAACAAAATCATTGAAGAAAATTTCCCCAACTTAAAGGAGAGGCCAATACGAATACAAGAGGCCTACAGAACACCCAATAAATTAGACCAGAAAAGAAAATCCTCCCACCACATAATAATCAAAACAGTAAGTATACAGAACAAAGGAAAAAAAATACTAAAAGCCACAAGTGAAAAAGGCCAAGTAACTTATAATGGCAAACCTATCAGAATCACACCTGATTTCTCAACAGAGACTATGAAAGCCAGAAGGGCCTGGACAGATATCATGCAGACCCTAAGAGAACACAGATGTCAGCCCAGGCTACTATACCCAGCAAAACTCAGTCCTCATAGACGGAGAAAACAAGATATTCAATGACAAAAACAAATTTCAACAATACCTACACACAAATCCACGGTTACAGAAGATACTAGAAGGAAAAAATACAATGCAAGAAAACTGACCACTTTCAAGAAAACACAGGAAATAACTAACATCACTATAGTAAAACAAAAGGTAGCCAAGCACACAAACTTACTCCCACAGCCAACATCAAAATCAAAGGATCTAACAGCCAGTAGTCATTAATCTCTCTCAACATCAATGGACTCAATTCTCCAATAAAAAGACACAGACTGACAGAATGGATGCATAAACAAGACCCAGCAATCTGTCGCATACAAGAAACACACCTAAGTCACAAAGATAGACACTACCTGAAGGTAAAGGGCTGGAAGACGGTTTTCCAAGCAAATGGACCCAAGAAACAAGCAAGAGTAGCCATTCTAATATCTGATAAAATAAACTTTCAACCAAAATTAATAAAAAGAGATAGGGAAGGACATTTCATACTCATCAAGGGAAAATTCCACCAGGAAGACATCACAATCTTGAACAGTTATGCCCCAAATACAAATGCACCCACATTTGTAAAAGAAACATTGATAAAGCTTAAACCACACACAGATCCCCACACATTAATAGTAGGAGACTTCAACACTCCACTCTCAACAAAGCACAAGTCAACAAAACAGAAATTAAACAAAGAAAAAATGTCTCTAACAGAGGTCATGAATCAAATGGACCTAACAGACATTTACAGAACTTTACACCCAAACACAAAAGAATTTACCTTCTTCTCAGCACCTCATGGAATCTTCTCCAAAATAGACCATATGGTTGGCCACAAAGCGAGCCTCAAAAGATACAAGAAGATTGAAATAATCCCTTGTATCCTATCTGATCACCATGGAATAAAGCTGGATCTCAACAACAACAAAAATTGCAAAGATCCTACAAACACATGGAAACTGAACAACTTGCTACTAAATGACAGTTGGGTCAGGGAAGAAATAAAGAAGGAAATTAAAGTCTTCCTAGAATTCAATGAAAATGAAGATACAACATACCCAAACTTATGGGACACAATGAAAGCAGTGCTAAGAGGAAAGTTCATAGCACTAAGTGCCTTCAAGAAGAAATTCGAGATTTCTCATTCAAGCAACTTAATGGCTCACCTAAAAGCCCTAGGAAAAAAAGAGTACACCAAAAAGGAGTAGATGGCTGGAAATAATCAAACTCAGGGCTGAAATCAATAAATTAGAAACAAATAAAACAATTCAAAGAATCAATGAAACCAAGAGCTGGTTCTTTGAGAAAATCAACAAGATAGACAAAGCCTTAGCCAAACT
>CM053762.1:16252732-16269029 GCA_028658305.1 Pachyuromys duprasi
TGTGTGTGTGCGTGCGTGTGTGTGTGTGTGCATGTGCGTGTGAGTGTGTGTTGGGGCCCGGGGCTCTCTTCAGCACCAAGTGGCACTTGCCTAGAGTGGACCTGACCTCACAGGAAGGGCTCTAGAGCCAAGGTGTATCTATTTTCTACCTTGTGATAAGAAGAAACATGGAGCCAAAAAAATTAGGTTTCTTTTTTTGGTTTGTTTTGTTTTGTTTTTTATTTTAATTTTTATTAATTACACTTTATTCACTTTGTATCCCCCCACAAGCCCCACCCTCCTCCCCTGCCAGTCCCAACCCCCCCTTCTCCACACATGCCCCTCCCCAAGTTCACTGATAGGGGAGGTCTTCCTCTCCTTCCTTCTGATCCTAGTCTATCAGGTCTCATCAGGAGTGGCTGCATTGTCTTCATCTGAGGGGGGAGGCAGCCTTACAAGGCCACAGAAGAATGAGGTTCCTTGACCTGGGCAGAAAGGCAGGATGTGGTGGGAGAAGCAGCATGAAATGAGGGGGTCACTTTGAAGAACTGGCTTGTTGCAAATATTCATGTAGTAGTTGACTTTATTAAAGTACAATGTAGATAGGAAAATGCATGCATTATGAGAGTGTGTTGGTTGGTTTTAGCAGCTTAGTACAACAGATATAGCATGCTGTTTTCACCCTGCAAAGCTTGCTCCTGACCTTCATGGAAATCTTCTATCTTGGCCCCAAGTGACTCTGGTCCACTCTGTCATAGACTAGGGCTTGCTTTTCCTAGTAAAGAGCTTTCCACATCTGGTTCTTAGGGGTCTCGTCTATTGGTCTGGTTTTCTACTACTCAAGATTCTTCACTTGGCCCTGAGTGTGTCAGCAGTTTTAGTGGCTTTGTCATCTTCCTTAGTACCCAGGTCCTACAACTAGTTTACCAACATACATACTTGCAAAGGGATGCTTAGATTTTTACCTGTGTTATCTTCCTTGGTACCCAGTCCTACAACTAGCTTATCAACATACCTGCAAGGGGATGCTTAGAGTTTTACCTGCATACATTAAACTCTCATAAGCATTCCTGTATAGATCTGTAGAAATACATTCTTATTTGCCTTGGGCAAACATAATGTGTATATTTGACTTTTAAAACAAATTAGAAAGTTATTTTCCCAAGTAGCTACCATTCTGTGTTTCTGCCAGTGAGAATAAAGACTCCAGTTTCTCCGTCTGCATCCTCAGCAACGACAGGGCCCATTTTGTTTTGTTCTTACTTTAGTCATGTTTTTAGGTTCAAAGTGGCTTAATGTGCCTTTCTCCTATGGGTGAACGGCACCAAGCATGTTCGTGCAACCACTGGCCCCATATTCACACGCTCTGTGAAGGAGATGACTAGTGAACTTTTGTACTTCATGGGTTGCGCCTCTTCTTACTTTTGAGTGACATGTTCTTTCACATTCTAGAGCCCAGTCTTTTGCTAGGTGCATGTATTGGAGACCTTGCCACCTATTCAGGTATTTATATACTTACTTATTATTGTTTTTCTAGACTCTTAACCGTATCTTTCAAAAACCAAAAACCTTTACTCTTAAAAAAAAATTCTGGCCGATCAGTATTTTCTTTTTTTTTTTTTTAAATAGTTTTCTCATTCTTGTGTTCTCTTTTCCTCTCAGCGTATTCTGGCTGGAGGTCTGTCGATGTTAGTGATATTCTCCGGGCTTTTGCTTCCTTGCTCTTCAATCCCCTTTCCCCAGTTTTGACTTTGCCCGTACTTTCTCAGGTTGCTCTCTTCTGCTAATGCTGGATTTAGTTCGCCCCTAGGGAAACTGAGCTTGCTGGGGCGAGAGCCTCCTGTTCTAGCGGGAGCCTCCTCCCTGCTCTCCTCTCCCAGGACTCCTGTGAGACCTGTACTGCTTGCTCAGTGCTCCCTCCACCGCTCTCGGAGGCTCTTCCTTTCGGATCTCCAGATCGAATAACTTTAATTGTCTGATAGTCAAGATTTTGGATTCTCTATTCTGCTATCTTAAAAACAAACAAACAACAAAACAAAACAAAAAACAATAACAAAAAAAAACCCTCCCATTAGCCTTTTGTTTGTTTGTTTTGTGGTTACTATACTGTTGGGTCTCTCTCTCTCTCTCTCTCTCTCTTACCTCATCTTTTCTTTTGATTTCTGTATCTTTATTGAAATTCTCTCACTGGAAAGACATTGCTGGACTTTCTTAGTTTTTTTTATTTTATGGCTGACTGAAGCCAGCTGCTTTTGATCTTATCTAGCAATCCCAACACCTAGGCGTCTTCAGGGACAGTTTCTATTGCTTCCTTTCCCATGTGTAGGCCAAATTTTTTCTCCTTCATAATTTTTGCTGAAAATATGACATTTCGAGTAGTATAAGGTTGCATCAAGTAGTATATGCAGGAGTCAGATCCCTGTTTCTTCTGCGTGTGGCCATTGCTTCATGCTTGTTTAGAGGCTTCCTCAGCTCAGCACTGTGGAGTCTACATTCTTAGCACATTGTGTGTATCATGTGTGCCCACTGAAGGCTCTGCTTGATGAGCCTGTGTTCAGATGATTATTGAACAGCCATTTACCCTAAGTCCTGGAATGGATACATTTCCCAGTCTCTGGTAAAGAGCTGTTGGCATGTGCTGGGCATGCTTTCAACGTTCAACCAGGAGTCTAATCCTCATCTTGGCTTCCATTTGCTGCTCCGATAAAGCAGCATGAATGTCGGAGGAGGGTAAGACTTCAGGATCTTCTCAGTTCCCTGCTTGTCCTGGGTCACTCTGCAACGTGGCCAGCTTTGGTGTTTCCCAGGAATATGTTGGGATTTTTCAGAGCCCCTGGTGGACATTTTATTCCCTTGCTTTCTTTCCAAGCATTGATCAGCTCTGAGCTTGCTTCCTGTGTTTTTGTCGTCCTGCGCAGGCAGTGTGTTAAACAACTGCCTCTGATAACAATTGCCAACCCAGAAAATGGTGCTCATTCTGGGTGAATTGTAATTAAAAAAAAATCCCAGGTAGGTCAGGTGGAACTGCCAGAACCAGTTCTGCCCTATCTCATCCAGTGGTTCTTGATCTCCATCAGAGAGAGGAACTGTTGGTTTTCAGGGCTACTGGGGAGCTGGGGAGACAGAGAATAGGAAAGGGACACATTAAAACCCTAAAATGCTCATTATTCTTCCAAGATGCAGCTGCTTTTCTTGCATAAATACGCCCTTGTTAGCAACAATCTTTGGTTAGTCTCAGAGTTCTGAAAAGGCTATTTTGACAGCCTTTCCCAGTGTTCCTGTTCCTTTTATGATAAAGAGCATCTTCAGAGGTCTTCACACTGCCATCTCTGTGAATATCGTTCCGATCAACTCTGATGGGCTCTCTTTATCATGGGTCACATTCTCCCACCCCTTTGTAGACCTGGTCACCTTTGACTAGATAGTAAACACTTACTAGCCCACTTGTTGGTTGCCACATGGTTCTGTGGCTCCATCATGATAAGGGGAGAACTGTTTCTCAGTCTTTTCATCCTTTTGACCTTAGGCAGGACCTTAGGCACATTCCCCAGCAACTTCAAATTACCTTTTCCTTTCCAGCTAGTGGGGTGGTCCCAAGAGCATCAGGTATTTACAGTAGTCCATGGTTTTCTCCTATGCCCGTGGTGACCAGCTCCAGAGGCACTTTGGGAAACCTCTGCTTGTGTTATGCCCAGATGGCAATGACTCCAAAGACCACCAGGACAGCAACCACGTATTCAAGAACAAAGAACCTTTATTTGGGGCTTAAGCTCGGACTCCCCGTGGTCCAAAAGGAGCCCTGAGTAGCTGCAAAGCTTGGTTTTTATTATGGTTTGAGCAAGGAATGAGACTTTTCAACTTTGGTAGTTACGTGATTGGTTCATGTTCAGAAGAAACAAGCTTGTCATAAACTGATTGGTTGGTGCTGATCTAGGGAATTGGGGTGGAGAGACTTCATGGAGCATAACAGGCGTGCCCAGATTACAAAGAGTATTAACAAAAAAGCGCCCAGGTAACAATATTATCTTGACTAGCTAAGCAAAGGTTTCCAACTAACCTTTAATTTGATTGGTCAAGTGCTTAGGGACTTTTCAAGGCAGTTACTAAATTATTGTTTCTTATTTTCAAGGAGGTTATTAAGTTATTGGATCTCGTTTCCATGGACTGTAGTTTCATGTTCTGAAAAATAAAAATAAGATCTAAGCAACTGTGGAAACATTACCAGGAAACAGAAACTCAGGCTTACAGTATCTTATAAAGATACCATAATGGCAGCACAGCTGCTTGGGCCCTTCACTTGTTCTCAAGGCTCGACCGCCTTCCTGCCTGGAAGCTTGTGCCTTGCCAGCCCTGCGTGTGGCTATAGGTTTGTGTGGCCATAGGGTACCCTTCATCTTGCCTGTCTCTCAGAAATCTTGCTCTTCTCAGATGACATCAAGAACTGTAAAACTTTTTGTGTTTGTCTGGCTTTCTGGCTGCCTACAATGGGAAGTCATTCTTTCTACGTCAGCACCGTGACCAAAGTGCAGGCGATTGCTGCCTGGCCTGGCTTGTGAAGGACAGGGACCATCTTTGGAGTACTTCCACATGGGTCAGCACAGGTCTGAGGTTGTGCTCTCTTATGGATGTGTATCTGAGGGAGGACTTCATAGAACCGAATGTCATACCCACTCCTACTCTGGGGAACCCCTGGTTGGTAGAGTCCATGACGCTTTGTCCCCTACTGGCCTGGTACACAGACAGCTTGGTGTTGTTCTCAGTGAGCCTCAGCTCCTCAGCCAGGACATGTGGAACCATAGCTGCACTCCCTTTCTGGACCCTGTGTAACCACCACACACTCTTACTTCCTGAGTCTGACTTCCCAGTTCCAGCCAGTTATATCTGAAGCCCCACACGAGTTCCTGTTGGGAACTGGCTCAAAGCAGAATAGGTACTTCCAGGCAGGCTAGGAGGACAACGGGGTGCCTGGGAAGCTGAACGGTTTCTCCAGAAGCCAGAGCCTAGAATTTCCATGGAGATGCTGTTTTCTACACCTGATAGCAAGGATATGGAAAGAAATCCACTGCAGTGGCTGGAACAGTCTCCCGCAGGGGTGACCAACTCTATCCTATTCCAGGGATGTGGCCTTATTTGGAAATGTGGTCTTTGGAGAAATGGCTGTTAGGGGTTCAGAGGTGAGATCATCCTGGGCTGAATGATTCTCTGAGGGTAGCAGCGCATGTGCTTGCAAGAGGAAGGAGAGATATGAGACACATGAAGACGGAGGCTGAGACTAGAAGACTACAACCAAAAGCCAAAGATGACTGTGGAACCCCAGGAGAAGTGGCAGAAAAGCTAACCAACACCACCCCCTAAAAAAGCCTCAGGAAAGTCTGGTCCCGCCTAGACCTTGGTTTAAGGCTTTGAGACTCCTGGCAGGTGAGCTGATAGCTATGTCTCATGTAAAGCATGCTGGTCTTTGGTTATTTGCTGAAACAGACTGAGATGCACACATCTGCCTGTTTTGCAGGCAGATGGAGACTCTGGCATGGCTCCCAACGTTTTGTGGGTCAAACAAACACATCTGCAAGTGCATCTCTCCCCAGTTGTACCCAGATCCCTGAGATCTCTGTGAAAACTTTTTGCACTGTGTCTTAGTTCTGCTGAGGCCAGCTGCACCCAGACGGAAGTCAAGAAATGGGGGTGGCATTCCTGGGCATACTTGGCCAAACCTCCAGCCAGGCTCCTTCTGGTGGGTGTTTTGTGTTGCCGTGCAACTGCAGAGTGCACTGTGCATATTTCCTGTTTCCATCTGTACTTTGAGCTGTGGTAGGGCCAAGATGGCATTTGCAGTGCTCACCGAGAGCCTCTCTCATAGTTGGGCCTGGCCGATATCTTCAGCCTTCGATGAATAAAGGAAGCTGAGGTCTGGGTCTCAAGACACCATTCCTGATCTTGGGTAGTAACTGTCATACCTGCCAGCCTCACTCAGGCTCATCTTCTGACCTAAACCCAGTATATTGTGTGTGTGTGTGTGTGTGTGTGTGCGTGTGTGTGTGCGTGCGTGTGTGTGGAGGGGGGGCGAGAGGTTATGTTGAACAGAAAGGATACGCAGAAAGCCAGGAAAGAGGCTGCATGCTTTGCCTAGAAACTGAGTGAATCATTAAAAAAACATAGGCACAGATGGAGTCTGCCTCCCAGGAGCCTTGGGCAGGCCCTGATAGGCCTATCACCAAGCAGAGGCTGCTTTTATCTTTAAACATTTAGGGCTGCAGGGCTTACACCTGTACCTCAATACAAACAGGCTGGGTACAACTGGGCCCCGAGTGAGGAGTTAGTCGGCAGAAAGAACCCAGAAGCATCCTGCATCTCTCCGGCATCTCAGCTCTCACCAGTGCTTTCTGGAGAGCAAGGAATTTGGCTACAGCAGATTCTTCGGGCTGTGGGGCGCACTGGGTGCTGCCTTCCCACCCTTAATTCAGCCCCTTAATTCTTTCCGAGATTTACCTTCATGCCTTGGGACTTGCTTAACCACAGTCGAGGGCAACACCCTGCTGGCTCCCAAGTCTAGTGCTATCACTAGATGGCCTCTTCTTAGGCTCCCAGGATGCTCTGTGGCTAGGAAGAAACCTAGCCTAGGGCCCCACACACAGCTATCTGTGTTACAGATGTTTGCCTGCTCACTTGCTTGGTACAACCTGGCCAGGCTTGGGGTGGGGGGTGGAAACCCACCTCCCAGGCACAGCTCTGGAGAGCAGGGAATCCCAAGGGGCTACCAAGTTCATCAGCCTGGAGGAACTGTCCAGTATTCTGTGCATTTGCTTCTTCACATCCAAGGTCATACATCAGTGACATCATTCTTAGAAGATGCTTCTAGAGCTTACAAGAGGGTTTGGCAAGTAAAGGTACATGCTGCTGAGCCTGATAATCATCTGTATCACATGAGCTCAATTCCTGTAACTCATGTTGTAGGAGAAAACCAACTCCCTGAAGTCCTCTGGTCCCCACACACCTGGACAATGGTGCATACACACACACACATTATTTAGTTAAGAAGATACTTCTAACCATTGTTACGTGCTGAAATTTCTATCACGTTCACAGGCATCTTCTCTGTGCTCAATGAAGTCACCAGTTGTCTAAGTCAATGTTCTGTTGCTGTGAGGAAATGCCATGCCCACAGCAACTCTTATAAAAGAAAGCATTTGGTTGGGGCTGGCTTACCTTCAGCGTTTTAGTCCATTATCATCATGGCAGGAACCATGGTGGCATGTGGGCAGACATGGTGCTGGAGAGGTGACTGACGTCTAAATCTGGATTGGCCGGCATCAGGAAGAGAAAGACCACTGGGCCTGGCTTGAGCATTTGAAACCCTAAAGCTCACTCTCAGTGACATACTTCCTCCAGCAATGCCACACCGATGCCAACAAGGCCACACCTCTTCATAGTGCCACTCCCTGGAGACCAAGCATTCAAATCTTTGAGCCTATGGGAGCCGTTCTTTTTCAAACACAGGTTTCAGTGGACCCTGACTACACTCCAGGGCTAGGAGGACATTATCATAACCAGACTCACCTTGCAGGAGCTATGTCCGGAGCTTGGGTGGGACAGTGATTCCTGAGGGGCATTCTGACCGTGCCTGGCACCAAAGGCAGGCAAACAGTGGTCTATTTCTTCAGAGTCGATTGACTCCTTCAGCTTTCTATTTCTAATTTCTATTTCTTTCTATTTCTATTTCTATTTCTAATTTTCCTTTAAAGATGCAAGGCTGTGTGCTGGTGCTCCTCCAGGCCACAAGCTGCAATTGTTCCGGCTACTTAGCACAGCTAAGTTTCAGCACTGGCATCTAGCTGTCCACACCGTCCAGATTCCCAGGGATGCTGAGGATTCGCTGATGAGGATACACTGATACCCCAGTGATGTCCTGTTAGGCTTAGTCATACTTCCTCACCCTTGCCACAGTTCACCATCCATGCATGCACCTCTATTAGGTTAACCAGGCCTGTGCACAGATGAGGAGTCCACACCTGTGGTGGGCAGGAAAGCTGAGGTTTTTAAGGTGCCTTCCCAGTACCATCCCTACTCTCTACCCCCCTACCCCCCCGCACGGCCTTAGATATGGCAGCTCCCAGCTTGCTTGTGTAACCCATGCTTACTGAGAGTGGGTCCAGAGTTTGCTCCCAAATACCAGTGCTCATCTGGGTAGACAGTGATATAGACTCCTTTTCTAGGTCACTTGGTGAAGTATGTACCTCCTGACTCCCCACAGAACCTGGGTATGCTGGACTCTTATGACAGAAAATGTCATCACCTTGTTCTAGAGTCCGAGGTGCTGGTACAGCTTTTGGCGCATTCCTGGGAGGGCTACAGAAAACTGCGGGGAGGGGGGTGGCCTGGATGGAGCAGGGACACTGAGCTCGGTGGGATCAGCTGATAGCTGCTGGCACACACTGAGTGCTCTCTGCATTTCAGATTTGTGGAGACTTTCACTGATCCTTCTGCTGGCTCTTGGACCAGGACCTGCCTGCTTTTTTTGGAAACTGCCTTCTTCTCCCAGATGCATCTCAACCGCCTCTTCTACAGGAATCCCTCTGTATTCATTACTTTTCTCTTCACATTGGTGGAAGTAACATAAGATAAAAGGATTTGCTCTGGCACCTAGCTTCAGACAGTTCAGTCCATCATGACAGGAGAGGTGTGGGGGGAGCTGCTTAGTCCATGTGGGTAGGAGCAGGAAGCAATTGCTTGCTCTCATCACGGAAAGCAAGAGGGCAAAAGCTGGAGACCAGAACCTTCAGAAGACCAGGCTCTAGTGACCCAGATCTATCCCCTAACCCCAAAGTTCCAGAACGTCCTAAAACAGTGCCATCTACTTGGGACCAGGTATTCAAGCACGGGGGCCTCTTGGGGAAGCTTCAGACCTAAACCATACGCCCTTCCTGACCTCTGCTGACAGGGGACCTTCCTCAGGGCCCTCCCAGGGACTCATAGTGGCCCAACCCAGCCTAAAGGGAGAAGAAAGGTGCTGAGCTGTGGGACTGTCCAGAGGGAAGCTGGACCCACACCGCTACCCACAGTCTGTCCTGACCTCCCTACCCATCTTCTCCTGGCTCCCAGACATGCAGCACCCACTGCACATTCTATATCTGATTTGTAAACAAAAAGGAAACAAAGACAGTTCCTTAGGAAGGCTGAGCGCCCGATGTTTGTTCTTCTTATTGGAATCCTGGTGAGCCACGGGGTACTTGCTGTTTGTGTGCTTATTAAAAAGAAATGCATGGAAGGAATAATTGCCTGTTCTGTGGTGAGAAATTACCGTCTCTATTTTATTTATTTCTGTATAGGAAACAAGAAACATAGCACATAATTTAGTGATTAGAACTTTGCAGCTTTCATTTCATATAATTGCATGCTTTTATTCAGTAAAGCTATTGCTTTGATTAAAAAATTCTTTCTGACCCTTTCCAGGGTCCTGAGAAGCAGAAGGGTCCCATGTGGAGACCATATTTTCCAAAAAGGCTGAGAGTAATGCCCTTGTCTTTTTCCCCCCAGGAATTGTGGGTGGGAGGAGACTGGTGGAGGAGGAATGCTGGACTCGGTCGGCAGTGGTTAGCAAGGAAAGAAGTTGGAGCAGCTTCTGCCTGTCATCCAAACCGTCAAGGGACAGAGGCTAATGAAGTACAGGCATGCCCATGAAGGGGCTGGTGAGCAGAGGCTTCTCCTAGGCTGGCCCTGATCTGTCAGCTGCCCTTGGCCTGGAGTGTGAACAGTGGTCAGCACACATCTTTTATGGTACCAGCCTAGGCTGCCCCGTTTGTGGACCACGGTTCCTGTGCTAGAATCGCCACCTCACCCCCATGCAGCCCCTTTCACCCTCCCCAAACAGGGCACAACTCCGTGCGGTCCCATCACTCAGCAGAAGCATGCCCTCACTTCTCACAGACCCTCATCCCCAAAGCTGGGACAAGCTGTTCTGTCCTTCACAGAGGAGGTATTGCAAATAGGGAGAGGCACTGGCCTCCAGGGTCACTGAAACCTGCTATAAGGTCACTATAAGAGGACAGGAACTCTGAAACACTTTCTGTTTGTTTGAATTTGTGTGTACAAAATTTATCCAAATTCCTGAATTGTCCCAGGTATAAAAATAAATGCCTCAAGACTGAAGATAATTGAGGTCCCCCTGTGCTCTGTGAGGTTCCCTTCCTCCAACACCTGTCATTAGAGGGCATGGAAGCATGTAGCTAAAGATGTTACAATGTCATTCTGATTACTTAGCCTCTCTGTCCTATCTACGTGACAATCAGCCTCCAATAAAGTCATTTCTGCTGGAGACTAAAAATCATGCTTCAAATCCTACACTGAAAAGTCACTGCTCTGACTGGCCACCTGGCCTTACCTGGCCCCAGGAAACAACCTGTAAGGAGACAGACTGAAGAGCTACCACAAGTCCATCAGTTCACTAGCCACAATCCCGTTCAGGACTCATGGGGCCTAGAAAGTCAGGGTTCCTTTGGCTGTCGTCAAAATGTTGCATGGAGGTTTGGATGGATGTGGGCCAGCCAGTGAGAGTTTCTCTCCCCTGCAGATCCAGTGCCCATCTGGGCTGAATGCTGGTGGGACTCAAAATCTACTGAGCTGCTGGGTTCTGTCCTAAACAGCAATGGCGGAAGTATTACCGAGGCCTGCAGCTTTCTAGGCCATTGTCTCTGACCTAAAGACCCCGATCCGGAACCTGGGAGACGTTCCCATTGACACTCTGACTTCTATATCCCATGAATGGCACTGTAGCTTGTTTCTGATTCTTTTCACTTGCCCTCTGTTCTTCTCAACTCTGAGATTCCCAACCAAGGTTCATTCTGCTTGCATTCTGTCTGATGGAGTTATGTTCTAAGTATATTCCAAGAAAGAGCCACATTTAAAGGAACTCACTGATCCTTCATCCAATAGGTGATGTTTCTAGGTTTAGGGTTAAACTTGAATCAGGATTCCAAAGTGTTTACACATGATTGAGCTCTCTTGGGCTGGGATGAGTGTTCCATGGCTTTATTCCTCATGTTGGCTCAGGCTCAGAAGTTGTGTAAAGTGAACATTTCCCTACTTACCCACCACCAGTGTTATTTCAGACACTTCCTTCTCTGGAAAACACTTTGGTCCCAGGACCTCACGGCATCACATGTCTTGGGCCAGGCAAGAATTACAAAGTGGACAGCCAAGCACACCTATGTATGTAGGTACATGTGCACACTCTGTGCTGGTTAGTTTTGTGTCAACTTAATACAAATTAGAGCCACTTGGGAAGAGGAATCCTCAATTGAGAAAATGCATCCACAAGACTGGTCTATAGGCAAGTCTAATGAGCATTTTCTTAATGTTTGTTGAGGAAGATCCAGCCCATTCTGGACAGTGCCTCTTCTGAGAAGGTGGTCCTGGGCTATGTAAGAAAGCAGGATGAACAGGACGTCAGAAGTAAGACAAGAAGTAGTATTCCTCTGTGGCTTCTGCTTTAGTTCCTGCTTCCAGATTCCTGTATTGCATTCCTGCCCGACTTCCTTCTTGGAAGAACTGTGATGTTGGAGTATAGTCTGAAATAAACCCTCTTCTCCTAAAGTTGACAGAGAACATGCTTCCCCGATTCGTGATTTGGGGGTTTGTTTAGTGATCATTTTGTTTAACCAGGACCATCTGTGTGACCATTAGATTGAAAACATCCCTTGGAGCCTGGATTATTTTCTTTCTTTCTTTCTTTCTTTTCTAGGCTCTTCAAGTAGGAGCTTAGATTATTGGTCAAGACATTTCCTCTTCTCTAATGCAAATATCTCAGCACTATAAGTTTACCACATGCCCTGTTTTAGCTACGTCTCTGCAACAACAAATTTTGGTAAGTTGCTTTTTAACTTTTATCCCATTCTTTATATTTTACGTTGTTTTTCTTGAGGCTTCTCCTTTAACTCATGACTACTTAGAAGTATAATACTTGAGGGTTTTTTTATTTTAACATTTTTATTTTATATTAATCACAGGTTATGTACTTTGTATCCCAGCCGTAGCCCCCTCCCGCATTCCTTCCCTATCCCTCCCTTCCCTCCCTCATCTCCTTCCTGCCCCTTTCCAAGTCCACTGATAGGGGAGGGCCTCCTCCCCTTCCATCTAACTCTAGCTTATCAATACTTGAGTTTTATGTTTATACTTATACTTTCACCTGTTACCTCTTGATTATTGATTTTTTAATTTGATTCCATTGTAGTTGAATAATATGTAGAATACATATACAGAAAACACACACATACACACACACAGTTTGGGTTTTGTTTTTGTGGCTGGCCTGCCACACTCTCTCCTCTGTTCAGACTCCTGTTTGCTCTAGTGTCTTGTTCAGGGGGTTGTGGTGTGGTAGGTAGAAAAAGGATGTAAACATCTTCCATCATTCTAGGAGCAGAGTTCTCTCTAGCCTGTTTTTAATATCTTGGTAGCCTGGTGAAAATCCTTATAAATGGTGCTTTGATTCCCACCTCTCTCCCTTTTTCCAGCTCTCCAACAAACTCTATGATTTTTGCTCTTGCTGATGAAGGCTTCTGTATGTGAACTTAGGATTTCATCCGGGGTAAAAGGACGGGATTCTTTGTCACCTATCTGAACAATACCCAGGGATACCATGAATGGTTCTTCAGAGGTCTTCAGTGAATATTTTGGGGTTTAACCTTGAGAGATTCTAAAACATACTAGGGTGTAAGCACCGAGCCATCTTTGGTGTGGACAGCTCACAAAACCCTACTCAGACAGGGGCTCCTGGAGACCCACCCAAGGGAACTTTAACCATCTCTCCTTCCTTCACCTTGTCTGAGTGAGCAGCTGAGTGAGCAACTGTCCCTGAGTGAGAAGCAGAGGTTGGTGACCATCTGAAAAGACCAGGTACAGTTGCATCTCTTCACTGCAGCAATCCTGAGCCTCACTCAGTCTACCCTAGTCTTGCCACAGACATCTGCTAACTGCTGCTCTGGATCCCCGCCAAACTTCCTGTGTCTTCCCTGCTCGTTTCTCTGTTGACCTTCATCTGGAAAGCTGATGTGTTTTCCTTCCAAATCCCCACTACTTGGCTCCATGAGGCATTTGTCTTCAGAACGTGTTCTGCATACTGGTTTGGCTGAGGTGGGGAGGCACCACATTTTGTGTTGGAAACTCCCCGCTGACTCTTGACATTTCCCGAGAGACTACGTGCAAGTGCAGTTCTCTAGAAGGCAGAAATTGTGAATTTTTGTCTCATTGTGGGGACATTGTTGCTCACATGGAAGCATCTTCAAGCTGGCCCAGTCAGAAGTGGGCCTAAAATGAATATATTGTGCCCAGTGAGCAGCAGGGCAGCTTGAATTCTCTTGCTGTTTAGATACCAGCTTGATGATGCTGTTTGTCTTCCAGAAATAACTGGCATCTCGGGTCCTCGGAAGACGATGTCAGCCACGGCAAACTCATCAGACTTGAATGCATTCGTTTTTGCTTTCTGATGTGTGAAATATGTTTCTCTGGGATGGCAGAGAGAGAATCTTAATTCTGTGGGAAATCATTAAGTTTTAAAGTGAAATTCCATCTATGAGAAGATAACCCTTTAGCCAGGCAGGGGATCCAAGTCCCTGGACCTACTGTCTGGTATCCTTTCATGATCATTGATGCCTCTATTTGTTGTAGAAAATTTTTATTTCTCCCTTCAGTTTATGTTGGTGATGGTGTGCAGGCAAGCAGCCAATATATGTAAACATGTTTGCGTGTGTGTGCAAATGTGTATTGTAGGGGCCAGAGGTTGACATTGGATGGCCTCAAGCTCCCTCCATGTTTTTTTTCCAACTGTTGCTGAACCTTGAACTCAATGATTTATCTAGGCTAGCTAGTCAAGTAGAAATGGGGATCCTCCTGTCTCTGCCTCCTTGACACTGGGGTTGCAGGAAAACTGCTACAGTTAGTCTTTTATGTGGATTCTGGAGAACAAAACTCAAGTACTCATGCTGTGTGGCAAGTCCTTTACCCAGTGAGCAGTCTCCCCAATCTTTTCTCCCTTATTTCTATTCCCTGTTGGTCTATTACTAGGTGTGAATACAATCTTTCGTCTTCTGTAGCCTGTCTTTGACCTCAAGTGAGCTTCTTATAGAAGAGTATAATGAACTCATTTATTTTTATCTATTTTACCAGCCTATCTTCTTTGATTCTATAGTGAAGTCCATCTGTGCTAAAGTAATCATTGATAAGCAGGGTCTTGTTCCCTTGCTTTGATAGTTGTGTTCTGTGTGTCTGGTAGCTTTTTCTGACTTCCATTTCCTGCATGTTCCTTTCCAGACTGGACTTTCTGTTTTAGTTGATGCTTTCATTGTAAGATGTTTAAAGACTCTTCTTGCGTCTTTTTCGTGTTATTCCTTGCTTGTTTTCTTTCACTTTCAACACTCAAGCTTGAAGAAAATACCATTTTAACAGCAAACAATCCCCCCCCTTTACAGTTGCCCTCCCTCCTTTCAGGACTGATACCATCTTTATATAGTGTCCTCAAAAACATAAAGTTACAATTCTTTCAAATAACCAGGACCTTAACTCATGTCAAAAAGAAAATGTAGAATTATAAGGAAAAGTTCCAACAATACTTGCTTGCTGCTGTCCATGTTTACCCGGCAAAGTTCAGTTTCCTGATTTAGTTTCAGATTCCCATCTAGCATCTTCTGCTGGCTTCATGTGAACTCCCCAAAGGCTTTCCTCTCTCTGGGTCCTGAGTGACTGACTGCCTACCCCAGTTCTTGCTTCTCTGCAAATATTGTCATTGATCCTTAAGTTTAAGGGAAAGTTTTAATATTAGAGGATTCTTTAAGCTGGTTAGAATGTTGAGTAGCTACTAGCAGCATCACGGAAGCTCCTGTGTAAGAGCCATGTGTCTCCTGCTGCTTGCAAGAGTCCCTCTGTATTTTGAATATCTCGTTTTAACACCCCTGGGTGGGAATCTCTTAGAGTTCAGATCTCTTGAAATTTGTTGAGATCCTTGCATGTTTACACCCTTGTCTTCTATCAAATTTGGAAGGTTTGAGGATGTTTTTTTTTCCCCTTACATATTCTCTTTATCCCTTTCTTTTCCTAGGTCTCCCACAGTGTGTACACAGATTGGTTGGTGGTGTCCCACAGGTCCCCTGGGCTCAGTTCTGTCTTCCCTAACCATTTCCTTTCTCTCTGTTCTTCAGACTCGGTATTCTGTTGTACTGCTTTTGAGTTCACATTTTTATTTCCTGTGCTCAGATCTGTCTTTGATTTTCTCTAGTGGGTTTTCATTCCTCACTAGTTGTTTGCAGCTTTGATTTTTTTTTAATTTTCTTTTCTTTTTATGGATAGTTCCTGTGCTATACACCACTTTGGAAATACCTGAGAAGTCAACTTGAAAGAGAAAAGGTGTATCTTGGCTCATATGGTCACTATGTTCTAACATTTCTGAGCCAGGGTGAGATTTCATCATGACAGGAAGCATGTGGTAGAGCAAAGATGATCACCTCATATCATCCAGAAAGCAGAAAGACAGAGAAGAAAAAAAAAAAACAGAAAAGGGACATGAACCAAAATATCCCTTGAGAGCATGCCACCCATACCTACTGCCTTTGAGTAAATCTACCTCCTAAACTTTCCACAGCTTCCCAATAGCCTGTTAAAGCCATGAGTCCATTAATGGCTTTTATTTTGTGTGTGCTTTTGAGGTACTCTTATGTAGCCCAGCTGACCTCAAACTACCTCTTGTCGCCAAGGATGACAATGAACTACCATTTCTTCTGTTCAGTTTCAGGTATGAATCACCACACCCAGCTTTGTGTGGGAATGTACCCAGGGCTTCCTGCTAGGCAAACACTCTGTGAACTAAAGTGCCCTGTGGTCCTGTTACAGGGTTAATCCACTGATATGGTCAGAACTGTCATGATCTGATCACCTTGCACAGTGCCTACCTCCGAATGGTGCTATAATAGGGAGCAGATTCTCAATGTATGACTTCTGGGAGACATTTAAAATCTAGACCACAATCAGTCCCGTGTTCTTCCGTCACTTGCTTGACTTTGATTCTCTCAGCATCTTCAAGACTTGTTTTCAATGCCATCGGTCTTTTCCAGGGACAGCTTCTGTTGGCATTTTTCTTTTAATAGTCATACTTACTTTCATGCTTGCTTAGATTTTTATGTTGGAAATGACAGTTAAGTAGCACCTCTGAATATGAGACTCTCCTTTCCACCCTAGGTTTTTCAAGAGTTTTTTTTTATTGTTACTTTTTTAAAATTTTAACATTTTTATTTTATATTAATCACAGGTTATGTACTTTGTATCCCATCCGGAGCCC
>CM053762.1:16269129-16290872 GCA_028658305.1 Pachyuromys duprasi
GTCCCACTTGGGTATTGAGCTACCATTTGCTACATACAAGCAGGGGTTCTAGGTTATAACCATACTTTGTCCTTGGTGCAAGAGTTTTTGTTTTGTTTCTAATCACTATAGGCTGCTCTTACCAAGGACCAGCCTGATATATAACCTAATGTCTTCTGGGTCATTTTTCATCTTTCCTTCAGCATGCATTCTTTCTAATTTTCCACATATATGTCTTGAGTGTTCAGATGCCACCAAAAGTACCTGCTTCACAATGAGCTAATTCAAAGGTAACAAATGAGGAAATAGAGAGATAAGTATTCTAAAAAATGGGCTCCATTCTGTCTCAAGCCTATCTCTTCGTGAGATGTCTGGAGGTCCACAAAAGTATTTATTGAAGCCATAAACTTTCTAAAATTGTTGTAGAAGTTCTAAAACAATTTAGCTCTTAAAATTGTGTGACTCAAATCAGGAATTTCATAATCAGGAATTAATTCATCTGAACAGCAGTATATCTTCAATAAGGTCCCATAGGAAGTTTGTTCAATCAGAGCTGGTAAATACCCAGAAAGTGATGGTTCATACCTTGCCAGATTTTAAAGAGATGCAGCAGGGCACAAATGCCGGGGATGTAAGAGATTGGAAGCAATTCTGGGGTACATCACAGTACAGACCTTGCAAAATACCAGATCCCTTCCACAGAGCTCTTATGCCTACTGAACTTTTCCAAATAAATGGTTCTTGACATTGTATCAGAGGCTGGAAGCAATTCTGGGGGTGCATCACAGTACAGACCTTGTAAAATACCAGATCCCTTCCAGAAGGCCCACATGCCTACTGAGTTCCTTAAACAGAATGGCTCTTGACACCAAAAATAATTTCCAAGGCATCGGTGATCTAAATACCCTTCCCAGATTCCTCATAGAGATATATTCGTGTGGAGACTACTGCATCTATCATGTTGCCTACAGACTGAGAGCAAGGGGACAGGCAAACTGGGTCCCTGCTGAGCAGAACACTGCTCCTGGGCCCATACATGTATGGAGACTGTCATCTGTACTTCTTGATTACTGTTC
Organism: Pachyuromys duprasi; assembly: GCA_028658305.1. Taxonomy (NCBI): domain Eukaryota; kingdom Metazoa; phylum Chordata; class Mammalia; order Rodentia; family Muridae; genus Pachyuromys; species Pachyuromys duprasi. Next base: position 16,270,185 of record CM053762.1, read on the forward strand.
TCCAAGTACCAGAGCCTCCCTGGCCCCAGATTCTCTACTGTAAAAGGAACAAGGTCATCTGAAGACTGAATGAGAAAAAGAAACCACATTATGTGTGTGTGTGTGTGTGTGTGTGTGTGTGTGTGTGTGTGTGTGCAGATAGATAGATACATCATTAGTGCAGTGAGGAGGCTCAGGAGCTGGTCCCCAAGGCACATCCTTCGTGTCTTTGTATCCATGCCTGGCTTTTGTCATATCTTAGGTCTGGCTTGTGGAGCAGAATAAACATTTGCTGAGTTGATGACAGAAGGAGGAGGTAGCAGAAGCAGAGGGACCGTGGATAGTTTTAGAATAGCTGCACGTCAGCAGCTGGACTCTGGCCAGATTAAATATGAGAGTAAGAGGCCATGCACTCTGAGTGAAGAGGTTGCCAGGGCTATGGTGGGCATTGTAATGACCTGGGGCATTTTCCAGTAGACAGATGCCTATTCACCCAATCCCAGGGAGTGGGTTCTGGTTGCACCCCTCAGAGACATCCTCCTGGCTAACTCCGTTGCTGACATCTCACAGACACGGTTGTTCAGGGAATGCCTGTAGACTACGAATATGCCTCTCCGTGCCAAGCTCCATTTTTTTCATGTTAGGCAATTACATTTGGGGAATAACTGATCAAAATTAATGGAACAAGTGAACCCAGAATCCCAGAGGGCTCTTGGAAATGGGTGCTCTTTGTGACTGCCTATGCACACACACTGAGGACAAGAAGGCAGAGGTCATAGAAACTGAGGCAGTCAGCCCATGAAGTACAGAGTCAGCAGGGACTGGCGTTGGGGAAAGGAAGAAAGCATTTTCTTCGTTGCATGACATTATAATCAATAGGAACGAATCTGGTGTGTATATATTAGAGAACAGCATGAAGAAAATTGATGTAAGTTTGTAACAGGAATACAAAAAAAAAAAAAAAAGCTTTCACAAAACTTTGCATCTCACCTTGCATCAGGGAGGACCAGAAACTCCTCCCTATATGTGGGAGTCCTGCAGTCACCAGCTGGCATGGGCACACTTCTACACAAATGTTCATCAGCAGAGAAAATTACCTATATGGACAGGAAGCCTAGGACTAATTGGAGTCCCTGAGAACTACATCAATCCCTTCCTAGGACAGTTTCCCTGTGACCTACTCACTACTCCCAGACCACATATCATAACACTCCTGTCATCTCAGTACTGTGAGGACCTTTCCACCAGCAAAGGACCCCTGAGGATACACTCATGCTATGTTCAGATTCCTCCTAGAGAGGCACTCTGCTTCCAAGGGAGCAACTTCAACTGCATGAGACTGGGGAGAGTCCCTAGAGCTAGGGTGGGCGGCTGCTATGGGCTCTCAGGACCAGCATAAGTCAGGCCCTCTGAGTAGGAGGCTCATAGTCAGGAGAGTGGAGTCAGCTTGGGAAGAGTCTAATTGCTGATGTAAGGACCTCCTTTGCTTTCTTCTGCATCCTGTGCCCCAGCCTGGGCCACGCAGTTGGTCGTACCTAAGACCTTGAGGGCTGAGCAGGCCTGTCAGAGCCTTATCAGCGCAGGCAGTAAGCCAGATGCACCTCAACTGGACCCTTCCAGCCTGGCTGGGGTGGGCCAGCCTCTAAGGTGGCAGATCATTGGGGTCTGAGTATGTTTCCAGAGCTTCTGTGAGCACATGGATGGTGAGCATTCACTGATGAAGGCTCTGCCTTAAGGGACAATATCATAGATGGGATCACAGGCTCTAGACCAGGAAAGGGAGTTGTAACCAATCCTTACTCCACATGGTCCACATTTGGACTCTGAAAAGAACCAGAGTGGGCACCAGGCACTAGGGAAGACTCTGTCTCCTCCAGATCACATGTCCCTCTCATGAAGTTAACATGCTGCATCTGGCTTCATTGTTGATCTCACTTGTAGGTACCAGCGAGGCATTGACAGAGCTCTGGGACACCTGTGTCCTGGAGTGAAAAGATGAAGGGTCACCTGTTTGAAGGGATATCAGGCCGACCCTTAACTTGGTCCCCCTAAAGTCACTAGCAGACTCATTCTGACAAGCACGTGTTAAAACCTGCCCTGTGGTAGGAAGGGATAGTAAGGGAGGGGGATAGTCAGCCTATAGTTCTCCAGTGCCCCAACTCCAAGCTGGGTGGAGGCTGCCCATGGCTGCATAGAGATGCCACATGTGGGCGAGGGACAGGCCTCTCAGGCTACTGAGTTCTCTGTCCTGCTGAGCCTCAGCTGCCTTCCAGACCTTCTGCTGGCCTCTGTGGAGCTATGCAGTGCCATCTGTGTCTGAAAGAGCAAATCTTTGAGAGATTTTAGAATTAAACTCTGATGCAGCAAGTGGCCGTGTGGGCAACGGTCTTGCTGGTTGGTAGCAGGGGTGTAGAGGGCTTGAACAGACTGAGGATCTTTGGACACTGGGAACCATACTTGGAGCGTGTGTCTAGCATCAAGACACTCTGTGTGAAGAGATTGGTCTTGACGTTTACATTCACACATGTTAACGTGTGAGCTATGTCCATGGTGTGATCATGCCCGGCACTGTGGGCACAGAGTCTGCTCTGGCTGCATGGCCGGAAGCTGAGTTCAGATTTCCCAGAGGGCTGCATTTGGGAGCCTTTTCTAGACACGTAGCCTGTCACAGCCTAGCCTATGTCTGTGTCAGCCTTCCACTTGTCATTGTGGGACTGGGGGACAGTGGCTGGGAGATGGAGGTATCAGGCCCCCAATGGACATGGGTACTGCATAAGTACCAGCCATCTCACAGAGCCACTCAGCTGGGACAGAGACAGAATCTATGCTGCCAGGGACCTCTCGGAAAGTGGCATGTGCCTCACACGGCAGTGTTTGGTGACCAGACAGGACTCAGAGAGGGCCAGGCAGGGTCAGTGCCCTCCCCATGCTTGGTCTGTGACTCAGCCTATGGTGCAGTTAGGACAGGTATTTTGGGGGGCTCTCCTAGGTTCTCCAGCCTCCAGGGGCTGCTGAGGGGTGGGTGATGTGGGCTGGCTGCTCTCTACCTGACTGCCTGGGAGCCTTGGCTAAGGCCTGCCCCATACCTGCATTCCAGTCTGTCTTCTTGGCCTCCTGCTTTTGCTCCTGTCCCAGGACATGACTTAGGTCCTCCCTCTGCTCGAGGATGAGCCTCTGAGAGGCAGGAAGGCTGGAGGGCTCACTGGCTGGTACCTGCGGTAGTTGTTCCAGTGGGGCATACATAAGCCTCCCCTGGATGTGGCCAGCACAGCAGTGAGAGGAAGGCATTCTTTAGAGACAGCAGAGGTGCCCAACACCCAGGGGCTAAACTGGGCAAGCACAGCTCTGTGTAAGAGCCTTGAAGGCCTGTGGCTTCATGCAAACTGACCCAGGGCCAAGTGGGTTGGAACTGTAATCTTGTAGACAAAGTCCCGGAGGCCCCGGCATGGGGCTTGGGAGGGAAGCTGACCCACTCACTCCCCTCAGCTGTCAAGTGTGTGGTGGATGCCTGATGAGCTGGTGGGAAACAAAGAGGCAAGTTGTAATTAGGTCAAAGATCTGTTCATAATCACAGGGTGATGGTAGCTAAGTTTCCAAAAATAGGGGCTGTAGGAAGATGGGCAGCTGGATGCTTGTCATCTAAAGGGGAAAACCAGCATGAATTTAGTGGTCTTGGATGAAGAAAAGCTTTGACACAGAAGAAAGCCCTGTGTGTTGTACCTTTCTGTAAACCTGCTTTAGACTTAGAAGTGGCTTCCACACAGAGCCATTTCCATGGTGTTTCAGGGTTGAACTGCCTGCCTCTGCTGCCTGCAAGCACTTGAGGTGCCAGGTGCAATACAGCCTTCTGCTTTTTACCACTGCAAGGACCCACTAATGTAAAGAACATCACAAGCTCAGACCTCCTTGGGGCTTTTTCTACCTTCCACCGTAGCCTACAGGGAAGACAGACCAGGTTCTGAGCCCTGGAGAAAGGGTGATAGAGAAGCCCGCCCTGCTCCAAAATCATCCCACACGGAGCTGCAGAATTAACACAGTCCAGGATGTGCACGCTAAGATCCAGGCTGAAAAAATAAAGCTTCTCTTTTGCCCAAAAGTCAAGCTGCAGCATCTCCCAGATCACCTGGGCTCCAGAAGAGAGCATGACGCCACCTGCACCTGAGAACCCACCACCTGCCCGCGTGCCATACTGCTGCACCTGAGCACCTGTTAGACATGTTTGCATGTGTGTACCTGTCACAGTTTTGCACATGTGTGCCTGTCAGCTTTGCACACATATACCTGATCTACTTTTGCACATTCGTACCTGACATACTTTTGCTCATAGGCACCTGTCATACTTCTCCACATATGCATCTGCCATAATTACTCTGCCTGTGTCCCTGCCACATCTGCTATATTTGCCTATATCTCCACACCTGTTGTTCCTTTACATGTATCTGCCATAGTTGCTGTATCTGCCATAGCTGCTGTCTAGGCTGTGGAAAGGGGGCTCAGTGGGCGCTTAATGGACCCACTATGTGCTTTAGATGCCATTAACTTGCCCCTATTGTGGTCTGGGACATTTCCTGATCTTCAGGGTACATGGATGATTGTCAACATTCAGACCAAGGTTCTTCCCAGACGGCTATTCTGGAGGATACTGGCCAGGGACTCTGGAAGCAGTGTGTACTTCAAGGCTCTTGGTCTGGGTGGCTGAATCCTTTCACAGGATGTGAGAAGACAGAAGAAACTGAGCTCTGCAGACTTCCAAATTTATGGCAGACACACTTCCATCAAGCACAGGCTTGGGTGTTCTGCAAGGACACACATCTGTGCAGGGGCTATGCAGCCTCAGCTCCACAGGGTCCCTGCAAACAGGCTAGAAGTACGAACACACTTTGAAAGAAATCAAGAGTAGGTTTGACTGTGATTGCTAGAAGCAGAAAGACTTGGAGGAGGAAAGACCTTGCTCTTGAACCTCAGCCAGGGAGGAGGTCTGTAAACATTCACCTGTCACAGATCTATCCTGAAAAATAGTCCAGGAGAGGGAACAACCATGCTTCTGCCTCAGGAGCTAGAGCCCCAAAGCCTGCAAGTTCATATTCTCTATGCATGGTGGGACTGGCCTTTTCTCCATAAAAGCTGTAATGGAATAAAGCTATACAACCTCCCATGCTCATTCAGACTCCCACCAGCCTTTGAGTAGCCCAAATATTCCCACAAAGATGTTATCTTCCACATATGAGTGGTCTGGAGACAGGCCTGGTACAGGAAGTACAAAGCTTCCAAAAAATGCTTAAAGAGGAGAGAAAAGGGTATATTCATGAAATAAGAACAGAACAGCACTCATAAAGAACTAGAGCCAGCGACTGCCTTGGAAAGAGACTAGGGGAGCAACAAAATGAAAGAAGACCCTAAGAACATAAAAATAAAAAGTCAGAGATAGGTAGAAGCAAGACCAGAGAGCTAAGGAAACCAATGGGGACTTCCGGAAGTTTCAAAAAGATCCTAAGAACATAAAAATAAAAAGTCAGAGATAGGTAGAAGCAAGACCAGAGAGCTAAGGAAACCAATGGGGACTTCCGGAAGTTTCAAAACAAGATGGCAGAGGAGCTTCAGGAAGGAACAAGACAGGGAAGCTGGGAACCACTGTTTAACAACAGGCCTCTGGCCCCACTGCAAGCCTGAGACCCTCTGAAGTGAGACGAAGGAGGACACAGCCCCTGGAAATGAAGTTCAGACCTCTTAGGACAAGGGGAAGAGAAGGGGAAGGGATTTGGACTTAAGGGTCTCACTGGGGGCTGAGATGGGGAGCCAAGCCCTTGGGAAACATGCCCAGTGACTCTGCCTACCAGTACCAAGGCTTGCTGAGCTCATGCTAGGATATGCAAAACACCAAATGCCAACAGGAACACACACACACTCAAGGCTCCACCTCACTCAGGAGGGTTGTGAGGATTAATCTTGGCAATTGGATTTAGAATCACCACATAAGCACCTTGAGGTGTATCTGTAATGGTGGTTTTAGAAATATCTGACTAAGACAATGATGAATACATGGGTGAACACTCCCTAAGCCTCCACAGGAGAGGTGAAGGCCTTGCAGCAGGTAGATGGACACCCAGGAACTCAGAAAAAATAAACAAATTCATATGAGTTTGATGTGAATTGAAGTAAAATTCACAAAACACAGAATTAGACAGTTTCAAGTATTCAAATCAGCATTTAGTACATTCATAAAGTATTGCCGTCTTATGACAAAATGCTATTACCCCAGAGAGAAACCCCCCACCCATGGGAAGTCACTCCCATCCCCCAGTACCCCCGTCTAGGCCCTGGCAACCACTAAGCCACTTCCTGTCTCTGGTTTAATCATCCTGGGCACCTTGTATCAGCGGGCCCCTAACAGATGGTTTCTGTGTTTTGCTCCTTAGGACAAGTTCAAGTCTCAGAGGGCCAAGAGTTACTGGGATACTAAAAAGGGGGCTTAGTACCTCTCACCTGCCATGTGGAACCTCTGTAGATGCCAGGATGTCCCTGAAATACAGTGAAGAACACAGGAGATGTGTAAGTAAGAAACCTATCCTTACTATCCCAGGCTTTGTTAAATGGGAACCTACTTCCTGAAAAACACAACTGCATGGATTCTGGCTGTGGGGACAGAGTGGGAGGGGTATGTTGGTCAGATGGTAGAAGTCAATGAACAGTTTGTCAGATGGTTTTCTTGTCTGTTTCTCTGTATGTCTGTTTCTCTGTCTCTGTTCCCCATCTCTGTCTTTTTGTCTCTGTCTCTGTTTATCACACACACACACACACACACTGAGACAGAAATCAAACAAACTAAACTTGCCAATGAAGAGCAGTGAGCTGAAGATCCCCTTCTGATTCATGCAGGGCAGGTCACCAGGAGCCCAGCCTGTCCTTGGACACGAGGCCTTGGCAAGCTATGGCAGGAGGGAAAGACAGAGACCCCCTCCCCTCATGCTGTGGCCCAGGTGATGGAGCCGCCTCTGTGATGCTGGGGATCAGATGTTTCTTATTCAGTCATTCAGCAAACGCTTGGCCCCAACCTTGCCAGGAAATCCTTGCTCCTGCCTCAGGGAAGCTGCCATCTGGGCATCTAGAGTTGTCTGGAAAATGGAGGAAACACACAGAGGAAGACCCCACCCACTTTGGGAACCAGTTCAGGTTGGGGATAGGGCTTTTACCCTGGATGTTTAGCACAGGAGCAGCCAGCCCTAGCCTCCTCCCAAGCCTGGCCCTCACAGCACTTAGACTGTTTCAATAGCTTTTGAGGTGTGATTTGTATTCCATAAACTCATCCTTTCGTAGCACACAATTCAATGGCTTTAAGTGCCAACTTCAGCCCAGAAAGATTCCCCCTTTGTCTCACACAGTCAACCCATGTCCTCCTTGCCACCCCTGCTGGCTAGCACTGGTCTGCTCCGTCTGTGAGGCCTCCGAAGATTGTGATTTCTTAGTTGTAAAACCATGCACACATAGCCCTTGGCCACTCACTCGCAGCTTCAAAGCTCACTGCTGGTTTGAGTGAGGGAGAGTCTTCCTTCTTAAAGCTGTATACTGCTCTTCCAGGCACGTGAGCTACCATTTGTCCACTCAGTGCCCTTTGGTCCTTGTGCAAAGCTGGGGGCTGGGGGGAGGGGCAGCAGAAGCCTCCCTCTCCTAGAAATGGATGTCATGGATGGACAATAAGCTTACATTTTCCTTTTTAAGAAACCTTCACACCAGGCCTTTGAGGTAACTTAGCGGATAAAAGTGTATGCATGCACATGTGCACACAAGAACACACACACACACACACACACACGGACACGCAGGAGAATGGGAGGAAAGGAAAGAGACAAGGAGAGGGGGGAAGAGGGAGAATGAGAGGGAGAAACAGAGAGAATAAAAGACGTACAAAAAAAAAAAACCTAAACTTTCAAAGTCTTTTCCTAAACTGGGTGCACTTGTCACACGTGGCTAGCAGGGGTTGAGTTTTCCTGCAGTCTCACCACGTTCTGTGTTACCTTCTCATCTTAGGAAGTTCACCACTGGTCCTGAAGAGCTAAAGACAAAGACGGATGGGGCAAAATCTGCTGGAGCCTCTGGCCCTATGGCTTCGGGAAGAGACATGGACTGTCACAGTCCACAGTGGCCTCGCCTTCTCCTCTCCCGAGCTGCCTGGTCATTCTCTGCCCACTCCCCTGTCCTTGCTCTGAGGGTTCTTCGTACAATCTGGCTATCATCCTTTGTCACAGATGCGACTGTGAGTTCTCCTCCTGTCGGGGCAGAGCTTTTCCAGGCTTTCTAAGTGTTATCTCCAGAGGCCCAACTGGGTTTTGTTTTTTGTTTGTTTTTTTATTTTGTTTTTAATCTCATCACATGTGGTTTGTGAATCTGCTAGATCCATGATTCTCAGCCTTCCTAATACAATAAAATGATGCTTGCTATTACTTCATAACTCTAATTTTGCTAATGTTATGAACTGTACCATAAATCTCTGTGTTTTCCAATGGTCTTAGGTGACCCCTGTGAAAGGGTCATCCGACTCCCAAAGGAGTCACAACCCACCTGTTGAGAAACACTGTGCTAAATCATTTTTCTGACATGTGACCACAAAGTGTAGCTCCTGCTTTTTGGTTTTACAGTTTGGCTGTGCCAAGACTTTGACCCATTCTGATGAATGGGTTCTCATCCCGTGTACATTGTAGGGAGCATGAGTGCTTACAGATAAGCCCTGGAGAAACCAGAAATGTTAATTACACCTGGTGTCTCCTGGGTAGAGAAAATATATACCTGTTTTCCACCCAGAAGGCTGGGAGTGGATGTTGTTAATACGCTGGTGACCATTGCTATCTGTAGAGCCAGACCTCACACATATCCCCAGATTGTTTATCTCAGACTCTCCCTCACTAGATCTTTATCTTTAGCTTCGTTTCTCAGGCAATAGAACCCATCCTTAGGGGATGTACTGGCTGGTTTGCTGTGTCAACTTGACACAAGCTAGAGTCAACGAGAGAAAGGAGCCTCGGTTGAAGAAAGGCCCCAATGAGATCCAGCTGTAAAGCATTTTCTCAATTAGTGATCAGTGGGGAAGAGCCCAACTAATTGTGGGTGGTGCCATCCCTGGGCTAGTGGTCTGGGGTTCTATAAGAAAGCAAGCTGAACAAGCCAAGTGAAATAAGCCAGTAAGCAGTGAGCCAGTAAGCCCTCCGTGGCTTCTGCATCAGCTCCTGCCTCCAGGTTCCTGCCCTATTTGAGTTCCTGTCCTGACTTCTTTCAAAAGCAAACAGCAACATGAAAGTGTAAGCCAAATAAACCCTTTTCTCCCCAACTTGCTTTTTGATCATGATGTTTCATTGCAGCAATAGAAACTGTAACTAAGACACAGGAGATGTCACATGTATTTTATAGCCTGCTAAGCTCTATGCTATCTTGGTCAGAGAACGTAGCATATCCTGGGCCCTTAAGCTATAGAACCTGTCTTTACTGTAGAGGTCACATGTACTTTACAAAAGAGTTTTGATATAGTCATGTAGTTTTGATGTATTGTGCACATGAGATTGGGATAATTTTTACCAGGAAACTTTTTTTCCAAAATTGTACTAGACTTAAATATGTCTAAGATAAACTATCCTGGTGTCAGTCTCCAGAAGTTTGATCCAGCCTGGCTAACTAAGTCATGCTGAACTGAGTTTCCTTCATACCTCATGCAGATTGTTTCCCTGCCGGCAGCGAAGCATGCAGGAACCCCCACAATATATGACCTGCAGCCAGCACCAAGTGCTGGAAACCCATCTCTTCCTTATCAAATCCCTTGAGAACCAACTGGTCTCAGTCAAGTGTCTACAACAGGCTGTAGAACTGGCCTACTGATTCATATCCTGGACTTCACCCGGCTAACAGTTCAGGTTCTGAAGCAGGGAGGCTGGCTGCTCTGAGTTGGCTCTTTTTCATGCCTGCCTGGGTCTTCCAGCTCCCTGGGTCTCCACCTCGCCAGTCTTGCTCCTGTGGAACCTCTCCCTTTTGTAGGCATGGTAGCAGGTCTTCCTACTAATCTGTATCCTTCTGTGGTCTAGTTCACAGCTTGCATCTGGGATTTAGGCCTGTGCAGCTCAAGTGGCCACTAGGAACAGAGCTTCCGCTAGACCCCTGCCAGGTTCTTGCCCAGTCTGTTGTCATGTCTTGAAAGCAAAAGCTCAAGGTCACCCAGGGAAGGCCAGTGTGGCCAGCCTGAGAATAACTAACTACGGGCTCTGCTCACCCCACAACTGAACAAACTCAATGTGGTAGGCCCTGCCTTTCTCCTCCAGTAGCTTAACGATAGTTAAGTCCCTCTATTTTGCTTTCCCATGTAAACCAGATGAAATTGGCTAGAAGGTACACTTTGCAGACAAACTGAGCATCCTTGCCTCAAGCCTCCAACATGGATAGGGGTTTATCCCAGGCAGAAAGATGTTCCCTGTCTTTAACTCTGTGAGGTGAAGTGGACCATCAACTCCAATGTCAGGGACACGCATAAAACAAGGCAAGTCTTACATGTCAACAATCAGTGTGGCTACAGCTGCACCAGACATCACACATGGCAGCCAACCAAGGAAAGCATGTATTTGTCCATGCTTTTAAATTCAGCCTTTAAATTCTGTGTAGCCAGACCAGCAGCTGTACCTAGCCTGGCACACACATTCAGGTGAATTACCTAGAAAGCTTATTTTCCCTACAAAGCACACACATACACACACACACACACACACACACACACACACACACACACACACCACACAGGATTATCTCCCATTCTCCCCATAGCTTTGTGATTTGGGGCCTGATCATTCCAGATTACTGTTTAATGCCTTCTGTGAGATGGCTACTCATTGCTTCCCTTCCTTCCCTAGAAGAATAACATGATCAACATGGTTGACCTGAGCTTCCTTGAACTTTCAGAATCAACATGTCTGTGAGTGTCAATTCTACTTGAGTGGCCACAAACATGGTGTTTCTATTGACATCTTCCCTGTGGGGTCTTGAAGACTCACCACACACCAGTCACAGGAGTGCTCAGGAAGCAGGCACAATGCTGCTGCATTTTATCATTTTTTTTATTTCTGCTTTATGGATTTACCTAGATTTGCATTTTGCATTCTGTTTTCAAAGTACCTTTAAAGGAAGTTTTTAAAAGATCATTTTTGCAGGGCAAAAACAAGGAAAATTGCTGTGAAAAAAACATGCCCGCAAAATAGATGTATTGAGGCTTGCTCAGAATTTCCCATGGTTAATGGATTTTAACGGCCTGAATGCAGGAATCATTTCTGACAATTATGTCTAAACCACTTACACGTGGAACTGCTGTGTAAGTGGAACCACGTGTAAGTGGTTTAGACATAATTGTCAGAATGCTGAGACCGTTTCTGAAGCTCACCAAGTCTAGGCCAAGGTAAAGTCTTTATGGCCTCTGAACATGGGCAGGAGACTGAGGGCACAGCTGAAGCAGAGGTGGCACCAATGTGAGGTCATCATGTCTTGGAACCCCTGTGTCTGGCCCCTAACAGCAGGATAGGGGACCTCCCCCATAAGTGTAGAAGAATCGTAATCCAGCGACAGGGCTGCTCTGGCAAGGGATCATATCCAAAGACCTTCTCGGCCTTTGTGATCCAGCTTGAATGAAGACATGCTCTGGATTACGGCATAATCTGGCTGAAATACAGACACACCCTTAGCACAAACCTTTAATCCCAAGCAATGAAGGTAAGATTAGTTTATAGAAAGAAACAGCTGTGTTTGAAAGCGACATCTGATTGAGGAGCAGACAAAGCAAGCAGCACTAGGGAGAGAGAAAAGAAGTTTTTACCAACAGTTTCTTACTGGGATGGTTTTAGAGACAGGTGGTAGAGAGAAAAAGCTAGACACAGGTGCAGACAGAATGAGCCAGAGAATGAGAAGGAGCCAGAAGATTAAAACATATTGCCAGAATTAGTTTGAGGCCAGGTAGAGCAAGTCTGTCAGAAGCTAAGAGAAGCCAGTTTGAATCAGTCATCTTGGAGAGGCATTTAGGCCAGAAGAGCTGGGTTGAACCAGCCATCAGGAGTTCAGCAAGAGCTATAAAGGCTTAGGAACTGCTCTCATCTCATCCCCACATCTGAGAAAATAAAAACAATATTTACACCCAAATGTCACAGACAACCCTAACAGTTGTTGCTGTCACCCAATCTCCACTCTCACTGTGATGACTATCTCGGGTCTGTCCCTGGGAACACACAACCTGAGACCCAGGCCGGAACAGCAGAAGTTCTTTCTGCTGAAGGCAGAGGCAGGTGTTGCTGGCTGAAGCTGGAATTTCTCTGGTCCTGTGTATGTAACTCCCAAGAGACTCATTGCTTCTTATCTACAGGGACTGTTCTGGATCCCCAATGCAGCGCTTCTTCTCTACAGGGACTGCCTGAATCCCAAATGCAGCTAGACTGGACAACCTCCCCCCAGACTCCCATTTTCCTTCAGCCTGTACTTTACATCCATGCTGAAGTTAGCCTGGGGATGTCCTCACAGTCCCCCTCCAGAGGGAGACTGTAAACGATGAGACATCTCAGACTCTGGCATTGCCTATAAACTGTAATGTTGGGATTCAGGGAAGCATAGAATAGGAGACAGGAGAGAAGGCAAGAGTTACAAGGCAGGTGGGATACAGTGTGTCTAAAGCATGAGTCCTGAGTCAAAATACAGTCAGCGTTTCTGTTAGCGTGCCAGTCCCAGAAGACTACTGGCTTCTCACTTGGATAAAAACACCCTAAGCCTTGAGCATGAATGATGTTTAAAGATAGAGTCCCATGAAGTCAACTTAAAGCATCATTGAATAATCCATTTCAGTCATTGACAAACAGGACAGTACTTCCTGGGTCTAATTTCATCCAGGGATTTGGCTCCCCAAGTGCACCGGGTATCGGTGGTGACACCTGTGTGTGTGGCTACAACTTCACTCTGCCGGAGCTTCGAGCAGGCGCCTGCATCTCCCACCGTGGTGGGGTTCATGTGGGTCCTGCACGCTCGACTGCGATGCCCTAATTTAGCAGTGGTTTCAGCTCCTCGTGCACTCATGCTAATTACACTGGGAACACTGAGCTGGGTGATGTCATGCATGCTAAGTGAGCTGCTGTGGAGCCTCCTCTGTAATTATATCTTCTAAGGTGAACATGTGTGTGGCTCATGAATATGAATACTTGACAGCTCTGGGCATCTAGCCTCTTGTTTACCCAATGTGTAATGCCCTACATGGGAAGACATGAGTTAAGGATGCTGCCTGGCTGGGATCCCTCAGGCTAAGCATCCCTCCCTTAGCCTGAAGTCGGTCTCATGTTGGTAGTTCCTGCATCACTAAAACAACCATGTGGTTTTCTCTTAGTGTCTGCTGGTGCCGCCAGGTGGACAGGGCTCCCCAGTCAGTGAGAGAACACCACAAAAAGGAGGGCTCAGAGGTTGTTCCTTAGTTCTGCTTACCACAAAGTCACAGGCTTCCTGCAGCGGTTTGCATAAGAATGGCCCCCATAGGCTCATATATTTTACTGCTTAATCACTAGTGAGAGGCACTATTTGAAAGGTTTGGAAAGATTAGAAGGTGTGGTCTTGTTGAAGGAAGTGTGTCACTGAGGGGTGGGCTTTGAGATGTCAAAAGGCTATTATATGCCCAAAGTCTCTCTCTCTCTACCTATTTGAGGTTGTAGCACTTAGCTGCTTCCCCAGAACAACCATGCTCGCTGCCATGGTGAAAACGGGCTAACCCTCTGAAACTGTAAGCAAACTCCCAATTAAATTATTTCTTTTTTAAGAGTTGCCTTGATCATGGTGCCTCTTCACAGAAATACGACAGTGGCTAAGACATTTGCCATCCTAGGTGGTTCCTAGAACAGCTACAGGAGGACCACCTCACACACCTGCAGACATGCACGCATGCTCCCTCTGTAGCACCCAGAAGGAGCCATGGACCAGTCATCTCCATAGAACTAGCAAGATGAAAAGGCCTTTTGGGATTTTGAAACCACCTAACTTAGGAAAGGACGCAGAGAAGCTGGAGAAAGAAGACGAATCCAAAAACATTAAGTGTCCAACAAGAAGAAAGCCAATTAAGAGACTGGCCAGGGCATGGACTCCTTAAGATGCCGTTCCCATGTGTGATGTCACAGAGAGAGGGAAGAGGTCTTTCCCACAGTAAAGCACACACAGGTAGCTCCCTGGCTATATCTGTGGCCCCCGTGGACTCCCTGAGCTCCAGCCTCAGGCCAGACCTGCAGACCCAGAAGAGGTACCTGGTCTAGGTACAGCCTGGCGAGTCCATTCCTCACTTACAAGTCACCCCCAGAAACCTGTATATGAACGTTCCTCCACAGACTGTGCCACTGAGGCCTCTGCAGGTCAATTGTGTCTGGCTTACAAGGTTAAATGTTTTCCTCTATAAGAGTTTCATGGAACAAATAAAATAAACAAAATAAATAAACTTAAAAAAAAAAGAGTTGCTATGGTCATGGTGTGTTTTTACAGCACTAGAAACCCTAACTACGACGAAAGCACTGGGCCACCTAAGGGCTGCGCTACATCTCTCTGTGACAGGCCAGCAAACCCAGCTCTCACTGCTGTGTGGGAGCTCCAACCTGTCCTGTCACCCCTTCACAACAGTGCCCCCCGTGTGTGCAAAAGCTATGAGCCACACACTGGGAACGCAGCCATGGCCCTGGTGAACACTACAGGGCTTGGTCACCTGTTTACCCACCCTCCACCATGACCTGAACTTGTCAGAACCTGTGAGCTACGCATGCAGGTGATGTGGAAGCCACTGACCTAGATCTGAGAGTGGGGCTTGCCAGGGGTGAAGCCGGCCCATCCGTGCAGCAGGAAGCTCAGCATTATAGCTCCCAGAACACTGGACAGGCAGCAGGCTCTTCTCCGGTCACACATCGTTGAAAGGTGACTTCCCGCTCCAGTGGGCAGGGGTGGCCCTCAGACTTGGTCAACTTCCGGCCATCCCTGAGCACAGGAGAGACATGAGAGCAGCTCCTGGCCACCTACACTCTGAGCCCTGCTGACCTGCTAGTGCAGAAAGACCCTTCATCATGGACTGAGGATCCCACAGGAATGTTCATTCAAGGCAGTGGGTTAGTATTCTCCTTTAGTGTTGCTTGTTCATCAAGACCAGATTTCGGGCTTCAGAATATCCAGACGACTCAGCTCCCTGGGGAGGTCTGTCTCCCACAGCTCCAGGTTTGGGCTTGAAACATAAGGGCACTGTAGGCTTTGGGCCGCCAGCGGGAGGACGTCTCAGATCATTTCCAAGCTTCACCAGGTACTGTACAGCTAGTTGAGGTTTGGATGCCTGTCAAAAGTGAGTCTCCATCCAGAAATCCAGGGATTCCTTGGGCCATGTGTCTTGAGAACACAGTGGGCCTGGGAGTGGGGAGCTCATCATGGTCTCTTGTATACCTGATGCCATCAGATGAGCCCAGAGAAGAGTCATGCTGAGAATCCCCAGGAATTGATCTACAGATTCCTCTCAGAGGAATTCAGGTTTCAACATACTGACACAAGCTTCCAAACACTTTAGAGTGAACTCTTGGTCTCCTAGGGAGAGTAAATGGCCATGCAGCATTCCTGAGAGTCACACATACACAGGGGAATATGAGCAGTGTGGGGGCTGGGCCTCCTGGTGCCCAGCGATAGTGGTCCCTCAGCAAAGTGGGATACCCCATGGGGTGGCCAAGGGCTTCGTGGATCCTAGACAACAGCTTCTATCACAGGCTTCTGACAGGCTCACCCCACAGTACCATCTGTCTAGTCTGCCTGACACCAGACATGTGGGCACAGAGTGTTGGCCTAAACAAGAGCTCATCTGTTTCCTCTCTGTCTCTGTCTCTCTGTCTTTCTCTGTCTCTGTCTGACTGTATCTCTCTCTCTGCCCTCCTCCCACTGCCCTTAAACATAGAATCACACTGCACTGGGGTTTGGGTCCTCAAATATTCAGACCGATGGCTAAGTTACCAGTCTCATATGATAGAGTGCACCAGACAGTCCCAGAGGCCACTGATGTCTACCATGGCCTGAGAGAAGCATGAAGCATGAATAAACGTATGACATAATTCCTCCTGATGAAAAGCCAACACACACTCCGAAAGAGCATCATGCCTCCCCTCCATTACTGAGATTGCTCCAGCATTGACAGGGGCCCTTTGTGACTTCAGTGCCATGCTGGGGAAGCCTCCTTACAACTCAGGCCTTCACAGACCCACACTCCTCCAGACTCCTCCCTGGCAAGGATACACAGAAGATTGGGGACTCAGTATGTTCATGTGGATCTCCTTAGAGAGTGCCATGGCTAGATGGAGAGTCCTGCTCAGACCCTCTGAGTTTTCTCCAAGCCAGAGGGCAATGGTTTCTTCAGCTCCAACAGAAAGAAACCCAAAAGGTATACTAATCCCCCAGGAAACATGGGAACTAGGGATCTTCCTCTCCCTAGTTTGGACAACTTGGAAACAAACCCATTTTTCTTTACCAATGTCTGTCTTCTGCTCTCTTTTGAAATACGGGGAAACAGGAGGTGGACTTGCGATATGCACTAAGAAGGCCATAACTAAGCTCAGTTCTTAGAAAGGTGAGAGGCAGTGTCCAGGGAGGTCACTTGTTACTTTGGAGTATGGACTTCTACGCTGACAAGCGTTTTCAACAAAAAAAGTGAAAAATGCTCCAGGAGCTGCTCTCTGAGCTCTCCGTGATGCTAAGGCCTTGGCAAAGATGCCATCCAAAGAGTGGCCACACACTTGGAGGGCATGGTCAAGAAAACAACCAGATCCCATGAAATCTAGATTTCAAATGAACACCAATCATTTGGGTATAATACTTGGGGCATACTTAAGCCCCAAACATTTTCTTATGAAATGACAACATAACTGGGCACTGAAGAGTCTTGTCAGACAGCTGTTACAGTTCTGTGATGTAGGGTGCAGGGAATATTTAAGGCAACTGCCTCATTTCTACCGGGAATACATTTCTACATAATCAGACTTGGAACAAGAGGGAGGTAATTGGCCTGGGGTCCCACACAGACGGAAGAACACCTCTCCCTGAGGTACCGGACAGGTGTTAGGCACTCAGTTCTTACTCGAAGCACCCTACCCCATGTTCATTTGTCTACAAATAAAGACTGCAGGGGATTGGGATAATTTGAATCCTTAATTAGCATCTGGTGAATGATCCATCACTGCCTTTAGCTGTCTTGAGCCAAAGGATTGCCAGTCTAATGGTGAGCAGAACTACCCTCATAGCAGAACTGCTGTTATGAACACCCTATGGGTGTCTCAAAAAAAAAAAAAACCTACACAATCACAGCAGATTGCCCCCAGCTCCTGAGGGTACAGCCTCAGCCAAAGCTGTTTCAAACAATTCATGCCAGATTTTTTGTGCTCATAAGCCTGGAGAATTCTAGGTGATCTGATAACCACTCTACCTGAGTAAGAAGTAGAGTCAGGGAGGGGGCTGATGGCCTTGCCAAGGACTGCTGTCACAGGTGCTAGAAAGCCAAGGCTATGATCAGCACACACACAAACTTCTATTTGCATGTGAGGTGTGCTGATTGGTACAAACACAAGCCTTCATTTGCATTCAAAGGTGTGCTGTGATTGGTCCAAACACCCCTTCTTTGTATAAACAGGATGCTAGGAATCAACTTACTGAGCTGGCAGGAGATGCTCTGTGGTGCCGCCCTTGGTCTTGCAACATGAAGCCCTACAAAAGACTTCTCTCTAATGATGGACTGATGGCCTGTGTCAGAGAATCGAAACTTAAGCCTGGCTTCACTTGGACTCTCTTTGTATCTGGAAGGCTTTCTAGAGATACTTTCTGCTTTCTTCTGCTGGCTGCCAGGACTCCTCAGAGCTCTTGGCTCCAGAAGCCACATGAGTGGCTTACCCAAGGAAGTTCTTGGCTAGTTCCCTCCTGCCATTGGCACTGGGCATGGCCTTCCACAGGCTACATCCACTGTCATCTGCTTCTGGCTATGAACACCACAAACAACTGGAAACAGGCCCTTCCATGGGCCCTGCATTTAGGAACCATGTCATTTACCGCCTCTGCTTTCAGATGTACTGACGTGTCCAAGTTCAAATATGGCCAAATGGAGCCTCCTCTGAGAACCAGCAGAGAATCAGGCTCTACTTGTTCCACTTGCTCCAGGGCCAGACAGGTCTTCCTGCTCACGACCATTATTCCTACCTAGCACACAGACTCTCAGCTTCAAGAGACCCTGAAATACAGAAATTAGGGCCCTTACAATGTCTCTGCAGCGCTTACCTGAGGACAAATAGTTCAGGTTAGGCCTCTGTCACACTCCTCCAGCCCTAGAGAGGGCAGAAAGTGAATAGGAGAACGCTACCTCCCATCCTGTACATGGCTTGCATCAAGTAAGTGCTGACTTAGTTCTCTCATTCAGTCTGGAAGGCTCCCCCAAAACTACAAGCACATAGGTTTGGGCTGATCATCTCTGACCCTATTCCCAGTCCCTCTGTAAATCTTGCTAATATAAGGTTCTTACAGAGTTTGTGTGAAGCCCAGAGCCTGACCAAAGACCAGAGGCCAGATGGAAGAGTGAGGCTGTACCTGGCCGTGAGGCTGTGGACAAGTCTCTGCAGTGGGTTTCTTTCCCTTTAGGCTTTCCTGCCAAGTGTGACATTTACCTCATGACAATCAGCTGCTGCTGTCAAGGCAAACAAGCCACATGCCCGTCTCCAAGCCTGCTGTGGGGTTGGGCCCTTCAGATGCCACAGGAACAAGCAGAGTGGGAATCTCTAGCCTGTACCGGGGTCTGAATCCTCCACACTAAAGCCACAGCAGGTTAGAAGCTCAGACTCCCTATTTCATTCTAAGGGAGGTGATACCCGCAGCCAGGCTGGTACAGTTTGCTGAGTGGGCAAACAAAAGGGAAATTTTTTTTTCCTCTTTAATTCCATTGCAGCAACAATGTGAACAGCTCTAGATTCCAAGAGAGTCTGGAGTTCTGGCCAGTGTCCAATGACCAGGTCTGGAAATCCAGGAGAGTTACAAGAGGGAACGAAACAGAATGCCTGGCTGACAGTACTCTTTGCTTAGTGTTTGGGTGTCACAGTGCCACATCCCAGAGAGAGCCCAGCGGCCTTATCCCAACCACTTTCTGCTGAGCAAGTCACCCTCTCTCCCCATTGGCTGGGCTTCTGTAATTATCTAATCAATGACGAGGGTCCCAAAGTGTGTGCTGATGATGGCTCTCCTTTGTACGGGATTATTTGCAATCAAAGCACTCCATCAAGATAACAGGAAGAGAGCTAAGAATAGACCACAGCTCTTGCTGAGTGACTTGCCCCCAGCTGAGCTCCTGCACCCAGCATTGGCAGGGCTCTCCCATAACCCTCAGAGGCCCAGAGAGGCTGTAGTCACAGATGTGTGACCATCCAAGGATGCTTCCCTCTAGTCACCATTGCCCCTAGAAGATAGCCAAGGGTGAACGTTCATTTTCTTCTGAAGAAAGAAAATAGAAAGCCTCCTGCTTCTGTTCTCTGAGCTCTCCCAGAGGCAGACCCCACTGACAAGGAGTGGAGTCTTTCTTCCTCGGAACAAATGTGCATGATCTCAGCTGAGAAGACCATTCACAGGGGCCTCGCTATTGTCTGAGCTGCCAGGCAATTTCCAGAGCCTCAGACAGTGACTATGCCCAGTTATCCCCATTCTGTTACTTCTAGTGAGACATTACCAACCATCATTCACCATACAGGACACCAAAGGCAAGCCAAATGAATTGTCCTAGGGTGGGTTTACTTTGGAATACCTATTTTCTTAGATGATATTATTCCTAGCAGCGTGTGAAGGGCTACTTACAGGGACATGGGCAGCTTCAGTCTTAAGAAGAGTTGCTTCTGCTCAACACTTAATTCCTTACATATCTTTGGGGAAGTGTGGAGCTTCCACAAGGGGGCATTAGTGGGTCCAATTTTTGTGAGGGTCACCTTTGGATAATCTCAGTTGCTCTGATTTCTTATACATATATATATATATATATATTATTAATTACACTTTATTCACTTTGTATTCCCCCTGTAGCTCCCTCCCTCCTCCCCTCCCAACCCTTCCCTTCCTGCCCCTCCCCTACACATGCCCCTCCCTAAGTCAACTGATAAGGGAGGTCTTTTCCTTCTGATCCTAGTCTATCAGGTCAAATCAGAAGTGGCTGCATTGTCTTCCTCCGTGGTCTGGTAAGGCTGCTCCCCCCTCAGGGGGAGGTGATCTAAGAGTTCTGACATGAATCAGTTCATGTCAGAGACAGTCCCTGTTCCCATTACTATGGAACCCACTTGGACACTGAACTGCCATGGGCTACATCTGTGCAGGCGTTCTAGGTTATCTCCATGCATGGTACTTGGTTGGAGTATCAGTCTCAGGGAAGACCCCTGTGCTCAGGATTTTTTGGTTCTGATGCTCTCCTTGTGGAGCCCCTGTCCTCTCCAGATCTTACTATTTCCCACTTCTTTCATAAGATTCCCTGCGCTCTGCCCAAAGGTTAGCCATAAGTCTCAGCATCTGCTTTGATAGTCTACAGGGTAGAGCCTTTCAGAGGCTCTCTGTGGCAGGCTCCTGACTTGTTCCCTGTTTTCTCCTTCTTCTGATGTCCATCCTCTTTGCCTTTCTGGATGGGGATTGAGCAGTTTAGCCAGAGTCTTCCCTCTT
>CM053762.1:16290972-16416389 GCA_028658305.1 Pachyuromys duprasi
TAATTGCACAGAACTCTTGTCCTGTTAAGACCCCATAAGTAACACTCTTTAGGATAAGCACATCCCTATAGGCTCCTCGAGCTGACCCATCCTGGTCCTAGATGCTGACCCTTAATGATAGCCACACTCTAGCATAAATAAGGACCATGACTGCCAGCATGCAGATTCTGGTAACACAAGAGACACAATGAAGCTGTGGGGGTCGCTGGGGGTCACTGTGCGTGACTCCTCAGCTATCTCATCACCCGGAGGCTTAGCAGAAGTGCAAGAGGAGAACACAGGCTGGATGAAGCTCCTGAGGTCCCCAGACATTTGTTTGGAGTCTCCAAAAGAGAGGCATGTGGCCAGCTCAGGACATTGCCACTGTGGACTCAGCAGGCTCAGGGACCTGGCTGTGTGGGCTTAGATTAAAGGTCCTGCTTCCCACATTCCCTCTTCCTCTTTCAGCCTGACCACTGTCTGACACATGATCCACCAGACTCCTTACTCTCAGTCTGACCTCGGAGGCACCTAACAGGTGCTAATATCCTGCATCCACCAAACATTCCTAGTCCAAAAGACATGGGACCACACCGGTGATCACACACACATGCTTTCAGGTGCTTTCAGGTGGGGATGGATGAACTCATACCCCAAGCACCCTTCCCCCACATCCATACACACTTTGAGAATCCAGCTTCTGGTTTCTCTCCATAGGATTTTTAACAATGTTTAAGAGGGAGAAAAGAATGTCCCCACCTTGAAAGGAAAACAAAAAACCCAGCATTTTGCTGCTGTGAAACCTATGAAAGCTTGCTGGCTTCTTTTTCATTCCGTGAAGAAGGATGAAGCTGGAGCTCTGTGTGGCCGAACGAACAGGGCTGCACAGGAGACTTCGGAACAAACAAAAACACATCTTTCCACCCTCAGGTTAAGGCAAAGTTTGTTTTGAATAAAATATACTCCTTGCCATGTAGTATGGGTGGGCCTCACATTCCTACACACACACCCTTTCTAGTACCTTCTGAGGCTGTTTCAATACATGAGCATGGTCACCAATGTATTAGATCTAGACAGTGGAAAGAATTGGCTGAAGGAACCAGAGAAGCTGTTGGTGACCCAGACTGGGACACACAGTGTTGCTATGCAAATGTCACTGGTTCTAGTGAATCGACAAAAGGTAGACCAGTCACTGTGCAGTCAGGGCCCTCGAGGGTGTGTCATGGCCTTACAGCTGGCTCAGCAGAGAGTCTGCAGTTCCTTAGACCACAGACAGTAGGGGAACAGTCTGGAAGGCTTCAGGCTGGCATCAAGAGCATTGTCTCGGAGTACCACATTGTCTGTAAGCTCAGTGTCCTTTTGGACAGCAAAAGCATAGAAGCCAGAACCAGGGACTATCCCTCCTGCAGGGGAAACTTGAAGCAACAAAATTTATGCTGTAGAGGGTTTACTAATAAACTCGCTTAGGAAGTATTAAGTTACATAAGTCACACAAAGTAGAATTTAGATACAGGAGTGCTGCCTCCAATATGGCTGGAAGATAGTAGTTTACTGACCAGGCTTGTTAGAAACTGTAGGAAAGAACATTTTGTGCCATAATTGAAGTTTGGGGTTGCTGAGAAAGTTTCTGCTAATGATTGTTCACCAAGACTCACCTCCAATTAGACTTCTTCCCCATAACAAAAGGAGACAGCCCTGACTTACAACCAGCCATTAGGCCCATCCCCTTATCTAAGGACAAGCTTCTAAGAGGCAGCTCAAGGGGGCAGCCTAGGGTCACAACCACCATTAAGTCCTGGTCTGCCATTAATTCCCCTGAGCTCTCATCAGGAAACCATAATCCTGCCAGGTGGGCAGGATGGGCCTGGGTAACAACTACTGGAAAAGAA
This sequence comes from Pachyuromys duprasi, assembly GCA_028658305.1. Classification (NCBI taxonomy): domain Eukaryota; kingdom Metazoa; phylum Chordata; class Mammalia; order Rodentia; family Muridae; genus Pachyuromys; species Pachyuromys duprasi. The sequence goes on from CM053762.1 coordinate 16,292,841, forward strand.
CATCACAGCTATACTTAAGAATAATTCTGGCAATCCTTTGCTGTGTAAACCTCCAATCTGCCCAATCTGGCCAGACTTACAGTCTCCTGTCTCTGTTTAAATTGTTCAAAGTGTAACCTGGAGCCAATACCTAATAGAAATTTCAGAATGACAGCTTACGTGAAGTGGATAAGCCTAAGGTCTATCGGGGTTGGTAAAATTTTCTATTCAAGGCTAGCTCCCTTATGTGCATCAGCCAGAACCAGTCATGCTCTATTGAAGAGTCCTTTCATTATTAATCTCTAAGTCTTGGCCATTACTGAGCATGGGTGGACCCTCATGAGGTGGTGGTATCCAGGCTGTGATGAAGTAGAGAGTGAGGTCAGGGAGTCCTCATCTCTAAGCTGCTGAGCTTGCAGACTTATGGCCCAGAGCGTACCATCTCTTCTTCCAGCTCTAGGGTGTGGAGCTCAAAGCAGTAATTGAATGAGAAGCTCCTAAAGATTCTGAGGCTCCATTTGCCTCATGGAGGACCCTCTCTTCATCTATGCTGAGGCTTGCCTCTACTTGCTCCAAACCAGGGCTGGGCCGTTGCCAAGAGGAATGACCACTGAACTGTGAGGCCTCTTACCTTCTAACTCGAAACTTTATCTCCCTCCACAAAAAGATGAATGAAATTCCCCCCAGGCAGGCCTTTCCTAGAATCTAGATCTGTATAGGTAAGGTTTTGGGTTCTGTGGTTCTTGGGCTTTGGGGAAAAAGACAATTGATTTGGGTTGCCATAACTACAGGCATCATTTCCTTTAGAGGCTGAGACAAAACCATATACCTCTCTGGCTGGTTGTCATCACTGTTGACAGGTGTTCTTGAGAAGTATGTCACTCCCCAGCAGTCAGGCAGGTAACTGGGAAATGACCTCACATTGTTTTACTGTCTTTGATTCCCCCCCTCCCCCTTGAGATGTCAACTTGAATTTTCTCTGTTTTGTCTGCAGGGAGCACAAGTCAGCCTGAAACTTCACTTTGAAATAATCTCACTGTGGCTGGCTCATCATGTTAGCCACAGGCCCACACGTCAATGTTTCCTGCCAAATTTTCTGCCAAATGCAGGGCCTGCCAATGCCCTCCATCAGGCCACAGGTGACAAAGCTGGCCAAGACCAGTCTCCAGAGGGGGCCCAGCTAGATGCAGCGGTGACAACATTTATCTGCAATGTCTTCACCCATCTGCCGCTACCCCCTTCAATCACGATACCACTCCTGGGGCTCAAATATGTCAGAGACTCACCAAACTCTGAGGCTGTGCCCTCTGGGAGAAGTGGGTAGTAGGCTCAGGGACAACCCACCCCTGCTTGTGAATGAGGCAAACAGATGCAGGAGTCTTTTAGTTACATTCCAATTTGTTGTTTAAAACCTAAGTTACAGATGTTTTCTATTTCCTTTTATTGACTGGCCAGTGGTCAGGCCAAACATGGATCACAAGACTACCCTGTCAAGTGATGCCTGGATATGAGAGCCAGCCCAGGGGAGACTTCATCAGGCTCCCCTTTCTCTCATCTTGCCTATATAGGCAGGGCTTCTTAGAGACTCCACGAGCCCTTGTCCAACCCCTGGCTCCTCTGCCCTCTTCCTGTTGTCTCTCTGGAATGTTGTGGGAGTGATTTCAGAGCTCAGTGGTGAAGAGGTCAAAAGGTATCTGGAGATTCAATGTGGGTGGGATGACCCAATCCTCATAGGGGTAGGATGTGGAGCCCATGCCCAGAACAGAGGTGCAGATAACCAAAGGTTATCTCAGGTTGAATAGGTGCAGTCAAGGTACAGACAGTGCTGGGCTGTATTGGAAATATCTCCTGGAAAGTCAGGAATCTGGAGGCCTCATGAGCCTAGGAGTCCTAGGCAAGCTGTCCCAGCAGGATATGTGGAAATGGATAAAATGAATAGTTTAAGAAAGAGAGTTCTCATATCGCCTACAAAAGGTGTCAGTGTATTAGTCACTGAACTTATTAGTAACAAAACTTATAGAATGAATCTGTATATATATATATATATATATGTGTGTGTGTGTGTGTGTGTGTGTGTATAGATATATAGAAAGATAAATAGATATAGATATGACATAGACATAGAGATAGATAAAAGGGATTTATTAGAATGACTTACAGACTGTGGTCCAGCTAATCCAACAGTCAATGACTGTGAACAGAATGCCCAAGAATCTAGTAGTTGCTCAGTCCATGAGGCTGGATGTCTCAGCTGGTCTTCAGTAGATGATGGAATCCTGAAGAAGTAAACTCTAATGTTTATATATGGACTTGTTATCAAGTTTAGAATAATCAGGCAAAAAGCCAAAGCTTCCTTCTTCCATGCCTTTATATAGAAGAAGGCATGGCCCAGATTAGAGATGGGTTCTGCCAGTTCAAAACATCTGGACTTAAGGTGTCTCTTCTTAACTCATAGGTCCGGATTAGAAGTAGATCTTCCTACTTCTAATTATGCAAAACCCTCTCACAGGCATGCCCTCAATTGTGGTGTTTTAGTTAATTCCAGATGTAGTCAGGTTGATAACCAAGAACAACCATCACAGTCAGCAATCAAGGAGACCTGGTCACCTACAGGGGAGGCTGTAGGTCAGCAATCTTTGTAGCACTTCTGGTGTGGATCTAAGTTTCCCCAGAAAGGCCCCACAGGCAGGCAGGTACCTGAATGGATGGTGCAGGTAGAACCCTGAAGGTCCATGTTAAGATCTACTCCTGATATTACTGAATCCCACCAAACTTTAAAAGTAAGCCCAGGAGGAAGAGAACGTGTATTCTATCGGCAGCACAAAAAGCAAACATTTCTGAGTAAGACACCAAGAGCTGTCTGGCTCCTCCTTTCTTTGCCTCGGGGCACTTAAAACCCTTAGATTCTGGTCAAGTGCAGGTGCCCAGGCTGCTTCCTACCCTAGGTTGGAGGCTCCTGCACCCATGCTCCCCCTCAAAGAACAAGGGCCATGCACACAAGGCCACCCAACTGCACAGGCCGTTTATGGTCTCTGGAGGCTCAGGACTTAGTGAATAATTGAGCCTCCTAAATAAAATATCAGAAAGTCCAGATTTGCCATTTTCTCCTGCAATGAAGATTTCATGATGGTGATGAACCAGTATGGGACACTGCGGCCTGAGCTGCCTCCCTGGTGACAGAAGCTGCCTGGTCCTTAGACTGCAGTAATTAAGCACTCGGGAACCCCTTGCATATGACTCAGAAGACCATTAAACAGCCAGAGGACTGGCCACGGGCTAAATTTGAGCTGTTGGTTGTTACAAGCACTGAGATGTAGTGGACTGAGGCTTCTGAAAGAGAGGCAGAATCAGGCCCTGTGTGTTGGGGTTTTCATGGAACTGTGATGACATCCTTGGAACATGTGCTTCGTGGAGCCTGAGAGCTACCCATGACCTGGTGTTAACCCCATTTCGAACACCAGAGACATCTGTTGAGGCTGCCATTTAGTCCCTGCATGGGGACAATATTATGAACCAGAACATGTTACTGTCATACAAAGGACTCTGTGGATGGACATGGCCAATCCTACTCAGTTGGGTCCGGGCTACACTGGAGGAGCTAGTGGATAGACTCAGAACGGTCCTTCCTTCCTGAGTGCAGAGCCGTCTTGTTCTGAACCCCTCCTGACTCTGGTTCTGGCCCCCGACCACTGGGGCTTGGATGCTCTGGCTAAAAATAAAACTTAAAAGGCACATGGTTTGAGCTGGCACTAAGCTCAACACAACACCCCCGCTCAGAGCCCCAGGGGCACTTGAAGCCTGAGCCAGCAAATGTTCCTCCCATTCTTTAACAACAAAAGGTTTGTTAAAAATTCCCACTCTTTCCAGTGAAAGCCAAGGGTGCCTGTCATTGTGCTGCCATCAAAGGAAGGACACATCCTGAGTTGTGGAGCGTCCCACACGAAGTCTACTGGATTTTATTTTTGAAACATATATCAAAAGCCACCCATTCTTTTGGTATTAAGGAAGATGCATCAAACCTGCACAGGCTGTCTCCAAGCACACTCGGCACTGGCCAGGGATGCCGCTCTAAAGGCCTTTAAGGCTGGTCTGGGGTCAGCCAACTTTGAGGATTTCGCGGCAATGAGGTAAGGAGAGAACCACTTCACCAGGGGCTGCCTCTGTGCAAGGCTGAGGGAGAACACGCCACCGTGCACTGCTGGAAGAACCAGGAGGCCTTTATAATTGATGCGTGAACGAGACCAGGCTGTGTCGGCAAACCAGAGGCCTGTGCCACACACCATGCTTTCTGCATGTAGAATTGCCCTGCTGGTGGGCAAACTTTGGGTGAGAGGACAGTGCCACGTCTTCTCAAGGAGTCTGCTTGTTAAGAAGCATGACAGACATGGGCGGAGATTCCCTTCACAGGACACACAGGCGGGGGTTCTCTGTCCTCGAATTTAAATCTTCCTTGTGTGTCTATGTGTGCAGGTGAATGCGTGAGCATGCACATGAGTGTGCATACATGTAGAGGTCAGAGGACAATCTTGGGTCATCCCTTTTGTTTGTTTGGATAATTGATTTTTTGAGACAGGTTTTTCTCTGTGCAGCCTTGGCTGTGCTGGGCTCATTTTGTAGACCAGGCTGGCCTCTAACTCACAGAGATCTGCCTGCCTCTTCCTCCCCAAGTGCTAGGATTATAGGCTTGTGCCACTGGTGCCCTGCTTGGGTCATTCTTCAAGAGCTGCCCACCACCTTCTGATACTGAGTCTCCCAATGACTTGGAACTCACAAAATCAGCTAGGTTGGATGGCTAGTGAGCCAAGAACTGACTTAAGTTATCTTCCCAGCGCCTGGCTTCCATCCATGCTTCATCTGTCTGTCTCCATGCCATCTCCTAGGGCAAGAGTCAATGGAGGGGGTAGGATAAGCTCATGCTTAGTGTGACTAATAGACTCCTCTTAGGAGGTGCAGGCCCCAAAGAGAGCCTGCTTGAGACTGCTTCTTTAGAGAACTACTCCTACCAGCGGGGGCTCTAGAAGCTGGTCTTGGTAGATAAACACCCCAATCTCCTCTCTCGCCTGTGTGGGTTATGTGACCTGGGTGACCCCCGCCTCTGTGGTGACTCACGGTGCCTCCTGCCAGTGGGAACCCCGAGGCCTCGAGCAGCATGACTACACACCTGTCCTGCCTCAGGCTCAGCTTGGTGTCATTCCTTTCTGGCCCCATCATTGCTATAACTGGCATAGGCAGCAAAGTACGGCTAGCTGTGTGCAGTGCCTACCCCCCCCCCACCACGGGAAAATGGTACTCAATTCCTGGTCAATTAGCCAGTCAGCCACTACCCACCGCCCTGGGGTCAGAACCGGACTCCAGTTAAGGAGTCTATTTGAGAGTCCATTCTGCCCTCATTGCATACTCTCCGGGGCCTCCAGTAGCCCCCTGTCCATCAGCTTTCCAGCAGTGTCACAAGATAGCTGAAGCAAACAACGAAAAGAAGAATGCTTTCTCTTGATGCATGTTTCAGTCTATAACCACTTAGCTCTGCTGTTTCTTGGCCTGTTAGGTAAGGTTTTGACATGGTGGAAGCACACAATGGAGCAAAGCTGCTCATAGATGGGGAAAAGGAAAGAGAGCAGGGAGAGAGAGAGAAGAAGATATAGTTACCAAGGGCTCAGTCCCCCAAAACTCTCTCCCTCCAACCAGCTCAACCTCTTACACGGTCTACCTCCACTATTTGCTTCAGCTCTGAATGCCTCAAAGCACTGGTCTACTGATGAGGTCAGCGCCCTTATGACCCAGTCACTTCTCAACAGTGCTGGCAGCCAGCCTTCAGCACGTGAGTTCTTGAGTAATGTTTTACATCTAAAGTGTAACACAAACCCCAGTGGCAAGAAACACACCCAGTACATAAGCCCAGCCTGCCAATAGGTGGCAGTGCCTATTGATGCTGGTGGTCAATTGGCTCAGTGGCCCTGAAATGGATCTGCAGCGCTTATGCCCAGGCCCTTGTAAATAGCAGAAAGGCTCTACCCTGGAACTTGGGATGCACCCATGGATACAGGTGACAGAGTGATGTATGGGAAAGTTGAAGTTGATGACTGACCAGATGGAAAAAAAACTCAGGGAGTATCTAGGTCCAGTGTACAACAACACAAGGGTGAGACACAGGACAACTGAGACTCACTTGTCATATAACTGAGGGGTTGGTGGCACAATAGGACAGTTCAGAATCCTTGAAGCTTACGTTAGCCAAGACCAGAGCTTTGTGTAGCAGAAGATCAAGACAGTAGCATAGAGAATGGAGCTTCCAATGGCATTCCTGAGGCCTTCAGTCATGGATCCAACCTAGGGCATTCTTCCTATCTGTTGCCTTCAGTTCTCTGTTCACAGAAAGGTTGTGGAGGAAGGAGGAGCCAAGTGTGACTCTCTTGGAAAAGAGGAAGGGCATAGAAGGTGCTCTCCTGGGTCCACTCATGGGTGAGAAGAGAAAGGTACACCTGCTTTCCTAGGATCCCAAGACAAACGCCTGTGAGGTGTGTGCAAGGTAGATGTGGCCAGTTACTCAGCCACATGGAGCCAGCAAGGGTCCCCTTTCATCCCCACTCGGAGCTCATCTGTGAACCTTGCATAGTCTGGGTGCTCAGCCATAGACCCTGTGCAGTTCATGGATGACCTTGAACTAGCCCCTGCCTGTGCAGGGAGGTGTGCCCTATGGAGAGCAGGGGGCTGGCCCAGAGCCACAGCCTGCAAGGAGATTCAGACAGGACCCTGTAGCAGGTGTGTGGAGATGGTCACCTGCCCTGTCACACACCTGTTCCATGTCCCCGGTGCCCACTCAAGGGCAGCAGCTTCTCATCTATGGGGGCGAGAATAAAAACAGCCTGCTCCAAAAAATCTAAAACGAAGCATTTTCCACAGGGAATTGTCAGGCAAGATGCAGACGCAACAGGAAGCTCAGAGTTCTACCCAGGCTCTTGTGGGAAGAAGCGGTGCTGCAGCCAAGATGAAACTTGAAGAAAATGCCAAACCACATGCACTTGTGCCCACACACCCACAACTCACACGATCTGTAGCTTGTGGTCCCTCTGTCCCATAGATTTATGAGCAGCAGCTTCCAGGATCTCCAGGCTGCAGGGAGAAGACATTTTGCTTCTTATGTAGTCTGCACTTCCCATCCAAAACTAAAGGTCATTCCTCACCTTTAAGAGGTTGCTACCACAGGCCCAGATCCTGTTCAACAAACACCAAGAATGCAAACATTAACATTTAGATTAAGTCTCTTCTGTGGGATTGGCACTACAAAAGCCTTCTGAGAGCCTATGAGATGGCTCAGCAGGTAAAGATGCTAGCTGCCAAGACTAATGACCAGATCCTGGATCCACATGTCAGGGGGAAGAGAGCTGACACACACACATACATGTACACAAATAAATGTTTAAAAAACTGTTTGGAAGCCAGGCACGCTGTTATCCCAGCACTCAGGAAAGCAGAGGCAGGCAGATCTCTGTGACTTGGAGGCCAGCCTGATCTACAAAGCAAGTCCAAGACAGCCAGGGCTACACAAGAGAAAACCTGTCTCAAAAAACAAAAAATAAAAAGAAAGAAAGAGAAAACTGTTTGGAGATTAGATGGCTTTTGACCATCTCCTCAAAGGCCCTTCCTTTCCTTGACAAGCTCTTTGGAAGTGCATACCCTCTAACTAGTTTCTGCAGACATGTCCCAGGTGGGGCATTTCATGACTCAGCCTTGGGATTGGGCACTCACTGTGTGCCAAGTGTCTGGTTGCAGCAGGAGACAAGTTGCCATCCTACTCCCCTGGTAGACAACCTGGCAGGGAGATCTGTGGTGGGAAAATCTTTTCCCTAACTCTAAAACAATTGAAGGACATGTTCTGGAGCAGGGTGGTGAGCAGATGTGGTGTAGCCCAGCTCTGCCCGCCTACCTGGCCTGAGGTCGGCTGAGACTCAAAGTTGTGACATATCTCCCTCGAAAGGATGAACTAGCTGTCAACAGACTTGACCCGACTATCCCTAAGTCTAACATTAACCCCAACTCTAACTCTAACCCCTGTAGTACCAGCTGTTTCTCTAGGCCAGATTCAGAGCATGATCAAGCTGAAATCTTTGATGAATTTTGTGTGTGTGTGTGTGTGTGTGTACACATCTCTGTATATATTAGTATATATCTAAAAAAAAAAATAGCAGGACTCACGCTGTAGCTTTGGCTGGCCTGGAACTTGCTTTGTAGGCCAGACTGGCCTTGAACTCAAAGAATCATTACTCCTTCTCTCGAGTACTGAGATTAAAAGCGTGCGTCAGTGCATCTGGCAGAATCATAAATTTTGCTTTTTTTTGGTAGCACTCCTGTTGCCTGTTGTATGATTCTTTCTTTCTTTTTTTTTTTTTTTGCTTTAAAGTAGTAATATTCACAGCAAAGTATAGGAGAAACAGCCCCTTCACTGCAACTGTTTGTTTGCAAATGTGGACCCCTGGAAAGTCAATCCACAAGCTGCCTGCTCACAGCCTCCTGGACCAAGCACTCACAGTCCACAGGCTTCTAAAGAGAAACAGGACTGACTGCTCCCATCTTCTGCTGTACTTCTGGAGTTCTGAGCCCCCGGGATGATAATCTTGGGACCTTTGAACAAGCAGAATAGCATCCTGTGTGTTCCTGCTAAAACCTTGTTACCATTCACACATCCTTCTTGCTTCATCCTGCACCCAGTGTGTGGCTAATGAATACTGAGGGTCCCCGGGCCTGAGGACTGTTATGGACTGAATGATGGTCTCAGGAAGATATGTCTCTACCTTATCCACAAACCTGGAGCTATGAGCATATTTGGGGGAAATATTTATCTACTAGAGATCTTGGTAGAAGATATCCTGTGTTGTTCACAGGTTTTAAGCTCAATAAAAAGTGTCTTCATGGGAGAAAGGAGTAGAAGACCTGAACAGCCTGAAAACCAGAGGAAAATAGCCCAATAACTTCAAAGGACATTGTCATTGGCCACCCAAAGTAGAAAAAGTAAGGGCACTATTGCCAGGCCCACAGAGAACAAGGCCCAGCCTTCAGCTCGCTTAGGATGCAGGGATTTGAGAGACTGTGGTTGTTGAGCTCTGCAGCGCGTGGTAATCTGTCCTGGCGTCCTGAGGAAGCTCTTTGACGTGGCTCCCTTCCCTTGGCTCTCTTCGGGGTTTTATCCATGCCCAGAATAAAATGTTTGGCTCTAAATGGACACATATGCACACACCCTTTCCAGACATGAATTTAGCAAATGAAATCTGTTCCTTATGTTGTGGTAAAGAGCCAACACAAGTGTCCGTGAACTATCCTCCATTCGAGAATCTCCTTCCTGCCTCTACTTCTCACCAGTGCCCTCCGGCCAGTCGGCTCCACTTCCGGTCCACACCACAGAAGCACATCCCATGATCAAGCTGACCTTTGCCTGTCAACGCCCTTGACTGATGCCTTGTGGCTTCTGCATCCTACTCAGTCCTCCCAGAGCACCTGCTGATAACTTCGCAAGCTCCCCTACCAAACCAAATCTCACAGACATAGAGCTGAGCCACTCTTCATGCATGGCAGATTCTCCAAGTAGGCCAGTGACACTATCTAGGCTGTGTGGCTAGGATCTGTCTGGCTGGACCTTGTCCACCTGGGCAGACGGCACTTGGACCTTCCACCTTGGGTAGATGCTGGCTCTGGCAACAGTGATCTGTGACTTCCTGAGGTGGGAGGGGCAAACATGTTCCTTGCAAATGTGAGGGGAAGCAGAAGGGGCTCCTTTTCCTGTTGACTAACACTGAAGAGCATCACAATGGCACATCACAAAGAGAAGGGACCTCCATGCCACCAGGGCTCCACCTGCACACCAGGAAACAGCCTTTGTTTCACCGGATGACACCCTCTCCTTTTCCTGCAGCCATCTGAGTTCCTGCAGGAACAGGACAGGGCTTCACCCAGGACTCAAAGTTGGCAGATGCAGGGGTCACACACAACCTGTGCTGTCAGAGGCAAGGAGATGGTGGTGGTCTTGCTGGAGCCTCTGAGGAGGCCGAGGCCCATCTCTTGGAAGAAGAGAGGGTAATAAGAAGAACCTGGCAAGGACTCCATCCCTAGGGTGAGCTCACTTGTCATGCATAAATGTAACTCTGAGAAACAACAAACAAACAAAAACGGATTGAGTAAAGGCAGGTATGCCTCAGGCGAGTCCGGGAAGCCTATGTCATGGGAAGGTGCGGGGAAGTTTTCTTTGTGGAGAAAGTAAAGGAACCCTTACCAAAGACAGAGTAGGCAGACCTCTCACCCTGGACAGGAAAGAGATATGTGAGTGTCTGTGTGTGTGTGTGTGTGTGTGTGTGTATGTGTGTGTGTGTGTACGCATTTGTGCATGCACACAAGTATGCAAGTGAGCGTGTATGTTCAGATGCACATATATACACATGTGTGAAAACCAGAGATCAACCTCAGGAACTACACCCCTTGCTTTTTGACACAGTTTTCCTACTGGCCTGGAAATTGCCAAGTAAGGAGAGCTTGTTGGTCAGTGAGCTGGCTTCACCTCCCCAGTGGTGGAATTACAAATAGAAGTTACCATGCCTGATTTTGTTTTCATTTTTGTTTTAATGGATTCCGGTATTGAACTCAGGTCCTTGCACTTGCAAAGCAAGCACTTTATTGACTGAGCTGTCTCCTCAGCCAAATAGCATTCATTCTGATTTGGTAGAACTAGGTTCTTCTTGGTCTGTCTACACACTGCCTCCTAAGTGCTCATCTAGCAGGCTAGCCACCCAAGTTGAAAAAAAAAATCTGGCCTCCCTGATTCCCTGGAGTCCAGCAAAACCTGTGTCCTGCTGAGACAGGACAAGAAACCTCAACAGCCTACGTGTGAGGGAAGGGACATAAAATGCCTAGGGACAGTGGACCTGGGTCATTTATCTCTAGTTTGACAGGTTGTTAGGAATTCTGCGCACACCACTCAAGTGCTGAATAATGAATCAGATCGTCCTGGTGTGATTAATTTTTTAAATGAGCTATTTGCATCTGGTGATTAATCACGGCTGCCCCATTTGGACCCCTCTGGGACTAAGAAAACTGTCTTCTCAATCTGCAGGCCAGGCCTCACTCCAAAGGCTCAAGGACACAGATACCCAGAATACACCAGCTCCTGTCCAGAGTGGCCACTGGTTTGGTACTTGGAGGAGAGAGTGGCTAATGTGGGAACCTAGGATCCCAGAATCAGAAAGAGCACTGCTTTCCTTCCTCTTAGCCAAGGAAACAGCAGCACCCCAAATCCTATGCTACAGAGGCTAGTTTTGTCCTGGGGTCAGTTTGTTCCTGGGGTCATCTTGACCAGGTGGTAGTCATCCATGTTTGTAGAACATGGCCATAGGCTGAGTCTTCCCTGTCTGGAACCCTAGCCAGTGCATATACCTTTACTGGGGAAAAAAATTTCTAACAAGGTCCCAAGATATCTGAGGTCAACAACAGGACAGCAGAGATTCACAGACCTGCTGTGGCCTCAAAGCCAAGGCCTCTCAACTGCAGACTTCAGATAACTGAAAATAAGACACTGCTTTCTTCAGTTAGCTAACCTAGCCCATGTGCCCCACTGAAAGGCTAATTCTGTTTCCAGAGGATTAGGATCACCCCAAATTTTGTTTCCTCCTCAGATGAAAGTGTCTAAGGCAGGGGAATGATGACTAATGACCCCAGCATCCCCTCTGCTCTGACTGATCTCAAGGAGCATCATCCCAGAAGCCTTCACTCTGTCGTCCCATTTTTCAGAGGCTGATGTGCCCTCTTTCCAGAAGGCTCCCAAATGCACCACCCCTTGAGATAGCACCTGGACTTCAGCTGCCACAAGAGTGTGACAGAGGCTGTGCGGAGGGAGGTGTCAAAGTTTGACTCTGTTGGGGCAGCAAAAGGCAGAGAAGTCCTGACTTCAGGAACCTAGTGAGGATTTGTGGCTCATGTCCATCATTCACTCAAAAACACAGACGGGTGTTTGGAATAGGAGTTGCTTCACAGAAGGGAACCTCAGTCAGGACTGTTTCTTGCCTCTGGGCCTTGACTGGGCCTGTGATTTCTTCAGGCACCCAGGCTACCTGAGTGCACTGCCTGTGAACAAAGCCAATCATTTCAGGCGCCTCTGGTCCCTCTCTGCAGTTTCTCCCAAAGAAGGTGTATCTGTTTGTTGCAGCTTGCTCTCAGCTAGACCTAGCTGATTGCTCTGGGCCCTGGGCAGGGCAGGACTTCCAATGTCAATCAAAAAGAGCCCAACACATAGAGCCAAGGGTGAAGAGAATTTCTGAGGTTGAAGGGAATGAGTTATCCAAATTTTATCCCAAAGCAAACTCCTTTTATCTCAATGCAAACTTGTCGTGGATGGAGTAAGTCTCTCAGTAGTGACTTTTATAATGAGAGAAGGGTATTTTCTTGCCTTGGGATATTCTGCCTTTACTCATGAGACGATCTCAGAGGCTAACAGAGACTGATCTATCATCTGTACAACATCCAAGTATGGCCTACTGGCAAGTCCCATGCTGAGGCAGTATGATCTGGGCTTGCAGAGGAGGTTGCTGGGAGAGAGGGAGCAGAGTCAAGAAAATCAACACTGGGAGCCTGAAAGATGGCTCAGCGGTTAAGAGCACCTACTGCCATTCCAGAAGATTAAAGTTTGGTTCTCGGCACCCATGTTGGGTGCGTCACAACCACCTGTAACTCCGTCTCCAGGGGACACCTATGCTCAAGTGTACATATCCTCATCCAGACATATATGCACACATGTGATTAAGGAAAAAAATTAAAGCTCAGCTAGAGGTCTGAATGAGAAGCAAGAGTAGCCTAGAGTCCGTCTAAGCAGAGGAAGCAGGCCAGACTGTTTCTACTCCCCTGAGCTCCTAAGAGATGCTCTCTCTGTGCTATTAGGGCTGCACCCAAAAAAATGTTTATGTGAACTGTCTGCTTTCCATAAGCAGCACACAGAGAGATGTCTCTAGAGAGAGCTTCCCCTGCACATCAGTCCTGATGCTCCAGGCTGGAGCTTCCTGTTCTGATGCATCACACTTGGCCCCGCCCCAGAATCCTTGGCTTGGAGTCTTCAGTCTCAGAGCTCCTGCCTGCTCCTGGATTTTTTTTAATCATAGAAGTGATTTGGGTCATAGTAAAGCCTAGTGTCTCATGCACTTTGCTTGCTGAGTGACCAGTCTTGAGTCTACAAATATCTCTAAACTTCATAATTGCTGGGAAAGAAAAATCAATAACAATTGTGAGTACAGGTGAAGCTGGGAAGCCTGGGGCTTATCTATGTTCAGTCCAACTACACAAAACCCTGATCATGATCTCAGAAAACCCCTCAGGCATTTCTGGAAGATTCTTTCCAGTTGGAGACAGTCACTGACCCATACATTGTTACTACTATGTGGATTTGGTTTCCCAGTCTCTGAAGAATGTCTGCATTGTCCATTCTAGTCAAAGAATAAACTTAATTGATGGTGCTATACTGTTTTGCAGCTCTGCCTCAGGTTCCCAGGGCAGGTCAATCTTAGAAGCATCCCATGACCCTCCCAATTTGGGGAGAGCACAGTCCTTTGAATTGAAGCCCCTTGTTCTGATGTCCTAGAAACAGGGGACTACCTCAAGTCTTCAGTGTGGCCCTCTGCACACAATGACCATGAGCCTAAAGGGTTAGGGGCACCTTCCCTGCTCTAAACCAGAACAAAGCAGCTTCAAAGCCAGCCAGACCAGTTAATTGATTCTGCTCATAAACTTCTGATTAGTGTGCATTAAACTTACCATTCGTGCCCAGGAAGGATTGTACTTAGCAGTTCTGAGTGTATGAGTCTCCATTGCCCAAATGGGCACCAGTTCTGCTTTTGCTGCCCACCTCCACGGGCTCTCCTCAGTTAGCTGTGTTCTCAGGCAGTTCTGCTCTGTATTCTGGTCACACAGGTAAAATTAGCTTTTTGGTTTTCATGGTTTTACTTTTTCAATGGGAAGAGCATCTTCAAGTGGAAACTGCTTTAGCAGACTAAGTGCAAGCTGGAAGAAAACTTGAAATTAATTTTTTAACAGTCTTCTGTGCATTGTTGTTCAACGGCCAGACTAATGGGATTTGCAGCCATGCGCAGCACGAATACTGATTGCCGCTGTGCAAATAAGCTAACCTAGTGGGTAGCTCCATGCAAATCCGTCCTGGGGATGGCATTGGCTGCCTGGGAGATGGGTCAAGCAGGTCACCATCCAGAAGTATCCCCCCCCCAAGGGTTTCCTCCGGGTGTCTAGGCACCTGAAGACTATGATCCCTTCCCAGACTTGTCAGCAGCTTCCATAGCAGAACAAGCCCTGAGACACCTAGAGGGGTTCTGAAGGTTTCCCATCACCAAGACCACAGAGGGCTTAGCCACCTCATCCAGATAGCCACAGGGACCTCTGAATCTCCTATGAGACTTTGATTTAAGTCCATGTTTTGATGTACAACCAACAAATGGCCAGAATATGCCTAAAAGTGCTCCTTCCCCAAGAAAAGACCAATTGCACAATTATGTCCCTGCAAGTTCAGTGTAACCTTTAAGAGAGGCTGTGTCCATGACGTCACCTCACTTGATTCCCAGAGCAGTGGCTCAGTCATTTGTGGTCCTGTCAGTTTGTATATTCCATGCTTCTCTGGGTATGATCTGTGCAGTGCTCTATCTATCTATCTATCTATCTATCTATCTATCTATCTATCTCTCACACACATATAAAGTGCGTATTGGCATAGTGTATAAAAAGTACCTTAGCAACAGCATTGCTATCTATCTATCGATAGAGTTGGTGACTTACAAGCAGTAAACTGGTTTTAGGACCTTGGGCTGTGTCCATGGGTTCTGTAGTTATGGAACATGGGCTGTCGTACCAATACAATGGAAGCTGTGGTCTGCAGACTCTGAGTGCTGAGGATGAGCCAATGTGGCCAATGTAGTGCTTAGGCTCCAAGATCCAAGGTGATATGAAACCACCGCTAGGAACACAGACCACTCCCTCATGCCTGCTCTATAGAGACATCAGAGGATTCTTCCCAGGCTTTTCTCCCCTAAAAGACTGATCCAGAGACCATCAGGTGCACATTGATAGGAGAAGGCAATAGCACTAAATTCTGAAATTGCTGGCAGAGCTCAGGTGCCGATACTTCCTGTGGCAGCAGTGAGTGCCCTCTGCCCGCTGGTCCTGTGACTTCAGGCTTGCTCATGGAGCACCTCTATATCAACTGTGCTCTGGATCCAAGATACTCCCTGGGCAGAGAGAACCCTGCTCTGAAGCCCACATCCCACATGTATTCGTTGTCCCTGGAAGCGCCGCTGACATGGGTGAGAAGTGAGAAGCTCTGACTCCGTGGGCACCTTTGCTCTGGGCAGTGCCAGCCGTAGGTCCCACTCCAGCACTCACAAACAGGACTGTAGGAGACGCTTGAGCAATGCCTGACCCTGGCGTGGCTCTCCCCCCACTAAATACAACGGTGGTAATATTGTTACCCTGCTGCCCTGTCATTCACAGTATGGAAGCATCTGACACATGTACAGAGCTCTGATGTCCCCACTCGTGGTCACACCAGCTATGTGAGGTACTCCTGTATCACTGTGACCAAAATATCTGAGAGAGCAACTTAAGAGAGGAAGGCTTTAACTTAGCTCACAGTTTCATGGAGTTTGGTGTGTAGTGATGCTTAATACAGGAGGAGCAGCACCGTGATGGGAGCTTGTGGAGAACGCTGATCACCTCAGAGCAGACAGGAAGCTGAACAAAGGGCCCACAGGAAGGAGCCAGGATAAGACATGTCTCCAAGGACACGCCCTCAGGGACCTATTTCCTCCAACTAGGTCACACATCCCTTCAAAGGACAGAACTGTTGGTTAGGTCAGAACAGTCATGATCTAATCTTCTGTGCAGAAACGTTCACAGGCACACTCAGTTGGGCCTCACTAAACTGATAGGTGGTTCTGGGTCCACACTAGTTGAACCTCAAGATTCATTATGAAATTGGCTTGCGTACGCTGAAAAATAAATATATATTTGGCCTTTTCTACCTTCAACAGTGTGGGCTTTTCTTTAGTTCCAAAAGCCAAAAAACAAAACAAAAAGCCAGCATTTTTCCCATTTGCTTCGTGAGCATAGGTGCCAGGGGATACCATTCCCTAGAAGCCTCAGGTTCGCTCAGGCTGCAGCTCCTTCCTAGCCTGGACTGAAGGAAAACATGGTTAGGTATATTCGCTGTCCCTATGGGTCCTGGCTTTTCCATACCCTGCCTCCTTCCATGGTTCAGACCAGCAGCCTGAGTTCAGGCTTCCTCAGAAAACACTGCAGCCTCCCCTTGGCTATGAGTCACCTGAAAGCCCTCTGCGGGCCAAGCACACACAGGCCTTGTCAAATAACAGGAAAGAAACTGCTTCACATCACCCTAGTTTTCCTGAACCATGGAACCTGTACCTTTATCCCTCCCCACCCAACCCCCACAAGAACCACAGTCTGCTGACCTAGAAACCTGAGGCCGACTCAACTGGGCCCAGTTCAAACAATATTTAAGGTGGATCTGATACTTAAGGTGAAGTTCAGCCTTATCGGCTCTATTTTCATGGACATTCAGACGGGGAGACGGAGCTCATGGTCAACACACAGTACTGACCACACAGTAGTCACTGTGACCACATGCTGATGGCTGCTGGTTCCCAGGGATGATCAGCAGTTTGACTCTGTAGTTCATCTCACAGGAGAAACTGAAGCTGAGGCCCTTTGGAGATCAGGTAGGTGCTTATTGAGAAATCAGAGTGTATGGAAGGACTCCATCCCAGTTGTAAGAGAAGTAGAATTTGCTGACTAACTGCTTCCTAAAATGGCCCTTCCCAAGATGACCCCTCCCAAGATGGCTCTTAGGTGGGGCTCCATGACCAACATGAGAAAAGGGTCAATATGACCCTAAAGCAGCATGGCTGATGGAAGGTTGCTACCTGTCTCCCACAACACTACCTGGTGCTGAAGGAGAAGAGGTAGACCGCTGAGGGGCACATGAGGCCAGAAATATCCTCTGAGGGGCAGTCTTTGCTTGACTTGTCCTAGACATGTATCCAAGGCTTCTTTTGATTTGCAAGAAGCCATGTCAGGGAGCAATAGAGTGTGGCTTCGGTGCCTGTGGGCAAGTCACTCCACATCCTGAAAAATCAGCTTTCTATTTTATAAATGTTATATCTACTCTGCTGGCTCGATACGTTTTGAGCTGGCTTAGCATTGCTTATATGTATAGAATTGGACAGTTAAAATAGATATAAAAATCTGGAGGCTGAGGAGATGGTTTGGTTGACACAGTGTTTGTTGTACAAAGATGAGGGCTTGAGTTTGATCTCCAGAACCCACATAAAAATGTCTGGCATTATTACAAGTGGTACACACTTGTAATCCCAGCTCTGAGGAGGAGCCTAGCCAGCTAGCCTGGCTGAATTGGCCAATAATAGATCCTGTCTCCAAAAAAAAAAAAAAAAAAAAAGGAGGTAAATGACTCCTGGGTTGCAACTCTTGAGGTTGTACACACACACACATGCATGTATGCATGTGCACCCAAATACAAGTATACACACACCAAAAAAAAATCTGGACCTCCAAGCAATTCAGTTAATTCACAAAGTGACTGAGCCTTAATTCAACCTTTATCTTCCTGGGAATCAAGAGAAAGAGATAAGTTGGTGTGTTCCCTTCTGTTCTGCAAGAGACACTGAGCTCATATGCACCCTCAATAGACAATCCAGTTCTGCCAACATGGTGACAAGACAGGAGAGTCTAAGGCAACACTGACTGTGTTGTCACCTAGTCAGCATCCTTGCACTGTAGTGTGTACCCCCTGAATCTATGTATAACCTTCTATAGCCCATACTGTCATGTCAAAGCCCACCTTTACCAAGGAGGCATAGCCAGATGAGAAGACTGAGGACTCCCTGGGGGTATCCTACTTGTCTTGGAATGCACCACTGCTCTGGGAGCTGGGTTCCCCTGTTTTTCTTAGCTATGGGTTCCCTGGAAGGCTATATAACATACCTTGCTTGTCAAAAAGGTTCCTCAGCAGGTGGAAGAGACGGGCCCTACCTCATATGGAAACCAGCCCATAGCACAGAGTTGGACCTAAGGTGCCTGAGCTGACAGATCTGCTTCTCTCATTGGGCTAGAGCAGGACCTCCCTCATCCTAGCTTCCTGGGCTTGGAGATGCAGGGGCAACCACAGACATGACTTCTGTGTTTGCCATGCCTGTCACAATGACAAATAAGCCCTCATCTCTGCTCCTGGGCTTCTTCAGCCTCCCAGCACTTTATTGTCCATTGTCTTAATGGTCAACACACATCACCAATTGCCCCCACCGTCTTAAATTAGGCACGAGCTTCTGTTAATTGCCTCAGAACTCAGCAGCTGGCAGCTGTGAGTTATGGATAAGAAGACAAGGCAACTGGTGCTTGTGGCTAAATTTGGTCTAAGTCCTCATGGAAGAAAAATATGAAGAACTGAGATTTACAAGGACATACCATCCTTGGGGTAAGGGTGCTTCTGGCCCTGTTACACTAGGAAGAGAGACAGGAATAAGCAGGCCTGGAGTCTTGAGGACCCTGCCATGGGGTCCATGGGATGAGATTCGGCTCTTCCTGGGTTCAGGGTCTGCATTGAGGTTGTATCCAGATGGAGCTGGTATCCAATGTAGGCAGGAGCTTGGCTATAAGCCTTTCACCACATACACAGGATTATGGGTGATTACCCAGCCCACCCCTCATCTTAGGTACTCTAATGAAAGTCATTTCCCACTTTCCTCAGGATGGGGGGGAGGGGTGCTGTCTTTCAGCCTCTGAATTCTGCTAGTGTGGCAGTCACCTGTGCCTACAGGAAGAGCCCCAGTTGTCCTTCGAAGACTTCTCACTGTCACTTATTGCCACCACCCATTTACTGACAAAGAGTGTTTCACAGCCAAATGGCAGCCCAATGATAAAGCCATCATGGGCCTCAGGGGGCAGAGGTAGGAGAGCCACCTCTACCTCACTACAATGCATGGCATCCTAGGTGAGTACCAGAGGAAAGCCCGGCTAGTCACCTACTCTGCTCTTGGCCAGGGTGGGATGTTGCAGGATATTTGATCACACTGTAAACCCCGAGATTACATATGGGAAAAACCTGTTTCTAGCAGTGGTGTGGCTCAGCCCTAGCACACATCTTTAATCCAAGAGCTTTCTGAAAACAAGATTAAATAAAGTCAACAATAGGTCAAGGGGCAGAACAAACAACTAGAACATGGGGGGGGGGAGAGAATGAGAGGAAGTTTAGAGGACAGATAGAGAGACACACAGGAAGTAGAAAGGAGGGCCATTCAGTTTGAAGGGTTTTTAAGACAGGATTGAGAAGGGGCTTTTCCCTTCTGGAACATTGTCTATGTAGGAAGATCACCTGGGTGCTTTCTTTGCCTCTCTGAGCTAGTGGGGTTTCACCCCAGCGTCTGGCTCTTGAGGTTTCATTGGTAAAATCAAACATTTGGGATTTTGCTTAAAAACAACCATGGGGTGTGGCCTCTAAGCAAAAAAAAAATAGTGTTTCAGTGAAGTCTCTCTCTGTGGAGGAGGTCTCTTTGAGGGGAGGGTCTCAGGCTGGGAGATTGTCACTATGTGTGTTTACTCTTGCAGGGTCTCTCAGGCAGGTTTCATTTTACATGGGGGCCCATATGGTCAAGCACCCTCCTGGAAATCCCCATTCCCTGTAGACCCCACAGGCTTCTTCCTGAAACTCCAGTGGTTTTGAGGCCAGTCATGGGGCTGTATAGGGTACGCTCTGGCCTGAGGTAGAGAGACACTCTATAGTGTTCACACTAGGCAGTTCTGTGGGCAAACAACTCTTTAGGTGAGAGCTAACACCTAAACTTGGGAGGTGGGGAGAACAGTGTCCTTCTGCTCCTTCCCAGGCTCGAGGCAAAGGTAGGAGGGAAGTCTCAGAGAGGATTAAGCCGTTTCAACTCTCTTCTGAGCCTCATTGGCCAGCCAAGAGCATAGCAGCTCACTAGTAAGGCTTTCCTGAGGTGCCCTCCCAGGACACCATACATTATAATGAGATAGAGGTAGGTCTCCTATCTGTACTCTGAAGTCCATGATGGCTTTATCATTGAGCAACCATTTGACTCACACTCACTAAGAAACGCATCCTCTGACAGGACACTGACAAATTCTATCTGAGATAACACGTCACTGACAGACCATCCGCTACTGACAGAACACACCCACCAAGAGACCACACCTCAGGCAAAGCAATCCAGGTAACTAAGCAGGGTGAAAGGATGGTGGCTCAGGATGCTCTCTGGGTCCTGGTAGACCCAGAAAGGGGAGACCAGTAGACTACGCTGTTAGCCTGTGGCATTGGTCCTACCTGTGTCCATACCACAGCCCTGGACCCTGACTCCCTTGAGTCCCTGAGTCTGAGTGTCTGGTGCAGCTATGTTGTTCATTACAGTCAAAAAACATTGCCCAGGAAAGGCCATAACAGAGGTAACTGATCAATCTAACATAGCCAGAAACAGTGGGACAATGAGATGCCTTGAGCAGGACCAAGAAGCTCTAGAGTTTGGAGTCATTCTGCCTGGACCCAGAGCCCATGGCTCCCTGGCAGCATGAAGAACACTAAGCTACACCAGGAGCTTTCTGCCCAGGCTGGATGCCTGCCCAGACACAAATATAGTCTCAGCCATTTGATTACTGTAACCTACCAGCAGCACGGGCTACTGAGTCTACACTGGTGTGTGAGTAGAGTGGAAGCCATGTCTCGGACATAGGTCCACAGCAGGCTAGGGGCTGATTCAGCAGCTGTCTTTGTCATAGCCTTAGTGGCTGCCTGGTGCGCTGAGTGCCAGGGTGAATGAGTTATCTCTTCATTTAAATGCAGATTTGGAACCAAATCATTCTCCTCTTAAGAAATTGTCAGCATAAGTATGCATACTGAATTAGAGCAAGGTTATTTCAAGTCACTCTCTCCATCGGTTTTCCCGCAGAAGCTCACAGAGCCCTGCTCAGCCCCGAAGTGAAGGGCTGCTGCCTGGAGGATGTGTGACTAACACGCAGGCTAGGTTCTCAGCCAGTGTGGAAGCCTGGGTCCCACATGGGTTACGAACAGCCACAGCTTCCAGAAAAGTTGTCTGTCCAATGCAGGCCCTTCTGCTTAACCTGTGCCCATAGCAAGCTCAGTCAAAGGAGTTGCAAAAACATTTGCTGGGACCTCAGAGGCCACTGGTACTGGGCTATAGGGCTGTGACCAAAGTCAGGGCACCAGGGCTGTGGTATGGAGACAGTTAGGACTAATGCCACACAACAAGGCTGTATTGGCCCATAGGGTTCAGGAACCACCAGCTGTGAACGGGACACAGGTCCAGCTAAGGCCAACAGGGGCTGCATTGGTTCCCACTGCTTTTTACCTATCTTTTGCATCCTCAGAGGGTCAAGCCAGCAGGCACCAGGTGTCCCAGGGTCAAAAGAGAGCCATCCAGGCTGTTATATTCATGAACAGGGGGGAGTCTGAGGGCTAGCGAGTAGATCTGTGGTTCTGCTTACCACTGAGGCTTTTGCAGCCTACACAGTGGCACAGGTCCTGCTGAGGGCTCTTCTAGTACAAGTCTCATGTAGGCTTATCAGGACTGAAACAGTAGCAGCACAGCGAGCTGTTGAAGCCTCAAGCTGACCCTTCAAAGTTTCCACTCATGAATTCTCTAAAATACAAAACTGACTGTGACGGCACCCACACTCCCAGAGTATGGGGTCTCCTTGGAGATAATCACAGTGGGATTTGTTTTCCTCTTGAGTGCACCCAGTTTTAGGTGGGACAACATCTGGGCTGCACCAAGTCAGGCTACCGTGGAGTCCCTGGCTGGTGGTGCTGTCCTGAAGCTTCGTTCAGCAGATGCTTCTTACAGCTGACAAATTGATTCACATGGCTGCTTTTCAACACTGTCTCTGCAGCCTGCTGGTCGCTGTCATGTAGTATGCTCCTGGTGGAACCAGGGTAGGAAGAGCAGGGAAAACAAGGGATGGGGGAAGAACCTAATCTTGGTGCTCTGCCTTGTCTGTCTTGTGACCTTCACTGGCAGCCTGGATGTCCTTGAGCTCCTTAACCACCTGCCACAAGGCTGGTTTCATGCAGCAAGGGGCTTCCTCTCACAGCCTCTTACTGCGTCATCTACCATGTGTCAGTCCATAACTGTCTGCAGACAGACACTAGCATGTGGCTGGAGCAAGGAAGAATCCCAGAAGGCCATACAGTGTGACCAAGTCCTACCCAGCTTCTCTCTGGGGCTTCAGGCACTAGGACCATCCCAGCTCACGCAGGCACACGGAGGAAGAGTAGCCCAGCAAGCAGCTCCATCCGTCTCCTACTCTAGCAGGGTCAGTGATTTGGGCTCTGCCCCTATATGCTATGTGTGAACCCCTGGTGGATCTAATGTGTCACTATTGCAGAATGAGATGGATAAGCTCTTTCCAGCAGCCTGGGTTGTGCCCATCTAGTTAAGTTCCACACAGTGTAATGGGACTCATGAGTCCCAAGGCAGAGTGGTGGTGCCAGCCTGCTGTGAGATTCCTGCAGTGTTTAGGTCCTGCTCTGGGAGCAGAGGAGGTTGTCTGTGGAGATCTGTGTTATGAATGGTCAGCCTGATGCTCCACCTCCTGAAGCACCTGCTGGGTTTGAAAGGCTTGTCCTGGCCTGCAGTGGCCTTGGGAACCATGCCAGTGACTGGTCCCCTTCAACCTGCATGAGCCAGTGCAGAACACAGAGTGTTTCTTTCTTTGCTGAGGTATGAGTCTGAGCTAGATGCTTGGACAACGTAGCTGGCGCTGAGCCAAAGGCTAAGGAGACTCAGGAACCCCAAGACAGCATCTATCCAGGCTGGAAGCTCAGATTTTGTTTTGTTTTGTTTTGTTTTGTTTTGTTTTGTTTTCTGAGACAGAGTTTCTCTGTATCCTTGGATGTGCTTTGTAGACCATCCTGGCCTCGAACTCACAGAGATCCACCTGCGTCTGCTTCCCTGAATGCGCCACCACAGCAGGCTCCAGAAGCTCAGATCTCAAGGGCCTGAAGACACTAAGACTAGCGTAGCGCAAGCTGACTTCATCCCCCTTCTGGGAAAGCTGGGACTCTAGGAGGTTAGTCAAGATGGCACCAGCTGGGAACAGAGAACCTGAAGATCCCGTGCGATCCATTACAGGTTTTGGTTCACACTGAATGAATAAAAGAAATAAAAAGCAAAGGGAAGGACAGGACTAGGTATGGTGGAGGAGAAAGTTTGTTGTGGATAAAAGACAGAGGTAGAAATTATCTAGGAGTTCAGAGTGGTCACTACCCTGAACCATGTGAGGAGAGGAGGGAGGGGAATAAAGAGTGGAGAAAGAGGAACCAGGTGCAGCAGCCAGGAGGCTAAAGGTACAAAAGGGTCAGGTAACCAAAATGTCTGGCTTACATAGGGAAAAGCCTCTTGGGGAAAGGTGGCCAGTCCCTAGTCTGTAGAGTTCAGGGTAGAGGAGGGTTATGCCAGCCATACCCTGTAACAGGTAGGGACTGAGGTATGGGAGAACCTGGAGGCCTGATCTGCTTTAATACATAAATAGGCTCCTCAGCCTTAATGGCTTTGAAACAACCCACACGGTGGGTATACTACTATGTGTCTGAGTGTCCGGCTAGAAGGCAGACTTAAGGGGTAATGGCACCACATTTTTCACAGCAGCCTTCATGTTCCAACAACAGGTGCTTCTGAGAAGCTAGGGGCATGGCTGGTGACCCTGCCCAACAGAGGACAGACTCCACATCTGCACAGAGTGCAGCAACCCAGAGACCGAGCGCAGAAGGCAGGGGGACCCCCACCCAACAGGCTATTTCTGATGGTAACATACAGAGCTGGTAACAGATGTCTTCTTTGGGGTGCGCTAGCTAGGTATGCTGAGAGCCACAGCCTCCTGCTACACTGTGGGGTTAGAGGGTGTTACAGCTCAGCAAGATCAGGCAAAACATCCTCACAGGGAGGAAAATAGAGGAGGGATGGTGAGTAGACAGCTCAACCAGGGAACTGGCCACACAGGCGTCACAGATGAATGTCTGTTACATCTGTAGAAGACTGACATTTTCCCTACCCCTTCAGCATCCAAGAACACATGTCAGTCTATCCAAGCCCAGCACGAGGGGACCCATCAGAGCCAGGCTTGGAAAGGATGTTCTTGAAGCCACAGGCTCGGGAGCTTAAGCCTGTGGGTCCACAGAAAAGATTGCCACAGGCCCCAGCGTCTGAACACGGGTTATCTATAGAGACTCTAAAACCTGCCAGAGTGCACAGTAGAAGAGAGAAAGAGCCTGAGGTATTCACATCCATCCTTGAGTCTGTCAGAATGTCCTTGTAGAGGCGCTCTCTAAGTCAGTCAACTCAGAAGAAATGAAATAAATTAAGCTGACCTTGCTGAAAACCTTGTCTAAAATCATCCCTTGCCTCATGCATGACATATGATGAAGGAGGAGCAGATCTGGCCTCCAGAATTTCTTGAGGCAGCCTTCCAGACCTCACCACCATACAGCTCCAGACGATCGGGATCTGGTGTGGCTCCATGGGGCCGCCCGCTGGTCACAGGCCTCACAGCTGTTTGAAGGAGGCATTTAGGGCCTCGGAAGGACAAAAGCTGTGTTCTCTGAGTATGCCAAAGGTTGCCTGGGGGCTAAGTGCCCATCAGATGCCCACAATCTGTGTCTGTCCCTAACCCAAGGGACTGAATGAAAGCATAACCTCTCTCATGGAGGAGTCACAGCAACAAAAATCCCAGGCAGTGAAGGTTTCAGAGGCTAGAATTGCCCAGAGCCTCGGAGCTGGAAGATAGCCATATTGCCCTCCAGGAAGTTTGTAACTGAAGATGATAGGTTGTTTGGGCAACTGAGGTAGCTAATAAAAGAAGAAGAAAAGGGAAATCAAGAAAGAGGAAAGGAGGGAAGGGGGAAGGGGATAATGGGAGGAAAAAAGAGGGGAGGAGAGGATACTGTACACACACACATACATACACATACACACATGTATATGTATATGTATATGTATATGTATATGTGTATGTGTATGTGTATGTGTATGTGTATGTGTATGTGTATGTGTATGTGTATGTGTATGTATATGTATATACCTCCTCATGCAGGCTGATGCGGACAAGCTAAGGACAGTCAGCAATGACAGGTAGAAAGCATATGACTGCCAGCCTCGAATTACCCCTTCCTACCCGGAACATCCAGAAGGGAGGGGAAGCTGCTTTCCCCAGGGGCAAACAGTCACAACATTAACAGCAGGAGAGGAGACTGTGCCAACCAGTGGGGCTCTGATGACGTCTCACAGCACAAACACCAGGGTCTTATGACCTCTGTGTCAAAACAGCTTCACGGCTCGCCTTGCAGGTCTGAGGTGACATAGATATCAAGACCTGCAGGTGGAGCCTGATATTCCCCTGTGTCCAGCACCATGCACGGGGCTGTGGTAGATACATGGAAGTTTCTGGGGAACTGTCTCAGAAGGGAGGCTAGTGGCAGATACAGATTCCACAGGGACAAGGCAGGACTGAGCAAACACCATCCTGGCTTTCTCTTTCCTACTTTGCCTTGGTTACTGCCTTGTATCCTGTGCCTTATCTCCTTTGCCATGGTGCATGAAGAGCAGCAATCAACTTACATTGTCAGTAAGGAGTTTCCCAATGGCTGCCACATGTATCGCAGCCCCCATCTTCTCCACTGCGCCATCTTCCTACTCCTCCCTCCCCCACACCCACTGTCCCCTGTGCAGGGAAGTTTGCAGACTGGTAGACCTCTTCTGAAAATCTGCTTGTTCTCTTCCAGCCTCACACGGGTGTTGCTCACTTGTGTGCTTTTACCTCTGATTCAGGAAGCTGCCTTTCCCTGGGTCTCCTCCTCCTAGCGCCTTGTTTTGGTGTATGGTTGTGATGGCTTTCATCCTGAGTGAGGGGACTGTCTACGATCAAGATCCCCCTTGCCCTTCAAATGGGCCTTCCTGTCTGGGTCAGTCCCCTGAGCGTGGGTGACATAACCCAGAGTGACTCTTTATGTGCAGTTATCATCCTTTGCTGTTGTTCAGGGTTTGCAAGTACAGCCCTGAGCTCTTTCTGGAGGATGTTTTCTCTCGCTTGTCTTTATTTTATTTTCATTTCTTTTCTTTTCGTTCCATTTTTACTGTGATTTAGAGTATCTTATCCACTTCACTGACAGAGTTCTCCACCCTCTAAGATCAGCAACAATGTAAAAGAAATAAATATAAACAAACAGAAACAAAGGAAATCGTTCCTCTTGAGTGAAGGAGCAGGAAGCTCCAACTGGCCCCAAGGCAACTTCCTCCTATTCAGCTCATCTGGGTATCCACAAGGGTCAGGCAGACTCTTCAAGGTATGGAACCATCTCCAAGCCAGCATAGTGGGCTCTGCCCTCTGTTGGGAACTTCAAAAAGCAGCCTAGATACAAGCCCACTGATATCTGTGCTCAAGTCACACTGATTGCTGTGCTGTCTTCACACTCATCCCCTCAATTTGGTGCTGGGGACATTGCACAAGAAAGGATATGGCTCTTTGTGGCATCTCTCCTGTCATGAAGGGGACAGCCGCCTCAGGAAGGACTCCTCTGTTCACTGTGGACTCCCAAAGGCACCACAGTGAAAATCACAGGGAAAGAGAAGACAGTGGGTGACACGGAAAAGCAGACACCAGCTGGTATTACACTTCACAGCTAGTTGACGCACATGGGACTCTCCTCACAAGAAGCATGTGACAGCCACACAATGGGGACAATATCTGTTATAGCTGCACGCATGTGACATCTGCAGGCCATCTTACTGCACTGAGTGGCAAGGTGCTGCTACCTGCTGAGTCGACACCCAGTGCACAGCAGAAAGGCTGTGGCTTTGGAATACCTATAGCCACTGTGTGCCAAGAGATACTGGTAGAGAACATGGACCAGCATCCTCCTTGGGCCCTGTTTCCCACTGAGGGAGAAGCAGCTGGTCTTTAAACATTGCCTAACCACTGTGCAAATACTTTTTTTTTTCAGGAAAGTTAAATTAACACATCACATTCACTTTCCATCTTTTACTGTTACATAATAGAGTCAAAACTTCTCCCGTTCTAAGTGAGACAGGCAGGAACTGCAGATCCCAAGAGGGGGCTTCAAGGTCACTCCCGATTAAGGTAGGCAATGAGGTCTAATGTCACTGGAACACATTCAAGGACAGTCCTCCCAGACCTGACCCCTAACTAAGAGGCTACTCATCCATCAGGCAATGGGGACCTGCAGGCACAGAGACGAGGCAGCTGTCCTGGCAAGTCTTGGTTCTGAGAAGCAGACTCACCCTACCCTGAATCAGGTAGTGTCCAGGGCAGCCAGGCCCTGGGTTCTACAGGAGGAGACAAGCCTGACAGGATGCATCGGCTTAGTCAACGAAAGTTCTAGCAGAGGGTCTCACACGACAGACACACCTAGAAAAAATAAAAAGCCAATAAAGGTTCTAGATGATGGCTCATAGGAGTCCCCTGGCTCAATGCATTCCGGCACTGTATGGCTACACAGCATGTAAACACCCATTCCAATTGGGCCATCTGTCTACGCCTTTATAAACCTACACACAGGTTTCTAGAGCCACTTGAGCTGCCCTCACCTCTAGAAAACCCCTCCTGCTCAGGAGCCCCAGAGACGGTCATGAAACCTGTGGTGTTAGGCTTGCTCTTCCAGGTCAAGGCAACAGGAATGAGGACAGGACCCTCATTGCAAGCTTCTTGGGGAGCCTTATTTCACACCCCAGAGCACTTCTGTGTTCAGACCCATCTGCTCCTATCTGGCCTAGGTTCACCACAGTCTCTCAGGCCATGAGCAGCTGTGGTCCACAGTGATGGAGTGGGTGCCTGACTTCCTCCTCTGATCCCTGAGGGTCTAAGCCCAAATGTCACAAGCTGCTTTCCCTCAGTGACCTTCAGTGGCCCCAAGTGCCAGTCATGTAACCCCTCCCCTCTGACCAACTCAGGCCTCTACATTCATAATTGGAATAAACTCCTGCTCCAGAATCTTGTCACGTCTCCCCTGCTGATCCAGGGTCACAGTCAAAGGCTCCTCTCAGCCCGCTCTCACATCTTCCCGCCTCTCAACCAACACCCTGTCCCACACGCAGCGGGTGCACAGTGGACCCTGGGTGATTTATGTGGCCTGCATTTAGCTTTTCTGTGCTCAGAGCACAGGGGCGGGGAGAAGAAAAGTGCTCTAAGAAATGAGGTCCTGTCACATTCCAGCTGCACAGTCAAATGCAGACACCCCATTAGGAGGCCAATCATTTCTAAAGGTTAAATACGATGGTGCTTGAAAAAAAAATAATTCTAGCTGTTTAAATGTAGGGCACTGAAAAAAAAAAGTTCAGTCCAAGAATGCTCTCTGGCTCGAGGCGGGCAGCATTTCCCTTAATGTTGAATAGGATGCTGTTTGCTCCCTCCTCCTCCCTTGGGATGTGGGACACAGAGGTCTGGATGAGACTGAGAGTCACATGGCTGGGCCTCTCCTTCTTGTGCCACTGACAGCTAAATATCTATCTAGCCAGCACAGCCTAGATGGATGGGAAGATGAATAAGTAGATAGATAGTGGATGAGTGGCTGGGTAAGTGAATGGGTGGATGAATGGATATGTGAGTGTCCTGATTAGCATTTTTTCTTGTTTTTTTTGTCAACTTTCCTTTGGCAAGAGAGAATCTCAATTGGAAAAAAAAAGTTCTCATTGGATTGGCCTGCAGACAAGCCCATGGTGCATTTTCTTAAGATGATGTGGGAGGGCCCAGCTCAGAGGTGGTGGTGCCATCTCTGGGCTAGTGGTCCTGGATGGTATATTTTTTAAAAGGTAGACCGAGGAAGCTAGTTAGGTGCACTGTTCCGTGGCTTCTCCTTCTGTTCTTGCCTCAAGGCTCTTGGTATGCTTGAGTTCTTGCCCTGGCTTCCCTTGGTAACAGACTAAATAAAAAACTAAATAAAAAGCTGCTCGTGAAGCAGATTTTGGTCACGGTGCTTCATCACAGCAAAGGAAACCCTAAGACAAAGAGTGAATAAGTGGATGTGGGGGGTGTGGATGAGTGGATAGGTGATAGCATAAATGCAGAAGAGGAAGAAAGAACAAACAGATCGTCGCTGAGGAAACAAGGCAGCAGGTGGCTGAAGATGTAGCGAGAGAAGACAGCTGTCTGTACAGAAGGGCAGTGGAGCCCTAGCAGTTATTTTATGCCCCCAAATTCATCACACCATTGTGAATTCAGACACACAGGGGTAGGTTTTGTTAATGCTGTTATTGCTATGTTTCTCAAGAAGTGTGTCTTAGCTAGAGTCAGCTCCATACTTTCCCAGGAGCCTACCCTGTTGTCCATCTCTAGCTTGTCTCAGAGATGTCCCTACCACCCACAGTTTCTCTTCTCTTTCCACCTACAAAAACTGTGACCCAAAACTTACCCTGCCTACAAGACATGCAGGGATAAAGATAGAGCAAGATTGAGGAAATGTCCAACCAGTGCAAGGCCCAACCTGAGACCCACCCCATGGGTGAAAGCCAACCCCTGACACTGTTAAACAGTACCCTACTTAAAGACGGGAGCCTAGCATAGCTGTCCTCTGAGAGGCTCCACCCAGCAGTGGATCAAAACAGATGCTGAGACTCACAGCCAAACATTAGGTGCATCAAGGGAGCCTTGTGGAAGCATGGGGATGTGGGGAGGATAGAAGGACCCAGAGGGGACAAGAACGCCACAAGAAGTCCAACAGTCAACTAACCTGGGCCCAGGGATGCTTACAGAGACTGAAGCACCAACTGAGGATCATGCATAGACTGGACCTAGGCCTCCTACAGATATGTAGGCAATGGACACCTTAGTTTTTATGTGGGTTCCCTAGTAAGGAGAGGAGAGGCTGTCTCTGACATGGACTCTGTTGTCTTTTTTTCGATCATTTCCCCCTGGCAGGGCTGCCTTGCCTGGCCTCAGTGGAAGAGGATGCACTCAGTACTGATGCAACTTGATGTGCTGGGATGGGTTGGTGGGGGAGGTGGACTCCCCTTTTCTGAGGAGTAGGGGAAGAGGGATAGGGAAAGGGGAATAGGGTAGGACCAGGAGGAGGGGAAGGAGGGAGCTATGGTCTGGATGTAAAGTGAACAAATAAAAAATAAATGTCTCTTTAAATTCAAATGTTAGGTAAAATATAATGAAGCAAAGTATGATGAAGCTGAGTTGGTAAAGTGACTGTCTAACAAACAGGAAGGCCTGTATCTGATCCCCAGCAGCACATAAAACCAGGCACGGTGCTGCACACCTGACACTCCAGCACTCAAGAAGTAGAGGCAAGAGACCAGAAGTCCAAAGGCATCCTCAGATGCACAGCAAGTTCAAGGCCTGCCTGAGCTCCATGAGATCAGGTCTCAAAAAATCCTGTTAGCTCGGAAGTAACAATGAATTACAGGAGTTAAAAGGCAATGTTCTTACTCCCTCACATTAGCTCAGAAAATAGACCCGACAGAGATGGAAATTCTCTACACAGCAGTGGGGGCTTGTGAGCCAGCATGGCACAGAGGAGCAACGGGACTGCAGAACATCCATGAGTGCTCACCTCATGGAAGTGCTAAAAAAAAAGCGGGGGGGCTGTGGCAAATGCAAGAACAAACGATGTTTGTTCTGTAAATGTTTCTTAAACAAGGTCAAGTAGCACAAACATACAAATTAGTTTAACATAAACAAACATGTTTGGGACTTCCTCAGCTACTGTGTGAAAATTGTTCTGTCTGTGCAAAGAAATTATAAGTTTAGTGTTTCCAGAAATAGTCATTACTAAGTGTGCATGTAAGAGGTGATATTTGAGCAATTGGCTAGTTATTATGGCTCACGTAGCCCATAGGTGGGTATGAGAGGCATAAATATGGACACATGCATACCAGAGCACAGGACAAGCTCTTTGCAGTTGGAGCCCCTGATCGGTGGAAACAGTGTGGCTTCCCATGTTCTCTCTTCTCAGAGTCACAGACACTTGGAGGGGCATGGACATGCCTGCCTGAAGATGAGCCCTGCCCAATTATGTTGGTTCATCTGCATGCTGGGCTTTTCCAGAACTAAACCTCATCAAACCCGGCTGGGTAACTGATTGTCCAGTGCTTTCCTTGAGCCCAAGGTGAGCCCAGCTTTGGGGCAGATCCCTGGATGGACATTGAGATGCCGATCCGTGGGATGGTTAAAGGCTGGTTGGTGGAAACGCTGTGAGTCTCATGTACTCGCCTGAAAGGTGGACTCAGACCTTAAAGGCTCAACCACCCTCTGCCCAGCACTGAGACATACTCACAGGATACACACTCAAGTACGCACTTCCACTGGCGGTGTGGATTAGAATGTCTCATGGCCAAAGGGATATCCAGCTCCCAAGCCTATTCCTGGGATCTGCAGACACCTCCAGAATGCCCGGCACTCTCAGGCGTGCATCTGCATATGAGTGAACACCCAGTCCAAGCATAGGTGGTCACAACTGGGTTAGCTATCTCAACAAGCAGGCCGGAGGCCGGTAAGCCTAGTGATACACCCGCCCACTGATCCACCTGTCAATGGCTCCACCTGTTTCTGCCAGTAGTAAATTGGCATTTGCCAAAGTTGGTTCTTCTCCATGTCCTCGTAGACCTCATTCTTTACCCAGTTTCTCAGCCCTTCCCTACTTTTTGAGGTGTCCAAAGGCATCTTCTTTTTTAAGGTCACAGTCCCACTCTGAAGCCATGGCTTTGCCCTTTGGCTGGACCCAGACTAGACCATATTGACCATGGTGCTACAAGGTTACCTGAGTCCAGGAAATGATAAGCAAGGTGCAGCATCGCCTGTACCCAGCTCCTGCATGGATACACCCCACACACCTCACTCTTGACCTTCAGCACAGGGCGGCTGAGACCAACGGTCACCTCTAACTCTGGCCCAGACTTAAGTGGAAAGGATGAGAAGTCTGAGGTCTCTGCGGGGTTCTCCAGAAAAGGCCATGAACCTGAGCAGCTTGAGCTTGCAGAGGAGAGCAACAGCCACTTGGGGCTGTGACTAATGTACCCATCAGGCATTTTCACAAGGTCACTGGGTTTTGCATATACCTGGGGAAATGTCTGCTTGGCATGGAACGTTCTAGCTGGTGCTACAACCCAGTGAGAGAACTGACTCAGGTGAAGCCTTGAAGGTGCCGCAGAGAGAAGACCTGCTAAAAAGCTAAACCCTTGCGGGAGGCATGTTCTCCCTGGGTGGCATACACCTCCCATGTGGCAAACGGCAATTAGAAGTGACAAGGAACAAGCGTGTGATAAGCCTCTGCTGAAAACTGATCTCCGGCAGGAAGAGATATGCTGTATAGGCCCCATACCACTTTAAGCCTATAGGAGCTCACTGGATGCAGAGTGTGTGAAAGAGAGTAGTGTGCTGAAGTGTGGCTCAGATCCTCTCTGGTCTTCTTCCAGGCCTGGGTATGGCCTTTACCTGGCTTTAGGTGCCAGGGTCCCTACAGGGAAACAATTGCAGAATCAGCCTCCAGCACTCCAGCCCCCTGGGATAGCCCCCTTCCCCTAAGACGCCGAGATGAGACTTCCTAGAACATCAGGTACTTTAAAGAGACACTGCCCAACCTTGGCTATTGTGTACCCCACTGCCTGGCACCTCAATGACACACTGGGTGGCACTGTAAACTGAAGGGCCGTTAAGTTTGGACATGTCAAGCCCAAGCCTGACGCCGAGAGGCTGTTGTGAGGAGCTAGGTCATGTGGCTGTGGGGCTGACTGATGGCCTGGGGATCATGGCAGCTCTGTTCACGGCATCCAAGGACAAAATTTCTTTTGACTTCTATGGCAGGGAGCGGGGGAGAGGTGAAGGAACAGGAAAGGACTGAAGCAGGCCACTGGTCACGTGGGTCACAGGATTTGGGGAAAAGCCAGCTGAGTACAGAGCAGCCAGGCTCAAGGGCCTCTGGAAGGTGTGTGTGTCACTGCTAACCCCAAGCCCAGGACTCCTGGCTTTTCCCCTTTTGCTTACACAGGGTTGGGTAGGTGAAATGACATGAGCAGATGCTCAGTGTATGAGAAAGGGTGCTCTCCTTCATCCTTGTGGGCAGAAGACCTAACTAGTCTCAGGTGACTATCAGTCTCACTGTCTCTCTGGGAACAGCCGATGAGTTTTGATGCATGTCATTTTAAAAGTTGTCAGCCAAGTAATGATCAGTGTAGACCACAGGGTGAGAGTTCCTGGCCTCATCCTCCCCTGGGCTCTAGAGATGATGTCTGGGGTGTGGGCTGCTCAGATGTGGCCTAACAGGAAGTCCTGGATCCCACTGCACTGTATAGCCATTAACAATCCATTCTCCACCCCAGGCAGCTCCTGCAGAACGCAGCGGAGCCCCATGCAGTCCAAGCCTGGGCCTGCATTTCACACCTGCCTCTTGCCCAGATTCTCTGGGGCTCCTGGGATTTCTGGCACTTTATCCTTTTAATTAACACATGGCTACTATGAACTTCTGTCATTTAGTGAAGCTGAACGGGTGTTCCCTCAGGAGGCAGAGAAGAGTGGCTCACTGCTGGGTCACCACTCCACGGTACTGCAGCCGGATGGCTGATCTTCATTATCATAAAAACCCTTCAGTGACTTTTCATCTGTTTCAGACCAAAACCCAATAAACAAGTTCACACACATTTAGAGGCCCCAACCCATGGTGCAGTCAGTCTGACACAGAAAACCCCAGAAGAGCGGGGCCTTGTCCTTCACTGCCCTAAGTTAGGAGGTAGTTTTGTGGACTCTATTCCAACCCACCACCCTGATGTGTGCAGCTGAGCCATAGTGACGTAGTGACCTGTGGTTTGCCCTGGGAAGACCAAGCAGAGCTCACACTAACCATGCTTGACCTAGGCAGGTGGGTGGTGTATTTGTTACTTTTTCTCCTTGTTATGACAAAATATAAAATAGAAACAATTTAACAGTAACAATTTAATAGTAACAATTTGGGCTCACAGTTGAAGGGATGTATGGTTCTCACAGATGCAAAGCATGCTGGTAGAAATGACTCATGGCTATGGTTGCAGGAGCAGGAGGCTGCCTTCTCACAGCAGAGCAAAGGGACTACTGGTGCTAAGCTTGCTTTTTCTAGGGTGAAGCAGAACCCGAAACCACCCACATTCAATTAAGTCTTCCCTTCTCTCTTAATCCTCTCTGGTAGCATTCTCACAGACGTGCCCACAGATGTGTCTCCGAGGTGACTCTAAGTCCAACCAAGTTAACAATGAACAGTAATCCATGATAGATGGCTCAAACCGTAAGCAAGCAAAGAAAGGAAACACAGTGGAAGTTTATCTCAAGTGACTGAGAGATTACTAATACTGCTAGCTACACTGGCCAAGGTTATTTCTGTTACCCGCTACTGAAGAAAAGCCCGCTGGTCCTTCAGGTGGAGACCCAGGTGCTGGAAGGGAAGACAACTGCCAATGCAGAGGCCTGGATTGAGATGGAGTCTGTCTTTCTGGGCCTTTCTATGCACTAGCTGTATAGTGTGAGCAAATAGACTGAGCCCTCTTCCTCAGACAGAACTGGTTGGTGGGAGCAAAACCCCTCTTAAGGCCAGACTGAGGGAGGCCACAAAGGAAAAAAAAAAGGAAAAGGGTAGAAGGAAGAGGAGGATGAAGTGGGGAGGAGGGAATAGAGGGAGAACAGACAAGAGGAAAAGAAGGAGGGGAGGAGAAGAAGAAAGAGAATGAAGGAAAGCAAATGGGGAGAGAAGGAAGGGGAAAGATGAGGGGGCAGATAAGGGAGACGTGGGAAAGAGGCAAGGTGGGAAGAAGGGAAGGGTAGAAGAGGATCACAGAGAAGAGGACAAGAAGGGATACAAGGAAAAGGAACGGAGGGAGTGGGGAGGAAGATGAAAAGGACAGGCCGGAGGGGATGTGGAAGATGAGGAGGAGAAAACTGGGTCCTTGGTTCATTCTGCACTCTAGATTTAGGCAGAGAGCCCAGGTTCAGTGGCCCCTGCCTGCTCCAGAAGGGAACACTTGTCCCAAATGTGTCACCATGGGCACCAGTTAGGATAGAAATCCAGTTGTATTACTTTGGTCTTATCTCTTACTGCACACAAGTGTGCATCACTAAGAGGTCGCCTGGCCAGCACACACAATGAGGACACTTGGCAACAGATAGATTTAAGTCCCACCCAAGGCCTACAAACACATTTTTTTTCTCTTCCAGTAAATATTCCACTAGATTTCTGCTCTGTGTCTACTTTCCAGGGCCTCTAGCACTTTCAAGTCTGGTTAGCTCTTGCCACAGGCCTCCAAGCCTACAAGGACATCATGGACTAGGTTGTCCAGACCAGAGGCATATATCACTTGAGAGAAGACCTTGGCTTACAGGCAAGCTTCTTTCAGGAAGGTGTTCTAGCTGTTGTGATAAACGCCATGGCCAAAAGCAACTCAGGTCGGGAAAGGGTCATTTCATCTCCCTGGTTGCAGTGCATCACTGAGAGAAGTTAGAGCAGGAACTCAAGACAAGAACCTGGAGGCAAGAACCAAAGCAGAGAGCATGGAGGAACACGGCTTAACAGCTTGTTCCCCTCTGCTTGCTCAGCTACCTTTTGTATACAGCCCCTGAGTGGATTCCTTTCTTCTGTCTTCCCAGGGATTATACCACCAACAGTGGGCTGGGTCTTCCCATGTCAATCATTAATCAAGAAAATGCCTCACAGGCTTGCCTACCTGGAGACATTTTTCTCAACTGAGGTTACCATTTTCCATGTCAAGTTGGCAAGATAGTAACTAGGACAGAAAGCCATGGCCACAGTGGGGAAAGTGAGGCCTGGTCACTGGTGAGAACCTCACAATGTCCACCCAAAGACCAAACATACCAGGTCTTGGCAGACAAGGGCACATCTGAGCTTTCTCCTGGGAGTAGATAAAGAGTAGCCACCAGATAAGAAAGGTGCTAGGAGGAGAAGGCAGGGGACGGTGGGCTGACGCTTAGAAGATGACTGGTTCCATCCCTGGTGAGGTCATGAGGCAGTGTGGGAACTATGGAGCATAGATCTGCGAGAGCTGAGGCAGAGATGGGCTGCAGCTCAGCCTAGGGGGCACAGAATTGCCCACAAGAGGCAGGAGACTGTCTCACTGTGTCGGCTCTGCAGCCTCATCACAATCTTCAACACCAAGTGTCAGTACTATGTGCATTTGTTACACCTGGTTGGGAATTTAAGAACCATAATATCACATTTACAGAGTCCCACAACATGCTTTTCAATTTTGTTGCCAACTGAATATTGTCGACCCGAAAGCATTCTCTCTCGCGCTCTGACATTAAGCAGAAGTGATGGAGAGCTCCTTTAGGCCTCCTCCTCACAGCACCCACTCTGTCCACGGTCCCCAGACATGGGTGCTCAAGGTCCTCTCAGAGACCAGGGCTGAGGCTGCAGAGCTGGACCAGTCACCAGTGGGGACAATTCTGTCACCTCAGCAGGTGACCAGTCTACCTCGAGATAAGCGTGCAGCCACATGCTCAGTTTTATCAGTGTGCTTTCAGGGATGCTGTTCATTGGCAGAGAAAGTGGCACAGGAAGCACAGGCATGTCCCCCACAGCCACCCAAGTCTCCATCAAGCCTCCGTCTCTTCACAGACTATTTTGAAACAAACCCCAGACATTTCATCACTGCCTATAAATACTCAGCAGGACAGCATAAAGGTAATGGCTATTTTGTAAACACAGCTATAATTCTACTACCCAATACTCAAACAGCCAGAAAGATCCTTTGTAAGTAAGCATGAAGCTTGCTTCAGGCTTTCTGGACTGTTGTAAACTTTGTACCTACATGTGGAGGTGGGCAGACCTCCCAGTAACCCTCTGGCCAAGCCTCCACAGCCTTCACTTTCTGCTAGAGAACCAGGGCTAATTAGTCTACCAGCACCCTACCCTGCCTCACAGTGACCTCTCCTAGTCTTGCCCTCCAATCCTGGCTTCACAGTGGCCTTGCATTCCTCTACACTAGTCAATGTTTCTTGGATTCTTTTATTTTCTGGACAGATGTAGAAACAGGAGACCTCAAGCCCTGGACATTGCAGTGAGGGGAGAAAAAAAGGACCATCATATTCGAGGATGTTTGATGTCTCCTGAGAACACAGCTACTGCAGGCCGCAAAGTAAGCAATGGTGAGGCAAATGTGTCCTGGTATGGTTCTGCTGGAGAAAAGCACAGAAGGTTGAGCCCAGGGCCAAGGAACTGGGTCTTAGAAGATAACAGGAATAGGGCCTAGCTGGCCCATCTGAACTCCTTGTGAGTTCTGGGTGAACGCAGGGCTGAACTGCCACCCTGGGGTTCAGAAGTCACATAGGGAATCCCACCAGGTGTTGAGGGCTCCAGGCTGCCAGGGACAGTTACCCATTCACACCATGTCCTTATACTTGAAGGTTGTTTGGGGACATTCTCCCCAGTCTGATACCCTTTTAATGCAGTGCCCTGGGGCTGTGGTAGAGGAGGACTCCAGGGTGGGGTGGGTCTGTGAGGAGTGGATCTTCAGAGATTGGTTTCCTACACAATCAGATCAGATCAGCCTAAACATGTGGGTCAAATGTCACCATGGCTCCGGGTGAGCTCTGCTACTGTACTCACCTGCAGGAATGTGGTAAGAAAGCTGCTCTTCTTGGAGTCACGGGAAGCCTGCAGTAATAGCAAGGGAGCAGGC
Source organism: Pachyuromys duprasi (assembly GCA_028658305.1). Classification (NCBI taxonomy): domain Eukaryota; kingdom Metazoa; phylum Chordata; class Mammalia; order Rodentia; family Muridae; genus Pachyuromys; species Pachyuromys duprasi. The sequence continues at coordinate 16,330,574 of CM053762.1, forward strand.
TACCCCCGAGCCTCCCCGAAGAGGCTTCCAGCAGCTGTCCTTTACGACCATGGCTTTGCCAGGAGCTCTGTGCCAGGCCTGCCCAGACCCAGCCAGCCAGCCTCATCTGCCCTCTTCAGATAAGGGGAAGGAACCACTCATGCCATAGCATGGCCCTTGGGGGTGGTGAGACCTCAGGTGGTGGAGGAGGAGGAGAGGCAAGGGTAGCTCTTTGGTCCTCCACTCCCACCTGCCAATAGCTGGGAGGATGAGGGTGAGGAGCACAGGAGTGCCTCCCACTGTCTTGCCTCTGGCTCCTCACCCTTCACCCCTGCCCCTGTCCCCTCCTCCAGCTCAGCAGTTGTCCCTGGGGGCTGGGTTCCTGGGAACCTTGCTGCTGGGGCACCAGCTCACCAAACCTGGGGGGAAAAAAGGACAGTGCAAAAGACAGTGGCTGAGAAAGCCACTCACCAAGGCTTTCTCAGTGCTCACTGGGAAAACTGTTGAATGTATGGCCTGACCATTCAAATATTTGGAGTTTGTGAAACGCATTTTAAAACCAATGAGGCTCTTTACTTCCTGCAGACTCCTAAAACTCAAAAGACACCAACTTAGGAAAAAAAGAGTTCAGAGTCATGCAAAGCCAGCTTGTGCTAACCTGTTTTCTGCCCTGTAGTCCTTGGAATTCTCTGTGCTGCCTTCCATCCCTGTGACGAAACACTGTAAGAAAGCAACTTAGAGGAGGAAGAGGGCTCTGGGTTGCAGGGATTTCAGTCCTCAGCCACTTGATGTCATCGCTTCAGGGCCCATGGTAAAACAGATAATGGCAAGAAGAGCATAATGATACAGAGCCCCATGGCGAAGAAGCAGAGGCAGAAGAGGAAGGGGAGGGGAGAAGAGAGAGAAAGGGGCTGGGAATAGTTCACATCAATGGGTACTTTTTTCTGTAATCCACCCTCAAGTTTCTACCACCTCCCAACATGCCACCCAAAGATGAACCTATGGTGGACCAGTAAGGTCAGAATGCTTATGATCCAGTCCCCTCCCAAGTGTCCCACCTTTGAACATGGCTGCACAGAGACCCATGAGTACACGATCTCTTGGGAGACATTTCAGATCCCAACCCCTGCACACAGTACCCTAGTTTGGTTCCATTAGCACATGCTAGCAAAGCCTGTCTCCAGGGTGAGAGCGCTGACATCAGTTCTTCTGACAGCTTGGTCAACGGCATGGCCCCTAAGAAGGCTGGTTCTCTTAGGGAGGCTCCTACCCATCACGGCAGCCTGCAGGGCATCCTGCCCAGTGGTACCTCCCTCCTCGGTCCTACCTTGCCACCTTCGTGCTTTCCAGGTGCCACCTGTAGGCACAGAGGGTGTCTGTGCTAGAGGACCCCACCATTCCATACCCAGGGCTCCACTTCTGAGCACCCCTACTTTCAGAAGCATTGGCGAGCAAAGGAGAGTCCACCTCCCTATGCTGTTGGAGCCTCCTGCACAAGTCAGGGTAGCTGCTTTTGTTTCCATGGGTTATGTTTGCTTTTCTCTTGTTTCTTGACTTTTTGTTTGCAATGAGTTTGTTTTTTTTTCTGTCCCACTTTGTAGTATATGCAAATACTGGACAACTACAAACAAGAAGCTAACTGAAGAGAAAAATATCCTAAATGTCTCTACTATAAGTTTCTCATTTCTAATGATTAAATTAATTTTGTTGGGTGTTTAAGAGGAAAAAAGGAAATGTCTGAAGATGGCAACAAAGCATGTAGTGAGCAATCACCATCCGTCACTGACCAGCCATGGTGGCACACACATGGTCAGTGGCAGAGGATTCCCATGCTGGCACATGTCTACACACAGACACAGACACACAGAGACGGGCGCACACACATACACAAACACACATACTCAGACTCTTAAGCTCTTTCGTATTCACACACACACACATTCACACCTGTATGCTCACACACATTCACACCCACATTCGTACACACTCACACATTCACATCCACACTCAGGCCACATGCTCAAAAACATTCACTCGAACCCACACTTTCTCACATACTAACACACATATGCAGACTCGAACACTCACAGCACACTTGTCTGTGACAAGGGTTAACAGAGCAGTAATGCTTCCCTACACAGTGGGACTTGCTGACTGCTTCCCACAGTAGGTATTCAAGAGCCTCCAACCCACCCCTGGGCTGGATATTTAAGATCTTCCAGACTTCTGTTCTTACCAACAGCTCAAAGCATAAACGACGGCTGAAAATTTATTAGAAATTTAAAAATATAATGATATTTTTAGGCTTAAAGATATTTTTGAAACAGAGAAAGAATTATTTCACAATGTAAAGAAGCAGAAGGCTGCCCTGAGTTGTGCCAAAATTGCTAATACTAGAAAAACCAGTGACTCAGAAACATTAATTTTTAAATAAATAATTACCTTAACAAAATTGCCAGGTGGAGCAACTTGCTTTCCACTACATCTAATTTGGTTAAATTGCTCTGGCCCAACTGCCAGAGGACACAGCAGGAGCCGGGCCCCCTGGGAGGGACAGGCGGCTAGCACAAACAAGCTACACTGATGAATCATACAGGTATGGTTTGGTTAGCAGCACCCAGAATGCTTAGAAAGTGGAGGCCCTAGGCTCCAGCTGGAGTCTAGCAGGAAGACAAAAGAGGCTGCAACAGGAAGAGGAACTTGGGCGTTCTAGGCAGCACCATGGACAGCTCCTGAGCAGCCTAGAATCCGCTGTCCTCCAGGCCAGGCGCTCTGTGAACTGGATCTGGGCCTGACCTTCATATCTTCTCCATGGCTGGCAGTGGCCAGGGAAGAGGGTGGATGAACTGGAGAGTCGGGAGGGAGCCGGTGGATGAACTGGGGCAGGAGAAGGAAGAAGGCTAGGGGGAGAGTACATAAGAAGTTTGCCCACCAGACATCGGAAGAGGGAGAAAACAGGGAACAGAACAGGAGCCTATCACAGAGAGCCGCTGAAAGACACTACCCAACAGGATAGCAAAACATATGCTGAGGATCATAGCCAAACTTTAGGCAGAGGGCAGGGAACATTATGAAAGAAGGGGGAGATAGAAAGATCTGGAGGGGACAGGAGCTCCACAAGGAGACCAACAGAACCAAAAAATCTGAGCACAGGGGTCTTTTCTGAGACTGATACTCCAACAAAGGACCATGCATGGAGATAACCTAGGACCCCTTCATAGATGTAGCCCATGGCAGCTCAGTGTCCAAGAGAGTTCCCCAGTATAGGAACAGAGACTGTCTCTGACACGAACTCATGGGCTGGCTCTTTGTTCACCTCTACCTGAGGGGGAATCAGCCTTACCAGCCCATAGAGGAAGACAATGAAGCCAGTCCTGATGAGACCCGATAGACTAGGGTCAGATGGAAGGGAAAGAAGATCTCCCCTATCATTGGACTGGGGGAGGGGCATAGAAGAAGTGGGGAGGGTGGGATTGGGAGAGGATGAGGGAGGGCGCTACAGTTGGGATACAAACTGAATAAACTGTAATTAATAAAAATAAAATAAAATATTTTTTTAAAAACGAAGTTTGTCCACTGAGATGGTTGAGGGAGCATAGCAATCCCTACAGCCACCTCCACTCCTGATAGAAGGATTGCAAAGGTGACATCTTCCCACAGCACACTGCCCCTCCCCCAGCACCCTTGTCCTATGATGTGGCATCTTCTCATGAAGGCAGGCTATTGGCTCATTACTGGGGTCTGGAGACTAGGGTAGTCCCTAAAACTTAAAGCCATCTGGGTAGCTGGATGTTTCTGTTCCATCTTTAGCTCACATTTGAGATCAAGATAGCAGTAGGGAGTGTGGTTCTGTTGCAGAAAGTCCCAGCATGTCTGGCTAGAAATGTTGTGTTTAAAAATGTTCCTGAGGACCCAGGTTAACTTCTGAAAATGGAGGTTACTGAGGTGTCCCACAGTGCTGCAGGCCAGCACCTGATGTCAGTGTGCCTTGCTGGCTGTCAAAGTAGTCACTGCTATCAGTCTAGCCAGTGAGGACAGGCTCTGTGTATTGCTTATCTCTCCCTGTGATTAGCTTTTATTGAAATTCTGTGCAGTGCCAGAGGTTTCAATAGCTCGAGGGAAGAGAGTGCCCTTGCCCTGTCTCTGGCCAAATGTCCAGGCCACACCTCAGCCCTGGGAGATGAAAGATGTTGATGCTAGCATGTTGGTAAGACTGGTGTTCTCCAACAGCACCAGGGGGTCTCCCTTTGAAGACTATCTTTGGAGACCCACATCTATGTACAGGGATGAGGCTTTACCTAGACCATCTATGCACATGTCCAGAGTCATCAGGGGTGGGGGCAATCAGCTAGAGGTCAGGCCACATGTCTGTGCCTCGAGATGATGTGCCTTAGCATCGGCAAAGGCAGCTCCACTCCACTCTTACTTCCCAGAAGGAAATGGGTAGGTCATCAGAGGGAGGGAGGATACGTGGACCTTGGAAAAGGTGTGGGCTTCCTTCATGCTGTGGCCACTTTTACTCCTTGCTCTGTACTCCTCCAGTGCTGCAAACATGGGTCATGGCAGACGTGTCCCATCAATGAGGATTTCAGAAGGCTGTGTCTGAAGCTTAGGAGGCCTCAAGGGATAAAGTGAGGGAGCTGAGAGCCACAAAGTTGTATCATATTGCCCATCACCATGACAACTAAGGACCAACCTGCCTCTTACTCTCTCCCCCAGATGCATCATTCCATGGCTCCCTAGTGCCTCCAGAATGAGCAAAATTTCCACACATGCTCAGCCTCTGCTCCTGGGCCAGGCGTCCCAGGATCTTTGTCTGGAGTGTGGGCCAGCTTGATGGGCAAAGAGGCCATGTAGTTCTGCCGAGATCTCCCAGAGTGATAGCAGAAGTAGAGAGAAGCTGCGTGTGCCCCAGGATTTCCTGTGGCCTCTATGATCTTGATGGTATGAGGCAGGCTGTCCACTGGGCAGCCTGTCAGTGCCTCCCTCTTCTTGTAAGCAGCTTTTTCCAAACCTTCCCCAAGAGTCCCAGAAAGGAGAGTGGCCTTTGGAAGAAAAATGAAACATCTGAGGCTCAAGAATTGGAGCTCAGGGAGGCACCCAGTCCTTGGGGTCAGACCAACAAGGCCTGAGTTCCCTTCAGGGCAGTCTGGACAAGCCAAGGCCCTGTGTCTGCCCAGCAGGCCTCATAGGCTCATGTGAAATGCCAAAATGTCTATTTGTTACCAAGTGGAGGCTGCACATTAGCCCCTTGTCCTCCACAAGGCTGTGATGGGGGCTGGGCTGGCCCTGGGCCTCTCACCCAGCAGCATCAGAATACTGTACGTTTGCTGACTTTATCGTTTGCTTCTCAGACTCAGCTTCCCTCTAGGTGGGGATGAGTTTGTTGGTTTGAATCTGTTGGAATGGTCTGCACAGATTCAAACTGATGCTGTGCAGGGCGGGGGGGCAGGGAGACGGCTGGTTTCCACAGCAACCCAAGAGTCCTTTCAATTCTGCTCTGCAGCCCAGACGCTGCACAGAGAGAGGCCAGGCCACCATCCCACCCCTCCAGGCCGAGCCATTTCCACATCTTCAGGTTTCCCATTTCAGTTTCTTGGTCTCCACGAAATGGCTGGGAAGCCCACAACTATGGAGACTCAAGTACTCAAAAGAGGTTCATCTAGCCGGGGCACTAGCAACCATCCAAGGCCGTCCTTACTCTCAGGTGAAAAATTTCTCACAAGTACCTACTGTGTCCTTGGCAGCCTCAGCCTCTCCAAGCAAGGAAGATAGTCAGTCAGTCTGGGTTCCACTAACCAGGTTCATGATTCAATCTCTGCCTCCTCATCAAACCGTTTCCTGTCCTCCCAGAACCAGCCTGCGTATTCCTGAAGCCAAGCAATACAGAGGGAAGCCTGGCCTCCTGCGGTTCTGGGTTCTGGATGTTTGAGGCTTTTCCCATTAGCCATGCAGGGCAGCCAACTATGCTCCTTCTGAGCATGAGATGGGCTGTAACCCGTCTAGACTCTATCCCGAACCATGCACTATTCACAAGCCCACTTGAGTCTGTCAAGCACTCCCAAGCTGCCTGCAGTCAGCATCCATGCCTCTACAAGATCAATAAGCCAAGTTCAAAGGCTACTGGGAATACCACAGCTTTGATTGAGATCCTAACACTTCAGAGGTGGCAAGAGCCACCCGCTCAGTCCATGAGACTGGCTGGATGATCTCCTCACAGTACGAAGCATCGACCTCTCTCGATGGAGGCAGAACCTGAGGGCCGAGGGGCAACTGGGATCGTCCATCTGCTGTAGAGACCTAGGACTATGCTCTAAACAGGACAGGCAGCTTTGGAGCCCCCTGTACCTTTGCTGTCCACTGAAGCTCCTTTTGGAGAGAGTCTGTGGTTAAGATTTGCAGTAGGGAGCAGCTGGGCAGCTGAGCCAACAATGGTGAGAACCTAGGAGATCTGATCAAGTTCTGAGGATATGTTGCCTGGGATAATGGCCCCAGAGCCAATAACAGCAACAGCTTGTCACATACAACCTATAAGCAGGACATTCATCTTTGCACTTTTAAAAGATGGGAAAAATAGGAATAACATTTCATGGCACGTGATTTTCCAGTGTTGGCGTCAAGCCAGGCCTTTGCTGAGGACTTGGTTCCACCATCAGGGTGGGGTGTTGTGAGGAGGACCTGGCCTAGGGACCCTGAGAGGGGTGCTGCCTAGCCCTTTATGAAAATGGCCATGGTGGGATGGTCCATACTGTGCATCCACAGGGACTGTCCTGTCTCAGTCAAACACACATCTGAAACTTTGTAGGTGTTGTGAATGCTAACAATCCATTGCTATTTACTACACATGAGGAAGATGGCCCTGGATGACTAGGTCAGATGACCTGCCTGACAATGAACAGGCCTGAGGACTATAGCTGAAGTCTTCTCAAGGTGAAATCCTCAAGGACAAATGTATCAGCATGTGCTGGAGACTTCCAGACAATCATCTCTACCCTGTCATCCTGCTGTCCCATGAGCCAGCTCCTTGCAAATCACCATCCCCCGTGACTGTCGTAGCTGCAGAAACTCTGATCCTCTGCTGGCATCTCTGCAAGGACTGGGCCTGGGACCTTTTTGTAAGCAGAATGTACCCTGAGCATAGACCCACACCTGTGGGGCAGAAATTGGCATCTCCCTACATAGAGGGATTTTACCTGTCCTCAGTGAGGGTCCTTGCTGCCTGCATCTAGTGACCTCGGGTTAGGAGTTATTTCACGGCCTTGTTCTTTTCCTGTGCTTTCCTCTTTGGCCAGGTATTTCTTCTTTGGCCAGGAGCGAGCAGGTATTCTGGGATGACTGTCTCCATGATGCCCAGAAATCAGCTATGTCCCATAGCAACACTGTATCCATCCAGCTGGGGATGCCCAGAGGAGCGGCGTAGAAAAGGACTCAGTCTTCATCACACCTTGTGCAGGGACAAGTTCCTAACTGCTACAGGGCAGTTTACATCACTCCCAGTGTTGACAGATAGGAGACCTGAGGCTTGAACCACCTTGCCAGGTTTTCTTGAAGAGAAAAAGCAGCCCCACAGTCAGCTCTGCTTCCGGTAAGAAGCAAGTGTGGTCTGTCTAGCAAATAGGACAGGGTGACTTCCAAAGCAGCAGCCAAGGCCCGGTGGTAACCAGCCATATACCTGACCATGCCATGCCTCAGTTTCCCCATCCCATAGAAGACCTACTGTGTGTTGATGTGGAACAGCAGTTCTCAACCTTTTGGGTCAAATGACTCTTTCGCAGGGATCACCTGAGAGCATCAGAAAACACAGAGATTTACATTACAATTCATAACAATAGCAAAATTACAGTTGTGAAGTAGCATCAAAATAATTTTATGGTCAGGAATCACCACAATATGAGGAACTGCATTAAACGGTTGAAGGGTTAGGAAGGTTGAGTACCACTGATATAGAACATGGATCACCATGTAGGTCATCATGGCACCTCTGTCACCGGCTCTACCCCAGAGATTGAGTCTGAAGTGGTGCCCTCCTTGCGCACCTCTAAACCTAGGCCCTGACACAGATGCAGAAGGACATATGTGACAGCTATGAGTGGGTGGAAGCCACTAGTCCAGTGCCCCAGTGTTGGTGAAGCCAGGTAGATTCTGGAGACTTCAGCTGTACAGTGCAAGGAAGCTATGACCTAGTCTTGGTTCTGGCCACTCCAGAAAGAAGCTGAGAGACATCAAGCACTGTGTAGAGACCAAGGCCTCTCCTGAGGTCCTGGGCCACTGTGATGGACCTGGGACCCTGAGGAGAAATAGGTGTCAGAGCTCACACTGGTACACATGCACACACACACACACACACACACACACACTTCTTGCTCTCCGTTCTGCCCCCTTCTCTGTACACCTGACTTAGATCATCAACCAGGATCAACCATCAGGTGAGACCTTGGCTGACCTCCAGTCCCTGAAGAAACTCAGTTCAGAACACATGGAGGTCTCCATGACTCCTAGCGTGCTGAGTAGGCAGGATCCCTCTGGTCAAGACCCTTATCTGAAATTCAGGGCTCATCTCCTCCATGTTCCCACTGAGCTCTGGCACAGAGGACGATTGACCCCACCCCACCCAGAGGCTCCACACCACAGGACTTACAAAGCAAGAATTACAATGTCCCTGGGTCTAATTCTGCCATTGTGATTCTTAACTATCTAACCTTGGAAACTCTAGCTTCCAATCCTTTAAACAGCAGAGAAGCTAGGACCTGCCCCACATCCACCCCCGCTCGAGTAGGCACTATCTTTAAGAGCACCTGGAAGAGCAAAGTAGCTGGGACCGAGGGCTACAGGAAAAGGAGTCAGGTGGAGAGGAAAGGGAATGGCCCCCAAACAGATGTCTCCCAGTCACAATGACATAAGAACATCTGCCTTGTGAAAAATCTTAACCTGATTCTGGCCCTCCTCTCAAGCCTGGGCCAGGCCGTCCGGCAACAGCTGGGACCCTGTGCTCTGGCCAATGACACACACCTCTGCACACTTTCCTTCTCAGGGCTCAGTTCTTTGGCCCAGGTGGGGAGAAGGGGTACAGCATTGGGGTTAGGGAAGACACTTTTCTGCCCAGCCAGGCGCTGTCCACAGGCAGGACCAGCCCTGCTGACTCATGATCAGACGGTCTTCACCTCAGTTTCAGCATATTTGGATTTGAGAAATATTTTAATACAGGACTTGTGAAGATTCTCCCAAAAATCAATTTCCGTTTTCACCTTCCTGTTCCTGGAGCCTGCGACAGACAGGGCTCTCTTCTAAAAAACGAAATAACATCATCCTGGGGGAAATTTGGGGGGAAATGCTTTAATGTGAGTTGTCTGAATCTGTTGGAAGCAAGCAGCAAACCCTGGTCGGTTGTCTCTTTAAATCGACTCTGCAGTGTGACGGGCAGCGGGGCCGCCAGGCTGGGAAGAACCATTCCCGCTCTGCCGCAGGGAGCCAGGGCACGGCGCTGCCGCGGTCCGCGCCTCCCCCAGTCCCCATGGTTACAGCTCCTGCTTCCCGGCCGGTCCTTCATTCCCCTGGCTGTTGCTGCAGAAATCAGGCGCGCAGGCGGCTGGCGTCCCCCAACCCAGAGCTGGAAACTGCCTGCAGAGTGCGCATTGGATGCCTGCTCTTCTCCGCTCTTCTCGGCTCTGACTCACTCCCTCCGGGTGCAGAGCTCCGTCCCCAGCGCAGAGCTCTGGCCACTGCCAGTCGCCAGGCTGCAGCCCTGCAATCTGTTGATAACTCCACTCACAAGCTCCCGTCTAATGCCTTTCGTCATAGAAAGCTGTTCCCTAGCACGAGGGACATGCCACATCTCGCCTATGAGAAGCGTGAGACCTGTGCCTCTCCAGCTGCCTTTACCAAAATAGGTGAGAAGTTGGGTGGCTTCCTCCTGGTGTCTGAGAAGGGAAGGGAAGGAGTTGCGCTTGTGGCCAAGCTACTGGCCGGCCACGGTGTCCACTCATAAGGGCCATTGCTGGAGCATAAAGGCTGTAAGGGGTTCGACCACTCTTGCCGTTGGGAAGGTGGATTCTGAATAACTTTGGGTAAGTCTAGGTCTTGAAGCCCTAGAAAGACCACATAGTTCTAGCACAGGCAAGAATGTCCATGTAGGAGACGCCAGCCCTCAAGGTCTGGCTTCTGCCTGCTGGGTCTGCCCGGGGAACTGAGAGATTCGTTCAGGTTTATTTGATTTTCTTGATTTAAATTGACAATGTTGGTCTGGCTTGTGCAGCCTGAAATAACCAAGTTGCGTTCTTATGTCAGGGTGGTGAGCAGGGACTACTTAAGGGATGGTTTCTGGCTGCCCAGGATCGGGGTTTCCTCCCAAGTCCCAAAGCTCAGGTTGTCACCCCCATGGATGCCTCATTTGGAGGCTGAGCCAGGGACTCCAACAGGCTGTCCAGGTTGATGGGAGCCAGAAAAGGGCAACCCTGGGAAGGGACTGAGGGCTCTCTGAGTACATCTGGGTACTGACCTGTAACAGGCTGGGAGAACCGTCCCTTGCCCTCTCACCATGCACTGTCTTTGCAGGTGGGTCAGCGTGCAGATCCCCGTTCACCCTGTCACAGTCACTCTGAGGGAGCCTTCCCAGGAACTCCACTGTGACTGCTGTTTGGGACTTGACCTTCCAGATGGCCATGGAGGCTAGAGGGGAGAAGGGCGCAACATAGTGGTCGCTGCCAGCAACCCCGCCGGTGCTCTTGCCTCCCTGACTCTGCAGGGCTCATGGTGAGTACACAAAGCAAGGGGCCAAAAGCTCAGGCCAAAACCCCACACTAGACCGAGGGCTAACACCTCTGTTAGCGAAGGAGGCCTGGGCAGGAAAGTAAGTTACGGGGTGGTTAGGCAGTTAGCCACTGTCCAGCATGTGCTCAGTCCTGGGGTGGGAGAGCTCTATGGGGGTGGTGTTGAGGGCAGCAGGGTCTGGCTGCCCTGGGTCTCTGGCTGCCTGCCAGGGTCTGTCTGCTCACTGGCTCACTTGGTGCTGTTCATACTAATTAGCCGCAGGCACACGGCAATGTCGAATCATTTAATCAACAGAGTGGCATCCATCCATGGGGCTCTTGTCCATGCCTGGGAAACCTTGTCTAGTCCTAGATTAGGTTCCCTCTCATTCAGGGGGGCCTCAGTCAGGTCACCTGGCCTGTCCCACTGTCCCTGCTCCTCAGGAAGTCAGGTGGCTTCAGCAGCTACAGCTACAACAGGAGGGGGGATGCTTATCTCACTAGAAAGGGGTAAGGACAGTGTGGTCAGTGGGTTGGAACAGTGTCCAAGATATGGTGGGGCCTTTCCTGAAGGCTCCCACAAGCTTTTATTGTGGTCGCTGCCTATTGGCCTCCAGGAAGGCTGACACCCGAGTAAATAATGCATTGTGTATGCTCCTAAGGGACAGCTGACAGGGGCAGCTTGAACTAGGGTGCGTGCTGAGAATGCCAATGACCACCAGGGGAACATGTCAGTAGCCAAGACATGGGCATAGGCACCTCGGTGCAGACCTGTGTCTGCCTAGTAAGGAGCGTTCTGTCTGAGTCACTGCTCTCTTGCTTCTTGCTCCATTCAAAATGCCCAAGAAGAGAGACCCCTGATACCCAAATCCTCATCACTTCATCATTGTTGGCTGAGGCAAAGGCTGTGTCCATGTTCTCTCCTGACACCAGCAAGGTTACCTGTTTCAGGCACTGGCAGCTCTCAAAGGAGAACAGCCTGGGCTCAGGGGTCCTTTGGCTTCTGACTCTGTCTCCTACTGCCCCCAGGTGCCACACCCAACATGGCTGTCAGCCCTAAGTTGGAATGGTCTGTGGCTTTCGTTCTCAAATGCAGGATATTTGCAGAATGGAAACCTGCCCTTGGCAGATGATAGGTAAACTGATTGGTGCTTCAGAAGGCATGGGTGGCTGCCTAGCTCAGCCCTGCCTCTTCCAACTCCTTACAAGCCCCCAGCTCTCACCCACCCTCATCTCCTTACGCTAGAAGTGCCCACCCTCTGCCCCCTTCTGCCTCCATGTGCAGGACTCACAGCAGTTGCCAACAGCCTTGTGGAGATCTCTGTTCCACACAAGGGCCATGCCAGACTTTAGCAGCCCAAGGCTGCCCATTCACGAGCCCACACTGTAAATGCCTCCCTGGCAACTTGGCCTGGAGCCTGTGGACTTTTAGACGCTTTCTTACTGTCAACTGATAGTTCACAGATGAAAAGTATCTGAGAAACAGACACAGTACGGGGAGGCCCCACCTGAGGTGCTGTTCCTTCTGTATCTCCTCAGGCTGTGGAGCGGGTCCTGGGTGATTCACCTGGGACCCAGAGACAGAAGGGTCAGTGGCTCTGAGACTGCTTGGCCTTGGCTGAGGCACCATAGCTACCTGCATCGTGCCCACTACAACCTCTCCAACACATGTCTAGCAGAGAGCCACCTTCCTTCTCTGGGGCTTATGGCACAGCTAGTGGTCTTCTGAACCATGTACCAGAGCTTAAAAGAGTACTGGATTCGAGCTTCCTTTACTTAGGCCACGTCATGCTCTTCTTCCTAAACATTAGCCCTGTCTGAGTCTCCCTGTGACCAAGTCCAATATGTGAAGCTGAGGCCATCCTTCTCAGGGCATCTGTGTCACGGCGGATGACACACTCTGAGGCAAACTAGCTTGTTTCCACAGTAGGCACCGCTGTTTGGTTCCAGCAGACACCCAGACATGGATGGCTTTGCCCTCTGTCACCTGTGATTCTCACAGTTAGCACCAAGAAAGCACACCCTCAGAGAGAACAAAGTGGTGCCTGTGAATGACAGGGAGGGTTGTTCAGCCTCTGCCTTTTCTCTGCTGGTCCTTGAGAGCATCCGAATTTGGTGGAATAACTGAGGCACTTTCCACTTGCATAGCTCTCATTTTCTGGCAACTAGGGATGGGGAACTAAACAAGATAGACTGACGTGATAGACATGTTCTGCTGTGGTGTGGGACGGGGTGTTGTGGGTGTGTGATACAGATTAGTGTGGTACAGAACACGGGATGTAGAGTGAGGTGGGGTCAGGTAGGGGGTGTGGGGTGTGGTGGCACAGAATATGTGCTGTAGAATTACAGAATAAGATGGTGGAGTATGTAATGTGTGGTGTGGAGTATACGGTGTACGTGTGAGGTATGGAATGGGCAGTGTGGGGTGTGTTGTAGGCGTGTGGAGTGTGCGGTTCGGGATGTGTGTTGTGGGATGCATGGCATAGGAGGTGTGGTGGGGGATGTGTAGTGTGGGGTGTGTGTTGTAGGTGTGTGGTGTGGAATGAGTGATGGAGAAGTACGGTGTTGGATGTGTGTTGCATACATGAGGTGTTTGATGGTGTGGTGTGGGATTTCGGTAAAGATGTACAGTGTGGGATGTGGGTGCAGAATATGTAGTGTGCGTGAGTGTTTCAGGGTGGCATGGAGTGGGTTGTATGGTACAGAATGGTTTGATATAAAATGCATGGTATGGGATGTGTGCTATAGACTAGGGTGCTGTGGAATGTATGGTATGTGGTTGGGATGTGTGCTGTGGGATGTATGATACAGGTGTGCAGTGTGGGGTGCGTGTTGTTCAGTGGGATGGTATGGGTGGATGGTACAGAATGGTGTCACATGAAGTGTGTGGTCTGGGATGGGTGGATGGGGTGTTCGGTGTGGAATGCATGGTGCAGGGTGTGTGATACCCAGCTGGGAGTGGTGGGTCATACCGATCATCTCAAAATCCAAGAGGCTGAGGCAAGAAAATGGACATGTGTCTGAGGCCAGCCTGGGCTACATGGCAAGTCCTTGTCCCAAAAGCTAAAGGACGGTGTGGTATACAGTGTTATTGAACGAGATGGTGGTCATTCAGATGGCGCGTAGAATTGCGTGGAGTAGATGGCAAGAAGGGAAATGGCCACTTATGATCCGCTCTTGTATGCTGGGGTATTGTGGAGTTACACCATGTGGCATAACATAAGATAGAACTGTGTTGGGGGGGTTAGTGTGGAATGCGTGGTGAGGAATGTGGAGTTGTGTAACATGGGCTTGCGTGGAACGGGATGACACAGTGTGGTTCATGGTGACATGCCTTGGCATAGCACGGTTTAGGATGGACTGGAATAAAACAGCATCGAGTAGGGCGGGAAGGATTAAGATGGCACCGGGTTGGTGGGGCGTTCTGGAACGGCATGGCGACGAAACCTGTGGCTGGGATACGGTGGTTAGTGTGCTGCTGGATGGGGTAGTTGTGGGATGACAGTGCCGAGTACTGTGGTGTGGAAACGTGTGATACAGGTTAGTGTGGTGTGGGGTGGCGTGGTGTGGAATGCTGCCGTGTGATGTTGGCTCCTGGCTTCCTGTAATTTGAGTCTAGCTGATCAGGCGCTGCTCTTGTGTGTTGGTTGTGACAACGCTGTAGCTTTGTGTTGCTCTGAGCACTATAAACAGCAGTAGCAACCATGGTGGTTGAAGCTCTCACAGAGAACCCTGTTATCCCTCACTGGCTGTGGCCCTAGGCTTACCTCACTGGATTGTCCTTAGCCACAATTGACAGGGACACAAGGCCCCACCTAGCCACTGCTTGGGGTCAAAGATCCCGAAACATGATATGTTTGCAACACCCTTTGTGTCTGCTATCTACGTTCAAAAAAAGACAGGAGAGGAGACTAAAGACCCACAAAAGCCTAAAGAACTGAGTTCGATCCCCAGAGCCACATAAAAGTGAAAGGAGAGAATCGACCTCACAAAATTGTTCTCTGGCCTCCTGGCAGGATCCATGGCATTCGCTTACCCCACCCACCCATCCTCATGCACACACACGCTGATAATAATCAATTAAATCAAAAAGGTATACTTTAAAATACCAAAGGCACTGGAGAGATATATAAAGGGTAAGGCCTCAACCCCTGGTTCTGCCGCTCTATGGAACCCAGACAACCCCCAAGGCACAGGGCGGGAGGGGGAGGGAGGAGGCACTTTCTGGTGCGCAGCAAAAGCTTTTGCTCTGGGACCATGGGTGAGGGGACTTCTTTAGCCCTAAGCTAGGAAGAGTATGAATCCAAATGTGGTGGGTTCATTTCAACCTGGTCGAGCTGTGGCATTTGGGAGCAGGCAAATGGCCTAGCTCTGCCTTTACATTTACAGGCAGGTGGAAGGTTGCTGTGTTGATGAGTGGCTCAGAGCTTCTGCTTACAAGGTGTGTTGCGTTTGTGTGTGTGTGTGTGTGTGTGTGTGTTATTGTTATTGTTATTTTCTGCTTTTGATTTTTGTTTTATTTGGTTTGGTTTGTTTTTCTTTCTGTTCATTCCAAGGTCTAAATGCCTAGAAACGTCTCAGAGCTACCTCTCTGTCAGATAGAGCTTTTCTGATTTCAACATTCCCCTCAACTATCCACACTAAGAAGCCAACTACCAGCCCAGAAGGAAATCTCCATAACACTCTTCAAAATGCCTTTCTTCAAATCTCTTCATGATTTCACCACCCCATGTATCTCTCTAAAAAGAAAATCACAGCAAACCGTATTCATGTAACATCCAGCTGGTGTTTTGAGCAACTGAGTGACTTACCTTCTGCTTTTCCCATGGAAGGCTGATCAATCAATAAGATCCAGTTATCACTGAAAAGACAGGCAAGGAAATGCATCGGGCTCTATCGAAACCAGTCTGGATTGGCACAGAACCAGAGAAGCAAACAGCACTGAGAAGAACAAGAAGAGTAACCATGCCGAGCACAGTGACTCAACGTTGGTGATTCCAGCACTTGAGAAGCTGAGGCAGCTACAGAGTGAGACCCTGTCACAAAACAAAACCAAACAAAACCACAGATGGAGACGAGGAAGACTACCCAGAAAGACTAAGTGGAAGGAAGAACCAAGGCTGAGGAGATGACTCAGTGGGTAAGAAAACTTGCTGTGCAAACACAAGAGCCATAGTTCAAACCCATCACTCATCAGGCATGTCCGCATGCTCCTGTAACCTCAACCAAGGCAGGAGGATTGTCAGAGCTAGCTGACCATGGGGCTAGCTCCAGTTTCAGTGAGAGACGGTCTCAAAGGAATAAGGCAGAAAGTGGAGGAGCAGCCTCCTCTGGCTTCTGCACACATACTTCATGTACATGTATGCATACAACACACGCATACACCACAACACACGCTCACACATAGAGCCACAAATAAATAAATAAAAAGGAGGGAAGGAAAGAAGAGAGTAAGGAAGGAGGGAGGGAAGGAGAGAATGAAACCAAAGAGGAACCAGAAAGACCCACTTGCTCCCTCTATTCAAAGTTGCCAGGTCAGAGAGCAATGTGCCTTGACTCCTTCCATTGGCAGAACAAGCCAAAACATCAACTAACATAAAATTAACATGTGAAAGGAAGCCATGGCTTAAGACATGTTAGGGCAGAAGTCTTAGTCACTGTTCTATTGCTGGGAAAAGACACCATATCCAAAGCAATGCACTGGGGGCTGGCTTACAGTTCATCATGGCGGGGAATGTGACAACAGGCAAGCCTGGCTAAGAGCTGCATCCTGATCCATGGGAGACACTGGGCTTGGCATGGGATTTTGAAACCTCAAAGCCCAGCCCATGACATACTTCCTTCAGTA
The DNA here is from genome assembly GCA_028658305.1 of Pachyuromys duprasi. Taxonomy (NCBI): domain Eukaryota; kingdom Metazoa; phylum Chordata; class Mammalia; order Rodentia; family Muridae; genus Pachyuromys; species Pachyuromys duprasi. The sequence continues at coordinate 16,347,146 of CM053762.1, forward strand.
AGGCCATACCTCCTAATCTTTCTAATCCTTTCAAATATGCCTCTTTCTGGTGACTAAATATTCATGATCCTGTGGGGGCCACTGTTATTCAAAGCACCATAGTGGGGATATTTATGGGACCATTGGCTGAGCAGCCAGCTTTACGGGGGGGAAAAGGACTCTTGAATTTTCCAGGGGGTAGAGACATGTCCAAATTGGCTTCTGAAACAATCATTCCACCCTGCAGGCAACACAAGCAGTCTGTCACCTGGAGTTTAGATGACTAGGGGCAGCCTTTATCTCCCACTGAAATTCGCCCTGCTTCTGGGAGTTCTCTGAGATGGCCCTTCCTCCCCGTTACTGAATCTACAAGTTCTTTTCCTGCTTACTGCTGATAGCATCACCCAACAGTTCTGGGGAGTAAGTAGGAATGAGGTCTGTAGTCAATGAGCAGAAAAGGGGAACAGCTCTGGAGGCCCCCCGGCATGCTCTCGAGTGTGGGTTTTCACTAGGTCTGCACTCTGACAGCTCAGTGTTCGTCCTCTCATCAGAGAATGGAGGAGGCTTCCAGGCATCGGGGCGCCACCTCCCTTCTCCCCTGACTTGGTTCTGTTCGGATCTGTGACAGCGCAGTGGGTGTGTCTGTATCACTGTAATGAGATGACAATGAGCTCAGCCACCTCTGGAGTGTCAACATGACCTCCACATCAAACCTCACTGACGTGGAGTTCCTGTGGAACATGTGTGGTAACTGGGTAGCCGGCAGCCAGGAGAGTGTGGTTATCAGCGTGGTAGCTGTAGTTTGTGGGGGCAAGTGACAGCTGGCTGGACAACAGGCTTTGGTCATTTGAGAGCTCTTATGTGGTGACCTGGGAGCCAAGCCCTGCTCACCATCGCTGCTCTGAAGAATGCTCTGGCTCCACAGCTACAGAGGGACTCTCCTCAAATCGGAGAGCTTTTGCCTGACCCCATGTCAGATCACTGGAATCTTGCCAAAGGAACATTTGCACAGTAGACTCCTTGAGAGGAACTTGCCCATGTGTGAACTTTAAAATATGAAATGCATCTCCATTTTGCATTGCCTACTTTGAATTTTAAATGTCACCTCTAAAAATGCAGAAAGGCACACTGCTCATCATTCTGATACAAATAAGCTGGAAGCCAAACCAAACCCCCGTTTCTTACCAAGCTCGTCGGTCATTCCCTTGGTCATCCTGTCCCTAGTCTCTGAAGTCTGTCTTCACATAGGTGACTACACTCCCTCCAATCCTGATCCCCAAGCTTACAGAGCCACCAAAGGGTTAGAGGCACCCCCCTATAAATATCCAGCTGAGAATGAGCCCCTCAGCCCAAGGCTGTGTGACACTGTGTGACAGCATCCTAATATATATATCCCTGCACAGAAAGCTGGCTCTCTGATCATTCTGCCTGCTACATGAAAACAATTCTCCTTTCTTTTTCCCTCCAAGACAGGGTTTCTCTGTGTAACAGAGCCCTGGCTGACCTGGACTTGGTTTGTATACCAGGCTAGCCTTGAACTAACAGAGATTCCCCCTGCCTCTGCCTCCCAAGTGCTGGGATCAAAAGCGTATGCTGCCACACCCAGCTTACAGTTCTACTTTCTTATTTGGCCCCCCATGAGGTTTTGTTATATGAATTCAAGCCGTAGGTAGGAGTATCCAAATTTGGCTGTTCCTCTAGGGCCTGGGGATGAGAAAATGGAACACTGTTCCCAACTCAGAACATCAGAGACACTGCAGCCCTGCTCTGGTTATAGCTGAGCCCTCTGCCCTCTGTGGCTGTCCCCAGATCTTTCCATCACAAGAGCCTGATGCCATCAGGAACGCAAGTCCCTGTGACACCCTCATACCCCATATACACTGCAACAGTGACCATGAGGAGGGCCATGGAAGACTTGAAAGTCACAGGCCTTCGCTCTAGAGTTTTAATTCCAGGAAAGGGGCATAAATGTAAGAAAAGGACTGTGTACTTGGAAGCTCACTTGCACTTTTGCTCTGATGCTCGCCCTCTCTCTTATTTGCTCTCATATTCTCTCTCTCTCTTCCTCTCCCTCTCCTCTCTCCTTTCTCCCTCTTTCTCTCCTTTCTCCCTCTTCTCTCTCTCTCTCTCTCTCTCTCTCTCTCTCTCTCTCTCTCTCTCTCTCTCTCTCTGTGTGTGTGTGTTTGTGTGTGCGCCTTCCCCTCACTAGCAACAATGGTCAAAATCCTAAGATTCCCATGAAGAAACCCATGTGCAAAGGAACGTGGAGATACCACTTGGGCACAGTTGATCCCGTAGTTCTTAGAGCTCCATGGGGCACTCCACCTCCCAGCAGCACAGGCTCATCAGGTGCGTGGGTATCCTGATCTCACCAGGAAGCATTCTCTCCATGACTCAGGAATTGGCTTCTGTCTGACAGGAAGCAGCTGAGCTGAGACAAACTGAATAATGGCCTTGATGCTCACAGGGGCCACAGAGTGTCCTCTGTCACCCCATAGCAAATTCCCTGCAGCCAGATGTGAACGAAGGACATGTGAGCTCCCACGCAGATCGAGTGTCCTGGAGGCGGAAGGGTCTGAGATCTTCCACTTAGCACACTACAGGAAGCATCTGAGCTTTTGAAGTCAGAGGCACTCAGGATATCTCAGAGGCAGGGTCTCTCTGTGTAGCCTTGGCTGTCCTGAACTTGCTTTGTAGACTGGACTGGAACTCACAAAGATATGCCTGCCTCCGCCTTCCTGAGTGAAGGGATTACAGGCATGCACCACCGCGCCCAGCTTCACTCAGGAGATTTTTAAAAAATAATTATTTGCTTTTGTTTTATGTGCATTAGTGTGAAGATGTCAGATCCCTGGAGTTACAGACTGTTATGAGCTTCCATGTGGGTGCTGGGAATTGAACCTGAGTCTTCTTTGGTGGTCTCTGGCCATGTTCCTAAAAATACCTATGGACAAATGTCCTAAGTGTGGTACATAACTGAGCTGAGCCTCCAAACTAGGTTCTGGATGTCCAGGAAAAAAGGACCGGTTGAGGACACACTCCTTGGGGTAACAGTACGCTCATCCCCTTCAGCAACTCCCTGTCCATTGCAGGAGCCTTGTCCTCTCTCAGGCATAGGCTCCTGCAATTGTTGCCTGGCCAGCACTTCTTGGAGCAAAGATGTGATAGGGCATTCTTCCTTAGCTGGGCCACCCCGAAGATATCCAGACTGCAGATTTCCCTTCTGAGGGCCTTGGGCCAAGTGTGGGAAGTTTCTTGGTCAGGAGATAGGATGTGAGGGTCCCCAGTAGAGGGCAGTAAATGTACCTGCACTAGGGTTAACTTTATGACATCTCATTAGGAAATCACAACCTGGGATAGACGCAGGCTATATGGCACTCTATCCCTTGAGCCCCATGTCTTCCAGAGAGTTGTCCATGTGCTACCCATGTCCACACCTACCCCTCAGACTTCTGCCCTGCACCAGCTATGGCCCAGAAGTGTGATGGGCATTAGGACACTGTGGGTACTATCTCTGGCTGTCCACTGACCAGGTGTCTCTTCAAGGTCTAGCAGTGACTTGACTCCCATGCCCCAAACACAATGGCAAAGACACCCACCCCAGGCCCCCAGGGATTTTTAACCCAGACATCCATTTCTCTGTGTTGACCTACCCCAGGAAATCAATGCTTTCATTTGACCTGTGACCTTGAAACCTTTCCTCCAGTTCTGATACACAGTAAAGTGGGAAAAGCCAGAAAAAGTCCTGAAGCCATACCTATTGTTCATAACAACTTTTCTTTCTCCATCTGCTCAGGTTCATGCTGCTAAGACCTGCTGAAATATGGTGGAGAGTCCCCCAGGGAGCCATTTAAAAGCATTATGTCAATGAGTGTGGGGTGCAGAAGTGGGTTGGGAGGCTGAATGTTCTATAGCTTCTCTGAAGGCAGCAGGCACACATGCAGTGAAAGCTGGTGCCTGCCCACCTGCCCTGCACCAGTGACATGGATAGAAAGAAGGCTGGGGGCCTATGTGGGCACTGGGGAAATGCTACCTCTGAGAGCTGCTCTCAGTCATGGGAAGATGCTCTCAGCTGAGCAGCCCTGGGCAGACACCGACCCCAGGTGGGCTCCTGGGATACTATGCCCTACACCCTGCATGAGTAGCCACAGAACAGAGTCCCTCACTGCTACCAGCCTGACCCCTCCTGGGCCACCTGAAAAATCACATAAAGAATCCTGGCCACCCAATAGTAAGGAGAATGGGGATATCTCCGACAGACTATGTTGCCTGATTTTTTTATCGCTTCCCCCTGACGGGACTTCCCTACCAAGCCACAAGGGAGGAAGACAAACTCAGTCCTCATGTGAACAGATGAGCTTGGGTGTCTGAGTAGGGGGGGCTCCCCTATTCTAAGCAATAGGGGAGAGGGGATGGAGGAGGGAGGGTGAGACTGGGAAGAGAGGAGGGAGGGGCCTATGACCAAGACGTAAATTGAATTAATTAATTAATTTTTAAAAAGAAGAATCCTGGTCCTATCAGTCACTCAAGTCTCTGCTTCCTTTCCAGGATTTAAAGACTGTCCTCTCCCTGCCCCAGTACCCAGGGGAGTTCCTGCACCCCGTGGTGTACGCCTGCACAGCGGTCATGCTCCTGTGCCTCCTTGCCTCCGTCATCACCTATATCCTGCATCAGAGGTAAGGAAGCCCACCCCAACCTACCCAGAACAGTGGCCCCAAGGACACAGTGCTATAGAAAACACAATCCTATTATTTCTTTATTTATATTTTATGTGTATGAGTATTGTGCCTACATGTATGTATGTGCTCTGTTTATGTGCCTGGTGCCCAAGGAAGCCAGTAGAGGGTGCCTGGTCCCCTATAACTGGAGTTAAGGATGCTTATAAGCCACCATGCGGATGCTGAAAAACAAACCAGAGTCCTCCGAAAAAAAGCAAGTGCCCTTAATGGCTGAGCCGTCTCTCTAGCCCTTACTGGCCCTTCTTAACATCAGCCTCTGTGTTCTTGTAAAACTGTGTGAAATAAATCTGTCCCAAAATGGAAGCCAGTAGGTTCCAGTATCCTAAGAGACCATGGTCAGGCTTACAGAGTCCTTGACGTCCCTCTCTGTGACTTTTTAATCTAAGGAAGGCCTTCTAGACAGAGGTCTACTTCTGAGCTTGTTTCTGGGAATGGGGACATGTGTGTGTTGCTGTGTGCTTGAATCCCTAGAAGACACACTAGGATATAGGAGGAGGAGATCCCAGGCATTGTCACAGCCAAACCCATAATCAAAATTACAAGCCATACTTAGGCCTGGGCTATAGGCAGTCACAAGCAGAGGCTTGGTATGTCAAGACCACTGTTATAAGAGAGGATTGGCCCAAACTGTTCTTAGTTTATTTTAGCAACTCTAACAACTTACCACAGAGTGGCTGGTTAATACTAATGGCTAGAATAGAAATTGTTTCTTTATTAGTTCTAGAAATTGGAAGTCAAGAGTGAGGGTACTGAGTAGGTTTCATGTCTGATTAGAACTCATGTCTTCATTCATGGATGGCTATCTATCTATCTATCTATCTATCTATCTATCTATCTATCTATCTCTCAGTCCTCCAGTGGTATAAAGAGAAGAGCAAACCTTAGGGATCTCTTTGATAAGGGCACTAAACTCTGCCCCAACATCCACTTCCTAATACCATCATGCTGACCATTAAGTCTCAACAGAGATTTTGAGAAGCACACCCAGAACACAGAAGCTGTAAGAGGAGACATAGACAGGTCATGATGCAGTTAGAGCCATAAGCTGAGCAATGCTGGTCCTGCCCTAACTGGCTAGGCTGAGCCTAGACATGCTGGTGACCGTGGACCAAAGGCAATCAAACTTTCAGTCACACAAACTGGCCTTCTCTATGTATCAGGCATCTACTCAGAGAGAGAAGAAGCTGTCTCAGAAACTAGGAGCTTGACTTCCCCCTCTGAGACCCTAGACAACCCAGTCCCTGTAATATGGATAGAAACTCTACAGAGACGTTTCCAAGCATTGCACCTGTGGAAACCTGCAGAGGTGGACAAGGCCCAGTTGTCTATCTTTCTCACAGTCTGGTCCTTTGGATGGGCTGCTCCCAGTCCTACCAAGAGCCTACTCTTCCCACCGCGGACAAGCGTGGTATTTCCAGGCTCTTCTCTGACCCAGTGGTTTTTAATGTGGAATCTTTGTTTTCCACAGTGCCATCCGAATAAGCCGGAAAGGCCGGCATGCACTCCTCAACTTCTGCTTCCACGCAGCTCTGACCTTCACCGTGTTTGCTGGCGGCATCAATCGCACCAAACACCCCATCCTGTGCCAAGCGGTGAGTGCTGCCGTCCCTGTGTGCTAAAAAACAAAAGTGTGCTTGCCAGCTTCCTCATCACAGTAGAGATATATGCTAATTTGCTTATAAAGTAATACCGTAGTGTTTGCTCAGCTGTTGCTCCCAAAGGGAAGAGTGAGGTTTCTATACTGGGTCTCCATTATGTAATCCTACTCCATCTGAAGCAGGGTGTTTCGTCCAACATTTGGCCATTTGAAATAATTTTATATTTTCACTAGAGCAGCTTGTCTAAGGACTAGTGGACCACATACCCAGATAGCTACTGCCCAGCAAATGGTGATCTTCACAAGAATGGGGACATGATGTCCCTTCCAAAGACCAGTGCATGAGGCAGGGCCCTGGGATGGGCTGAGTGAGACCTTCCAGTGCTGACCTCATCTTGCCAGCAGATCTGTCAGCCATAGGCAGAAGAGGTTCTATCCCACATGAAACAGGCAGAGCACCCCGGCATCTCTGCTCTCTCCTAGGGAAAGGGGAGCTTTGAAACAATAATCATGGAAAAGAACAGTATAAGCCACAAGGCAGATCATCTTCACACATGGGGCCTGGTTTGACTGGCTTAAACCAGGAAATAGAAGTCACCTGTGGCCCACAGCTGAGATGATGCTAGAGAGACCCCTTTCAAAGCCAAGCCTAGTACTGTCCTTTTGAGTTGTGGCTCTGGGTCACGGAGACTGTGTTTGTCCTTCTCCACAGATAAGCTCTATAAGTAAGGCCAGGCAGGGACACAAGGACCCAGAGCAACTTACCAAAAACCTTGGTGGTTTCTGTCATTTCATAGCCAACAACTTTCCAGCACCATGGGTCCTTGGGTATCCCTAACTGTAGCAAAGTCAGCAAATAGCTATTGGCAGCTGCAGAAATGACCCCAGCCAACCTGAGGACTGCTTGACCTACATTAATGACAAGTGACACTTTAACACTTCTCCGGCATCTCCCATGACCTGTCCTCCTGCATGGGTAGCTAGCCGTAGGCAAGGCTTAGCCTGAAGATCAATGGGTAAAAGACTGTTCCCAGAACCGCCTAGCTAAAAGAACACACCCTCCTTCCTTCCTGGTCCTACCCAGACCCACCCAGCTCAGGCAGGCTTAAACTGACCCGGCCACCGTTACTTTGTTTCCCTACACTGATGCCATTTGAGGCCCAGAGTGTTCCGTGAGTATGATGCCCACACCTCAAAGACACAACTCATGCTCTGGACCCCTGAGCACCAAATGTACATGACCATGTGACATACCCAACCCCAGGAAGCCAGGTCATTACCCTAACCCTGGGCCAGACAAGCAGAAGAGGTGGTACCGCACACCTGAATGGAAGGGAGAGAAGACAGTTTCCTCCATCACTGCCTCTGTTAAGCTGGAAACAGCCACAGTGAGATCTAGGAAATCCCACTCACTCCTGCTATAAAGGCCTGCCCAGAAGCCATGGAAAAGGCAATTGAGTGGGTCGTTATCTTTATGTCTTCACTCTGCCACCAAGTGCTGCGCAGCTGAGGTCTGCTGGCCACACACACAGTCATTGGGATCATCTTAGCGCCTCCATGAAATCCAACAGTGGCCCCAGGCTCAGGCCAGCCCCATGAAGCCCCAGGGAGCCAGGTACCCATGGCATTCCAGAATTCCACTGGGGCAGGACCTGGAAGAGAGGTTTGGTAGGTGGGAACAAATGGGCCTGGAAATATCCTCTGAGCTAAGATCTGTAAGGGTCATGTTCAGATGCAAATGCCTTAGTGACAACGCTGGAACTCCTGAGGGACTCCTGATGATGGACAAGTCCCTGCGTACTAGAGTAGGGTGGCCTGCAGCAAACAGACACCTCCTGGTCTCCTGGGCTTTCCCTGAAATGGCCAGCCTCTATTCATCCCTCTCTTGGCAACACACCTGCCAGGCACAGGCAATGTCAGGGGAGTGGAACCGGTGGAAACACATCTTGCCAGGCTATGTTGGGGGAAGCAGACTAAAGGCCAAAACAGCCACAAAGCAGGTGAGGTTTTGGAGACACTGAACTGCTGCAAGGGCAGGAAAGTGGGCAGGGGGAGAACGAGGATAAATAAGAACTAAAGGGTAGGGGGTAAAGTTCCCACAAAGCACCCCAGGTGACAACCTCCACCACACCAGGACATTTTTCAATATCTCCGTGCCTATAAGCAGAAGTGAGGGTGTCTATCGCTTCTGAGGCCTCCCTGAGCCAGAGGCCAGGCTGGTTTTAACCAGCAGCGTGTCAGGTCAGAAGCTAGCCCGGCTCACTCAGCACAACTGCTAAGAGGGAGATACCTGAGGGGAGCGGGCTGGATGTGTCCCCACTTTGACTAGCAACCAGGTGACTGAGTACGGGAGTCCCAGCCCCTCCCCATCCAAGCTCAGCATCATCACAGAACAACCAGGAGAAGTGGTCCAGAGCTCTGGATGGCTGGCACGAACAGACAGTTGTCATGGCAACAGAAAGATGACCGTGAGTCTCATTAAAGTACTAAGTGACATCATAAACAAAGCAGACGGCTGCCGTTAGTCCCACATAATGAATGTGCGTCAGCGCTGGCCCTGGGTCCGGAAGCAAAGGAGGGTGTCCTGGCGGCTTCTTCCTTTCAATAGCACACGCTGTCTGGAAGCCAAGCGGCATCCCTTGACCTCCCTACGCATTCTGCCTCAAGTTGGTGTTGAAGAGACAAAGCCTGCCTTTGTACACCTTCTCCTGCTCCCTGATCATACAGCCTGGATGAGACTCCGCTTAAGGGAGGAAACAGACAGTCCTCCTCTCCCTCTCTCCTCCTAGTGGTGCTTCCACCCACCTCAAGGCCCTGGACCAATGTCTCAAGGCCCAAAGTCAGGAGCCCCTCTGAGGGTGGGTCTGACGTTTCCGTTTGTGTATGGCAACGACAGCCACACTGCAGACCTTCTTTCAAGCTGTGGCTGCCTTCCCCTTTTCTGTTTGCCTTTGCACTGAACTCTTAGATGACAGACAGTTCTTGCCACCGAGGTTCAGGACCTCCTACTCTCATCCAGGAGAGGTGAGCCCAGTGTGGCTGGGGTATCCAAGTGGCCCATCTTACCTGAGCAGCAGCAAAGCCAAGGAAAGGCTGAACTCGAACATGCTGCGCTATAACTACAAAGCCGTCTGAAACTATACACAGTTCTTCGATATCTCTAACCCCCACCCCACCCCAAATCCTCGTCAATTATTACAGCGTTTGCCCATCAGTAAAAATTGAACTCTGGATTTGATAAATCATTATAATGGCACGATGTTAGCTTTATTCAGGAAATCTCTGTATTCCTTAAACATTTATGTCCCTTCCGATTATAGCAATATTTTACTTGTCATTTCAAAATGTCAGGTTAGTAGCTCAAAGGTAGCCTTATTTTATGGAATCAGATGGAGATGAAGCAGTGCAGAATGCGTAATTAGCTAGCGTCAAAGTGCTGGCTGGGACCAGCTCTGGCGGCTGTTTCCATAGCAATGAGTCACTGTGACGTGAAAGGGTGGGTTATCAGAGACTCATCCCTGAGGTGCCTTTCCTTAAATTCAATGCCACGGTGAATGCATGTTGGGAGCCTTGCTGCGAAGCTGTGCCTGCCTTCCACTCAGGGTGCCCAGAGTGGGGCCAGGGTTCACAGGTAGGTGTGTGCACCAGAGCCCATACATCAGGATGGCACAGACATCCTGCAGAGGATGGGGGGAACCAGTATGCAAACCCTCAAGCTTCCCACAGGCTCATACACACACACACACACACACACACACAGGGCAAATAGTTGCCCCTGACACATTACCTACCTGTCCCCCTGCTGGTCTCACTTTTTTTTTATTGTCCCTAAAGAGTTGCAGAGTAGCTGCCAGGGTTCAGCACACTCACAGCCCAGAGAGTTTGGGCTGCACACAAGGAGTCTGCTGTGCTGGGGCAGGTGGCTGGAGGAGGTGGCTGGCTGACATTCTCCCCTCCCAGGTGGGCATTGCACTGCACTATTCTACGCTTTCTACCATGCTGTGGATCGGGGTGACTGCCAGGAACATCTACAAACAGGTGACCAAGAAGGCCCTGCCATGCCCAGGTGCGGACCAGCCACCGTACGCCAAGCAGCCCTTGCTCAGGTATCCGAGAATGCTCACGGGCCCCTCCACCACCTGAGCCCATGAAACCCATGGGCCTGGACATACCGCTTACATTTTCTGCAAACCTTCCTCACCAGGCTCCAGGCCTGCATACGTGTCCTAGGGGCTGGACAGATCTAGGAGGTGGCATAGTAAAGATGGGGATGGGCGTGAGGGGTCTGGGGTCAGGAATTGGGAGGCACTGTGCTAAAGAGGGGAACCAGGAGTAGCATGGGAGAGTAGAGCAAAGTCCTGGGGTAAGATGGGTTCAGCCATGGGGGTGAGGCTAATATAGGGACAGAGACCTAAGGTAGGCCTGGGGAAACTTGAAGGACAGAACACTACCCACGGCATCTCTGGCTGGAGCGTGGCTAGTCTGTGTCCCTATATTGCATGGGCCACTGAGCTGCCAAGTTCCTGGTAGAAGGCCCTCATGCACCCTGGGGTAAACACATCTGGCAACTGGGCAATTGTGGCTTTGGTTTACTTCCTGGTCTTGGTGACACTGAGGCACCTGCCTTTAGCTAATAGAAAACCTTTGCACATTCTAGCACTAACTTCATGGTCAAGGTGCACTGGCCTGTTGGGAAAGGAGGCTCTGCTCAAGCTATGTCTACTACACCCCTCTCCTCAGAGAGAATTCTCAGCAGACTTGGAACCATGGGCCTTCTGGCACCGTGGAAACAGCCCTTGAGGGCAAAGGCAGGGAGACGGATGCTTCTGTCTCTCTGGGGTCAGAGGCAGAGAAAGCACAGAACTACCCCATCTAGGAAGTGGCAGGGGCCGTCCCACTTCCCTTGGAAAACAGCTGTGCTGCAAAGCAATTGAAAGTCACTTTAGATGAGAATATGACTCTAACCATAGTAGACAGCAGTCGGCAACAGTAGCCCCATGGCTTTGTCGCTTGCTCAAGACCAATGCTACAGTCGGCAAAATCCAGACTCAGAGTAGCTTGCCTGGGAGGCCCTGGCATTGGCACCACCCTAAATGAAGCAGGCCTTGCCTGTCCTGTAGGCCACTGAGGTTCCACAAGCCTAAAGGTCCTGTCAGGACCGGATGGTGCTAGAACAACCCACGGACCTAAGACCCTAGGTCCCTAGCATGTCTGACTCTTCCAGACTCCCCCAGCCCCTTCCCTCCTGGCTAGCTGTGGACTTGGTATACATACCTTGCTATACATACTCCCTCTAGGTGCACACCATGTATATACATATGTAGGTGTATGCCCTCTGCATACAATTGGGAGCACCCATCCCACAGCTACATAACCCCTGTAGATGCATGCAGTCTATCCATGCATTTGTGTGGCCTCTGCAGATTCACACTCTCTGCAGGATAATGTCATTTGGAGGTGCAGATTCAGGGATTACAAGGGGTGTCATTCTCCACTAAGGGCCTGCTTCCCTCTGGCTGATTTCTGGCTTGACCTGAGGCTGGGAAGTGGCTAAAGAGAAGGAAGCAGGGAGCTTTTCATCTCAGACCCCATGGTGGGCCCTCTGACACTTGATCTTGATTGTTAATATGACTGACCTGAGAGAGTCCTGAGACCAGAAAAATACATCTGTGTGTGTCTATGAGGACAATTCCAGAGATGACTGCGTAGATGATGCAGGAAAAGCCCGCCTTGAATCTGAGCAGCAGCATCCAATTAGGCTGGGGCCCAAGTGGAATACAATGAGGAAAGGAGGACCCCAGACAGCATGTACAGATCTCATATTTCCTGGGAGGATACATCTATATTTGGCTGCCAAGGCCCATGGATTCCAGACTCCATCTTCTTTAGAATGTGAACATTCTCACAGAAGTGACCCTTCAGGGAACTTCCATGTTCTCAGCCTCACTCTGAGGCATCACTGGTCCCTCTTGTTCTAAGGCTTCCAGCTTCTTGAACTAAGCCTGGAGGGGGTCGTCTGCCTCTCCAGCATGCAGACTGCCATTGTTGGGCTGCCCAGCCTTGATTGTGTGAGCCGATCTAATGAATCTCTTTTTATATTGCTATCAAATACAATAACCTTAAGTATATACGTATATGCATACATCCTATCGGTTCTATTGCTCTAGAGAACGCTGGCTGATGCACTCTCCATCTCTGGCCCAGCAGCCTCTAACATGCTCTCCTTAATTAATCCAGCATGGCACTCAGGTGTCACTCCCTGGGACGTCACAATGGGCATCTCTCTGAGTTTGCATCCTGCCGGCATCCCCAAACACAAAAGTGCACATCAACATCCACTGAAATCAATTCCAGATTTCTAGGAGCTGCACAGTCCCAGAAAAGAAGAGCCCCCAAAGTCCCACCAGCTCCATGTCCTGCTTAACCACTCTCTGGACATAATACCTGCATCCCTTCTCAAAGGACCCTGCACCGCCACAGGCAGAACAGCCAAATCCCATGCGTGCAGCTGGTGAGCTGTTTCCTGTGTACAAAGGCCATGTGGCCAGCCTAGCCTGCAGGTTTCCAAGGAGAGTACTAACAGAACTGCCTGGATGGGCTTCAGGGGAATCCCAGGACACGCTGTTGGAGCTTTCCATGTTTCCAGCAAACTTCCCTTCCTCGAGGCAACACTGCAGTCTCAGTGTTCTAAATACACTCCCTGCTCAGCTTGGGGGGAGACACACCAACCTTGGGGAAACTTTGAAAAAAAAGAAGATTCACAGGACTTAGGCAATGGGTACTGTGCAAGCCTGAGACTCTGTGTGAGTTCTGGGTATGATGCAAGCTGTGTCATTGGGTGACAACACAAGGACAAAGGGTCCTGGCTCCCTAGAGCCTCCTCATGTGTGTTAGGGCTGTTTCAAGGAAGGAGGGATCCACCGAGGCCCAGCAGAGAGCAGCTGAGTGGGCCTCATTGTCAAGGTTGAAACCAAGTATTTTCTTTTCAACCGTGATGGAGGTTGGTGGTTTCCATGACAACAACAGCAACAACAAAAATCTAGACTCTCAGTGGGGTTTCTGTGACTTTAGATAGTGTTTCACCTGGTCTTACCTCCCCTCACATCTCAAGATATGCATTTGAGTATGTACATGTGTGTGCACACACAGAGAAGATTAAGGGACACCCTGAGCAACCCATGTTCAACCAAGCCTTCAGAGAATGGCCCCTGGTATGTGGAGAAGCAGCAACCCAGATCTCTTCCTCAATAGTAGGGTGGATGCTCAGACATGGAGCTTATGTCACAGACGCAAGTTATCAAAAGCCAAAACCCAGTGCAGGGACAGGTCAGGTACTCACACAAGCTCATAGCTCTGGCCTTGGGCAGTCTGTCAGGTCCTTTCAGTTCAGCCTGCAGTGATAATGATATGGCCTGCAGGTCATGCAAAGAAGCACTGTCGTTATCACAGGGTGAGTCTACAGACACAGCCTCCTTTCTGTGTAAGGAAATCTTTGATTTCCCCACAATCCTCTGTAGTCTGCAACACAGAAGATGGGGTCTCCTTGTTTACAGTTTAAAGTTTTTTTTCCTTTTAAATATTGCTATGGCCATGTGTGGCAGCTCATGACTATACTACTGGCACTCAGGAGGCTAACGCAAAAGGATTCTCACAAAGTTCAGGACCAACTTGGTGTTCATAGTGAGTTCCAAGCCAGCAGAGATGACAGAGCGAGACCTTGTCTCAAAAATAAAAATAAAAAAGTTACTATTACCCATAAATTGTTATATTCTCAATTTTTATTTCTAATCGCCCTCATTCTTGCCTATAGAAATACAACAGGTTCAGTGTGTGGATCTTGAGTTCCAAAGGTTTTTGGTTAATTCTCAGGAGTTGTGTGTATGTAACGATTGTGTGCCTAAGGACAGAGTTGCTTCTCCCATACCAGTCTGAACACCTGTCTTTCCTTCTGTCTGTCTAACTGCTCTGGCATAGCCTGGGCAGTACTGGTCAGTGCTGGTCTTCTTTCTCCTCTTAGTGCCAAGTTTATTGAGCATTTTATAGAATCAGCTGTTGGTGTATCCTCCCCCTCTCTTTCTGTTTTGTCATCTCTGCTCTGTCCTTCCTTCTGGGTGAATAGGTATGGTTTGCCCTTCGTCATTCTTCCTGGTTCCTAAACGATGTGAAATCATAGGATTAATCTTTAATTAAAATGGCTTTTTCATAGCTGTAAGTTTTTCTGCATGTGGTGTTGCCAGGTCCCAAAGGCATATTGCATGGTTTTTTTTTCTCTCATTTTAAAATAAGTCTCTAGTTTTCCTTGTTGTTCCTTACTTGGTCTCTGGTTACTTAAAGAACGTGTGGTCTAATTTTCACATGTCCTTAGAAATTAGAAGACAGGAGGAAAAAAACTGTCCAGAAACATGCAGAGATTTTTCTTTTAGTGATGATTGAAACGAAGACATTTCTGGCTTGTTCATAGTGGATGGTGAAGTTTCAGTTGCTCAGACTCCATGGAGAGATTTTTGCTACAGTCAAGAGACAAGTGTCATTTCTTTACCATGTTTAGAAAATTCTGTGTGTGTCCAGTGGTTCCGTGGCCAGGGAAGTGGCAGAAAATGAGCTGAGAGTAGGTGGTTGTACCTCTTACAAGCGCATACTATGTCTTGGCTCACCACTCTCTGCCTTTTTGGAGTAGGAAGAAGAGAGTGGGATGTGGAATTGTGTTATGTGCTCAGTGGGAATGGCAATCTCTAGAGAGTACAGGGGCTGAGGACCCTGAGCATAAGTCACCCATCATGCAGTAGGCCCATAGCCTTGAGAGTGGTCTCTGGCACAGACACAGCTGTGGATTTAGTAAGGATCACATCCCTTCCTTAGCTCTATCTCGAGCCTCAGGAGGTTAAGAAACCACCTGTAACCAAGACAAACATTAGGGAAGCATTAGGAAAGCCCAGGAGCAAAGAGTCTCACGAAAGACAGTGTTGGGACCTAAGCTAGGGAACTGGAGGTCTCTGACAAAGACAGTCTGGCCTTCCCATTGATGGGAGGGAGACTTTGAACAGCCCTAGCACATGGCCAGAATGGGAGGCACACTGAAGAGAAGGAAGGTGACAGGGATAGCAGGATTGAGCATAGCCCACCCAGCTCATGGGAGATGCTCTGTTAAGCCACACTAAGCCACATGTACAGGGTCTCTGCTGATGTGGAAGCACTCAGCTTAGCCAAACATTATATCCATAGCTCACAACGGACATCCCAAGCTCTAGCTCACAACACTGTGGCTAGATCCATAGCCAACCACACTGAAGGTATGGCTGGATCACATTAGTGCAACTTCCCCCAACACACATACACACTCATGACTATACTAGCTAATGAGGCCTCCTCTAAGAGGCCACCATATAGCTCAATTGTGATTCCAGGCACAAGCCTTTTCCACGCTCCACTCAGAATTCTTTTCTCATGGGACCAAGATTCCACCGCAATGTCCATTTGGGACCAGAAATCCATCCCTCACTATCTATATCCTTCACAGGTTTCCCCAAGCCATGTTTACATGGAAACAGAAACTCACCCAACATGTTGAGCCAGACACTTCTCTCAGCATTCACATAGGAGCAGAACCTCCCCTCTCATGCCCACATGCAACTATAACCTACCCCTCTGATTCCAAATGAAATCAACATCTCCTCTCCAGTGTGTACACACACACACACACACACACACACACACCCCTATCTCACATGGGACCAGTTCATCACCCAGTACCCATGTAAACAACACCAACCCCTCAATTCTACATGAGTGCTGGACACCTCCCCTTTCCCACCATCCACATGGAAGCAGGCAAGGGCTGCCTCTTTTCTCTTCATTTATCAGACGATGGCATCAAGTCCTTTGCATAAATATTGACACTCTGAGGGGTCACTCAGAAACTAGTATGTATTTGTTGACTTGACCTTGCATGAATCTTCTCTGGTCTGAGATGGATACTTTGAAGGAATGCCATGTGTAAATTATCCTTGTGACATAAGAAGTAACCAGCAAGGACACGTGAGTGTTCGGGGCCCCACAGCCGCACGTCATCAAAGCAAACCAGGACTTAGGACTCCGAATCAGTCACCACTGTGACATGGTACCTCTTTGCAAAAGGACACAGGGCAGGGCCTACAAGTGCAGAAGACCATGAAGTAGGGCCAATAAGAACCCGGAGCAAGTGTATGGTGTGTAACTTTTTCTAGGAGGACATTTAAAAAATTCCCATGATCACAGGTAGGACACCAACAGACCAAAGAACCGATTCCTCTATGGCCAGCTTAATTAATCAGCAAGCTTCTTTGGGGTCACTTGCAGAATAATAGGTGAGGGGTTGCTTACAGGAGCAAGTATGCCAGCAAAGCCCACCCAAGCGTGAGTGAGGGCTCTGAAGAGAAAGCTGCTATCTCTAGAACTCTCTGAACAATTGGAACTTAGCTCAGCCTGTTTGGAGTCTCCCCAACAATTGTTACTGCTTCCTGTTAATCTTTTAAGTTACAGGAATTTCCTGAGCCTTGCAGGAGATGGAACGGTGAGCCATATTGTGGATAGTTATGTAATGGACCATTAAAAAATTGGTATGCAGGAGAAAAACAGGATAAAAGTAACAATGAAATAATCCCAGTCATTTTGGAAGAGGAAACCTCAATTGAAAGAGTACCCCTCCCCCACTAGACTGCCCTGCGGGGAAGCCTGCAGTGCATTTTCTTGGTTGATGATTGATTGGATAAGTGCAGCTCACTTTGGGCAGTGCAACCTCTGGGCTTGTAG
Source organism: Pachyuromys duprasi (assembly GCA_028658305.1). Taxonomy (NCBI): domain Eukaryota; kingdom Metazoa; phylum Chordata; class Mammalia; order Rodentia; family Muridae; genus Pachyuromys; species Pachyuromys duprasi. Next base: position 16,364,249 of record CM053762.1, read on the forward strand.
TCCAGGGTAAGAAGGCAGGCTGAACAAGCCATGAGGAAAAAGCCAGTAAGCAGCACTCCTCCACGGCTTCTGCATCAGCTCCTGCCTCTAGGTTCCCTCTTCTAAAACGATTCCAAGTTGTGCCAAGTTGACGTAAAAGTAAGACCACATGAGCCCACAGAGGACTACAGAGTAGGAGGACAAAGCTTCCTTAGGGGGCTCCAACACATCCCTGGTTACACTCTTTTTCCTCTTCTCTCAAGCATATGGGATGAATGTGAGGAGACTGTGTGGGGATGTGTGGCCTACCGGTGGGAGGAGCTTCCATGCCTGTCTAGCCCCTAGTCCCACTGGCCTAACTTTAGAATGCCCCTTGTCTGTGGTTTGCCGCCAAAGTTTAAAACCCTTGCACTGGGGTCTGTGAACCTAGGCTGGGAATCTTGGGGTCATTTCATTATTTCATTTCTATCATGTTTTTCTCTTGTGCATCATTCTTTATAGTCTATTACGTAACCATCCACAATACGGCTCACCATTCCATCTCACTGTGCAAGATGGATTTGTATAGTGCTGTGGTTGCTCAAACCCTGCTGCCTCCCACATTCTCGGGCTTCCTGGTCCCACCTCCCTATCCGTGTGAGCCTCTATCCCCTGAACTTCTACGTCCAAAGGCTAGCCTTTGGAGGCCGTCTCTTCCTCTTCCTTTGACATACTGGGATCCAACTAGGGCTTCATTGAAACTCAGCTTCCTCCTTCCATTCCGGAAGCTGTCCCTGGAGAAGGAGAGGGCCTGACACCAAGCCAGACAATTCAAGCTGCATCTGCCCTGTGTCTGGTAGGCTGATGACTCATAAGAGGCCCAGAGTCGTTAGGTGCCCTATTGGCTAAGGCTGAAACCCTCAGAGGACAGAAGCCTCCCTTCAGAGGGAAGCTCTGCATCATCAAAAAGTGATGCTAGGGTGACATGACACGAGAGAAAGTTCTGGAAAAGAATGTGTCTGGAATCAGACCCCAGTGAAGAGATTGTGACCGTCAGCTACTGCTCATGAGAGCTACTGGTCGCCAGGAAAGGTGGGTGCCTGGGAAGAGGACAGGGCAGGCACTGGTGCAAAGGTCCATGGCCCAGGAAGCTGTCATTGAGGGAGGGAGGGCTCCACAATAGTCCAGCACCCAGCCTGGTGATGGATGTAAATGCAGCAAGCAGAGCCTTGGCCCGGCAGAGAGGCACCTTCGGCGGCCTCTGACACCCTCTGCTGACAGAGCCTGACACTGCAGGGAAGCCAGGAAGGCGGGCAAGACTGAAGCTGTAGCTGTGGTGTGAGCTTGGAGCTAGAACTCTGCAGGAAAGGAGCAGCCTTCCCAGCCACCGACTGTGAATAATGGTTCCCCTCTGCATAGATGACAGCGACATTGGAAAAACCAGTTTCCCAGGACAGGCCCTGCAGGCCCTGCAAAGGCAGCAGTGGACAGTACTGAGTGACCCTGGTGGGACCCACAGCAGTCTCCAATCTCCAAGTAATAACTGAAGCGCAGACACACTATTTCTCTCTGAGTCCTCTGGGTTTTGAGGCTGTGAGGGAAACCATAGATTTGGCTTGAATAGAGCAAACCTGTCATTCTTGTCACGTTGCTGCCAGGAGTCTGCAGCGTCACAGGGTACCTTGTGTTTGGAATGTCTAGATAGCATGGGGAATGTAACTACTTTCCCACTCAGAATCGGGTCTCGGGCTGGCCTGTGTTCAGAGCCAGGGTGTCAGCTCAACTGGCTCTAGACAGCCAGGCACTGGCTGGCCTCCAGTGCCCAGCAGCAAGCTCTGGGCAGAACCTGTCTTGGGTGGATCTCCAAGCACGGCTCACTCATGAGTTTTCCTACTGCTGTTATGAGCAAGAGTGCTCTTCCATCATCGAGTTGCCCACTAGTGCGCACCATTACACCGCATGGTGCCTCCCACATGCTAGAAATCCCACACGGATAAATCCCAGTTATCCTCCCCTTGGCTTTCTAAGATTGCAATCTGAAAGTTTTTGCGGATTTCCTTCCACACCCAGCCGGAACAACTCCTCGGTTTCTGGCCTTGGTTCAGCCCTTCCCTCAGCTGGTGGCCAGACTTACTCTGTGATAGCATCATAGAAATGGGGCTGCTTCCTGGCAAACCATCTTCCCTAGCCCTAATGTTCTAGCTCGGTGCAGGCTCACATTTAGCCTTAGAGAAAGCACTGAAAGCCACACACCCTACAGAGTCCCCGTAGCAGGTCTTTGCCAATGCCTAATTTTACCAGGAAATGTAAGGAGCCTGTGCCAACAGACTCAACACCCACCCGTTAGCAGCCACTGTATGAAGGTATTGTCTAGCTCTGTGGGGTCAGTGAGGTTGGACTCCACCTTCGTGGAAAGACCATCATGTATACAGGACAGTGGTGTGGCTGAACAGATTATCCAGGAGGGGGAGGGGTACAAGGAAGACTGTAGAGGTGGAAGCTTGGCTTGGATGAGGCAAGCAGCTGGGGAAAGGCCTGGACAAGTGCTGCTAGCTCTTGCAAGGGTAAGGGGCTAGCCGTGAGGAGTATAGGTGTCTTATACATGCTGCTCAGTGGCCTCTGAGGTCTTTGTCATTTGGTTGAAAACACTACCTTATAATTTGGGGTTCTCTATTCCCTACGAACGACCCTGACATTTTCTCATCAAGGCCTTTGTGAGGATACTGTAGCTGCTCAATCTATAGGAGACGTGGGTCTAAGCCCACGCAGTCCAGGGGCTATGGGGAGATCCACCCTAAACAGGTTCTGTCCACAGCTTGCTGCTGGCCACTAGAGGGTCCCCAGTGCCTGGTTCTCTGGAGCCAGCTGATTTGACATCACACACAGGGACTCTCTGCTCTTTCTCTGGTTGGTGGGAGCACAGAAAGCCCTGGTTCTGAACATAACGAAGCCTGAGACCTCATTCTGAATGGGAGGGCAGTCACATTCCCCGTGATATCTAGAGGTTCCAAACACAAGGTACCCTTGGATGTGCAGACTCTTGGCAGCCATGAGACAAGAATGATAGGTTTGCTCTATTCAAGGAAAACCTATAGTCTCTTTTGCAAGCCCCAGGACCCAGGGGAGTCAAAGAAAATTAGTGCCCCAAAGCACCTCTTAGTCATTACTTGGAGTTTGGAGACTGCTGTGGGTCCCAGGAGGGTCACTCAGCACTGTCCACTGCTGCCTTTGCTGTGCTGCAGACCTTGTCCTGGGAAACCGTTTCTTCCAATGTTGCTGTCATCTATGCAGAGGGGAACCATTATTCACAGTCAGTGGCTCGGAAGGCTGCACTTCCCCTGCACTGGAGGACAGTGAGACGGGACGGAGCTCAATTACAGCCCACCTGCTGTAGCTCATACCAGAATTCAGGAGGTCAGTGAGCCCCCCTCCAGACCACGAGGCTCTTTCCCACGGCACCAGCACTGGCCTTCAGCACTTCAAATGAGTCCCTTTGAGAGTGGGGCTCCTGCTGTCTGGTGGTGTCCTGGTTTGCTTTTGGTCGCTGTGATAAAACACTGACCAAAAGCGGCTTGCGGGGAGAGATGGTTTATTTGGCTTACAGGTTACAGTTCGTCATTAAGAGAAGCAGGGAAGGTACCTGGGGGTAGGAAATAAAGCAGAGGCCACAGAGGAGGAGTGCTGCTTACTGGCTTGCTCACTCTGGCTTGCTCAGCTACCTTTCTTATGCAGCCCAGGCCCACCTAGCTAGACATGATGTTGCACACAGTGATCTGGCCCCTCCTACATCAATTAGTGATAAGAGAAGTCCTCCAACCGCAGCCATAGGCCAGTCTGATCAAAGCAATTCTGCAGCTGAGGTTTCCTCCTTCCAGGTGGCCCTAGGTTTGTCTTAGATTGGCAGCTGAAGCTAATTGTGACAGGTATGCGCCATAGCCGTTAGGAAATTCCACAGCACAGGCATTTCCTGCTAAGACAGTGGCCTTCCTCCACCCCCACCCCACAGTTCATGACGAGAGCCTTCGCATCTGTAAGCTGAAAGGCAATTGCTCCCACCCCATCCTAGTCCTCTGCTGTACCGCCCTGCACTGTCTTGTCACCCTCCAAAGCTATTGCCCCCCCACCTGTGCGTCCACCTGCTACAGTCCATCATCCTTCGTCTATCCATCTTGCTCTCATTGTCTAGCCTACCCACCTGGCTATCCATCCCACACACACTGTCCATCCATCATCTGCCTTATCCTTTGTGCTTTTCCGAGGATGCTGCAGACCTCACATATACCCCCAAATTGCTCAATCGTGTCTGGTTGCAGGGCCTCCCCGCTGTGTGAAACTCACTTGTGCAGAAGTGAGTAGTGCTCACACGTACACACTGAGCCGCAGCAGACGCAGGCAGAGAATTCGACCATCCACCTAGGTAGCCATTGCAGCCCATTCTAGAAAGACTAAGTTTATGGGAGGCTCTGCACAACATGATAAACCATGAGTGTATTCAATGAGAGGGCAATCAAGAAAAGCAAGCGGGTGATAACCGAAGGATAGCAATTACCTTCAGCCACCCATCCCCCGGGTAGTGCTACCTGAGGCTAAGGAGGTGCAGGAATGTGTCCTGCTGCAGATGGCATGGCCTCTGTGCGAGCTATGCTGCTAGTAGTCTGCTGTGGTGACTCTTCATATCAGGCACATGGGTGCGCTCTTCTTAATCACCTGTCACTTTACTATTTATCTACTGACTTGTTTTTATTCATTTTGCTTTAGGTTTGACAACTTTTGCAAAAAGAAGTCCCGGAAGTGTCCTATGTCTGGCCCTAGGCACCTCTATGAGTGATATTTTTTTTCCATCACACAGTGACTCTGCCTGGCTTAGTGCCTGAGATAAATAAGACCAGTCAGGGCTGGAGTGTGGTGGCTAGGTAGTAGAGTGCTTGCCTAGGATCTACTCTGCAAGCAGAACACCACAGGAAAAGAAACCCATTCCAGTGTTCAGCCATTTCTATCAGACATGGTTGGCTCAGAATGTTTTTGGCCCTATGTCCTGTCATGTCAGGAATCTGGAAGTCCCGGGGATTCTTCTGGGTCCTTCAAGATGGATCTGAATAGTCTATTTATACTCCCAGATAACTCTAGAATCCATTTTCAACTTCATGAGAAGAAAATCCTCTGAGGCTGTGACTGTGATGAGTTTATGACATTTAATGACATCTTTATTTTATTTCTCAGTGGTCTCCTGTTATCACCCAAATATAAAAATGTGTCTGTGTGTGAACTCTGCACCTCCTTAAATTTACACACATGTCCCATAGATCCTGCAGAATTTCTCATGCAGTCCATCTCATCATCTACAAACAGAGACATGTCATCCTTATCTGGTGCAGGTTTTTCCCAGGTGACTTATAAACAGGAGAAACCGTCTTCTTTTGCTGGTTGCCTGAGTTCGGAATGGATGTACACTATTTCCGCTAGATACTTTCTTAAATCCAGTCAATGATCTCACTGTGCTCTCCACAGTACTGATATGTTGAACTACATTGCTTATATGTATGAGTAACAAACCAGTCCAGAGTCTTACTTTCATAAAGTGTGAAGCTTCGCTTACTTATACATTACTAGCAAGTTAATTGCAAAGAACTACAGGTGCAAATACCTGACCTCTTTGGTGCCTTGTGTTTGGTTTTGACATCAGGTCCTGCTGACTTCAAAACTAATCAAATTTTTCTGCCCACTTCCCCCTCTTTATCATATGATCAAGCTTACATGGTACCCTACCAGGAAGTGCACTGGGTGTGTAGACGTTAAAAATGCATTTTTATTAGACAGAGCACAGTAAAGTTTGTTTTAGTTTCGCTTGAGTTTTGGTTGGTTAGTTGGTTTGTTAGTTAGTTGGTTAATTGATTGGTTGCTTGGTTGGTTAGTGAGTTGATTGGTTGATTAATTGGTTGGTTGAGGGGGACTGCATATTTATTTGTTGAGACAAAGTCTTGCTATGTAGTCCAGGCTAGCCTTGAACTTTCAGAGATCCTCCTGTCTCTGCCTTCAAGAGGAGATATGTGCCATCAGACCCAGCAAGATTTTTTCTCTTCTTTTCTTTGTTTTCTCTACAATATATTTTGCTCATATTTTCCCCTCCCCAACTTCTCCCAGATTCTCCCTACCTTCCTACACACCCAACTTTGAAAAAAGAAGATACAAAATGAAAATCAAAACAGATAATGAGAAAAATAAGACCCAAAAATGCCCAAACAAAACCAAACAAAAAGTCCACCTCCTCCCCGCCCCCCCAAAAAAAATCCTCCCATGGAGTTTTGTGTTAGCCAAGTACTCTTGGGCAAGGGGCCTGCCTGGAGTGTGGTTGATACACCCAGGGGCACCCTACAGGAGAGAATTGATTTCCCCTTTGCCTTCAGGTATCAATCCCAGCAAGATTTTCTAATGCTTTGATTTTATTTTTTTTCCAAGGAATACATCCATTTCATCAAAGTTACTGCATCTATTGGCATACAGTTATTCAGTATATACCCCTTTTATTTTTGCAGTGTTTCTGTAGAGTATGTAACAATAACTCTTTCTTAAGACTAGAAATTAATCTTCTCATGAAATATTTTAGCTTATTATCGCTGCTGTGTTGCACAATGGGGGTACAAACAGCATGCTATTGTGTGGAGGTTATTAGGCTATTATTCAGGTTCTAGACATCAAACTTGGGCTTGCAAGGCAAGGTCCTTTGCCCACTGACCCACCTCATCAGCCTTTCTCTCCTAGTCTAAGAGTTTATAGCATCACTTGCTTTTGCTGTAGAGGAGCCACTTTTCAGCATTTTCTCTGATCTTTGCCATCCTCATCAAGTAGTTACCTTGGGCCTACCTTTTGTTTTTCTGCCTTATTAAGGTTGAATTTTAGATCACTAAACTTTAGATCTTTCTCTTCTTTCTAATGGGAGGTTGGAAACTGTAAATTTCCCTTTCAGCGTTACTATATCTGCAGCCAAGAAATTTGGGTATGTTATATTTTCTATGGTATTGTTCAAAGTACTCCTTGATCCTTTATGATTTCTTCCATAAATGATTTATAAGTGTGTTGTTAAGTCCACAGTATTTGTGGTATCTTGATCATAATATTGTTGCCATCTCCTCATCTAATTTATTTGAGGTTAGCGAATATGCTCTGCATGATTTCAGATGTTCTCGATGTTTGAGTCTTTCATGACATACACCTATTGAAGATCCCATAACACACTGGAGAATATCATTGCTGTCACGGTAAATATGCTACACGCAAGGAAGGATTACATGGGGACATCAATGTTGTCATGTGAACAAGCCACCCAGAGTAGAGAAGGATGTGCATATACCTCTGTTGCCATGGTAAACAGGCCACATGCATAGTGAAGGAGGGTGTTTGAATACCATTATTAATATGGTAAACATGCCAAATACAATGGAACAGGATGCCACTGTCATCGTGATGATCAGTACATGCCCAGTGGGGGAAGATGTGCGCTTCCCACTGTTGTGGCAGGAGCAGCCACACAATGAAAGATGTTTGGGAGCCACTGTTTTCATGGTGAACATGCCACAGGCTCTGGAGTAGCATGCATGGATACCACAGTTGACAGGTCATACACATCAGAGGAGAATATGAAGAGGTCATGGTTGATACGGTGAACACACACACACACTGGAGGAAGACATGTTAATGTTCTGGTTGCCATGGTGCATGGGCCACAAGCAGTGAATGAAGATGTGTGAGTGCTACTCTCATTTGGGTGAATGAGCAACACATTCTGGAGAGTAATGTGTCCTTGCCCCTGATGTCATGGCGGACAAGTCACAGTCACTGGAGAGGGATTACACTGGTGACACTGTTGAGTGAGATGTGTCACAAGGAGCCTTGAGGTTAACTTCTGCAAATACTAAGTTCATGACCCCTATTTCCTCACTGGGTTTTGGTTAATCATTCTATCTCTTGCTGAGAGAACTTTAATACCAACTACAATTTGGGAACTGCTATTTCTTCTCTATGTCTATCAGCTTTTGTTCTGGTATTTTGGACCTTCTATCAGTCGCTGCTTGGTGGCTGTGCTGCCTCCCTGGCAATGGCAGATGTCATGTCTTTCCTGGGCCTGTGTTACTCCTGTCTTGCCTGAGCTTGTTTTCCCTTCTGCCGCTGGCCTAGCAGCCTTCCTTGGCTTAGAGCTATTTCTCAACCTTCCTAATGCTGTGACCCTTTAATATAGTTCCTCACGTTATGATGGCCCCCAACCATAAAATTATTTTCGTTGCTCTGTCATAACTGTAATTTTGCTAGTGTTATGAATCGTCAGGTAAATATCTGATATGTGACCCCTCTGAAAGGGTCATTTGACCCAAAAAGGGTCATGAGATCCACGGATTTATAGGACAAGGCTGAGGAGTGGCTCCTCCCTAGGTCCACTTCCAGCCCCCACCGTCATCCCTTCTACTCTATACTATCCCAAGCTGAAGCTGTCTTTTTTCTCTATTTGAACAATCTCTGCCTTGAAGTAGGCTATCTAGACTGCTAAAATGTAACTGATCTTTCACTTGGTTAGACTGTCTCCATTTATTCTGTTTTCTTTTTCTGCCTCTTGTGATATTGTTCTAGTTTCTGTTCTTTCATTCCTCCTTTTCTTCCTGCCTATGTGTTGTTATAATATTTTTATTTCCAGTTTAGCATATTAATTAGTGTCTTGTAGCCACCTCAGAGATTGAAAGGCCCAATCTAAGCATAAAGTTGTACAAATTCACCTAAAACATCCAGAGATATCCTGTAACTCAAGTCCACCTTCACCTCATCTTTCATGTCACAAATGTCACGTGTATCAACCACCCCCCCCCATGTCATTCGTGAAATCACTAGCCGTCAAACTTGTCTGTTTTAACACTCAATATATATATTTGGTTTTTTTTTTTTCCAAGACAGGGTTTCTCTGTGTAGTCCTGGTTCCTGGAACTCACTTTGTAGACCAGGCTGGCCTTGAACTCAGACACCCGGCTTATATTTTGAAGAAGTTAAAGGGGAAAAAAATCTTTTCTAGTTACCCTAAGCTTAGCATTCCTTGTATTCTTCCTTCCTGGTGACCCACCTTCTTTCAGGGCAGCGTCCCACTACCCTTGGGAACATCACATGACCTTCCTTCAAGTATAGTTCACCCAAGCACAAGCTTAGTTACTCTTTTCTGAGAGAGCATCGCCACTGCACCTGTTTTATTTATTTTTCAGGTAAGGTATCGCCATGTGGCGCTCACCTGTCTGGAGCTTGTCACTAGGTAGCCAGGCTGTCCTCAGACTTCACAGTTCTCCTTCCCCTGCCTCCGAGAACTAGAACTACAGGCGTCCACTGCCTGCTCTACCTTCATTCTCAAATTCTAATAGCCACAGTGTCTCTAAAAAGCCCCCCTACCAGTCTTTGGGTCTGGGTCCTAGTTACAGTGCTTGTGGGGACATTGTGCCACACTGTCCTCTGAGGGTGACTGTAACAGCAGCCCCTTCCTCAGGGAAATCCACTCTGACCCAGTATGCCAGAACCACCTACAACATACATGCTCAAAGGGGTTGGACTCAAAAAGGAGGTATCCTGTAGGCTAGACACTGACTTACCCTTAGTAAAGCTATCATCTGAGGCCCATGGTGAGGTCCAGGCCGCTACTTACCCCTGCCAGGGTGATCAGCTGCCCCTTCAGAAATAGCTCATAGGTGAGCAACTCTCCCAGCTGCCACAAAGAAATATGTGGGCCAGGCTCCACACCCTAAAGCTAAGTCTAACTGTAGCATGGCTCCCTGATCACTGGGCACTGCAGACAGCAAGGATAGGGGTATGAGCCAGGCTCTGGCTGAAGACATGTCCAAAGGGAATCCAAGTGGGCCACCACTCAGGACATTTCTTCAGGATAAGGATGCCCCATTCAACGCCCTCAGTGGTTGTCCTTGCCTTGGGCATAATGGTTGTACCTTTTCTTATCTGTCCTGCTCCCAGGACAGGCTCTATCCAGGCTCTATGAGGTCCCACTGAGTCTTCAGATTCACAGTGAGCCCCTGCCAGCCAGAACCAAGTGGGAGGAGAGCAGACCACCCTCCCCCCCCATTGGATCCGTGCTTGTCTGTAGTAAGGGGCGGCATGACTCTGAAATCTGGCCACCTCCTCTTTGCATCAGAGAAGGAGGAGGATGGCCTCATTTCTCTAGGAGGATTTGGGCCATTCCTGAGAAGTGAGCCTTCTGATCTCTGGCAGGTTCTACCTCATCAGCGGAGGGGTGCCTTTCATCATCTGTGGGGTCACAGCTGCCACAAACATCAGAAATTATGGGACCGAGGATGAGGACGTGGCCTAGTGAGTACTCCCCACCTACAAACTGGTGAAAGTTGGGGGCACTGCCCTGCTCTTCCAAGGGTCATCCTAGACACTTGCAGGATGTGCTGACCATGTGCCCAAGCTTGGGGAGGGCAGGGAAGGTGCCCACAGACATCTGTCACAATCGACCTTTGTTAGTGACTGTCCCCCAAGGTACCAATGGTAAGTCATGGTTCTCAGGCCCCAAAAGGCCACTCCAATGTTGTGTCTCCCCAGCCAGCCTCTGGGTGAACAGATGTTCTTCTCCCAACACGCTCAGATTCCCACTGACTCTATTTCCTTAGACACAAAGGCCTGCTTTTCTTTATAGTCTGGGATCAGATAGCAGGAGGTCAGCTGACCATGGCAATCCCCTGAGGCAGAGACAGACCCAGTCCCACCCCTACAGGTGCCCAAAACCTGGTGGCACCTTCAGCATCCTCAGCATCCTCTCAAGACCCTAGGATATCCAGCCCTCACTCAAGCCAGAGTGAGCACCATACCCTCCTCATCAAAACCTGCTTCTGCCCCTTCCCTCCTTACCCAGAGCAATTTCCTGCCCCCCTCAGTGGGCCTCCGTACTCTATCCATTCAAGGCCTGCCTCTGCCTCACCCCCTCCTGAGGACAACCACGCAGGGCTAACCAACCAGCTGGCTCCAAATATCCATCCAGACTGTAGTTCTGTTCCCACCTACCCAAACCTCATGGCTGGCCAGTCTTGGGTGCCATCTGTTTCCTTATCATGAAATTAAAATATTCACTGGGCAAGGTGGTGCTCACCTATAATCCCAACACTTGGGGAGGCAGAGGCAGGCAGATCTCTGTAAGTTCGAGACCAGCCTGGTCTACAAAGGGAGTCCAGGACAGCCAAGGCTACACAGAGAAACCTTGCCTCGAAAAGCAAAAAGTATGAATGAATAAATAAATATTCCCCTGTAGGAAACCCATTGTGTCCTGATGGACAGGGGAGGCAAGCATTCCAGCCACATACCCACCCTTCCTTGCTTCTCCCTCCCTGCAGCTGCTGGATGGCCTGGGAACCCAGCCTGGGTGCATTCTATGGGCCAGCTGCCTTCATTGCCCTGGTCACCTGTATGTACTTCCTCTGCACCTACGTGCAGCTGCGGCGTCACCCGGAGCGCAGATATGAGCTCAGAGAGCGCACTGAGGAGCAGCAGCGGCTGGCAGTGCCAGAGAGTGGCCGTCGCCATGGGGTGCGTCCTGGCACACCGCCCACCTGTGATGCCCTGGCTGCCTCCCAGCTGCAGAACGAGCACTCCTTCAAGGCCCAACTTCGTGCTGCCGCCTTCACACTGTTCCTGTTCACAGCCACATGGACCTTTGGGGCCCTGGCCGTGTCTCAGGGCCACTTCCTGGACATGATCTTCAGCTGTCTGTACGGCGCCTTCTGCGTGACGCTGGGACTCTTTGTACTTATCCACCACTGCGCCAAGCGGGAGGACGTGTGGCAGTGCTGGTGGTCATGCTGCCCCTCTCGGGGAGATACCTCTGCCACCAAGCCCAGTGCCCACCCTACCCTTGATGCCAACGGGGATGCGCTGGTGCACACAGCCTGCCTGCAGGACTCACCGTGCCCTGGAAAACTCAGAGGCTTTGGCCATCCACCAGCCAGCCACTGCAAAATGACCAACCTGCAGGCTGCCCAGGGCCATGTCAGCTGTCTGTCACCGGCCACCCCCTGCTGTGCCAAGATGCACTGTGAGCAGCTAATGGAGGAGGAGGCCCATGTGCACATGGCTGAGGAGGATGCCTTTCCGCTCGATCCCCACCTGCATGACCCTCACCTGCACAGGTGCCTCAAGGGCAGAACTAAGCCCCACTACTTCAGCCGGCATCAGGCAGCTGCAGCCGAGAGGGAGTATGCCTACCACATCCCCTCCAGCCTGGATGGCAGCCCCCACAGCTCACGTACAGACAGCCCCCCCAGCTCTCTTGAGGGCCCCATGGGGGTACACACATTGGCCTGTTGTGCCCAGGCAGACCCCTTCCCCATGATCAGCCAGCCTGAAGGTGGAGACACAAGCCCTGGCCTCTACGGCTGTCCCCCAGGCCCAGCCCACTTGGAGATGCTACGGCGGACACAGTCCCTGCCTTTCGGGGGTCCCAGCCAGAATGGGCTACTCCAGGGTGATGTTCGAGAAGGCCTGCCATTTGGCACTGACGGGACGGGGAACATCCGAACAGGACCCTGGAAAAATGAAACTACAGTGTAGCCAGGTTGGGAACACAACCCCTTCACGAGGGCCACCATTGGTCCCTGGAGGAGCTTCAGAGCAGAGAGTGGCCCTCTGCTATGTGAGGTTAACGGGCTGGGAGGGCCGTCAAATGACCAAGGGGTTCGGAAATGGTTCATGCCCCTCGGCCGTGATCTCTTTCATTGTGAAAGAACCCACGGGAAGAACAGTGGGCCACAATACACCTCCACTGGTCCCAAGGCAGGGGGTAGATCTCTGTGAGCTTGTCACCTGCTTTCTGTTTATAGCACCTTCTCTTGCTGCTGGGAGGGAAGCTGGGAGACCTGGTCAGAGACTCCAGCTGGTGTTGATGCTTTTGGTATGTGGATATTAGGTTTTGCTCTAGAAACCTCAGCGCTGGCCCTCCAGAGTAGCTCACACTGGGAAGTTTCCTGCCCCCTGCTGTCCTTGCGCTCCCTCACACCTGCATCTTCACTGGGGGACCTCTGTCTACTCACCACCTACATCCTACATCCGTATGGGACATGGCCCTGGCCTGAAAGCCTGAGGTCATCTTGGCTGCTCTGGAGCCGTGGGGAGAGAAAACAACCAATGGCTGTGGCCTTCGGGGAGCTGGATACAGTCTCTCTGAGTCTATGCTTTTGGAAAAGGCCCAAACTCTGTTCAGTGGAGACCTGGGGGCCTTGAAAGGCAGCCAGTGTCGGACTGGGTTCTGTTCCAGTGTGAACATGTAGTACTCTTCTGTGTCCCACAAGGAGGGGCCACCTGGGGTGTGATGGTCATCACAGATGAAAGCTTCTTTTCCTTTTCTGCCATTTTCATGAACACTTTGGGTACAAAGCCCCACCTCAAAGAATAGATGTGACCAATGAGCCTTTTGTAAAAGTGTCTTGTCCTAGGGGAGGTCCTCACAGAGGTAAGAACCCAGTTGTCCAGAAATGCCAACTGTAAGACTGTCCACCTATCCTCTCTAGCTTTCTTCTTCCTGGTTTGTGGTCCATATGCATACATCTGTATACACACATGCATACATATATGAACACACCACACCACATATGCACACACATATGTCTGTATACACACACATCTGTAAACACACATGCTTATACACATTTACAGTTACACCATACACAACACATACCTGTGCATCCACACACTTGCTCACCACATACATGCATGTGCACATGCCTGCACACCACCACACGTACGCACACATACTGCAGTGTCCACATATCGACACCCTAATGTTCATATGCACCCACAAACAATTGGTGTGCTTCACAGCCCTGAGCACTGGGTTTCTTTGCAGCTGTGGTTGAGTCTCTGTGACTTGCTTCATAGAGCACAGCCCTGCTGATAACCTCCTTAGAGAACAGGGCATGGGTCAATTGCTGGAGCATTAGAAGCGGCACATTCTGCGGCCTGCGGTGGGCAGTGCCATCTAGAGGCAGACACTCAGTATCTGAGTAAGGAGAGGCAGGCAGAGCTGACATTTTTACAAGCTCCTCTGTGGCATTATTGTCCCTGAAGACAGCATTCTGCACCCACTCTTCAGGTGGGGAGCCAGGGGCCGCCAGGACGTTTCCGCTCCTTTCACTATCAGACTTCTTTACCTGCTTGCATAGCTGATGTGTGCGGAACCCACCATGCTGTGTACGTACTGTAGATACAGACCATCCAGAGGAAAATACAGTGTTTTACATTGTTTGTCCTTGGTGAGGCTGGTCAATAGCATTCACGTGTGCGTTTCTCCGTTTTGACAAGGAATAACAGCGTGGGAGAGGTTTGGACCCAATCCAGGCTGCCTCCCTGGTCCTGCCCCCCACATCTTTTCTACCATGGTGCTTCTGGAAGGACAGAGACACCTCTTCATTTAACCAAAGAAATGCAGCATTAAATATTGAACCTCGCTATGTTTCAACCTTGATTTAGAGTCCACTTGGACCGATGCTGCAACAGACTCCAGATGTGTCCTGCTGGGGGAGTGTAATGATTTGCGGCACACCTGCTTTGTAGAGCCCTGGAGTCAGAACCAACCTCCCTTAGACTGTGAAACTTGTCTATGCTAGCTTTGCAAGCCTTCCTTTGTCATGTCCCTTCCTTCTTTTGTGAAAATGTGCATTGCTGATGTGTAGGTGGCTGTGCTATTCGTGGGCACATTAGGGTGTGAATGTACACGCCGTGTGTGTGTGTGTGTGTGTGTGTGTGTGTGTGTGTGTGTGTATTGTGTGAGGTGTGAATGGGAGTTTGTCAGAGTCATGTTGCATGTCCACCTATATGGAGTGTGCATGTGTGTGTCTGTGTGTGTGTTCTTCCTGAGGGTAGCATGAAATACCCCCAATACTCACGCCAGCAGGTAAGTATTTCGTGAAGTCATATCCTCACCACACAGAGATGTTGTGAGAACTTTAACCACTCTGCAATGATTTTAACTATGAAGGCTCTGCATGTCTGGAGACCAGCAGTGTCTGCTATGTCTCCCATGGGGACGCTCAGCAGCCAGACAACCTCACATCCGTCTGCAGAGGTTTCGATGCTGCCCAGGCAGATCAAGGACACCTCTCAGATCTATGAGTGAGTCATCTCTGCAGGGGCTTTGAGCAGCTGAGAGGCCCCTGGAGTGACTAGAAGGAAGCTGAGGTGGGATCCACATTCCAGCTGCCTGAAATGGACAGGCAAGACTGAAACATGGGAAGGCGGGGGGAGACTCCAGGCCCCATCTTCAAAGGAGAGTCAGGTCAGAGGATGCAATGAAGCCATCAGGGGTTTGGGTCAAGGAGCAGCCTTGGCTGGGGACCTGTGGAAGGATCCTTCTGCAGGAGCAGGAAGCCCTGGGTATTTCTTAGTAGTGCCTGGCAGAGGTGTCCCGAATGGTGGCTCTGCTACAGGCGCCCTGCCAAGTCCTACCACCTGTCCCCCCCCCCCCTTAATGTTTCTGGGTAGAGGCTGCAGGCCTCAGCCTACAGTAGGCTCTGAAATCAGCAAATCCCTCTGCAAGGATTACAACCCCCAGGGCAGGTCCCTCACACTTAGTCCTCCATGGTGTTGTCAGAATTTACGTCTGAAGCCAGTGGTGGTTTTTGTTTTGTTATTGTTTTACTTTGTATTTGTGGTTTTTTTTTTTTGAAGCCACTGGTTTATTTGCTATCATAAATATTTTTATTTTCTATCATAAATATCAGAGGATATTTATATCCTCCAAAATGTCACCTGTTACTCTTACAACTGGAACCAAAGAGTGCCACCTATAAAGCAAAGTGTTTGGAGTCCTGTGACCACAATGGAGCCCAGCTCTGCATCAACAGCGTGGGGTGTGCCCAGGAAGGTGGAGGCAGAGGCTAGAGATAAAAGAGACACTACTGATGTAGGTGCTCGGAGCAGTGATGTTAAGTTCCTCTTAACCCGAGTGTACATGATTTGATTCTGCACAAATATCAACACAGTTGTGACATCACATTCCTATCTCCGCAAATCAAGCTCCTGCCATAACCAGAAGCGGCCGCTTTGGAGGAGGGAGAGGCACAGTAGTCAGGCCCGTGAATCAGTTCCCACGTCTATTCCAATAAGACAGTGACTTGTAAGACAGCTGACTCAGAAAGGAAAAGCTTGGTTTGACTTGAGGCTTGGAGGATCTAGTCCAAGTTTTAGATCTAGGGTGGGGATACCAGACAGCTGCAACAGACATGTTGGGAAACACATGGAAGAGCAAACAGCATAGATCACACCAGGAAGAAAGACCAGAGACCCGCAATCCCTCTTTTTTTGCCCTCATTCCCTCCCACTCTCCCCATCCCTCCCTCATCTTCTCCCTGCCCCCCTCCAAGTCAACTGATAAGGCAGGACCTCCCCCACTTCCATCTGCCCCTAGCTTATCAGGTCTCTTCAGGGATGGCTGCAATGCCCTCTTCTGGAATCTAGCTAGGCTGCTCCTCCCTCGGGGGGGAGGGGGCGGGGGGAAGGGTCGAAGAGCCAGCCATTGAGTTCATGACAGAAATAGTCCCTGTTCCCCTTACTAGGGTACCCAGTTGAATACTGAGCTACCATGGGCCACATCTGAGCAGGGGTCTGCAATCCCTCTTAAAAGCCTGTCCAATGACCTAAAAGCTTCTCGTCCCACAAAGACCCCTCCTAAAGGAGAATAGCATGCCCCACCCCAACAGTACCGCCATGAGAAACAAGCTTTGACACACGGACTTTTAAGCATACCCACCCAAACCACAGCAAGAAGGCAGGCCCTTTCCCTGGTACAGTAGATGTCCTTGGCCTGTCCTCAGACCAGATCTACCTGCCTGGGAAGGGAGGGTAGAAAGAGCTGACTCACCAGGGAGAGCTGGAGGAGTCCTCACGCCTGTGTCTTGGTTTAAAGAGGACTCCTGGCCCTTTCTCAGGAGCATATCCCTGTGTACCAAGACTCCCAGAAAGAGAATCATTCTAGTGGGTTGTTGTGGGGAACTGTTCAGGGAGGATGCTGGCAGGGCAAGGAGGCATGGTCTGCACATGGCAGGATGAGCATCGCCATCAGAACTCACCTTTCTGGTGCCCTGGAACGGTTACTGCTCTCCACTAGTGTTTTCAGGAACGCACCTAAGCACTGTGGGATAGGTAAGTACCAGGTGACTTTTGTATTGTGATAAACAGTGAGTGCTGCCAGGGCCCTGGGGAGCTGAGCCCTGGGATCTCTGAATGGTCATCGTCTGCATTATTATGAGGGACATCTCCTGATTTGTACTGAATTACATAGTCTGTGTCTCCAGAGGGAGCCTAGGACAGAGGCTATTTCAGGGAGGTGGCTCAGGGTGGGAGGCAGATGAAGGAAACGCCTTCTAAACAAGAACATGATACCATTCAGTTTGGGCAACTGAATTAGGCAAGATCAGTGACCTGCATCAAACGGTCTTGTGAGAAATCTACCCATTATCACTCACACAGCCTGGGAGGGAAGACTGCAGTCAAGATTAAAGAAAGAAACAATTCAGTTCTGAACACTCAGGGTGAGGAGAAAGTGAGACCCCAGAGCAGGTGCTCGGAGTCGCCAGAATGCACTCCCTAAGCTAGTCACCAAGATTAGAAGTGAAAAGGCTCAACCTTAAGCATGTCAAAATCTCCTTCAGCAAGGTTGATAGAAATCAGGTTCTGTGGCAGGGGTGGCTTAGTGACCTGAGTCTCTTGGTGGTACATGACCACAGGTGCCCTCAGCAGTTCCCCTGTAGTGGGAGGAGACACGGGCTGCAGAAGATGAGGCTAACCAGAGAAGCCCTTGAGGGCAAGTGAAGCCAGCAAAGACAGGTAACCAGCCTCACCCTGTCTTCTGCTCTCATTGCTCCCCATCACCCAACACCCAGCCCACTGGCACTCCATGCCCCTCCCTCTAGGATCATCAGCTCCAATCCCACACACTGCTCCCCACAGAGACCCACCCCTCCAGGAAAGCTGGGAGGAGGAGCTTACAAAGAAGGTTGATCTGGGCTGCAAAGGACACTGGGAATCTGGGAATGAACTTATCCCTTCTTATGGTGGTGCAGCCTACCTATCACACTGCACAGTTTATCCACATCCAGTATCAGGTGTGTCACTTATCTCTATAACAAAAACTATCTGGCACTTGGCATCGGGAAGCAAGGAAAGGAGAGGATGTGAGCAGAGGACCACACCTTGGTCCAGACATTCAGCATCAGCCTGAAAGGCCTCCCTGAAATACTGGGAGTAACCACAGGACTATGAGCATCTCTTGGCAGAATGTTCACCATGGAAGAAAAATCAGGAATGATAGTATTGTGTTTTTTGTTCTGTTGTTGTTGTTTTTTTTTGTTTTTGTTTTGTTTTGTTCTGTTTTGTTTTTGAGACCTGGACCTTGGACATGCTCAGGGTTTTCTGGTCTCATAGTGACGCCTAAAGCCTCTAGGCCTACTGAACCCACTCCTTTCCACTGCTGCACTGGAAAACTGGCCACTCACCCAGCATGTCCTCAGATACAGCACCTCCTGCTCACATAGCAGGGACATCCACATACGCACAGATGTGTGGGGTGAGAGACAGAGCAGTCAGACGCCACAGAAATTTCTAGGATTCTACATGAAGCTGGCCCCTGAATACTAACTGTTTCACCCCTCTCCTGGGAGAGGTTCAGGCTTCACCTAGGGATGCCATGGAAGAGATGGCCCACTCTCAAGCCAGCCCAGCTTCTCTTGGCAAGAAAGATGATCTATCAGAACTCACATATACAGGGAGACACACACACCAAAAAAAAAAAAAAAGCGACAGAGT
The DNA here is from genome assembly GCA_028658305.1 of Pachyuromys duprasi. NCBI lineage: Eukaryota > Metazoa > Chordata > Mammalia > Rodentia > Muridae > Pachyuromys > Pachyuromys duprasi. The sequence continues at coordinate 16,383,032 of CM053762.1, forward strand.
CAGAGTGTGACTCTAACTCCAACTTGCAGGCACCATGGGCTAGCTGCCAGGAAATGTCCTTGTGGCAAAAATAATCAACGGAGACATGGGCCTCAGGGGGAGATGGTACATCCCTGTGCCTCTGGTCAGCCGGAACAAGGACACACTGTCCTTTCTGGTCTTCTTCAAGCCTGGTCCTGGAGCTACCGACAGTGACATCTGAGACATCTACAGAGGACAATGTTGACTTGAGTGAGGAAATGGGCTAAGTGACCCATGATTTCCCGGAGTATGTTCTGGATTCTCCAGTGCTCAGTGGAAGCACTGGACGCTTGAGCCCCAGGGCTGGCCCAAGGTAGCACTAGGACTAGTAAGTATCAGTAGTCCAGGGCAAACTTACTCATAAGTAGGATGCATATTTAATATAAATGGGGAAAGTGCTGCAGCCGGAGCACAGAAAGGGTCATGCAGAGTTCGCTTATCCCTTTATCAATATCTACTTACTCTCTTGTCTTACTCACTGTTCTATTGCTGTGAAGAAACAGCATGAACAAGCAAACCCTTTTAAAGGAAAGCATTTAATTGGGGCTGGCTTACAGTTTCAGAAATGTAGTCCATTACCATCATGGAAGAAAGCATGGCAGCACACAGGCAGACATGGTGCTGGAGAAATAGCTGAGAGTTCTACATCTGAATCCACAGGCAGCAGGAAGAGAGAAGCGCTGGGCATGGCGTGGGCTTTTGCAACCTCAAAGTCCACCTCCCAGTGACACACTTCCTTCCAATAAGAAGGCCACATCCACACCAACAAGGCCACACACCTACTAATCCTCTCAAGTAACACCACTGCCTATGACCAAGTATGCAAACATATGAGCCTGTAGGGGCTGTTCTTATTCAACCCACCACAACTGTTAATAAGAAATGTAAATAGAAGGCTGGAGAAGGATTAAAAATAAAAGGATGATGCTGCTGGAGAAATGGCTCAATGGTAAGAGCACTTGTTTTCGTTGCAGACGACCTGGGCTCAATTCCTAGCACCCATATGGCAGCTCACAACTGTGTAACTCCAGTCCCAGGGGATCTGACACCCTCTTCTGACCTCCATGGGCACCAGGTACACAGGTTGTACACATGTATACATGCAGGCAAAATACACACATAAAACAAATGATGTTTTTCAAAAAAGTTAAAAAGCTTGCCTAGAAAACAGATTTTTTATTAATTAATTAAAAAGTAGCACTGATATTAAAATATTAACATTTTAAAAGTAGTTTCCTCAAGTTCGTGAATAAATGTATTTCACAGAGCTAGAGAAGAATTTCAATAGGAGAATACTGTCTTTGAAAATTACACATTCATCTTTCCGCCATCTTGGCGCCTGTGGAGGCCTGCTGGGAACAGGACTTCTAAGCAGCAAACGTGTCCGGAAGGCTGTGGTGCAAGGCCATTTTTGCTGGCTACAAGCAAGGTCTCTGGAACCAAAGAGAGCACACAGTTCTTCTAAAAACTGAAGATGTTTATGCCCAAGATGAAACTGAATTCTACTTAGGCAAGAGATGTGCTTTTGTGTAGAAAGCAAAAACAATTCAGTGACTCCTGGAGGCAAAGCAAGCAAAACCAGAGTGATCTGAGGAAAAGTAACTCAGGCCCATGGAAAATGGCCTGGTTCACACCAAATTCCGAAGGAGCCTTCCTGCAAAGGCCATCGGACACAGAAGCTGTGTGATGCTGTACCCTCCCCGGATTTAAACTAAGGAAAAGTAAATAAATAAAAGTGGATTTGTTAAAAAAAAAAAAAAAAAGAAAGAAAAAAGAAAAAAGAAAGAAAGAAAAAGAAAGAAAAAATTATACATTTATAACTAATGCATCATGACAGACTCAGAGTGGGACCTATCTGATTCTAATCAATGTAAATGGCCTTTGTGACTCCTTCTCAGCACTAAAAGGCATGCACTATGGTATACGCTTTTAATCCCAACACTGTAGAGGCTAAGGCAAGAGAATCACGTTTGAATCCAGTCTGAAGTATATAGACTAATCTTACCTCACAAAGAGAAGACAAAGAGAGAGGCCTTGGCTCAATTCCTAGCACCCACACGGTAGCCCACAGGCATCTGTAACTCCAGTTCCAGAGGGTCTGACTGACATCCTCTGGCTTCCTTGACATGAGGCACACAAATGGTACACAGACATACATGTAGCCAAACAAACACACATACATATAAAATTTTTAAATATATTTTTTTTAAAAAGAAAGAGGGGAGACAAGAAGAGACCAGAAGAGGACTAAAGTTGGGCTATAGAAACTCTAATACTGCGCTTAGTTAGGTTTGAACTACTGATACACACACACACACCAAAAAAAAAAAAAAAAAAAAAACACTCAAATCACATATCACAGTGAAGCATATTTTGAGTTGTGAGCAAAGTTTCAAATATTCTGATTTTTGCTCTCACTCTGGCTTTTACACCTGCATCCACAGGGTTCACATAAAATCAGGCACACATCCGTGCACAGAAATAAAAGTAAATTAAGTTATTTTTAATTTTTAGAGCATTTCTTTTAAAATAGAGTCTTCTACGTCTCAGACTGTCTCTGAACTCATCATGTAGCCAAGCCTTGAACTCCTGATCCTCTTGCCTCTAACTCCCACATGCTGAGATTACAAACAAGCCCAGCTTCAAATAATCCCATAACACGATGCATTTAAGCTAGATATTATTAACACTGAAATAAGCAAAAAAAAAAAAAGTTTGGAAAATCTGGAACATATTTTGATAAAATAACAATGACAATTCAATACATCAAAACTTATCACGGTAAAGCTGTGCTCCATGCAGTGTTACTATGATAGGCTTGCAACTGGGAAGAAAAGAAGGAAGGGAGGGGGCAGGAAAGGAAATGGGGGCAGGGAAGAAGGAAGCTGTAAGTGCATGAGTTATGCACCCACCTCAAGAACTTATAAAAACAAGCGCTAGATCCCACAGTGGGTAGCTCACAACACTGCCTATAAGTCCAGTTCCGAGATGCTTTCCTGGCTTCCACAGGCACCTCCGTACAGATGGTTCACATACAATCAGGCACACGTGTACACATAAATAAAAATAAAACTACTTTTTAATGTTTAAAGAATTTCTAAAATAATAATTATCCAAAATTAGGAGAAATCAAATAATAAGGAAGAGTATAAAATAGAAAACTAAATATACGTTATATAGTCTTTTAGAAATATTAATTAAACTGGGTGTTGTTGGCACACACCTTTAACCCCCTGCATCAGGAGCCTGAAGAAGGCAGATCCCTGTGAATTTGAAGCCAGCGTGGTCTACATAGTGAGTTCTGAGACATTCAGGGCTACTTAATAAGAATCTGACTTGGAAAAAATAATTAATTAGTCAGTTTAAATTACCCTGGCAAATCTGATGGAGAAAGAAAAAAAGTGAGCCAGGCATGATGGGTGCACGCCTTTAATCCCAGGACTCTGGAGGCAGAGGCAGGCAAATCTCTGTGATTTTGAGGCCAACCTGATCTACAAAGTGAGTCCAGGACAACTAAGGCTATACAAAGATACTCTGTGTCGAAAACTAAAAAAAAAAAAAAAAAAAAAAAAAGAAAGGAAGAAAGAAAGAAGGAAAGAAGCAAAGAAAACAAAGAAACAAGAAGCACAAGCTATGGATGCCAAGAGTCACAGGGCTATCACTACAGATCCTACAGATGAAAGACGAGGGGTTGGAGACCCAGAGAATGCATAGTACATATAACCATATACCAAAAAGTTTAAATAGTTGAATAAAACAGAAGAATTCCTAAGAAAGAATATAACAAAATTAACTTAAGAAAATATAAAAACAGTTTATATTCAAGAAATTCAAGAAATGACACCATAATTTGAAACTTTTTCATTAAGGAAAATAATGTCTTAGTCCAAGTGTCCAGATGGCTTCATCAAATAATTCTACCAACTATTAGAGATAAAAATAATATGAGTTTACAAGAACTTTTCCAAAGAACATAAAAAGAAGGAATTCATCCAACCACACATGAGTAAGCTCAATCTCCTAATTAAATCTGACAAGGACATTATAAAAATATAAAATATAGGCCAACAAAAACAAGTATAAAAGCCTACATAAAATATTTTTCAACCAAACCCAACAATACTGGAAAAGATAATACATCCTAATCATATGAATTTTTTTCCAAAAATAAATAATTAGTTTAACAGTAAGCATTTTTCACTATAACCCAAAACATCAACAGATCAAAGAAAAAAAAATCATAATCTTCTTAATGGGCACAATATACATGGGACATATATTCAATGTCCATGATTTTTAAATGCATAAGTGGGGTCTGGAGAGATGAATCGGGAATTAAGATGACTGGCTGCTCTTCCAAAGGACCCAGGTTCAATTCCCAGTACCCACATAGCAGCACACAACTGTGACAAACTCCAATTCTAAGGAATCTGACAACTTCTTCTGGCCTCTGTAAGCTCCAGGAATACACGTGGTATGTAGAAACAGGTGCAGGCAAAAATGCTCACACACAGAAAACTTAAAAATAAATAACCCTTTTTTTTAATGCATTAAGCCTATCAGTGATAGACAGGAACTTGAACAGCTGAATGGAGTTTCTGTAACTCCACAATAAAATTATACTTTCTGGCAAAATAGAAATCTTGTCTACTTTCACTCCGGGAACTCAACAGAGACTATTATTACTGCTTCTCTTCAATTATTGCAAAGGAGGTCTTGGCAGGAACTGTAGAAAAAGAGACACATAATGAGGGTTACCAGTGAACAACCCAGAACTTCCTATTCTCTGACAATACAATTTCTTGCATAGGAAATCATGGCAATCTACAGATCAAAATTAATAAATAGGCTTAGCAGCCAGGCATGGTGGCACATATCTTTAAGTCCCAGCGCTGGGGAGGTAGAAGCAGACAGATTTCTAAGTTTGAGGCCAGTCTGGTCTACAGAGCAAGTTCCAGGATAGTCAGGAACCCTGCCTCAAAAAAAAAAAAAAAGTAAGCTTAGCAAAGTTGCTAGCCACAGGTCAAAAAAAAAAAAACCAAACATAATTTACTCTATAGGATGACACAAAACATTTTTGGTTTTTTTGTTTGTTTGTTGTTTTTTACCTTTTTTTTTTCTAGTACTGTGGCTCAAACCCAGGGCCTTACATTTCTTAGGCATCCACTTAAAGGTCTTTTACACGGATCCCATTTAAAATAATACCACAAAATATGAAATATGAGCAATAAACATAGTCAAAGACACACAAATCCCTGCACAGGAATCTACAAAATGCAATCAAAAGGACATAAGAAGAATTTGATCACACAGGGAGACATCCATGTCACTAAGGCAGAAGACTAGTAAAAATTTATAGCCAGTCGAGGAATCACAGGCCTTTAATCCCAAGACTAAAAAGGGAAAGGCAGGTGGATTTCCATGAGTTCAAGGGCAGCCTAGTCTACAAAGTGAGTCTAAGGACAGCCAAGGCTGCAGAGTGAAATCCTGTCTTAAAAAATAATAATAATAATAATTTAAAAAAAGTGAGGGCTGGTGAGATGATTCAGTGAGTCAAAGTACCTGCTGCACTAGAAAGGCAACTTGAGTTTGATCCCTGGAACCCACATAAAGGTGGAAGGAGAAGACCCAATCTACAAAGCTTTCCTGGCATTGTGATAGCACACAAGCCTACACACGGCCCCATTAACAATGGTATTTTTAAAGAAATATTTGTAGGTAATCAGACCTACTGCAGTCCAGTAGCATCCCATGTTGCTAAAGCATATAGCTAATTCTGAATATATAAGTGTGGTCAAAGAGCTTTTGTTTTGGTTTGTGTACTGTATTTAAGGGCACCACATGTGTGCAGTGTCTGTAAAAGCCAGGAAAGAGCAGCATATTTCCCAAGAACTGGAGGGATTGTGCTGGCCAGTGTGGGTGCTGGGAAGCAAACTCAGGCTCTCTGCAAAAGTTCTGTTGAGCAATCTACCCAGCCTCTGGCCAAGACATTCTTTTAAGAAACATAGGAGGAAGAATGAGTTTTGTGTAGAGAGAGTTCTGCTGTTATGGGGACAGGGTGGTGCTGTTTGACAGACAATGGAAGTTAACAAAAGTGTAGCAACAAACGCATAGCACACACGGAGTTCAACAAAATCAAAATGAGACAGCCGATAGCAAAGAACTATTCCCAATAAATTATGTCCAGTCCAGTGGGCATTCTTGGGAGGGGATTATGAACTTTAATATATGTGTCATGATGATCTGCCAGTTCATAAATGTAGACTTGGCCAAAGTGAGTGCACATGGGCAATGAGAAATAAACCAAAGATAGCTCCCAAATGTTTGCTCACACACCCTCAAATCTAAAGGCCACCCAACACCTTCAACTGATATGTCTGTCCATGCCTCTGAATCCAATTCAGTGACTGTAGAGAAGAAATCACTAATAACATGACTGAATATCAAAAACGTAGTATGAGAAAGACCCCCCACCTATGCGTCCACATTATCCGCAGTAACATCCCAGTATGCACAAAGGGAAAATAAAATGGGCAAATAAGACTGTCGTGAGTGATAACTTCAGCTTATGGTAGGAAACACACACACAAAGAGAATCAGAAACACAGAACACAAATGTGTGCACCTGAGCATGCGTGGGTGGGAATGTAGCTTCCTTTCTGTCCAGCCCCGGCTTTTCTGTCAGTGATCCTCATGGGGACCTAGACTTAAAGCCTACAAGTGTAAGAAATCACACCAGGTTTTTCATAATATCCTCCTTTGGGCTCACTTCAGGGCGAGCAGCTAAGCTGAAGACTTCTGCCCTTTCCTTGTGTGTGTCGTTTCCATCAGGGCCACAAAGGAATAGGTGCAGGCTGTGCACTGAAGCTACCTAGCAATGTATGGTTAATACATTGTAATATGGGTCTATGTTCACTGAAAACCAAAGTGAAAAAAGCAAAGGGAATCAGCAAATTATGACAAGGTATTAATAAAAAATTTTAGGAACAGAAACATGACAGTAAGATCACATTCTGGGCAAAGCTAGGTGCCTGAAATGAGCCTGGAGTAAAAGGAAAGCGCATGATTATAGGATTTTCGCATGATTGATGGTGAGTATCAAAACGTCTTTGGAATTTATAGTCTTTCATATGTTTATAAGAATGACTAACAGTTTTGTTTCAGAATATCCAGTATTTACCCCACAACAGAGATGATATTCTTTGCATTTTTATTATTTTTAAAAAGAATAAATATTGGCTTCAAAATGTAAATGTGATTTGGCAGCTTGTCCAAAGTCCTATCAGGAAAAAAATGTGAGCCAAGTTTTGAAACTCCCATTCCACCTGCCGCCGCATATAGCTGCTCAAGCTGAGTGCTGACCAGTGCCATGAAGCAAAGGCAGCATTTGTGCGGTGGAGAGAGGGGGTCCGGAGACAAGACAAATCCTCATCATGTCTGACTATAACCAATATGGAGCAAAAATCTCTGAAGAAGAGGACAAGGTCCCTGGCACCTGGTTAGATCGGGAGGAGGCCAGAGGAGGCATTCCCCCAGGCAGGGAGAACACCTCTGACCAATGACAGAGGTGGGAAGAGCTCTCCATGCAGCATGACAGTCCAGCAGGAAGGGTGGTAGGGTGGATAAAAAAATGAGCAGACCAGCCAAAAGAAGAAGAAATCCGCTGCCAGAAAGCCAGGGTGCATCATCGAGGCTTGGACCAGGGACCTGATGTACAGTCATCACTTTTAAAGAGGTCTGACTGTCTGGGATGAGCCTTGGGTGGAAAATGCCAAGCATATGTTAGCTGCTCCGCATGAGCAGGGAGTGACACGGGGAAGCCATCCCTATGCCCTATTCCTGGAGTGAAGCTCCAGAGGCCCCTCGGACATTCCAGTACCATCTGTGCTGCTCCATCAGCTGATAATGTGGCGTGCCCATTCTCAGTGTGCTCTGCCCTCCAGCATCATGCCCTCACACAACCTTCGTAAGTACCTACAATTCGAAAAGCACCAAGAACCAGGGCCAATACCATATCCTCCTGAAGTAGATGGTGTGTCATTAGAGCCAGGAGTGGTATGGTGCAGTCACCCCATAAGTCTTGGGTTATCTCTGCTGCCTTCTGGTTGATGTTCAATCTCTTCCTTAAACCTGGAGTTCAAGGACAACTGTGAAACCACCTGACAAAGTCTCACCTTGGCCACCACCAGGCCCTGCAGCCTTCTCTTTGTGATCATACCTACCTAGGTTCCTCAAGAGAGCATGGATTCCTGGGAAAGGGAGAGCATGAGCTGGGGGACACCAGCTGTGGGGAACACAGGTGGAAAGAGCATGAGCCGCAGGAAGCACTGACTATGGAGAGAACACAGGCTGGGAAGCTTAAGCTTAGGCAGCGCAGATTTGGGGAGCACAAGCTAGGGAAGGGCAGGCTGAAGGCAGCAAAGGCTATAGGGAGTACAACTTGGGAGCACATGTTGTATGGAGCACAGGCTGGGGAGAGGGCATGGCTGGTGGAGCGCAAGCTGAGGGCGCCACGGGCTACAGAGGAACATAGACTAAGGGAACAGCGGCTGGAGGGAGTATGCTGAAGAACAGGCTAGGGAGTAGACAAGCTGGGAGGAGTACAGGCTGGAGGAAAGGAGGCGGGGGAGAAGCCCCAAAGCTTGAACAAAGGAGGAGACAGCTTCCCAGCCCCAAAGCAAAAGCCTGAAGCCCAGGGCTCAGCTCATTTATCTAGACTCCCAGGTCAGGCTGCTGCAGCTTGATCCCGGGGTTTGGAACGAGGTCTGCTGGCTACATCTGTCCTTCTTCTGACCCCAAACAGTGTCCGAAGAGTGAACGAGCAGGCCGGGGCAGCGCACCTGTGAGATGTTTTTTCTCCAACTCAAGTTTCCTGCACCCTCCAGCACCTACTCTGGCTACAAGCCCATGAACGGCCAGTAATTGGAAGCCGTAATTGCATGCTATTGAGAATTAGCGTTCCTGCCTGCACTCTACCCTTGGACTTCACGTGACCAGTTACAAGCACACCCTCCTTTACTCAGGTAGCACTTATTAAAGTGTCTACTATTGTGCCTGGTCAGGCTAGGCTTTGGGGATAAGGCCAGCAACGTCAGGGCCCAATCTGACCTGCAATGTTCTTCAGGAGCTGTGGCCCATAGTTCTGCTTGCTAAGGTTGTAAAGACTGTCAGAAACCAAAACACTCGCCTGTGGAAGGGAATCCATGCCTGCCTTTTGCCAAGTTTGGAAGAGCCATCTAGTCCTTTGCTGTACTTGGGGAAAACACCTGACTCCCTGCCCATCATGGGGCGTGAGCCGAGAGGAACCTAGTACCTATACTGGAGGCGACTGCACAACCCCGTTTCTGGGGTTGGTGGGGCGGGAACTGAGAAAGTCCTGGGGTTATGTGTGGTGTAGGTGGGCTCAGCTCTGCTACCGTCCGTGCGTCCAGGTGGGTGCAGACCCCCCGCGCGGCCGCTGCGCAGAGTGGCTCCGCCCCGAACTGTCACGGACAGCGCAGGCAGGCGCAGGGTGCACCCCGGAGGCTGACGTAGTTGAAGACATCTGCGGAGCCCAAAGTCGCCCCGGCCCGCCAGCCCGCCAGTGACCACGGCCCTCAGGGCACCACCCCCGGCCCCGCCCCAGGCGTCCCCGCGCCACCGTTTGGCGACACTGCGGCAGGCAGCGGGCGCGTTGCCATGGCGGCCAGGCGCGCGTAGCTGGCGGTGCCCAGCTCAGCCAGGCAGGCTCAGAGGCGGCGGCCAGCTTGGAGGTGATCTGCCCTGGAAAGGACCGGCCAGAGAGGGGATCTGACCCAGGCGAAAGGTGCTGGGGAAGGGATCCCAGACCGGAGTGTTGTCCAGGGCCGGAGTTCCAACCTGCGCGCAGGCCCGCTGAGCGCCAAGATGCAGGCCATGGACCCAGCCTCCAGGGGCTTCTACGAGGAAGATGGCAAGGACCTGGACTTCTACGACTTCGAGCCGCTCCCCACCCTGCCGGAGGATGAGGTGAGCCCGTCCCAGAAGCCCACCTGCCCCTGAGAAGGAGTGGGGAAAGGGAGTAGGGAGAACACAGCTCTCCTGCTGCAGAGATTCTGGCCCCCCTCGGGTTGCGACTGCTAGGGGTTTCTGTCCTCAACCTCACCCGCCACAGAGCAGCTGGAATGCTAAATGGGACAGCAATGAGACTGTTCCTGCAAAGTTGGCTGCTGGAGGAGTGGGCTCTTAGTTTTAATCCTTGAACAGATTGGGGGGTGGGGATCTTGGCAGGCAGGGACAATAGGAACACTCCTGACCTCCCTCCACAGCTGGCCAGGTGCTGAAGCAGATGAGCTTAGGAATGCTGAGACCCCTTCCCAGCATTGAGGGAGCCTCCTGCTCTAAGAACCCTCTTTCCCCCAAGTCCCCTGAGAGCTCATAGTCCAGGACTGGCTTGGTTGGAGAAGCTAGGTGCCCCGCCCCCAGACCCCCAGATGATGGGCATACACAAACTCCATGCTTTGGAAAAGCATGACAAGCAACCCCCAAAAATGATCCCAGGGGAATCTTGACCTCCCTCAAGAATACAGGATCTTTAGGGAAACCCTTCCAAGCCAGGCTCTGGAGTCCCTATGAAGAATCCACCATTTTTTAGCCCCTTAAATACACTGGTGCTAGAGACCCTCCTTTGCAACTGGCCTGGCAAGCTGATAAGAGAAAGTTGACCAGAGCAGTCCTGAAGTAATAAGCCTGTTTAGCCCTGACAGCTCTTCCATTCCCCTTACCTGGAGGAGTGGGCTCTGAAAGGATTTAAAAGAAAGAAGAAAAATCATCCATTGCTCCTGCCTGCCCCACCGCCAGGGCCCTCTGAGTAGTGCTGGGGTTGGTGCTTACCCCTCCACCTCCCACCCCCAAGTGGCCTGGATTCAGTGCAATTTAAGGCTGCAGAGAGGAGAGGCCAGGGAATAAATAAACCTTTGGACATCTCCTGGGCTTTGATGGAAAAGAAAGGGTGCCCTCAGCCCACGGCCTTCAGAGCTGCTGGAGGACAGGACATGTTCCAGGTATCGGTGGGAGCCTCAGCTCATGGTCATCACCAGAAGCAGATCTGAGTGCCTCTGTGCTTTTTTGTACCTGCCACTGAGCTTGGAGGGCTCACCCTGAACCTGGCATTTGGAGCAGTGGTACCAGTACATCCACAGCCCCTAAGTCCACAGGTTGAAGCTGAGCCTTGCACCCAAAGTGCCATCTGTCTACACTGCCTGACACCTTCAGCATTAGGAACGTCCTTGGTCCCTCTGGGTTGGAGAGTTTTCATATACACGAGACATGAGATGTCCATCCTCTGACTGTGGTGAGTCCCTTGTGTGAACTGGAATTCCCCTGTTTCAGTGACATTTAGTGGGAAGTTCAGGTGAGTCCCTTACCTGAGCAAGAATGCTACTTTAACTCCTATAAAGAGGAGGGGGCTGGTAAAAGAGCTCAATTGTAGAGTGCTTGCCTGGCATACACAGGGCTCTAGATTCAACACCCTGTGCCATAAGAACACTGAACCACAACTAGTCTGTAAAATAGAAAAGTCTGTGGGGCCTGGACTGGTACCAACAGAGTCCTGAGTCTTAGAATCCAGTTGAGATTAGATTTTAGGCTTCCTGCAGTCAACTCGGTACCCATTAAGGTCTTTAAATTCATGTACAGCGATGTCATGTGACTCTGTACCCGGCACAGCCTTCTGTATCTGGCTGCATTTGAAAGCCATCCAGAGTAGGGTGGCAAAGAGTTAGGTTGCAACCCATCCTGAAGCTCTGTGCTGGAAAATCACCTTGGGGTCAGTGTGTGACCCAGATGATGACAGCTCTTGAGCAAGTGAGGTGAGGCCAGATCCAGGATACATACATATAGGACATCAGAATTCTCTCCCCTACAACCAGAAATAGAATCCTACAGAGCCTCCAGAGAACCCTGAATCTCTCGACCCTCTCATGGCCCAAGGAAAATCCCAAAGGCTTGAGAACACGCTGTCTAACCTCTTGCTAACTAGCAGAGTGCTAAACACTCTCACTGAAGGCCTTACCATGATTGCCAGAGATGACACCGGACATGGTACATGCAAGCAGGCCCTTCCTCCGTAGTGAGAGTGGGAAAACATCTTGGCATTTTCTTGTGGTGAAGAGATCAGCACCTGCATCCCAGCAACTTCTCCAGGGAAGCATAGCACATGATCTATGAGAAAACACACTGGACACTTAGAGCTCACCATGAATGGACCAGCTTGTCCTACTAGGTGTTGGAGGCTGAAGCCACACTGTGTTCCCTGATCTCTTAGACTGAAACAAGAAAACCCTGGATGCCCAGTAGAGATGCTGTGACCAAGAATTATGCAAGGTGGACCTCTTGGAGGAGACGGCTTTTCCTGGATTCACCATGGAACATAAGTATCTCTGGACATGGAAGGTGGTGTCACAGACAAAATAGTAAGATTGGATCCAAATAGAACCATAGCTTCTGGAAAGGCAGGCATGCACCAAGTAGCCGTGGTTACAGGGTCCAACAGTGCTGATTAAGAGGTAGGTGATAAAATCGGCCTTCAGGAATGCAGAGCAGTACTGGTTTGGTGATGAAGGTGGTACCATTGGGTGTCAGCAGAGAGTTCTCACTGTTCCCAAGCCAACAGAATGCCTCTCAGAACCTCCTGGTTCTGGGCTGGCCTTGGGGACTGAAGATGAACAGGGACCAACAGCAGAGATTCTCCCATTAGAAAGGAGTTTTTCCCACTCTGCTGTTAAGGTCCATATAGTATGTTTCGAAACAGGCTCTGAGCAGAAGGCAGCCTAAAACCAGAAAGGAATCCTGAGCCAGCTGGGTGGGCACTTGGGGGCAGACACAGCCCACAGAGCACCTTGCAAGCTCTTGCCTCCCTGCTGGGGTTTGGCTGCTCATAAACTGAGACTGCCAACAAATGCTGCCAGCATCAGTCTGAATTTTATGCTAGCAGGTCCCGTTATGATAAGCTGAAAGGTTAATTGGTTATAAATGTACTTGAAATGTGCACAATGACCCCTAGAGTCCCAATAACCCAGCTCCAGGTCTGTCTAGGGGAAGGGGAGCCCTTCAGTGCATATAAGCCCTTAAGCAGGGCATCCTGCAGAAACCAGATAAGGGCTTGCCCTCTGAAGCTCAGGCATCAGCTGAAGTGTCTCTCCCTAGAGCATAGGCCCCATTCACCCCCAGGGTCTCATCCCTCCCAGCCAAGATCAAGTTGACTTTGCACTAGCACATTGCAAGCAAGCAGAGGACTGGTCTTCTTGCCTGTAGAGAAATTCCATAGGTGACCCCCATTCCCACAAACCACCCTGATAAAGATGGCAAGAGGCAGGCTGGATTGTGAAGGAACCTCTCACCCACCAAGGTCCTGAGCCTATCTAGGGCAAATGGAACCACAGACTTGGCTGGAGATCAGACTGTGCTGGCAAGAGCTGTAAAAAACTGAAGTCTGGAGCTTACAACGTGTGGGCCTGCAGGAGACCCTTAGAGTGCTTGGCGTGGGCATGCCAGACAGACCCACATCTATAGGAGTGAGCTTTTTACTGCTCATGGGCTCCCAGAAGATCACATCTGCCAATGTCAGAGCTCTGTGGCATGCTAAACACATTTCACTGGGAACTGAGCTGTGTGGCCGATAAACTAGGCTACCATGTCTCCAGGCAGTCTGTTGAGGAAGCCAATGAAGACAGACAGAGTTGGCTCCCATCCATGGGGGTGACCAAGAGAATCTACTGGAATGAAGGGGGCATAGACTGAGGTTGGGTGGCTGGTGAATGATGTTTGAGTCCCTCCTGGTCTGTCATCTTTGTCCCCAGCCCTTTAGCCAAAGCTTTTCCCCTGCCTCCCTCCACTGGCATAGATTTGAGCAAAAGACAGTCCTTTCTACTACCTGACAAAACTAGAGCAGCTGTAGATCCAAGAGGCAGTGATTCCAGAGCCCAGAATTCAAGACTTGGGTCCTTTAGCACTCGGTGTGGGGCACCATCAGGGTCTGCAACTATGTAAGCCGACTCTGACCTGAGGTTGTCATGTATGGAAGGGATCATAATCCTGTCCTTGTGGAAGGCCTTGGCCATAGCCAGAAGCAATGACTCAGGGTCCACAGGGTTCACCCTAGAACCATACAAATAACCCTGGGCTCCTGCTCTCCCATGTTATATACCCCTACCACAAATTGACACTGGGGGCTTCAGGTCTGAGCTGCTCTGAGGTCCAACCAGGCTTCCCACAGTCAGGAACATCTTCCTACCAGACCTGAGTAGGAGGCAGCAAGGTAGGCTGCAAGATGGCCAAGCAGCATGTCTGGCAGGGTTGCCTTCTGCTGGCGGCACATCCTGTGATGGCTGTGAGCAGGCAGGCCTGCTGGCCAGCGTGAGCAGCAACAGCGGGGTGCCGGCAGGCCCTGCCGTGGGACTGGGACTGACTCAGACTCACATCGTGAGCTGGCTTCATTTCTCCTAAACGGCACAGCCTCCAGAGGGTCTCCGAAGTTGCATACTACCTCACTCATGTGTCTCTGTAGATTTGCATAAACATGTATGTACTAGCATGTTGTACACTGTGCAGGCACATTCTAGCGGGAAAGTGTGGAGGGGTGGTGTGTGTGTGTGTGTGTGTATGTGTGTGTGCAATGTATGCGTGTGCCTCTTCAGCCAGGGCCAGTGGACATCACTGGGAGTTTGGGTGCTCCTGAATTCTGAGGAGTCATTGGTACTTCCAAGAAATCACAGGTTTGAGCCCTGGTTAGAAAAACAGCTTAACAGTCAGGAGCTTCTGTCACAGAGAAAATGTGTCTCTGGCCGACATCCTCTCCCTATGGGACAGAGGCCTCCGTGAGCAGGAGGCCTGGCTATGTGCCTCCAATGCAGCCTGTTCATGCAGTGTGTCACCCATGCAGCCATCTTCCAGACCCTGTGCATCCATGTGACCTCCCCAAACTCCACATTGGACTCCAAGCATCAAATGGCCTGTGCATATGCAGGGTCTAACGCCCACAGGAAACCTAGAGGTTCAGGCCAGCTGCTTGAGAATCCTGCTCTTGATTTCACCCATTTGGCTGGTTGCTTGGTTGCTTGTTTGGTTGGCTTAAGCACTCTGTTTTATCTGAGATCTGTGCTCATGGGGATGCCTCACAATGTCAGCTAGAGGCAGAGATGTGAAGGACTGTCATTTGCCTGTACTTGAGCAGTCCATGTCCCAGGGCCACAGCCACAGCTGGAGAAGCGAAGGCTCTGCCCGGTCTTTACCACCCTAATACCCCCGGCACATCCTTTGCCAACACCAGCCCCCAGCCCAGTTCCCAAAGAAACACCCACACACACCTGTCAGTGGGTGGTGCGGAAACACATGAACATAGGAGATGGCAGGGACCTGACAGGCAAGAACCTTGCAGTCTACATACGAACGAGTCCAAGTGTGTGTGAACATGTGTGGGCAGCGGTGGCTGTGTTTGTAAGTGTAGGTGTGTACTATTGTACGGGAGTGTTTTACTAAGCGTGAGTGCGCGCATGTGGAGATAGGTATGTACGAGCGTGTGTGCCTGTACTGTGCAACACCAGTGGCTTCAGCAAATGCCTCAGGGTTATGACGTTCAGGGAACAGCAGGGTGACTCTGTCTGTGAAGGGGCCTGGCCTAAGAACCTTTTCCTGGCTGTAGGTGAGGTGTCACCATGAGTTGTCCGTTTCTGTGGAGCGATATTCTCAGCACGGAGCACTAGGTCCTTCCTGGGGCAGCCCTCTGTGGGCTCACATCAGGTCTGTCTTGGCAGGAAAATGTATCTCTGGCCGACATCCTCTCCCTACGGGACAGAGGCCTCAGTGAGCAGGAGGCCTGGGCTGTGTGCCTAGAATGCAGCCTGTCCATGCGGAGTGTTGCCCATGCGGCCATCTTCCAGACCCTGTGCATCACACCTGACACCCTGGCCTTCAACACCAGTGGAAATGTGTGCTTCATGGAACAGCTCAGTGGTAAGGACAGGGAAGGAGCTTGGTGGGGGTGGGGGATACCCAGGGCAACACAGAGGAGGTACCCTTGAAGCTGAATGTGAGCGCCAAGTGGCTGAGGATATAAGGGAGGGCCTAAGCCCTGGGTTTCCTTTGGACTCTGATGGGATCCTTGGTCCAGGGATGCAGAGGAAGAAGAGCAAGCTGGATGTTGAGTTTGGGTGGCCCCTGTGAAACCCTACTCTCCTAAGGCTGCCATACCCTCCCTCAGAGGGTGATCAGCCATGGTTCTGAACTCATCATAAGAGGATGCCTGAGTCACTGACTCCCCATGGCTGGCACTCCTGGCCTTCAGGAAGTAGATGCAGGGAATCTGAAGGTCATACTTACCTGGCCAGGTAGGCTGACTACCCATTAAGCCCCTTGCAGGGAAAGTGTGATTTTTTTTTCCAAAACACCAGAGTACCTTCTTCAAAGAATCCAAATAAATGTCTTTTCTCCTTCCACTTTGGAACTTTTTATGGTTCAAGTGTGGTGTATCATTGCCTCAGACACTTACAGCCTTCCTTAGGGGCATCAGCCTGAACAAAGAGACAGGCTCTGGGGGATGCATCCTCTGCCTGGCTGTCCCAGGAGGTTTCCAGGGTCTGAGCTCTGGGAGGTGGGGTTCTTTCTTCACCAAAGAGAGAGATCAGAATGCCTTCTCTTTTCTTCTCCAAGATGACCCCGAGGGTGCCTTTGTACCCCCAGAGTTTGACCTGACAGGAAACACCTTTGAGGTGAGTACTAGCAAGTGGTGACTCACCAAGCCTTGCCCTCTTCATCTTTGGGGTTACCTTTGTTACCATAGTCCTGTGTAAGCTGTCCCCAGTGGGGGCTGCCTTTGGGTCCTCCACCTTCATCATTGGTGACTACTGGAAGATATGTGGGTGTTTGGGAGTAGTGGCCTTGGACATCTCTGTCAGGTTTGCTGTTGAGTTCACTCATTGCAATGTCAAATCAGATACCCTCCCAGCCTCACCAGTGACTTCTGGGAGGAACCAGGAAAGCCTATGGGCTAGGCGTTCACTGTCCTTAAGAAATACCTCTGGAGATGGTGGGACTGGGAGGAAAGGAAGGAGTGGGGTTGCAACTGGGATGTAAAATTAACAAATAAATAAATTAATGAAGAAAAATATGCCTTTGGAGAGATGGCTCAGTGGTTAAAAGTGCTCCTGCAGAAGTTTCAAGTTGGTTCCCAGAACCCACATAGTGGCTCAAACTGTGCTTAGCTCCAAACCCAGGGAATCCAATGCCCACCAGTGACCACTGAGAGAAGGGGTTTTCTTTGTTTTGTTTTGTCTGGAATGGGGTCTGACTACCTTACCCATGTGTCTTAGTTAGGCTTACTATTGCTGTGATGAAGCACCATGACCAAAGCAACTTGAGGAAGAAAGAATGTATTTGGTTTACACTTCCACATTACAGTCTGTCACTAAAGAAAGTCAGGACAGGAACTCAAACAGGGCAGGAACCAGGAGGCAGGAGCTGATGCAGCGGCCATGGAGGGTGCTTATTACTGATTTGCTCTTTATAGCTTTCTCAGCCTGCTTCCTTGTAGAACCCATGCCCACTGTCCCAAGGATGACATTACCCATGATGGGCTGGGCCTTCTCCCATCAATCACTAATTAAGAAAATGCCATTTTCTCATTTGAGGTCCCCTCCTTTCAGATAACTCCAGCTTGTGTCAAGTTCACTGGCATTCTCCACCAAGAGATTCAAAGAGCTAGTCTTCACAGTGAGCCCATCAGAAGCTAGTTTCCTTAGCTTCACTAAACTGTGGCTGACAAACCAAAGCTTATGTTTTCAGTGTACAGGGTGATGTTCTGATATACAATAATGTAATAAAATCAGGCTACTTAACGTGGCACTTGATTTTTTTTTTCACCCAGTGTGATGTAACTTTTATCTTTTTCTGTGGGTGGAGAGTCATTTTCCTAGCTCTGTTTATTGGCTAGTTGCAGTACACACACAACTACCATCCATTAGGATCCAGGCAAAGGCACTCAGCTTTCAGATGTCCATCGTACTCTGCTCCAGGGTCATTCACTCATGTGTGAGCTCCAGTCCTATTCTCTTAACTACCCACTTCCTGGCAAGCCCCTTGGCCTGGTGGAGAGCATGCCTGCAGGGCCACTTACGTGCCAGCCTCCACCTTGTAGTCTACGGAAAATCTGTTTACTGAGCTCCACCAAAGCTCCATCAGCATGGTGACTAGACTGGACTACATCATGAATCAGTCTGGGTAGAGTTCATGTGGTTATGTTCTTCTTCTCTAAGTTTTTCTTTCCTTTTTTTAAAAAGATTTATCTATTATGTATACAGTGTTCTGCCCGCATGTACACCTGCACACCAGAAGAGGGCCCTAGATCTCATTACAGATGGTTGTGAGCCACCATGTGGTTGCTGGGGATTAAACTCAGGACCTTTGGAAGAGCAGCCAGTGCTCTTAATCTCTGAGCCGTCTCTCCAGGCTTCAAGACATCTTATACTTATTCACTTTGTTTTTTTCTTCCTCCTTTTCTTCTTTCTCCTTCAACTCCTCCTTCTTCTCCCCCTTCTACTTTTCCTTTTATATCTTTTTAAGACAAGATCTCAAGTAATCCAGGTTGGCCTCAAACTCAATATATATCCAAAGATGACCTTGAATTTATGATCCTCCACCTCCCAAGGGTCTGGATTACAAGCATGTACCAGTATGTCTGGGTTTTGCAGAGCTGGGGATCTGCGTGTGCTAGGCAAGCACTATAACTGATGTTATATCCTGAGCACATTGTTGTGTCTCTTGACATCTCCTAGGAACCGTTTAAGGCTGTTACTGTCCAGGTCTTGGATATCATGTATGACATTTACTCCTAAGAACTTATCAGGTCAGGCACGGTGGCACACACTAACCTCATGTACATAGTGAGTTCCAGGATAGCCAGAGCTACACAGTAGGACCCTGTGTTTAAAGAAAAATATCAGGTTCTGAATCCATCCTAAAAAACATGGTTTGGTTATGGTTTTACTTTTAAGTTCCTTTGTTAACTTTATCCACTTTAATATCAAATCATCTTGCAGAACCTTGCTACTATTTCTAACAACTTAGAGGTTCTTTTCTTTTTTTTTTTTTTCCTCTTTAACTGATTAAATCAGTAGTGTTTCATACTGTCTCCTCCAAGGACAAAGCTTATTTCCATTCCAGGCCTCAGTGAGGACAGCATCTAGTCTATGGTGGAAGTGCAGAGATCACGCATCCTGCCTCGGAGAGCTGATTACCCTGATCTGACCATATGGATGGCACATGACTTCCTATCTGTTCTGTGCTCATCAAGGCTTCCCATGAATATATATTTCATATTATGAAATATCTCTTCTGTCCCCTTGAAACGATCATATAATTTCCTACACTGAGATGTTAATGTGTACATTTTTATGCCCTAATATTATCACCCTTTCCCACTTCAAGAAAACCTAGGCTAGCCAGGTGTCAGATCAGTCTGACTGACGAGCACTTATTAGGGCTCTTCCAGGGTTGTTTTTGGGCAGCTGGTACCTTTCTACCCTACAAATGGTTCTGAGCAGAGCTAGTTTCAGGATTGCTGTGGGCTTTTCTCTTTGCTTTGTTTGTACAAGAATGGAATGATCTGTGCCTTGAAAGTCTGGGAAGACTCATTGAAAAGGACAACGGTTTCCTTTGTGAATGATTTCTAAGCGCCATCAATTTTTAACAGTTGTAGCACTGGCCTTGTTTGTGCTACCAAAGGTTGTTTTTCTTCTTTTTTTAACTACGGCAGAAGAAACATGCACCTAATGTGCTGCAGGTGATGCCCTTTGCGTCTCATTGATGTCTGCAAAATGTCCTGTTTCCATACACTTGGTCATTCTTCTTTGCATTCTCTTTCTTTCTCTTGCCAATCTCCCTGGGGGGGGCTGTTTACCTGGGCAGTTATCTCAGAGCGACCTCTGCATCTTCTGGTCCTTGGGGAGTCTCTGTGTGTTCTTTGCTATGGGTTCTTATTTCTGATTCTATCTTTCCCTTTTGGTTCTTGTTTCTTATTCTCTTTTCTTTTGTTTGCTTTGAGTTCAATGGCTGTATCTTTTTTTTTTTTCCACTTCAGTGGGAAACTCAGCTCATCCATCTTCATCTTCTTAGAGTCAGTATTTCCCACTGTGAATCTCCCTCAGCATGTGAGCTTTGTCACACCATGTTTGCTTCTGTGCGTTTGTGGGGTGCGGGGTACACGGTACAGGAGTTATTCAGAATAGGTTGGGTTTCCCTTTTGTGAAGACATACACACAGAAGGCACAAATGTAACAAGTATACAGCCCTATAACTTTTCAAAAGCTGAGGTCTCTGCAGTCGGTATCCAAATGGAGTCATCACAATGAGAAACTGGTACCACCATCCCCAGGGTGGCTGTCCAACAGAAATGTTGATATCCCCCTCTTCTGCTTCCTGCGGCTGGGCTCAGCAGGGCTGGTGGAGGCTGACTCCTCTGCCGCGAATGGTGAGAGCTGTCATGAGAGTGTAGTCACTGGAAAGCATTCATTCTCTGTCATTGTTTATTTCTGAACACACTGGGACTTTTTAGTGCATCTTTGTCTTTTTTTTTTTCTTTGACTCTGGCTCAGCTAGGCTGTGGCTGAAGCACTGTCCCCACATACCTGCTGGATAAAGCGTGTGCAGGCTTCCTTTGTTCTGCAAATCCTTGTGTTCCTTCCTCAGGATGACAGCCTTTTCCGTGTAGCTCAGGACCATTCATCCATTTGTCTGGATCTCCTCTGGCATGCATTTTGTTAGATTTATTTACTTATCCTAGTGAATAAAATGGGTTGAAATCTGCCTCTCGGAACTAGTGCATGGGGCTCTTCCTGTAGAGGGCAGTGTGTTCCCACAGTTGCAGAGCAATTGGCCATAGAGCCTGAGAGAATCCTTTGCTCCCCGGGGGATGAGCTCTTGGGGGAGGGGATTTCCTGTGGGTTGATTGCAGTACACCAGAGTGGCTTACCAGGGTGGAAACAGGAGGAGGGGGATGGAGAGGAAGATGTGTGTCAGAGAAGGTCTGAGCTTCTTCAGTTCCCCGGACGATCAGTGACTTTCCTGTGTTCTGCACACAGAACGGTCAGTCCTTTCCACTGTACCCTTATTATGGAAAGACTTTATGTGCACTGGGAAGTGCTCCCATGTCCACCCTGGGACATACGGCCCTAGCATGAGCCATGGAGCCCAGGGTCTCAGCTCTGCCCCAGACTGGTTTTACTCTGGAGGCCTTTGCTGGAGCTTGCCAGGAGCGCTCAACAGTTTAGATGATACTAACAGTGGCAGGAGCAGAGTCCAAGCGTGTGTCCTGAACAGTCTCGCTCTGGCTCAGATACACCTTTTCTGAAACCTTCCAACACCAGCTCATCTACCCTGGACCCTCTGTGTTCCAAACATCATCTAGCTAGCCACATGTTTGCTTGCACTGTGAGACCAACTCCCCCAACACAGGCTCTAGAATCTCCTAGGCTTGTTGCATCCAGTCTTCTCAAAACTGAGCATGGTCAGCCCCCTTGTCCAAAACTCTCACAGCCTGACTGGCTTCCGGCAGTTAACAATTTCCCCACCCCACTCTACCGCCTCTGCAATATCCCCATCTCCACATGGTTTTTCTTGCCCTTGTCATTCTGACGGGCTCCTGTGGTACCAGGCACGATGGCTCAGTCCTGTCACCTATCATTTGCTTGAGACCACAGTCCACACAAAATAACCATGATGGCGGGAGCAAGGCTGAGACGAAATGAAATAAGAATTCGTCAAGGGGCTGGCTGGAGGCCTCTGCTAGCAGGTAGACTTCCGGCTACAAATGGAAGGATGAGTTCAAGGAAAATGAGGATCTGGGGAGGTGTCAGGGTGGTGAGTGAGTAAGCACTTACAGGACAAGGAGGCTGATATTCACTGGACAGGAGAAGGCGAGTCTGCAGTCCCCTCTCCTCACCCATATTCCCCTCGCAGACTGTAAGGGGACAATCAGGACTCTAAAGGCAATGTTGGTCTGTTACAAGGGGCAGTCAGGATCCCTGCACTGGCTGACAGCGCCTCTGACAAAGACCCTGAGCAGAGTGGACACAGCATGGGGTAAATCCAAGGCAGGTGCACGGAGGACCCAGGCCTAAGAGACAAAAGACTTCCAATGTATGAAAGCAACATACAGAGCAAAATAAATGGGTTCCTTTGTATCGACAGTTTCAAGCTAGAAATATAACTTAAGTGTGTCACTTATAAGAGCAACAAAACCCACAGGAATCCCAGTGATTAAGACACCAGGATTTTTTAATAGGAAAATCAAGTAAGTTAACACATTGAACATACATGGAGACATCCCATTGTGCCCCTTAAATTTAGATGGTTATTGGTGAATTAAAAGTAAAAAGAAAGAAAGATTCTGACTTCATGTAGTGATTTCATTTTGTGAACAGATTAAGAAGGAAGCTAGTCCATCTTGAATAACACTGGCTTCCCCTCCCCCACTCCCATGGAGGCCTTTCACACACCTGGTGTCCCAGTCTCATGCAGAGCCCGCCCTCACTCTCCTGTACACAGGACAGTGTGCGCTTTCAAACCAAAAGCAAACTCATCTTTCCTCCTGCTCACATCTTGCTTGTGAAGGCCGCCTAAGGCAAAATAGGCCACTGGGGAGAGAGAACAGGATTTCTATGCCTTGCTGGACTGCTCAGCCCAGAGTCTTGCCAGGGGAAAGCAGCCCCTTGTAGGGCAGGTACCAACTAACACTCCCTGGTACCGCAGGCTCACATCTACTCGCTGGGGGCCACACTGAAGGCTGCCCTGGAGTACGTGGCAGAACCGGAGCCCAAGCTGAGCCCTGACCTGGAAAGACTGCTGAGTCAGATGCAGGCAGAAGACCCCAGGGACCGGCCAGACCTGGAGGTATGCTCCCAGCTGGGCATGCATGCTGCATGAACGCACAGCATGGACCCTGCAACCTCACTGAGGTTCCTTGGCTAGAATCTGGGGGCACTGCATTTTGTTGAAAAAAAGAGGCCTTTTTTTTTTTTTAATTTTTTTTGGTAATGAAAATTATCAAGGACAAAACAGAGTCTTCTTTTCCTGCCAGGAAGTCCCTTGGTTTTTTTTTGTTTTTTGTTTTTCAAAGACCAGAAAGTGCATGTGGAAGCAGGTGGCCTGATCTGGGGGGGTGATGGGTACCATCCCAGAGCTGTGCAGTTGGGGGGTCTCAGGAGGCAGGCGAGGCCTCCTTGGTGAGCCACACACCTGAGAGGCACTGTGGCGCCTGCAGAGCATCATTGCCCTGTGTGAGGAGAAGACGCAGCCCGGGTCCTCATGCCGCCTGTGCCGCAGTCTCTCAGCCATTGGAAGAAGGGTGCTCTCCATTGAGTCCTTCGGAGCATTCCAGGGTAAGCGCCATTACCCACATGTGTACGTGCATACACGCACATTCCGTGCGTGTACACAGAGACCAATGTGCATCTATACAAACCCACACAGAAGTATGCACACCGTAGGCACATATAGAAACATGAACTCTTACTCACTTTCATATGTCCTCATATGCCATGCAAATACCACACTCACTCAGGGAGGCTGAGGCAAGTGGATTGCTGTGAGTTCAAGGCCAGCCTGGTTTACAAAGCGAGTACAGGACAGCCAAGGCTGCACAAAGAATCACTGTCTCAAAAACCCAAATAAATAAATAAATGCCACACTCAGTCACACACTTGTTCAAATCCAACTCGTGTGTCCCATGCAAACACACTCACATGTTTAGACCATTTCATATGTAAATACACAAATGCCCATTTACACTACACACTCCAGTGTAAGTGTGCACTCTGGTTTATATATCCATGCACACACGTGCATGTCAGGCACACACTGGAATTTTCAGACTCAGGTTTAGAGACTCCAGCCAGCCTTGTCTGGTCTACTCACCCCTCTGCCTGCAAAGCTGTTGCTGCACATCTGGAACTTATCATAGTCTCAGGACCGTGTTGGCCTCGACAGCCTCAGAGTGGCTAGAAGGCCCTCCCTGACTAGCAAGCAACACTGTTGTTGGTGACTGACAGTGTCAGCCCAGCAGCGGCAGAGTATAGCTCCTGAGTGCGGAGCTGTAGATAAGATACTGGGTAAAGAGGGTAGCAGAGTGCCGTGGCATGTATGCAAAACTGCGTGCCACGGTGTGTGTACTAGGCTGTGTGCCATAGCATGTGTGCAAGACCATGCTGCATGCCCTGTGTGAAAAAGAATACATGCCCTATGGCTGCCACCAGATTCCGTTTCTCCCCTTAGGGAGTGGCTTGTGTGTAATTATAATAGAAAACTGGGGAGCTTTGGGATAAGGTAATTAGATGGGCAAGGGCTGATCCCCTGGGAAGCTCGGCCGAGAGGGAGACCCGAAAGCCTCCATTCAGAGACTTTAATTGGCTGAGTTATGTGACTATAGATCCTGGAGGCATCTGGAGCCTATGCTAAGGGGAGGCCTGGGAATCTGGGAGCACAGGATAGGTAACCCTGCCCTGTGACACTTTGGGGTGGGGGGAGAATCTATGGTGATGAAGTGTGACAGAGTCAGAGGTTGCTTTCAGGGCACCAATCCCCAGCACAGACTCCTGTTGTAAGCTTCCCTGCAGTAACCGTGCCCTATCTTCTGCTCAGACCTCAGCGAGAACACCTGGAGGGGAAGACCTACTCCAAGAAATGTGGGGCCCAAGAAGATGCCAGGAGATCTCAGCACTGATCCAGAGGCTCTGTCTTCACCAAGGGGCCTACTCCAGCCTCCTGCCTCCAGAGACACGGAGCAGGAGTCTAGTCAGGGTCCCAGGGCCCCATCCCCCAAACCACTGCTGTCAGCCCCCATGAGAAATGGTGAGAGCCCAGGACAGGAAGGGCTGGCCAACCTTGTCCTGGATGCCAGGTGCCCCCTGGGTGAGCTGGACAGAGACATCCTCAGGCGAAGCCGGCTGAAAAAGGCTCAGACTTTTCCCAGGCTACTGCAGGAAAGCCCGGAGGCCAGCACCCTCTGCCTGTCACTGACCAGCTCAAGAAACCAGCTGACCATATCTGAGTTCTTCCCCCCAGACCCCAGGAAACTCTTCCTGGAAGGGAAAAATGGCCTTTCTGGCTTCAAGGCACAATCCAAAAGCAGACTTTGGCCAGAGCAAGAGCCTGGAGCCCAGCTGGATAGGGTACCAAGTACAGGTCGCAATCCGAACAGGAGTCGGGGAGCCTCGGGACAGCTGGAGGCTTCATCTCCTAGCGAGGGACCTGTAGAACACAAACGTTTGCCCTGCCCTGTAGACCCTGGAGATTCAGACCATGAAGGCCAAATACCTAGGAGTGAAGAGGGGATTCCAGAAGGATCCAGACAGCTGGGAAGTGCAACCACAGAACAGGTATGTAGAGAACGAGTGTGTGAGAGGCTGTCACCTTAGCCTTAATGTATAGCTCACACAGGACCTGCCCTTCCCTGCCTTCACTCTTGGCCAATAATTAACAGTTCTTGGGGAGGAGGCTTCTTACTTTTGAAGGGCGCTTCAAATGCAAATTGAGGAAGATACCGGATGTCACCCCCAGGCATGGGTTCCGTGTGGCCTTTCTAGATGTGCAAGTTCACCTCTAGAAAGCACCAGTTTCCTCAGCCCTCAGCCCCCATCCCTGCATCCCTCCCACCCACATATAGGTCATCCCTGTGGTTAATTCTTTCCTTGTAGTGCTACTTCAGGGCCCAATCACTTTCCAAGCCTTATCTCAGACTAGGCTTCACAAGCTTCCTATTTCACAATGGGATGAAATTCCAGTGCAAAGGTCTGCAGGCCAGATACAGACCACAACAGTAAGTGTGTCCCCCCCACCCCCCTTGGCTGCTCAGTAAGTTCCTCAAAGCTCTGTGTCCCCACATATTTCTCAGGATAAGGACACCTGAGCCAGTGGCTCAGGATATGTCTGTCTACCGAGACATCAGCCCCATTTCCCACCACACTCTGTTGCCCCCAAAGTAGAGAGTATGAAGCAGGTGTCTCTGTGGTATACATTGTCATTTGATGATAGCTTGAAGAATTCCCTTGGTGACTTAAAGAGATGTCTGGTGTACGTACAGTCACTGATGCAGATGTTCTGCATTGTCTGGGCCTGGGATACACACATATTCTCCGCCACCATCTCGGGATTTCCCCACAAGGACCTCACAACACCATCTTCTAAGTGGATAAGCAGAGGCACGGGTGGCTGGGTAGCCTACAGTAGGAAATGCACTGCTAAAGGAAAGAGTTGAGGTCACTAGCTTAGAATAGAGCAGAGCGGACCACTGAATCCAGCTGTCACCTTCACCATCTGGTCAACCTGCCTCAGACAGAGTAAGCCCAGGACCCTCCAAACCTCAGACTCCCATGTGAGGATGGCCCAGAGCTGGGAGTCCTCACCTCGTGCTCCCACACGAGGCTACAGGATGCCACCAAACGCAGTATAGATAAGCTGGTGAGCAAAGAGCCACAGGACTGACCTGTCGAACTTGTCAGCCCTCTCTGTGCACAGGACCAGTGGATAGTGAAGGCTTCTGAAGGCTCCTGCTAACGTGTGTATTTCTGTGGTAACCTTGTTTTCAGACCTTCAGGTGGCCTCCACAGACAGAAACTGTCTTCTAGGTTCCATTAATTCTTTTCGCTTGAAGATGGGTTAAAATGCAAGTAAACACAACATTTACCATTTTAACCATCTCTAAGTGCATGGCCCGGTGTCTTAAGGACATTCACAACCTGCTATCTCCAGAGGTTTTCCATTTTATCCACCTGAGCTCTGCCTCCAGCAACACTGACTTCCCTACATCCCTCTCCAGCCTCACCAACCACTTGCTATACTTTTTTTGCCTTTACAGATACAGCCTCACTTGGGAAATCAAAAACCTTCTGTTCTGTTGTCTAGTTTGTTTCGCTCAAGATTCATCAATAACCAACACTGCAGGGTTCCCTCCTCCTTCCCTCCTCTTCCTTTTTCTTCTTGTCCCATGGTGCCCAAAGAGTCTTGGAACTCACTGTGGAGCCAAGAATGAGTTTGAGTTCTTGATCCTCCTGCCTCTCAAATGCTGGGATTACAGGTGTGTGCCACCATACCCAGCTCCTGAATGTTCTTATTGTCCTGGTCCGTGCCCTTAGAAATGGTTAGAACATTAAGTTTTACACTATGTATTTTAATACACAAACACATGGAAGTAAAAACACACTTCCTCTTAAAGGTTGAGCAATACTGTAATATTCTGTCCCGTGGATAGACCACATTCTTTCTTTCTTTCTTTTTTTAACCTTTATTTTCATTTATATGTATGAACGTTTTTGCCTGCATGTGTGACCATGCACCATGTGCATGCCTGGTGCCCATGAAAGCCAGAAAAAGGCATCAAATTCCATGGAACTGGAGTTACAGATGGTTGTGAGCTACTTACTGTTCATGTGCTAGGAATTAAACTCAGGTCTTTTACAAGAGCATCGAGTGATCTTTACCACTGAGCCATCTCTCTAGCCCCTGGGCTGCATTTCATTATCCATTCATCCATCCGTGGATATTTGAGCTGCGTTCCCTTTTTGGATCTAGTGAATGATGAAAGGCCTTGAACCAGGGTGGACAATTGGCTACTGCAGTTTCCTTTCAGATCATAGGGGTACCCAGAAATGAAAAGTGTTGGCTCTTAAGGTGATGCTCTCTGCACAGTCTCTGAGAAACTACCATCTCTTCCCATGGCAGCTGTACTATTTCGTGGGTGAGGACTCCAGTTTCTCCATGCACTCAGCCACACTCATTTTCCATTTGGAGAACTTTTCCAGTCCCTTGCATAAGGGGTACCACATATAGAAACTGAGGCACTGTTCGCCTGGCACTCTGGAAACCCTTTCTTGGCACCAAGCAGACAAGAGTGTTCTTACATGACCCTTCTCTCCCACAGAGCCTGTCCCTGCAGGACCTTCTGTCTAAGCTGGGCCGACCCTTCAGGGAGTACGAGCTTTGGGCCCTATGCCTCTCCTGCCTCGGCACTCTCCAGACACACACGGAGCACCCAGGTGATGGGTCACCCTTCTTTGCCTGAGCCCTGGGTCCAAAACTTGGGGAGAGAGAAATGGATGTGGAAAAATCAATGCTGGGAGCCAGGGGCAATGGCCCAGTTTTACCCAGCAGCAAACCCAAGGGAAGCAGCACCTGGGTCTTGGCACAAAATAAGGACAGTGGAGACAATTGCCTACAATATGGTCCTAGAGCCAATGACACCTCCCACCCTTAGAGGAGTGGAACTTCCACTACGAAGTGAAACCCAGTCTTGGAAGGTGAGGGAAGAGCCCTGATGAATGTTGCCCTAGCTTGTGACCCTGCATGTTTACACCTGAGAGATAGCCAGGTAAATGGAGAATTCATCTGTGCTCTCAAAGTGCCATGGGGCAGTCATGAAGGCAGCCTCTGAGGGGACCCTCAGAGAAATATTGCCCAGGGACTGTCTGCTATTAAACTGCCCCTCAGCCATGAGTCTGGAGAGTTTGAAGAGCCCAACCTCCCTCACGCAGCCATTCCCAGGAGCCCCCAGCAATGTGTCCTTAACCATCCTCCTGCTTATTCTTAAATTAATGAGGGTGATGTATCCCAACAATATTCCCAGGCAACTATTGGATGGAAGGGCCAGCCCTCCAGTGCCTGTCCAGTCTTGACAGGTCTCTCTGGTGTCTCTGTGTGGCCTGGAGTCCCCTGGAGGGAGCTGCCAACATGCAGCTGCATCCTTGATCTGCTCTGTTGCAGCCCGCCTGTGCCTGGACAACGTGCTGGTAGCTGAGGACGGGACTGTGCTCTTCGGAACACCCCCTGCCAATGGTACACACGGGTCACCCTAGGGGGCGGAGAACTAGAGCCGCTTGTCAAGGTGGGAAGGAAAACCAAATTGTGGTTGCTCTTCTAGACTCCTACAACTCTCTCTTCCTGGCTCCCGAGGTGTCAGAAGAGAAGCTGGTGACAGAGAAGGTAACCGTATCACCTCTTGTGCCTTCTACACCGCCCTCTGCCCAGTCAGTCGGGGGGTCAGATGGCCCAAAAGTGGCACTCACCTCACGCGAGGGACTGTGGCAGCGTTTACTGCTGTCCTCCGAGAGTCACCGGTGTGCCCTGGGACCCTGGGCGGGACACGCACCAGTCGGAGGGCCTAGACCACTCCGCCACTAACAGGCCGATAGGCTTTTTATAAACTCTAAATTAACAATTACACTCAGAACCCGGTGCAACAGCCACGCTAAAAACCAGGTTAGTTGATCCTCTGGGTTGAGCGGGCGGGGCAGGGGCCAGATCCTGGGAGGGTAAGGGTGGGGCAACGCAGAGGGGCGGGGCTATGAGAGCGGGGCGGAAAGAGTGAAGAAGCCCAATCGTTTTTTCAATCTCATCTGCTGGACCCTGCTGCTAGAGGAGCAAGGAGCCTCCCCGAACCAGGCTTCCTAGCCAAAGGGCCAAAAAGGAGCAAGGTGACCTTAGATGGCCTACCGGCTACTTATGCTTATACAGTGCACATGGGCTCCCTGTGGCGAACTGAGAACCGAGACCCTGAGAGCGATAGAGGTGCGCTGGCCTTGGCTGCTGATGCTGGGGAGCTAGAACCATAGACCTTTGGACAAGAAAAAGCAATGAAAACAAAATTTGAAAATGCCTGAGAAGCTTGCCCTAGAAAATCAATTCACGTTATCAGAAATCTAGGATTAGGAGGCTGGAGTGATGGCTCAGCGGTTAAGAGCACTGTCTGCTATTCCAGAGGTCCTGAGTTCAACTCCCAGCAACCACATGGTGACTGGCAACCATCTATACTGAGATCTGATGCCCTCTTCTGACATGTACGTGACCTGCAGATACAGCACTAATATTTATGATAAATTTTTAAAAAATCTGGGTGAGGAAGAAGAGTAATTAAGTAACAAATGAAAAATATTCCATTGTGGCAAAACACATAAGCCTACACATTCAAGAAACAGAAAAGAGAGAGAGAGAAAAAAAAAAGGATAACCCTAAAAGAAATCAAAGCTGAAGATCAAGAAAGAAAAAAGAGACAGTTTTTCCATGTACAAAGGAAACCATTCAAATGGCAGCTAGCTCCCTCGCATGGCCTAAGAAGTGGAGACTTTTCACCCAGAGTGCTCTATTCTGCAAAACACCTTCTGTCAAGACGCTGTCAGGAAAGAGAGAACTAAAGTAATGGTGCTGTACATTCTAAACTGGAAAGACAGGGCTGGCAAGATGTTGCACTTGCTGAGTAAGCCTAGCAGTCTGAGTTCAAGCCCTGGATTCCAGGGATTCTGTGGAGAGAACTGACACCAGAGTTGTCTTCTGGCTTCCACACACACACTGTGGCCACACACAATAATAAGGTTTTCGGGCTTTTTGTTTTTGTTTTGTTTTCCTGGGCTCTTCACCCAAGGGGCTCAGAAGGTGTGCAGCTCTTGCAGAGTGTCCGAGGTTTATTCCCAGCAGCCGCAGCAGGTGGCTCCTCCAGAAACTCCAGCCTCAGGGTATCAGATAACAGCTTCATTTGGTTATAAATGTCTGTGGAGGAAGTACTTAAACAGTGGGAGAGGCTAGCCGGATATCAAGAGCAGTATGCAGACGACGTATAATGCTGAGACTGGTCCACCCTGCAAGCAGCCACTAGTAAACAGCCTGCTTTTTCACGGTGAAAGGGGTAAGACTGAATTTAGAAGCTGTCTTCTTTGGGCCCTGTGGCTGTGAAGAGACGCCATGACCAAGGACACGCTTACAGAAGAAAACATTTAATTGTGGCTGGCTTCGTTTCAACGGTTTATCGTGGCGGGAAGCTAGTCATCGTGCCGGCAGACTTGGTGCTGGAGAAGCTGAGAGGGTTTTGTTGTTGTTATTGTTGTTTTGGTTTGGTTTGGTTTTGGTTTTTTCCAACACAGAGGGCTTCTCTGTATAGCCTTGGCTGCCCTGGACTTGCTTTGTAGACCAGGCTGGCAAACGGAGATTCGCCTGCCTCCTCCTCCCTGAGTGCTGGAGTGCTGGGACCACAGGCATATGCCACTGTGCCTGATGAAGCTGAGAGTTTTCCATCTTTCCTGAAGGCAGACCTGAGATTGGACTCCACAGTGGGCGGGGCCTGAGCGTAGAAGACCTCAAAGCCTGCCTATACCCTGAGGCACTTCCTCCAGTGCCACGCCTCCTCATAGTGCCACTCCCTGTGGCCAAGCATTCAAACACTTGAGTCGATAGGGGTCAAACCTACTCAAACCACCCCTGAAGTAATGGACTGATTACTTTTATGGAGGAAACTTCAAGACACAGTATTATTTAGATTGCGGCAGTATTGCTGGGTGATTGTACTAGAGTTTCCAGTGGCAGGATAAAAAAGTAGAGTGGTAAGGTTCGAGACACTTGCCACTAAACAGAAGCATCTGGAAAGTTGGGGTCAAGAGAAGAGATTGCTCAAGAGAGTGCAGCCATTAAGAAGAAGCCAAACACTTTGAGCTGAGACAATGGGGAACATATGATGTGGAGAAAACCTCAGGAATTGGTGGGACTCCACCCACACAAATCAATTGTAAAGGCTTTTGTAAGACCTTTCTGGTTAAAAAGTGTTCCAAGGTGACTTGCTTGCAAAGATCAGCCTAGAAAACAAACAAACAAACAAGAAAAGATTTCCTGGGACTCAACTTTACAAACACTCGAGATCACCACAGCTGTGGTCCAAGTGAGTTGGGCTCCAGCTGACAGCGCCCCTGGCATCTTCCACAGGTTGCTGTGTTTTGCAGAGGGCACAGGAGTTAGAGGGCCTTGGAGACTCAAAGGAAAGCAAGTTAAAGTCAGGCAAGTCCCTGACCATGCTTAAAGCTGTGAGAGTAGAGCCTAAGCTGCAGAGAAGATGTCAGGGTGTGTAATGTGCCTTTATTTTGTTTTTCTCAAGTGTTGGTCACAACAATGGTAAAACTGACCAATAATCAGCAAAGCATTCTCTACCCTGGGTGGCCCAGGAGCTTGAAAAAGTAATCTCCCTACACCCAGCGTTTTGGTTTTGTCTGATTGTTTTGAAATAGGGTAAACCAGGCTGGCCTCAGCCTCCCAAAATGCTGGGACCAAAGTGCACACCACTATTGTGCTTTGCTTTGACCTTTCTTATTAAGATCAAAGGGAATATCCCAGGCACAAGCGAGGAACATGCATTTGCCAAAGGGTGCTTACAGATGAGGCGGCTGAGGAAAAACTTAAGGAAAGCATTCTGTGTGAGCTACTGGCCTGACAGAGAGCACTGTAAACCCCATGTTATACACCCATCCACCAGAGACACAGAGTGACTGCTGTCAGCTGGGAGAGCCAGCTGGCAACACACTGTTAGTTGAGAGAGAGTCCCAGCCGGGTAGTATCTGAGTGGTACATGAGCAACTGGTTCTCAAACTCTTGAGTTTTTGTCCTCAAGAGGAAGAAGACAGCAAGTCCTTCGGTGGTCTGCCCCAGTGTCTAAAACCCAAATGGTGGGGAGGCCTGGCTCTGTTAAACATGTAAATCTCCCAGGCTGTGACCCTGGGCTCCACATATCTAGCCAAAGTGGGGCCTCAGGCCCTGGGAAGGCTACTGACCTGAGGGACTGTGCCTTAGGGTGAGCTCCCCCGGCCCCACTGTTACTACTGCTTGCTCTTCTGTCTCCCCATCCCCCAGGCCTCTGTGTACTGTGTGGCTGCAGTTCTGTGGACAGCAGCCAAGTTCAGCGTACCCCGAGACCACAAACTGGCCCTACCACGCAGGCTCAAGACACTCCTTCTGGACATGGCCAGACGCCATGCCTCAGAACGGCCATCCACAGCCGAGGCCATCAAGGTAACTGCACTATGGCGTGGCCCTACTCAACAGTCTCAAGGGTTAAGATGAGGGACAGTAGCCTTTGATGCTCAAACTAATGTTAACCATCATTAACGACAGAATTCCTCTGTCTGTGTAGGCAGCATGTTAAGGATGGGCACATCTTGTACACGCTCCTGATCCAGCCCTGCTGTGACTCTGTAGTCACACCTTCCTTCCCAGCGCCCCGCCTCTCAACTCCCCAATACCAGGCAGCCCCAATGGAGCCCTGTTAGCTGAGACTCTAGTTTTATTCACAGCTATGACAGGAAATCCAGACATCAGGCTACCCAGGACTAGGACTGGCAGAAAAGCACGAGGGTCTCCGTCGCAAACATTCCCTGCTGTTAGTATTTATATTAAAATTCCATGCACACAGCTGATCTTATATGAAAGAATTTGTTCCAGGGGGAGGGAAGCAGAAGAGAGTTAGGGTCTCAGTGAGCCATGAGGGGGCAGAGAGACGTAGATGGGGGGGGGGGGGAAGGGGTGCCCC
>CM053762.1:16416489-16645086 GCA_028658305.1 Pachyuromys duprasi
CTGGACCCCTGTGTGCAGCAATCAATGATGACATCGTAGGTGGCCAAGCAACCTAGGAGTGGGCAAGTGCATCGACTTGTGAACTAACATCTGCAATATCAGGAGAAACGGGGCAGCAGCATCAGAGCCAATGTCTGCCCTGCTGGACTGTCCTGGACTATCTCCTTCATTTCAGGTGTGCAGCAGCTACCTCCTTCAGAGAGGCATGGACAGCAGCAAGATTCTAGCCCACCTGCGGGCATCCATCTGCAAGGCAAGGCAATGCTTCCCCAAATTCGCAGGGAATCTTTCATGCTGCCACTGGCACCCACAGGGCCCTGCTTGTCTCCTGTACACTTAGAGGGAATCTCGGGAGGAGACAGTGACCAGCTGCCCTCCCAGCAGCCCCTGCTCACAGGTGCTGCCAACCACTGACAGTGCAGGCACTTTATCCTATGGTCTCTTGCTTCCCACCTCTTCCACAGCCTTTACTTAGGAACCTGTTAGCCTCTAACTGAGTGGGGGTTCCAGAAGATGTGGGTCCCACCCTGAGGGTAGCAGTGGGCAGGGACACTGGGCTCTCCGGCAGTGGGCTTTGGGGACTGCTTCTCTACAGTCTTCACATTCCCTAGAAACCCATTGCAGCTTCATTTACGGGGCCTCCATGGCTGTGAATATGTCTGTCTGTACCAGCTCCCCCAAGCCACAGAAAGATCCTCCAGCTAGCCTGAAAACTGTCTGGTGGCTGTGAAGCACACATCCGCACTATACCTCCTCAGCCCCTGTCGGCTCTAACTGACCATTAATGACCTTTCACTCAGGTTCACCCAGAGGAAGAGACCATTGGTCTCCAAAATGCCTTCTCAGTGGTTGAACTGAAACCTCCTGTGGAGTCTGCTCCTGAGAGTAGCCCAGGTGGGTCTTACCCAAGCCTTCCTACTCATTGGTCCCCGTACCCCTTAACCACATCTGGACCATCAGGTCAAGCATGTAGCCCACTCTTGACCTAAGCCTTATCTTCCCTCACTGAGGACTCTACCACCTGCAGGTGCTCTCTGTACAGCCAGCCCTAACCTTCCTTCCCCAGGCTACATTATCATCTGCAAGCCACTCCTCCTAGTGGGTTCCCTCTCAAGGGAGAACACACACACACACACACACACACACACCCCTTAGCAGCATCTCGGCCTCTCCCAGCTAATGGCCCTGTCTCCTTATAGCAGTTCTTCCCAGGCACTGCCACACATACCTTTAGGGCCCTGGGCTAAGCTTGGCATGGAACAGTCTGTGGGCATCTGGGGTCCCCACCTGTGGAACCTTAAGTGTGGAGTCACTCAAAGATATCCACTGATCCCCCCACTCACCGCTCCTTCTCCTGTCCCCCAGGCTTCCTGCAGGTCAGCAATGATACCGAGCTTGTCGCTGTCCCAGGGCCTGTGCCTGGTCTGCCCCCCTGCTGCAAAGAAACCTGTGAGCTGCCGGAAGCCTTCACCTCTGAGGCCACTCACTTTAAGCCCATAGTCTTAGCTCAGGACACCAGTGTTGCCAGGTGAGCGTCCCTGCTCCCTGCTAGCAGTGGCCCCAGGCACAGGTTTCCCCCAGCCCCCTGAGTTCTCTGTCTCTCTCAACAGAGACCAGCTTGCCTTGTCCTCAGAGCCAAACGAGAAGCCCAAGGAGTTCGGAAGTGAGCAGCTGGACAGGGAGAGAACCAGAAAGCAGGCAGCCCAGGAGCTTGTTGAGGACACTGACCTGAAGACATCTGCCCAGCTGCCACCTGATCCAGAGCTGCAGGGAGCAACTCTAGACCCTGTTGGTGACTCAGTGCCCCAGAGCTCAACCAAGGAGTGCTCCTGCCCACACGGCCCTGCTCTGGCCACCCAGAAAAAAGGAACATCAGGGACACCCAGCTCTTCTGCCTCTTCCCTGCCCCCTGAGCACAGGCCCAATGGTCAGGGACCACTAAGCACCACTCTGCCCCCAGGGGCCATCTCAGCCAGCCCAGGCCCTCAACACCCATGTAAGCCACCCAGGGGCAAGGCTGCAACAAGTACAGGCAGCCCTAGGGGCCCAGATGGTCATCCTGAGAAGCCTCGGCCGGCAGAACGCAAGCTCTGTCCATCCAGTGTGGATAGCTCATCTCCACCTAAGATGACAGCCTGCCCCTCGCTGCAGGAAGCCATGCGCCTCATCCAGGAGGAATTTGCCTTTGATGGCTACATGGACAACGGGCTAGAGGCACTGATCATGGGTATGAAAGCCACGCCCCTTCCCCCCACCCCACCCCCAAGCCCAAGACAGGGGAGAGGTTGAGGGAGGCAGACCCAGTCCAGAGAGCATCAGTGTGAAGGGGGCTCAAGGGTCCACACATCTGTCATGCTGAGGTCAGTCAGGACAACAAGGGCAGCTTCCCGCTTACATCATATAGGAAGAGACCCTTGGAGCCCAGCCCCCTCCAGCCCTGAAGCCCTGAGACCACCTCCCAGTGATCCAGTGCAAGGGAACCAGAAAGCCTCCCGTGCATAACCTGATTGGCCCACCCTTTGTAAACCAGGGGAGTATATTTACGCCCTGAAAGACCTCACCTTTGCCACCTTCTGTGGTGCCATATCCGAGAAGTTCTGTGATCTGCACTGGGATGAGCAGTTGCTGCAGAACCTCTTCAAGGTGGTCAACGGGTCAGGCTCATCCTCTGAGGGGTAAGTGTCTGGGCCCAGACCTCTTCTTCCAGAGTCCTGGGCAGACCAAGCCAGCAAATCCTGTTGGCTCAGTGCCTACAGCTGTCCCCATTCCCTCTGGCAGCCCCAGAACAGCCCAGGGCAACTCTGTGGTGTTGCTTGTGATTGTTGCTGGTGTTCATGGTTGGGAACAAGGAGCAGGAAGGGTAGGAACCACTGGTGACTGGCAGATCTTATACTTTTTAACAGTGAAAACTGCAATAGGCAGCCAGGCACAGGCGGCATGCGTTTGTCATTCTAGTACTTGGAAGACAGAGGCAGGAGCATCATCATCGTCATTTGAGGCCGGTGTGGTTTACATATTGAGTTCCAGGTCAGACACAGCCACATTGCTTAAAAGACAAAGTCAAATAAACAAATAAATAACTACTGGGAAGTACACTTTGCCTACCCTGCGCCCAACAGCATTTCTATAGCTCTGTAAAGGATCTCTTGACTACACCTAATCTCCTTCCAGTAGGGCACTGTGGAGCCACTACCCAGGATGTTCTGACACCAGGGAGATGACAGGGTCCCATCCTACCCAGTGTGCTCAAGTAATGCTCCAGACTGGGATCTCTCCACAGAACTGAGGCTTCATCCAAAAGTGCTGGGGGCGGGACGCTGACTGATGTTCTCTTTACCAGCACTTCTGAGGAGCCTGGATCCCAGCCAGAACACTCACCCAGCAGATGCTCACTGTCCAGCAAAAGGCCCTCTCTGCATGGACTCGGTAAGAGACATGACTTGCATCATGAGGTCAGGCAAGAACTATTCTCAACTATTCCTGGACAGCTGCAGGAAGACTTCTGCTGTCAAGAACAGCCCTGTGCTGGGAGACATCTAAGAAGCCCAGCCCTCGGGGCTATCAGGGGAGAGTTTCCCATCCTTTCATTAGCCAGCATGATGCTGACTCTTCACATCTCCTCTGAAAGTAGAAGCCACTTAAATGCCACTGCTGACCTTCTAGGTTGTTGGCCAGAACCCCCAGATCAAGTTAAAGCTCAAAGAGCTGGGCCTAGGGGCTGGAGAGATGGCTCAGTGGTTAAGAGCACTGTCTGCTCTTCCAAAGGACCCGGGTTCAATTCCCAGCACCCACATGGCAGCTCACACCTGTCTGTAACGCCAATTCCAAGGGATCTGACACCTTCACACTAATGCACATAAAATTAAAAAAAAATTAAATAAATTATAAAAAAAAAAAAAGAGCTGGGCCTAGCACACATTTAATCCTAGGGTTTGGGAGGCAGAGGCAAGATGAGCTCTGTGAGTTCAAGGATGGCCTGCTCTACATAACAAGCTCCAAAACAGCTAGGACTACTTACAGAGACCCTGTCTCCAAAAACAAACAAACCGAAACGTCAATAAGCAGTTTGAGAGAGGCCAGCCAGCCATGTGAGGGTCTCTAGGGATAAGCACAGAGCTGTGATCACCTGGGTCTGTCTACTGATGGTACTAAGAACGTGGTGGTGGCTTCCCCACTGTGTAAGTAAATCAAGGAGCAGGTGATCATGCCTTGGGCACCAAGTCTACCTACTCCTCCTGATGGCCAAGGAGCCAGAAGGCTACGGGCACAGAGAGAAGCTTCTGCAGCTGACAAGAGTTCCAAGTATCCTGACAGGTCTGTATGTAGAACGTGTGGGTGTGACTGAGCTAGGTTTGATTTTTCAATGCCCCAGAAGAACAAATGGGGCTAGAGGGAACAGGTCCTGGTTGGGATCAGTTCTGGGAGGGGAGAGAGAGTCCAGGTCCCAGAGAACTTTGAAACAGGGTGAGTATTTGGGGGACCTGGTCCTGGCTAAGCCTGTCTTTTCACAAGCACCTCAATGTCCCTGAAGTTCCCTTTCCGTTCCACCTAGCACAAAGAGCCATGGCTAGCTGGGGTCCTTCATGAGTATGTTTGGGTTTCCTCCACAGCTGAAGGTGGAGGTGCTACTCACTGACCGTTATCTTTCTTTCAAGGCAAGGAGAAGCCAGCCACGACCTGGGGCAGTGGGGGTCCCTGCTCGCCCACAGCACTATCAGATATAGAGTCTGACACGCTCTCTCAGGGAAACTTTGAGGTTGGATTTCGATCTCAGAAGTCAATAAAAGCCACACGAGAGCAGCAACCAGAGGTCGAAGTGGATGGACAGCCAGGCCCAAGCCAGGAGACAACCAGCATCGCCTCAGACACAGTGGCCCCAGTGGCTAGGTCTGAAGACAGTGGTCCAGCTGTGCCCATGGCTGCAGCTGATTTCCAGAACTGCAGCCCTGGCTGGTCCAGTGCCTTCTATGAAGCTGACTGCTTTGGAGCCGACGTCTACAACTATGTGAAGGATCTGGAGAGGCAGAAGGCCAATGGGCACACAGAACTGGAAGCCCAGAGTCCAGTGAGTCCAGGGAGTCTACCCGGTACAGGGTGGGAGGGCATTTGTAGCCTTAGGAGCATCACGAACAACGATGTTTTTGATCAGCAAGGCTTCCAGGCCACCTAGGCCCAATGACAGGACTCTCGAGACCCTCTCCAACCTGGACTCCGTGCTCTACCACTCTGGTGGCCCAACTCCCTTTATCCCTTATTAGAGGATCTACACTGTGGGCACATGTTCCCACAGCGGAGAGGCAGGGCGTGACTTTTCTTTCACATTAGCTGTGACCGTGGCTCCCAGGTGACTGTACTGAGGTCACTTGAGTATTGTAAGTGTTGGGTGAAGTCTACTGCAGATGGCTGCAGGTGTAGCCATCTCTTCCCAAAGAGGTCTTGACCCCAAGTGAGAAAAAACACTAGAATTATCATGTCTGCAGCAAGTTCAGGCTGGACTTGGGGTCAGTGTAAACCAGCAGGGGTTTCTTTGGCAGGTAGCACCAGGAAAAGCCAAGGCTTTTCCCTGGTCAATAGGAGGAAAGGAGTCCTTAATTTAGCAGGCAAGGCTGGCCAGCATAGTATACAAAAAAACTCCAACAGCTTTGGAGGTGCTGTCTATGCAGGCAGGACCATTGCTGGGAGGAGAGTGTAGAGGTCAGTAGCCTGAGCATGGTTACAAATGACATATGTACATCTCTGCAGTTCTGTCCACACTTCAGGCAGGCAGGCCTGGTGCTCCAGCATTCTTCTGGCCTAGTCCTAGGCCTTGCTTCTCCTGCTCATCAAACAGACCTTGCTTTTGTAGTTTAGGGGGCTGCTGTAGTTCAGTTCATCTTTGTCTTCTTTTCGTGTACAGTTTCTGATGACTTTGCTTCCTTCTGGTAGTTGTTTATTTATATGTGTTTATATATATATATTCATATATACCCAATCTGTATTCATCAGCCTTTATCTAACTAAACTCAGTATCCCTCCTAATTATTTCTCGTATCATTCTCACCCCCTTTCCCCCAAGAAATCAATGCTTCTAAACTTAATAACAAATTCAGGATCAGATCTGATCATAGACAGAAACTGAACTACCGCCCTTCCTACTTAACATAGATCTTGTGACCGAGTCAGCCTGGGCATCTGCCAAGGGAAGCCTACACTTGCATTTTCTTCTCCACCATCCTATGTGTTACATGAATTTTAGATCATGTATACTTCTCTAAAATCATTTAAAACAATACTCAAAGAATCTAATTGCCATTCATTATTGAGCAAAGGGACGCTGACAAACGTCAAAGCTAACTACAATCCAAGGTTAGTGACAGTGACTTTAATGAGTTCATAAGAACCTCCTCTGTTTTTCTAAAGCCTCAGTGCTCACAGACGGTCCCCAGTAGGCTCCAGTGTACGGTGGACAGCTGTGGAGACCCACAGACCTCAGGCCCCATTCAAACCAACAGACAGCAGCTCACCTGCCTGCTCTGAATCTTCATAGCCCCTCATTGACCAAATACCCTAGATATGCACTGTCCCTGGGAGAGACACCAGCCACTGGTAGCTGTTGATTACGCAAACAGTGGACCATGTGACTGAGGAATTAACATTTTCATTTTAGTTAGCTTTGCTAATCTGGACAGCCTCAGATGTCCAGTGGTTCCCTATGAGAAGCCCAGGTAATTCAGGGCAGGTAGTTCATAGTGCATCCCAAGCCTGGCTCTAATCCCTACCCACAAGGAAAAACTGGCTGGCTGTCCAACCAGCGGAAACCAGATTTGAAGCCAAGATGTCTGATGCTAGAACTCAGACTCTCCTCTGGGTCCTGACATGGGAAAGCAGCGTCCAGGCAGTTTGGGACAACTGAAGAAGCATCCAGCTGGCTTCTTTATCAAGTACTGGCCATGAATGGAGAGCTTGTATAGTTCAAGTCAGTTTTCTCCAGTTTCTTTCTGTGGATTCACACCATTTACCAGGTGAGGGTTAGCACCGGATGAGTGGATTCACAACCTGTCTGGAATGAGGTAGAGCAGCAGAGGCCCTAAGCTTCCTGGCTTCACAGTGAGACTGCAGAGTAGCTACATTCTGTTCTGTGCCTTCCACAGCTGCCCAGAGCCTGGGTAGCACAGCCTCCAGGAAGAGCTGAGGTAAATCCTGTCATACTGCCCCTCCAGCTAGTGCGTTTCCAAAGCAAGGCTTGGGGCTCAAATGCACATCAAAGAAATTCACATGGGTGGGTTTCTTTTAGGCATAACTTAAAAAAAAAAAAAAGACACAATATTCGTCCCTGTGTGCTTCCTGACTGTGGATGCCTACCCTTGCCATCAAACCTTCCCTGCTGTGATTGACATAGCCCCTGGAACAGTAAACCAAAATAAACCTTAAAAAGGAAGAAAAGGAAAGGAAGGAGTGAGGGAAGAAAGGGTGGGAGGAAGGGAGGGAGGGAGGAAGGAAGGCAGGCAGGCAGTGGGCCAGCCAAGCATGTGGTACACACCTGTAATTCCAGCACAGGGAAGCTAAGGTGGGAAGACTGTGAGTTCAAGGAGATGATCAGCCACAGAGTGAGTGGTACACCAACCTAAGAGAAGTAATGAAACCCTGTTTCAAAGAGGAGAAAAAGAAGAGAACAAAAGAAAGTGGCTGACAAACGGAAGGGAACCATTTGGGAAGGTATCTAGCCCTGGAATAGATTCCCCTCTCTCCCCACAGTGCAGCCAAGTACACAGAAGTTGGAGATAGTCAACCTGTGTATTCAAATGGGCAG
Source organism: Pachyuromys duprasi (assembly GCA_028658305.1). Classification (NCBI taxonomy): domain Eukaryota; kingdom Metazoa; phylum Chordata; class Mammalia; order Rodentia; family Muridae; genus Pachyuromys; species Pachyuromys duprasi. The sequence goes on from CM053762.1 coordinate 16,424,279, forward strand.
CAATCATCAGAGCTGCAGCTCATTCCTGTGAGGTGCAGGGACGTGGCAACCACTTACCCAAGCCTCCTGTCCATCCTGCCATCTGTGTGTCCCCCTGGCAAGGTGAGGGCCCGGGACATGTGGCGCCCTGTGGCCAGAGAAGGAAGGCAGCCTACCCTGAGCCCGGTACTAACTAGGGAGGCTGGAGACGGTAGAGGGGCCTTTTAGGCTACACATTTGGGGCCTGCCCCTGCTTACTGAATAAGCCTCTGTCTCTGTAGACCCTGACTCTGCAGCTGATCCCAGAGAGCAGGGAAGCCAAAAAGAGGCTTGGCCCTGGTCCTTCTGAGTTGGAGTCTAGAGAACTCTCCAGAAGCAGCCAGGTGGGACCAACCTGGGGGTGAGGAGAAGGATACCTCAGGAGACAGACACATCCTAAGACTGGACAAGTTTCAGAAATCAAGCTAGGCCCCTAGGGCAGCACTTCTCAACCTCCCTAATGCTGTGACCTTTTAATACCGTTCCTCATGTTGTCGTGACCTTCAACCATAAAAAGCATTTCATTGTTACTTCCTAACTGCAGTGTTGCTACTGTTATCAATTGTAACTTAAATATCTGATGTGCAGGATATCCGATGTGACAGGGCAGTTCAGCCCCCAGCGGAGTCATGACCCACAGGTTGAGAACTGCTGTCTCAGGGAGATGGGGCATAAGGACCGTCACTGTGCCTACCCTTTCAGCATGGGCACTGGTGGGATCCGGCATCCTTGAGGGATCAGATACTGGTTTCAAGATGAACCCCTGGAGCCCACTCTTGAGGTGCTCCCTCATTCATTTCCCTTGTCCTTCTCATGGCAACCAAATGTCTCCAGCCCTAACACACACTTGCTCTTCCTGTGGCCGCTCAGGCAGCTCACTAGGCAAGTGTGCCTTCTGTGTCTGCATCTTTACAGAAGACAAGCAGTACCTGACGCTACAGTTGCTCTGGTTTCACACGCTGTGTGCTTCTTCTTAGGAGCTGGAGCAGCAGCTCATGATCGAGAAAAGAAACTACAGGAAGACCCTAAAGTTTTACCAGAAACTCTTACAGAAGGAAAAACGAAACAAAGGTAAACACCGTACAGCTAGCTGCCTGCCACAAATGAGCTGTTTCGTGGCTCCAGGGAACCACGTGCTGACTCGGCTCTGCACACAGGCTCCGAGGTAAGGACCATGTTGTCTAAACTACGAGGACAGCTCGATGAGATGAAGTCCAAGGTGCATTTCCTGGGCCTGGTCAAGAAGTACCTCCAGGCAAGTAGCCTTCCATCCCACCCTCCCCACTTGCAGAATGAGTACTGGCCCTCATATGGGGTTTCTTCAGTCGTTCTATGGGTCGAGATAAGTTAGGTCGTGTACACAGGCCCTGGGTAAGGGTTCAGAGTACTGAGAAATCGTGCCATCCCTGGGTCAGTAGCAAAGTGATGCATAGTCATGCACCCGGGGGTCGACCATCATTCGCTTCCCTTCCCCCACAGGTCATGTATGCAGAGCGCTGGGGGCTGGAGCCCTGCGCTCTGCCAGTGATTGTGAACATTGCCGCATCCCCCTGTGACACACTGGATTTCAGCCCCCTGGATGAGTCCTCTTCCCTCATCTTCTACAATGTCAACAAGCACCCGTGCAGCGGGCGTCAGAAGAAGACACGCATCCTACAGGCTGGTACACCACTGGGACTCATGGCCTACCTCTACTCCAGGTGGGTCAGGAGCCTCTGAAGGACTCTTGGGCCCCTGGGGCACAAGAATTTGAGGACAAAGGGGAGAAAAGCAAGGAGAGCCCTGTCTGACGCGGGTTGTGCAAATATTTAGAGAGACGTGCTAGAATTCAGTCTGGCATGGCCCAGCTGCTAACCAGTCTGTTGCAATTGCCATGAGACCCCCTCTGGCCCTGATACTGGGTCACAGGGTGTAGCCAGGCAGCACTGTGGGAGTTCCTGGAGGAGGTTGCCCGGGGTTAACATTTCGTCTGCAAGAGCCTCCAAGGTAACATCTGTATCCAAATCACTGATCAAAATGTGCCGTAATGGGCACCGAGCACTGTCTTTAGTCGTTCTATGGCCTCTGCCTCTCTGAGTGTGAACACTGCTTTGGTGAGGGCCGGAGAACTAAGCGCTGCAATGCTTCGGGAAATGCCCTCAAATCTACTCACCTATGCTACTCACCTGCACTCACAGGCCTATTCATGGGATCTGGAACCGGAATCTCATCCCTCCCTTCCCTTCTCCCTCCAGCACCATTCACCACGCCTCCCTCGGCCGGCCCCGTAGAACCCCAGCCTTGCCGTGGCTCTAGATAATTCAAGCTCCCCGAAGTTCTCCTCACCTTGATGGCTAGTCCTATGCCTAGGTCCAGAGCGAGAAAGGCCGTTGTCACATCCATAGTCCTGACACAACTTCTGGAGTCTTCTTGGAGCAAGAGGCTTCAGATCTGATTAGCAAGTAGTGTTAGAAGAACGATTAAGAAACCAACTTCCGTCTACGGAAGCCCCAGCTCCTGGGGTGCATTTGATGCGTGCATGTGTAGTTGATATGCACGTGTGACATTCTGAGGTAGTACGTGGTATGATTGGTACTGCATATGTGATGCGCACGTATGTAGTATGCTGTGGAATGGTATAAGATGTACATGATTGTGTGTATGGGTGTGTGTAGAGTGTATTAGTGGTGTGAGTATAATGTAAATTGTATGTGTGTCATATGACTATGAGGTACGTTGTGTGGTGCATATAACGTGCAAAGTAAGCATCCACAAGGGGGTTTTCTCAGCTCTGAGTACTCCACGGGCACACTCTACAAAACAGGCTGGGTAGGGAACTGCTTAGTCTCTGGCTTGAGTGCATTCATGTTTAAGAGACTCACAGAGGTAGACCAATGATCAAGCTTTCTCGATCTTCAATATGATGTCTTCTACCCTGGAACTCATTTGCACAAGAGGTCTCTTGCTAAGACCCCTCACCTCAATGGTTACTGGCCATCATACTCCCCAAGTTGTCAAAGAGTAATGTTTAGTGTTCCTTGCATGAGTCTTTCTGGGGAGTACCTGCTTTGGGTAAGGATGCTCAATGCAATATGACAACCCCCAACACACACATACCACACATGCACACATCTGCCTGCTGTACCAAGTCCCTGTGAGACACAGTGTTCCTTACCTCATGCAGCATGCACACCTGTCTGGGCCCCCAGCCCTCAGTACATGGGACGTGGAACTTTGGGCACCGAGAGCCACTGTGATGGTCTGGCAGTGGGGAGCGCCTCACCAAGCCTCACACAAAGGCATGAATTTCAAATTAGATCAGTAACTCTCTCTTACTCCCCCAAAGGGTCTTTACCTGTGTGCTGTTCTCACATGGAACTTAGCACCCTTCCCTACATGTGCTCACAAACACACAGCTAGCTCATATATACCCATGCACAAGGTCACACAAAACCCTATTCACCACGCCACACTTAGCTCTCACACACGTAACACAACACATACTTAGAAATCTCACATGTAACATAATCTCATACTCTCCTTGTTCTCACCCACACAGATCTCTCTCTCACCCTGAGAAGCTGTACACATCACACATATTCATATATGCTCGCTCACTCACTCATTCACTCAGGACACTCACTTACTACAGGGCAAGGTTGCAGGGAGGGTCCCAGCTGGCCTAGGCCCAAGGCCCAATTGCACATTCCACCCTCAGCGACGCTTTCCTCGAGGGCTACGTCCAGCAGTTTCTCTACACTTTTCGGTACTTCTGCACACCGCACGACTTCCTGCACTTCCTCCTCGACCGCATCAGCAGCACCCTCTCCAGGTACCACAATATGGGGCTCCTGACCAGCAGGGGTGGGATCCTGGGGCACCTGGTTTAGCCTGTGAATGGGCCTTGACAAGGGTTAGGGTATAGAAGAAGCGTCTCTGGGAGAAGTCAGGGCAAGATGGAGGAACTGAGGGATCATGGGTAAAGGAATCAGCAGGGGAGGACAGCTGGAGTCTTTGTGCTAGGTTGGGGAAGCACACTAGCAGGGCCTTTACTGCTTCCACAGTAAGTAATTGGGGGTAGCCGAGTCCCAAACAAGAGCACAAGAGAGAGCCAAGATCACCAGCCTAGCAAGGACAGTCCAAGTGGGAAGATGCTTGTGAGCCAAGGGCATCCAGACCAGCAGATTGGACAGGAGGAACACTAGATTGAGGGCCAAAGAGAGGGGTAGTGAACATGAGGGGAGTCTCTGTCCACCCTCACCTGCAATTGCTTGGACTCCCCCTGAACTCCTCACCCTGCACATGCCCAGAGGGGAACCTATGCTGAGGACTGCCATCTGCCTCCAGGGCTCACCAGGATCCTACCTCGACCTTTACCAAGATCTACAGGCGGAGCCTCTGCGTCCTGCAGGCCTGGGTGGAAGACTGCTACACCGTGGACTTCATAAGGAACGCGGGGCTGCTGGGACAGCTTGAGGAGTTCATCTCTTCCAAGGTGACCGCTGCACGGGCCAACTTGGTCTGCCTTCTGGGCCCTGGCAGAGAAAACCACTGCCCCGTCCCAGAAACCACAGTGACACCCCGTGCTTCTGCCTAGATCCTGCCCCTAGATGGCACTGCCGAGCACCTGCTGGGCCTCTTGGAGGTGGGCACTGAGCGGAGGGCTGACAGTACCTCTCGGGGTGCCGACCTGGAGGATCCTAAGGAGGCAGAGGAGGACACCAGACCCTTTAATGCCCTCTGCAAGAGGTTCTCGGAGGACGGCATCTCCCGGAAGGTGGGGACCTGTGCTGGGGAGGGTTTCTCTAGACGGGAATGCATCTTGAAAGACATAGCATGTACATGCATACAAATGCCATGGATTAGCAGGGTTCACTCTATCCTAGCCAGGGTCCAACTGTGACTCCCTGAACTCACTTTCCTGATCCCCAAGGCAGAGGACTGAGTGAAAGAATACACTGGGGACAGTGAGCAGTCGGTCTTTCCACTAGTACATGAAGACAGCCCTAAATCTGAGCAATGTGCATGCACTGTGATCTGCCCAAGTGAGCAGGGCAGGAAAGGAAAGGAAAGGAAAGGAAAGGAAAGGAAAGGAAAGGAAAGGAAAGGAAAGGAAAGGAAAGGAAAGGAAAGGAAAGGAAAGGAAAGGAAAGGAAAGGAAAGGAAAGGAAAGGACTGCCGACAGGCCTGGATGGAAGGACTTTACTCTCTGGCTCTAGCTGAACCCATCTGAAGAGTCCTAGGTTGGACCAGCCTATCCCCACCCTTGCCTGGTCTGGCCCACTCATCCTGGAGGTGGGTACCTGTCTTATTTACAGAGCTTCTCCTGGAGGCTACCCCGGGGCAATGGGCTAGTGCTGCCACACCATAAGGAGCGCCAGTATACCATCGCATCAGCCCTGCCTAAACCCTGCTTCTTCGAAGACTTCTATGGCCCCTATGCCAAAGCCAGTGAGAAGGGCCCCTACTTCTTGACAGAGTACAGCACCAACCAGCTCTTCACTCAGCTGACACTACTGCAGCAGGTGTGTGGGAGCTGGCACCCCCAGGAAGGAGACACGGACCTTTACATTTGGGCCATGTGCTAATGTCATGAGGTGGGACCAGGAATGCTCTGGTGCTTATGAAGCCTCAGCAGACACTTTGTGGAGGGACAGAATGATGGTCAACAGTGGGACCTGGTTGCTGGGTGCACAAGTTCTGTCTTTAAAGCAGGGAGACCCAGCCCAGCAGGATTCTCCTCTCCAGCTACAAAGGGCACACAGAACACCATGCTCTGAGCAACCCCCTGCTATTTTAGTTCCTCGTGTCCTTCTTGGTCCTGGGCACTGATCAACTGCTCCCTCTGGCCCTGCCCTCATCCCAGGGCCCAGGCAGGTCCTACCCAGCTCTTCACCATCCAGTAACCCAATGCCATGAGGCAAATGACAGTGCTGTGTGATCCATGTCACTATCATTACACCTAGCCACTGTCACAGGCCCTGAGGTGACCTGCAGTCCATCTATGACACACTTGGCAGGTTGATCTATGGTTGCACAGATGGTTTCAAAATACTGAAGCCCTCTTTGGGACCCTGCCTTGGCCATTAAGCCCTGGGGAACAGTGGGCTGACCATCTGCTTCTGTGTATCCTGCAGGAATTGTTCCAAAAGTGCCACCCTGTCCACTTCCTAAATTCACGGGCCCTGGGTGTCATGGACAAAAGTGCAGCCATTCCCAAGTGAGTGTCCAATGCTGAGGGTGGCCCTGGGAATCCTCGGTTTAGAGGGTTGGTGGGAGGACCTTGGGGGAGGAGGATTACCCTATTGGCTATGTGGATGCTCCTGGCTGAAGGGAGACGATTGGTTCTTATCCTGAAGGAAAAATACCTGAACCTCCCCTCACTCTGCACAGAGGCCCCACAATCCCAGAGCTTGGCAGGATGCATTCGCATACCCTCAGGTGATATACACCATATTTTTCTTCCAGAACCAGCTCTTCCGAGTCTCTTTCTGCCAAAACCTGCAGTCTGTTCCTTCCCAATTACGTCCAGGACAAGTATCTGCTACAGCTCTTAAGAAATGCAGATGATGTCAGCACCTGGGTGGCTGCTGAAATTGTGACCAGTCATACCTCCAAGGTAGACACCTCCATGGCTCTGAGGTCAGATTGACCTAAGAACCCCTTCTCTGGATGCAGGGAATCCACACTGTGTGTCTCAGTGCCGTAGTCAACCCAAGGCAGATGAAGGGTGAAGAAGGGTGAAGGGTGCACACTAATGTCAACAGACACATCCAACTCCCAGTGCATATGGTAGTCACAGCCTGACTTGATACTGTCTCCTCTTTCCACCGGGAATGATCTGTGGACCACCTGGAAAGCGGAATGCGTGAAACCTTCATCAGGACACACCGTACAAGAGACTGTACACACACAGTCACTCAGTTCTTCATACACAGTACCTCACATGCACAGTCCCTCACAAGATTCAGTCACATGTGGGAGGGGGTGCTGGGAAGGAGAAAGAGAAAGAAACTGACTGACTCGTGGACACAATCTCTCAGACAAGTCTCTCTCACAGCCTCTCACACACACACACAGCCCCTCACACTCACAGTCCATATATCTAGCCCTTTGCAACTGGTCACATGCAACACACACCTCACCTCCCTTCATGGACATGGTTCCTCACACACTCACAGTCAGTTAAACACTGCCCTATCAGCTTTCTTGTAACTACAACAGAACGCCTGACTTAAGCCAGTTAGAAGGAGGAGCAATTTGTTCCTGTACAGCTCCAGAGAGTTCAGTCTATATCATGGTAGGGACAGCATAACAGAGCAGCTCTCATATGGTGGGCAAGACGTAAAGCTGAGACAAGAAGGGGCCAGAACAAGATACATTTTCAAAGACATGCCCTTTCAGACTCACTTCTTCAACCACGCCCATCCTTCCACAGTTCCGTCACAGTCCCTTCAGATTTTGAACCCATCAATGGAATAAACCATTCATTAGACGAGAGCCCTCATAATCTAATGCAATGGCCAACGGAAACCAAAACAGAAAGATGTGCTTTACTAAGCGAGGTGTTTCCCAGGCCAATCAGGTCAACAATAGGATTAACCATCAAATACATCATCTTTCACACACGTAATCCTTATAGAGACTCCTTCGAAACCTTAAACACACCACACAGCCTCTCACACAAAAAGCCCTGACCCTCAGTAGTGTAGTTGTTTCCATACACATTTCCTCAGTTCCTCACACACAGTCCATCACAGTCCCTTACACTCAAGCAGTCCTTCATAATATTCCTTCGCAACTCGCAAAGGCAAAGTTCTTCTCATACATAATTTCCCCACATGCAAAATTCTTCACACACATAACTATCCTTCACATGTATCCAGGCCCCTCTCAGTTTCTCTCACACGCATTCCCTTACCTCCAGTGCAGTCACAGCACACGCCTATCACCGTGTTATCCTGCCCCACTTTTGCCTGAGTCTATTCACAGGATGACTTGCAGGCCCCAGCTGCCCTGCTTGTACTAAGGCAGTGATTCTTCCTGGCTAAATTGGGGGCCTGTTCATCCCTGACAGACCCCACACTGCAGGCTCTCAGCAGGCTTGTGGGATTTTCATACTTTGCTCAGTATCTGGTCAAGGTCAAGGTCCAGCTTTTGTGTTACCAATTCCAGTCCCCCCTCTAGACCTACGGGCTTTGGAGCTAGACTGGGGATGGCACAGACTACTCACACACACGACCTGGCAGCCCCAAAGGGAGCACCTTCGTGTTTGTATTACTAGGATGAAACATCATGACCAGAAAGCAACTTGGGGAGAAAAGGGTTTTTTTTTTAGCTTATCCTTTCTTATCATTGTTCAAAATTGAAGGAATCAGGACAAGAACTGGAACAGAGCTGGAGGCAGGAGCTGATGCAGAGGCCATGGGAGGAAGGGGGTGATGCTCACTGGCTTACCCAGCCTGCTTTCTTATAGAACCCAGAACCACTGGCCCACAAGTGGCACTGCCCACAACGGGCTGGACCCTCTCCCATCCATCATTATGAAAATGCTCTTCAGGCTGGCCCACAGCCCAGTCTTGTGGAGCCACTTTCTCAATGGAGGTTTCCTCCTCAGATGACTACAGTTTGTGTCGAGTTGACAAAAATCTAGCCAGCACAGGGACTGTCATCTGCCTCAGGTCAGTGCCTCCTTCCACGTTCCTACCCAGGAAGATCCAGTGTCCATGGCTTCCCAAGACAGAATCATCTCAGTCTTGAAAGTCTGAACCTTCACCCAGGGAACACTGTTATACAAAGGCTCTAACTTATTCCCCTAGGTCAGTACAAGGTGGGAACAAATGGGTTCCTTCCCACACAGACAAACAGAAGGATTAGTCAAGCATCATAAGGGTTAATTGGGCACCCATAAAGATAACTCACATCCAGTGATCAGGGCTTCCCCAGCATAAAACCCACACTAGCTATACAAATTCACCATCCACACTTCTGCCAGGACACAGAAACAGAAGACTTGGGCTACTCAGTTTGCTGTAATCTATGATGCTATGAGTATCGTGTGTAACATTAAAATGTGTCAGGGGCTGGGTATGGTGGTGTATGCATTTAATCCTAGCACTTGGGAGGCAGAGGTAAGAAGATCTCTGTGAGATCAAGACAGCCTGATTTATATAGCAAGTCCCACTACGCCCAGGGCTACATAGAGAGATCCTGTGTCCAAAAAGAAAAAAAAAAAGTGTCAGGTTTCCAAAAAGGTCCATGTGACTATAATGAGCAAGGATCATTTAAAAAGATGATAGAAGTCACATCACAGACCTCAGTATCCTTGGACGTGTTCCAATCCCAGGCACCCAGGTCCCTCACAGCCTGAAAGCACCCACCCTAAAGGTAAAAGCCAGAGTGACACATCCTAGTACATAAGCAGTCCCTCTGGGTGTGCAGAGTGGTACAGGAGGCTCTGAACATCCAAAGCACACAGAGCATCCCTGTGACTGAGCTTTGGCCACCGCTGCTCCTCGCATCACTTAGAAGGAACAGTATTCAGCTACAGCTCAGGAAGTCTTGCTGGGAGACACGGTCCTAGGATCTGTAAGACTGCACATGTCCTTTCACCGAGTGGGCTTGCCACATTTTAAAACACGTGTTGTACGGATCACTTTGCTTTTTACTTACTGTGGTGCCAAAGACTAACAGTCTTTATATCACTGTAAACTGATGGTCCCAGAACCTTGTTGAAACATGGTAATTGGGCCCAGACAATACAGGGAAGTCAACCAAAGGCACTGGGGAGAAATAGTCAGATGATGTCCTGGGAGCCCACAGGGGCTGTCTCAAAGCTATCACACATGACACCCCCAAACTAGTCACAGGCAACACCTGCCTCTTCTTTCTTTGAACAAATAACTCAGTCACGGGGCCCTGTGCTTTGAGGATGGGCTATTTCAACAGCTCTCCAGTGTCCTGTTTCTTCCTCTTTTTTGTCTACTTTTGTTATGTTGGTGCTGGGGTCCAACCTTCCTGCCTTGTGCGTGGCTTCTAAAGCACTCTACCACTGAGCGGCAGTCTTTAAAGACACTGAGCATCGTTTTTCTCATTTCAGCTGCAGGTGAACTTGCTGTCCAAATTCCTGCTGATTGCAAAATCTTGCTATGAACAGAGGAACTTTGCAACAGCCATGCAGATCCTGGGAGGTCTGGAGCACCTGGCCGTGAGGCAGTCCCCTGTGGGTCACATGGAAACCAGGGGGCTTAGGGTATGGGCAATTCCACAGGGCCACAAGGATCTCACCTTTGCTTCTGTCTCAGGCTTGGAGAATCCTGCCCGCCAAGATTGCTGAGGTCATGGAAGAGTTGAAAGCTGTGGAGGTCAGTACCAGTTCTTTGCAGAGGTTCCCCCTCCCGAACAACTTGCTCCACACATCTTAGGGAACTGATAACAGGCTCATATCAGAGAGTCTCAAATACACAGGCATGGTGGCACACATCTGTAGTTCCAGAACTCAAGAAACAGAAGCAAGCCGGGCGGTGATGGCTAAGCCTTTAATCCGGCACTCAAGGAGGAAGAGGCAGGCGGATCTCTGTGAGTTCAAAGCCAGCCTGCTCTACAAAGTGAGTCCAGGAAAGCCAAGGCTACACAGAGAAATCCTGTCCCGAACAAACAAACGAACAAAACAAGCAGAAGCAGAGACAAACAGATCTCTGGCCATTCAAGGCCAGCCTGGTCTACATAACAAGTTCCAGGCCAGTCAGGGCTACCTTGGGAGACCCCATTTGCCTTCTGAGCAAAGATGGCTGCTTGCTTTTACCTAGGCCCACTGGTCTGCCATCCCAGCCTAGGCTACAGGTGCCCTGAGAAGGGATTCAGGTCTGCAGACAGATCCGAGACCAGAGCAAATGGAAGGCCAGTCCCAGTGGCACGGAGATGGCCTCATGAGTTGACAAGCAAAAAACACAACATTAGCCTAAGGCAGAGACCCCAGAGTTGACAGCCTGTGCTGTCCCTGAGCTCAAAGCCCAGCCTCGGCTGCCAAGGATCAGAAGGTGAGACCTGATGTAGATTCACAGTATACATATGCTCAGTATGTATACTCAGTATACAGTAGCTCCTGCAGGCTCCATTTGGGAAGGAAGGAATTGGCTGTTTGAGTAGCAAAAGCTTTCTGTGGCTATCAGCGTTCTGTGGGGACATGTTTACAATGTTGGTTTGGGCTTTTGACCTGTAATCAGGGAACCTCAGGTATATTTTGGACTGGATGTCTAATGAGGTATTAGGTAACTCTGAGGCCCTAGGAGGACTCTTCACTTCTCTGGTTGATCCCCCAGGTATTCCTGAAGAGTGACAGCCTGTGTCTGATGGAAGGACGGCGCTTCCGGGCCCAGCCTACACTACCCTCTGCCCACCTGCTGGCCATGCACATCCAGCAACTAGAGACAGGGGGCTTCACCATGACTAATGGAGCTCACAGGTGGAGTAAACTGAGGTAAGGAGACTTCATCCTGCCTAGCAGAGCCCACGAGTGGAACAGGCTGAGGTGAGGGGGCGTCACTGTGACCAAAGGAGCCCACAGACAAAGTCAGCAGAGGTAAGGGGGCTGTTCCCAATTGGTCCCACAGGTGAGCATAGTCAAGGGCACGTCCCCTCTGGTCTCTGCTCCTCATGTCTTCTTTGGCCTCTTCTGCCCAGAGCCATCACATGGCCTCAGCCTACTGTACATGTTTCCTATCTCCTCACCTCCCACTTTCCCATCTCCTTCCTCTCATTGTCCACCATGAACAGAGAATGGCCTTGCTAGGTAGGTGAGGTCCAGGGGATCTTGTGAACAGTGGCTACAACCTGCCTAGTGAAAGATCAGGGGGTCTGTGTGCATATGTGTGTACACTTAATGTGCATATATGTATGTGGGGCCCAAGGTGTGATTCCTTAGAAGTCATTCACCTTTGTTTTTTGAGGCGGAGTTTCTCACTGGGACGTAAGGCTCTCTGTAGACTAGGCTATCTGGCCAGCAAGATCCAGGGTACTGAATAGCTCCATCTCCCAAGTGCTAAGAGTGCAAGCACTTGCCATTGCATCTGGCATTTTTTACTTACATGGATGTTAGGGATCAACTCAGGTTCTCATAGTTGTACAGCAAGCACTTGACTAACTGAGCTATCTCCCAGCCCTAAAATCCCATCTTTGCATAGTCACCGAGTTAATAATAATAATAATGAAAATTCACTCGAAGCACATGCTTGTTGCAACAGAAAAAAGTCCATGTCATCAAAAAGGAAACTAAGCCCTGGAGGTAATACCACAAGAGCGGGTGAAGAGCTCTTGTCCACTCTTCACAACTTTGTATGCACAGACATGACTGTCCTTTAAAGAACCAAAGCAATGAAAGTAGTATTCTCGAGCTCAGGTGGACAGGCCTGTCTGTGGGTCTATTGTCCCCCAAGCAGGAGTAGGAGCTTCTGAGTTCCCCAGTGCCCAGTAACCACCAGAGGCCTGTCTGGTGTTAACAGAGAAGAGAGTTCCCAGTACACAGAGGCAGAAGCCCCAAGCAGAACTAAAGCAATCAGCATGGCTTTTGTTTTTTTTTCCGAGGTTTTGTTTGTTTTTCCGAGTTGAAGGCCTTAATTGAAACCTGACACAGGCTTTTAATGAATATTTGTGAAGTGGGGTGGGGGGTGTGAGGGAACTGTCGTGAATGAGTATAGAAAAGTCACCCCTTTGGTGCTGGTTTGAGCCCATTCCAGAGAAGACATTAAGATTGGCTGGCCAAGGAGCACGGCTTCCCTGTGGCCTGTGCAAACTAACGAACCTCTTCTTTCCCCACAAAAGAAACATCGCCAAGGTGGCAAGCCAGGTGCACGCATTCCAGGAGAACCCTTACACATTCAGCCCTGACCCCAAGCTGCAGGCGCACCTCAAGCAAAGAATCGCCCGTTTTAGTGGAGCTGATGTTTCCATCTTAGCGGCCGACAACAGGGCCAACTTCCACCAGATCCCAGGCGAAAAGCACTCCCGGAAGATTCAAGACAAACTTCGGAGAATGAAAGCCACGTTCCAGTAACCAGGGGCTTTACCAGGGTGTAGACTCCAAATGGGACCAAACCGAGGAAGATGGGTCTGATGGAAGGAACCCCCAGGGCTGGGGGCAGAGGCTCAGACCCACTGAGTGCCCTGGGGAAGACAAGTTTTTGCTTCCCTGCCCTGAAGTGGAAGCTGCAGGAACTCGCCTGAGGCTATGCACAGGGAGGGTTGAGCCAACTCCAGCCTAGCCCTATCCCCAAGGCAGGGTGGAGACAGCTTCCAGTGGGCCTGTTTCTACCAGAATTAAAAAAAACAAATTTAAAAATGAAAAGGGAATAGATTCAGCTATCCTTCCCCCCTACCCCCCCCCAGAACTTCAGACCTTCCCCTGGACCTGGGGTTCCCACCAATTTTTCATTGACCCCTCCAAAGCCCAACACATGCCCACATCTGACTCCAAAAGAGCCCAAACTTAGCTGCTTGCTGATCAGTGTCTTTGTTTCCACTCAGCAAGAAGGACCGAAACTGTCTTTTGCACTCAGCAGCTCCAAAGGGTCTGGAACCTTTCACTGGAGCCCACGGTTTCTGGCAACCTGTCTTGGCCAGGTTTATACTCCCACCCCATTCTCAGCCTATCCTGCCAAGTGCCCCCTGGTCCTCTCAGCTCCCAGACAGTGGGAGAAACAGACCCTATCCCAGCTGGGCCTCCGGCCTCAGCAATTGACCCTCCCCACGGCCTGTTGTCCCTGCTCCCAGCTTAGAACAGCTACAGTTAACAGGGATGCTGGGCAGAGCCTCTGCCCCGCGGAAAAGAGGGGGGAAGAACACTGCAAACTAACTAACAGCAGCACCAATGCAGGTTCGCCTTCCTGGGGCCTCTGGGAGCAAAGTCCCTTTACTGCCACTGGGCCCCGGAGAGCGGAGAGCGGCTACCTACAAGCCTTCAGCAGCTGCGCATGCGCACACCCGTCCACTGTGTTCCCTTGGCTCTGCACACCACTAGCGCTTTGTTAGACGGGCAAAGATGTGAGTGAAGCTTGCTGCCTCAGTGGCATCAGACACCTCGATTTCTGGATCCTCAACAGCTGGTGCTGGGCTTTGGCTCAGCGGGAAGGGGTCGCCTGGCAGGGAGGGTTGGGAATATGATGGAGTGCGGCAGGTGGGAAAAAGTCTGTTCAGATGCCTTAGGCAACTGGCAACAACCCATGCCCTGCCTGCAACAAGACCAAGACTGTTCTGTATTTTAGAAGTAGGGATTTTGTAGTAGAGCAGCTAGTGGTTATTTCTAGGAAGCTGTGACTTGTGACCAAATGCTGGATTTTTAATGCTGAGATGTGTTTCCTCACCTGAATTTGCTGGAGACACCAGACCCCTGCTTACACTGGATGTAAGTGGGACTGGAAGTCCTGGCGATGCACTCACAACTCACTGTTTGGGGACTTTTCTATAAGGATTATGTTCTGTTGATCAACGCCTACATTTTCAGATTTTGTATCTAGTGCAGGAGGTGTCCAGCGCGAGCCAGCATTCCAATGGTGCTGACTTATTGCGTGGGGAAAGTGAACAGGCTTTTGGCTTCAGCACTGTTTGCATGGCGCCCTGATGTCACAAGGTACAGATTTCTAAATAAAGTCATTTCTACCAAGCTACTCCCACATGGTCCATTTTGTAGGTTTCAAAAGTAACACCTACTCTGAAGTTAAAGGAAGTCCTTCTTGGTTGGGAAAGGGCAGCTCACCCAGGATCTCCAATGGCTTCAACAGGATATAAGCCCAGCCTAGGACTAAAAGCCAGACATCCAGATTATATCACACTCTGCATGACCTTCACACCCTCATTATCACAGGGAGCAGGTCTGGTAGACTCGACTCTGATTCAGCTGTACATTCCAAAACCAAGATTTTGATGGCCACAGCTTATGTTCCCAGAGCACCAACAACAGGAAAGGGGTGAGAGGAGGGGTACCCTGCTGTAACCTGTTCAGCTCAACCAGTTTCTACTGATCAGCCTGTGGACAGGAAGGAGCTAGCTGGTTCCCTTGGCTCAGGCCTTGGGTCCCCTCCTGAGCTTCCATGTCTCAGAGTCCTGAAGCCGGCAGGGAGTGGATTTTATCTCATTCAGGACAGAATGCAGAAACAGGCTTAAGGCCAGGGGCTCTGAAGAGTCTTAACTGGATCTTTGTTATTGTTGCAGTTGGTGCTAATGAAAGCTTGCAGGTCCTTAGGGGTGGTCCTTAGGAGTGTTGCCTGGTGGTGATGCAGAGAAAAGGAGTGAAAGCCAGTGGCCTCAAGGCAGTGATGCAGAGAAAAGAAGTGAAAGTCAATGGCCCTCAAGGCTCAGTAAACCTCACCTGTCAGGTCCTCTCCCAGTGCTGAGCCAGGAGCCTAGTCCTGAGCACCATACTGTGTCTGATGGAAGCTTCCAACACAGATGGAGTTTAACTACTCTAAGACAGAAAATAAACTCAAAATGGCCACATGGTGTGTTGCATGAACAAAGATGCCCCAACACCACGAGCTGCCTAGCCCTAAAGCCACTAGATACCATCACATGGGGCTTGGACCAGGTGATGAAGAGTGTGAAAACAATAGGCTATAACTCAGAATACTGTCCAGGGCTTGGTATGGCCAGCTAGAGGCAACCCTGGCCTACCCTAGTCATGAGGGACACAGTCAATGGTCCTTGGTCTTTTGTTCAAGCCACTGGTCACAAATCACTAATGAAACAGCAGCTAATATTTGTGGCTGCTTTGTAGTGGTTCTTCCCATAGCAGTTTACTACAACCCCAGAGATAAGACAGCAGACAGGCACTTCCTTTGACTTCACTGATATCTGTAAAAGTAGGACTTGTATAGCTAGCCCACGGGTCACCTAATGGCTTATATCCCATCTTTATATGATATTTCTTTTTCTTGTCTTACTGCATTGGCCAAAAAATTACACTAAGACTAACTTTGAGCACCATTTTCCTGATCTTAAACTTGGGGGAAGAGGTGATATTTTGTCACCTTCATTAATAGATACATAGTAGATACATAGAGTATCTAGTAAATATAGTAGCTCCATCTTACTCTACTAAAGAGATTCCTTTTTGTAGTGTATTCCCAGTAGCCATTGTATCAAATCTAGTATCCAAATGGTCTCCTTAAAGAAACAAACACCCACTGTTAGCTAGATCAGTAAATTAGATACAACATATGTGCATTTTCCAAAGCCCATAGCCAGGAAAGAATGGAGTGGCGGTACTAATTACATGTATAAGCAAACACATGCTGGTGCACTAGACAAAAAAAGGTGCCAGAGTTCTGTGTCTCTAGAGGTATTTGTGGGCTGTTGTTTATGAGTAGTAATTAATGGGCGTAGCACACATGTAGAAACTAAACAAACAAACAAAAAACCCAAGCTGATTATTACCTGTCCTTTTCACTTGGTCTTATTATATTGTACCTTAATGAAAGGTTTTTATTATTATTATTATTATAAAAAACTTTTTACCCGTTCTGTTTTGTGAAACGGAGCAAAACTGTGTTCTCAGAGCCTGGATCCCTAAGGAAAGAGCTAGAAAAGCTAGGGGCTGGAAAAAGCAAGGCACAGACCAAGAGGAAATAGGCAGGAGAAAGGGGCGGGGCGAGGAGGGGCAAGGAGGCTAGAGGATGGGAGGGTCGTATCGACCGGGGTCAGACGCAGAGGGCGGCGCAGGGTCCTTAGAACGTGTGTGGGCGTCTCTGGAGGAGCTCTCCTCTCGGTAGAGGCCACGCCTCGGAATACAAGCACCTCCACCTGGCTTCAGGATGCTGCTTCGTCCTCGGAGGCCTGCCCCGTTCTCGCCTCCGTCACCTCCTAGCCCCGACGCCGAGCTGCGGCCGGCGGGGGATATCCAGGTGACTACGTCTGATGCCTTCGCCACTCTGGGCGGGATGGCGGAACCCGGCTCGCCCAGGGCTCCCGTGTCCCCGGGCTCGGCGCAGCGCACGCCCTGGAGCGCCCGAGAGACGGAGCTACTTCTGGGCACGCTGCTGCAGCCGGCCATGTGGCGCTCGCTGCTGCTAGACCGCCGGCAGGCTCTGCCCACCTACCGCCGCGTGTCCGCCGCGCTGGCCCGTCAGCAAGTTCGGCGCACTCCTGCCCAGTGCCGCCGACGCTACAAGTTTCTCAAGGACAAACTCCGAGACTCCCAAGGCCAGCCGTCCGGGCCTTTCGACGACCAGATCCGCGAGCTTATGGGGCTACTGGGCGACGATGGGCAGCCGCGGACCCGCCGCCGCTCTACTGGGCGAAGCCAGCGCCGCGGACGCTCAGTCCCCGCAGTGTTAGCGCAGGCACCCGTACCGGTCGAGGCAGGTAGGCGCCGCCATGCGGGCAGGAATGGTCTGGGTCTCCCGGGGCGGGGCGGAATCCCGAGGTGGGATTCTTTTTTTTTTTTTTTAAATCACGGACTAGGAGCTAAAACC
This sequence comes from Pachyuromys duprasi, assembly GCA_028658305.1. NCBI lineage: Eukaryota > Metazoa > Chordata > Mammalia > Rodentia > Muridae > Pachyuromys > Pachyuromys duprasi. The sequence continues at coordinate 16,441,738 of CM053762.1, forward strand.
ACGCGCTTCTCTTGTAGGGGCTGCGCTTCAGCTGGCTGCAGGGGACGCCGACCCTGCCTCCGCGCTCAGGTTAAGCTCCTCCACGACGAAATCTGCGGGTCCCCGTCGTATTACCAGCTCAGCTCCTCCGGCCTTCGACACTCTGGCTCCAGAGCCGGGCCGTGCCCTCGGTTCCTCCCCGCGGCCAACCCACGACCACGACTCGGAGGAGCACAGTGAGCCTCCTGGCCATTCCCAGGACCGTGCGACCCCGCAGATTGCTCCCCAGTCGTTGAACACTGCACTGCTGCAGACCCTGACGCACTTGGGCGACATCTCCACAGTTCTGGGCCCTCTGCGCGACCAGCTGTCGACTCTGAACCAGCACGTGGAGCACCTGCGAGGTTCTTTCGACCAAACCGTCTCCCTGGCTGTGGGCTTCATTCTGGGCAGCGCGGCTTCCGAGCGGGGCATCCTCGGGGACCTGCGCCAGTAGAGCCTTACTAGTCTCTCCCTCCAGATCCGACCCCCGGTTAGTGTCCCCCGCCCCAAACCTAGGTTCTTATTAAAATAAAGATTGTGTTTTGTGCATAGTCCTGTGAATAAGTTCGGGTTCTACATCTAGGTGAGGATGGACCCTTAACGGGTGGAGGAAAGCTAAGAGGTGCAGCCGCGTGCTCGGAGTTGCGCGGTTTGGTACACAGATGTTTGGGGCACCTTCGTTCTCACCAGGAGCACTGGTCGGCAGTGCGTGAAGCCGAGTGTCTGGCTGGGCAGTAACGTGGATGACGGCGCAGGGTTAAGGAATTGAAAGGGTCTCTCTCCGGTCCTCACGCTATTGAGTGGAGTATCCCGTAAAGTCCTAGCCTACCCTGTCAAACTCAGTTTGAATAGACTGTGCTCTAATCCTTGTGGACGGGAAATGTCAAGAGCATGGCTCCCAGGAAGATTGCCCTGCCCTGGAGGTAGGTGTTCAGTCTGTAGAGAGGTGCTGCGGCCTGAGGACCTCCACCCCCAGAGGACATAGCAAAGCCAAGCTGCCCTGATAGAATTTTCCAAAGCTGAAATTCCAAGGCTCTTGGGGACTAGTGGGGGGAGGGCCTGGGGGCAGTTAGAGAAAAGGCGGCTGCTGGCGCTTCACTAACATAACAAAGCCTGCTCCGGCTTACAAATTCTGGGCCCATCCGGCTACACTGCCCAAGAACTGGTTCAGTCTTGTTTAAGGGAAGTCCTGAAGAGTTTGCCCAGGTGGGCCCAATGTTACAATTCCACCCCCTCCTGAAAACTCGAAATAGACCCTTGTGCACTGACTGGAGTGGGTCCCCAGCCGGGCACTGGGGCCCCTGGTGTGAGAAATTTGGGAAGGACACCACTCTACAATGAGAATCTCCTAATTCCCTTAAAACCGTCTGGATGAGCTCACAAATGCCTCCTCAGCAAGCACACCTGGCAGTTCAGAGTCACGGGATGGGGACACTGGAGGTGAGGGCCTCAGACACAGTCCAGGTTGCTCTACAATTCTTAAAAGATATTATTTCCCTTTGCAAGGATGGGTGATGGTGGTGCGTGCACCTTTAATCCCGGCACTCAGGAGGCTGAGGCTGTCTGATCTCTGGGTCTGAGGCCAGTCTACAGAGTGAGTTCCAGGACAGCTAAGGCTACCCGAAGAATCCCAGTCTCAAAAAAAAAATTTTTGTTTCCTAGCAGTTGTACCCAGTAAGCTGGGAATCTTGCTCCTGGAGAAGCTGGTCCCTGGGCTTGGAACAGACTCACCTGAGTGGGCTGAGCTACTTGGGAGCCCAAGGAGACCACTGGAGGAATGAATCAAAAACCTGCCTCAGTTTTCAAACTTGGAGAGGAGTTTGTCAATTTTTAATTGCCTTAGGGATACTAAATGCTTAGTTTTGTGTGTGTGTGTTACTAGGGCTGATACTTTAGCTGACCTGACTTGGTTTCTGGATTTTTGTTTTGAAACAAGGTCTCCGCTATGTAGTTCTGGCTGGCCTTGAGCTCACTATGTAGACCAGCTGACCTCTCAGAGATTTGCCTGCCTCTTGAGTGTTGTATTAGAGGTGTGAACCAACGACTCCACCAAATGGCTTCTCTTTTTTTTTTTTGTGGTTTTTTGAAATAGTGTTTCTCTGTGTAGCCTTGGCTGCCCTGGAACACACTCTGTAGACCAGGCTGGCCTCGAAGACTCAAAGATCCTCGGCCTCTGCCTCCCAAGTGCTGGGATTAAAGGCATGTGGTCACCATCACCTGGCTTTGGTGTTGTTTTGTTTGTTTTTAGAGACAGGACTTTGCTGTGTAGCCATGGCTGTCCTAGAACTATAGAACAGACTGGCCTTAAATTCAGGGATCCTCCTGCCTCTGCCTCGGGAGCACTGGAATTAAAGGCATGTGCCACCACACCCAGTATAAGCCAATGGTTTCTTAAGTCTAAACTTATTTGTCACCATCCCAGAAGACATGAGGTTCACACCTTTTTTTACAGCAAATTCATTTATGGAAATGCCCTTGTCAGGATTGAATGTTTTATTTTCTCTCTCATCCCAGTGAACTGTGCTTCCTGAAAGTTCTGTGCTGTAGCCTGTTAATATAGAGTCTGTACACCAGGTAGGACAGCTTGGGTAGCCTTTCCAGGTTCTGAGCCAACTGGTCTCACCTAACTGGGATGTTGAGAATTGACTAATACCCTGAGTGGGGAGCAGGCTCCTATAAGAATTGGGGTGTCTTTGGGTGCTGCCTTCTACTATTTGGGCTGTCCCTGAGGCAAAGGCTTAGTATGTGAGCCCTTTACTCTGAGAACCAGGCTATCCCCTTCTTCATTGGTCATGCTGTCTTGACTTCCATCCCACTAAAAATCTATCCTCCAACGGTACCAGCATTCTAATGCTTCCTCAAGTTTATGCCTAATGGGATCTGGGCCTCAGTAAAGTCAGCTCTTCCTGTGGTTCAGTATGTTGTTGATAAAGAAATACTTATATGTTTTATTATACTTGAACAACTTTGCCAGTTTGGGCTCTTTTTTCCCAGGAGTAGATGGCTCTGTGGGTTTTATGGTTTTTGGTTTGGTTGCTTTTTGTTTTTGTTTTTTTTTCTATGATAGAAATCAGAGGTAAGGCCTTGCCCATACAGGATACAGTGGAACTGTGTCCCAATCTCTTCTTCTTAAATGTTAGCAAATATAAGTGATATACATAGCTCTTGCCTATACAGAACCCTCAGTTCAAGCCCTAACAACACCAATCCATAAATAAATCCTTTACAGTTTCAAATTCAAAATTTCCCACCTCCTGGTTCTCATCTATCTGAATTAACATTTGATCTACACATGTCTCTGTGAATTATGTCAGGCATATGTGACTGTTTTTATCTTGTGAATCTTCAACTCCTTTCACAGCCCTGGGACTATTGGCTTTACAACCCAAACATTGATTTTTGGTCCAGTGCATCTGCAAAAGAAAAAACACATCTTGTGTTTTTGGAAAACCTGTATTCCCTCTTTTTATGACTTAGGGGGTATGGAGACTCCCTCTTCCCCACAGCTCTCACCCTAACATCCCGAAGCTGTCCAGTCACTGGCTGGTCCTGCTAACCTCCATGCCCTCTGGGGGTCTATCTTATTCTTGGTCACCTGCTGGCATGTCTCAGCATTGTCGCCATGCCCAGTTAATCCAGCTTCATCTTCTATTTGTAACACAGCATAGCCATGCCAGTTCACGGCTTTTCTCAAGCCTTGGGCATCACAATCCTTTCCCTCGATTGGGTATCACAATTCTTTTCCTCCACTGGCAGACTGATTTCAGGCAGCTACACGCATGTGAACAGTTCCTCTTCTTGGAAATGTTCTGTTAAATAGTCTAGTTATTTCCTTTCTGTTCAAGCCAAGCTGTGGGCACTTGGGGCCTCCATTCTTTAGGCTGCCCATGCCAATCTAACAGAGAGTTTTATTTACCATGATTGGTTCCTTTGTGACTCACTGACTCCTGTTGTATCATTTCTCACTAATGTTCAGTCACCTACATGGTTGTCCATGCAGGGCCTCCTTTTAAACGGGGCTTGGCAAAGCATCTGATGAGGCCCACGTTCCATATCCCTCTCTGGCCCCACGCTTCTGCTTCTCTGGTGCTTCCTGTGCCCCAGCTCATAGCTGGTTACTCTAGTTTCCGGGCTGCACAGACCCCTCAACCCTGACAGCACCATGTCCCTTTGTGTGGCTCTATCCCGGGAGATGCTGCTTGAGTGAGTTATCTTTTCTCAGAGTGGCCTGTACCAACTGGCTACTCATCACCTCTGTCATTTGCTTTCAAGATGAGATCTTAAACCTTATCATGTTTAAACATGTGCCATCTCGGCGAGCAGTGGTAGCGCATGCCTTTAATCCCAGTACTCAAAAGGCAGAGACAGTTGGCTCGCTGTGAGTTTGAGGCCAGCCTGGTCTGCAGAGCAAGTTTCAGGACAGCTGAAACTACATAGAGAAATCCTGTCTTGAAAAACAAACAAAACCAAATCAAAACCATGCTGTCTCTCAATCTTTGATGTGTCTGGTTTTCTCAGAGCAACAGTAATTTGCTGTGTAGTGCTAAGTAGCATTCCCCGGGATTGCAGAATGTTCTAGAACTCACCTGAGCCCTTGGAATGTGGCCAGTATAATAACTACAGAACTAAATTTTATTTTATTTGAGATAGGATCTCACTGTGTAGTCTGGGCTGTACTTGAACTTCTATGTAGAACAGACTGCCCTTGAACTCACAGAAATCTGCCTGTCTCTGTCTCCTAAGCGGTTACTGCAGATGTGTACCAAACCAAGCTAGAACAGAATTTTTTACTTTAAGTCAAGGTGCTACCCACATGTGCCTCTGGGGTTATAATTCTATTCTTATCCGTGTTTTCTGCACCTTAGATTTAAATTTGTTCCAACACAAAATTCTAGTGTCTCCACCACAGGGTACAAGCTGAGGCTGAAGCTGACACAGAGAAGCACAGGCCAAGGCTCCTTAATGCGTCATCTGCCTCAAAGCAGCTCCCCAACCCTTAAGGACCAAATTCGCCTTCAGCACCCACTCCTGGGGAGCATCTGAAGAGCCAAAAGGCCCCTACTGTCAGGCAATGAGCCGATCCTAAATGCCTGTGCCCATAAGACTCTCTGTACTATGCCAGGCAAGAGCATGCCATTCTGGAAGTCACATACTCGAAGGTCACACAGCAAGGGACATAAGGGTTATGTCCTACAGGAGCAGCGGGTAACCAGCCCCCCTGCACCCCCCAGCATTAAGCACCAGCATTAAGAGGGGTTGGCAAGATGCTTGGATGCCTGGGACCAGCCGGGACAGAGCTAACAGCTAAAGCTTTCTTAGCACCTGCGTAGCTAGTGATGCAGGCCAAGACTGACACAGCCTTCTCCCGGGAGGTGGCGCTCTAATCTTAAGAATAACAGCAGGGGGCTGACTGCGCACAGCGCTCATTACAAACACAATGCGCAGGTGCAGGCTCCCTCTAGCTGTCTTCGGAATTAGTCACCTGCTGGGACCCGGCCTCCTCTCACGTCCAGCAGCTTCCAAGTGTGGATGGGGGACGTTTTTCAAACTTAGCCCCAAGTTCACATATTCCGTTCCCACCGAGCCCTCCTGACAGCCCTGGTGAACCGTAAGTGATGGGCTTCTTGCAGGACCCTTCCTAAACCTACAGAGAAAAGTACTCGGCCCAGGGTTCAGGCCCACCCCCACCCTCAAAGGACTGAGAGGCTCGGACAGAGGGTATCCCCTCCCTAGCTGAACACTAGGACTCAACTTCTAGAAACCTTCATTAACAGGGGGTCTCTCCCGAGGCTGGCCCAGTTAGAACATGGTGATGTCCACACAACCCCTACATTCACCTCTTCTGATCTCCACTAGGAGCGCAAACAGCATGCGGGTTTGGAGCAAGAAGTAAGAAGGACGCGGAAAGCCGACGGGGGTGAATGTGAGGATGAGTCAAATGTGGAAGGCGAAAGAGGTAGAGGATCCATAGGGTCGGGGAAGAGAGAGTTGAAGTATCCCGGGGGTGGGGGGCGGCAAGTAAAGGGTAGGAAGGAGGAGCTGATCACGTGAGTAGAAGAGCAGGCTGGCTGGGCTAAAAGGCCCCTGGTGTGAGGACCGGAGCTGCTAGGTCTTTTTGTTCGGGACAAGCACTTGAACTTGCGGCTTGCTCCGCTTTAACAGCTGGGCTCCTCGGAGACAGTGCGCCTTTCTTGGAGGAGTGTTGGGGATGCTTCATGGGCCTGCAGACAGTGTCTATGGGGGCTCGCAAGTTCCCTTGCAGGGCGCATTCCCTAGAAGGGCTTTGGAAGCAAGAAGATGTTCGGGGTTACCTCGGGGAACGGAGACGGGTGTTGGCTGCAGGAGCTAGGAAGCTGAGGACCACTGCGCTTAGGCCTGGAGGGAAAGGGACCGCCCCTACCCCACTTAAAGACTTTAAAGGGGAAAAGTATGTGGCTCTGCTGATGGGAGGTCAGCTGGCAAAAACCTTGGTGGTAGGGGTGTCTGTGCAGGGCCTGGAGACTACCGACAATTAAAAAATGAACAAACGCAGCAGGCACATTTCAGTGCCAGTGACTTTAGATTTCATTTGTTAAAGCTTTGGGCACAAGGACTAGTGATTCCCTCAGAAGCCTCTGTTTACTTAAGGAATGGACTAGTCTTTTCTGAACAGTCAAGTAGCTGGGGTTGGGTGAGGAGTCCTAGGCAGCTCCATCAGATAACGAGACAACCGCACAGTCTCCAATTCCAAGCTGCTTGATGCGTCACTCCAGTGATGCCTGGTTTATGTGGTGCTGTGGATCAAATCCAGGGCCTTAGGTATGCTAGGTAAGCATTCTACCAACTGAATTACAACCTCAGCCTGTAACAAACAAAATGTTATTTATCGTGTTCTGTGTATGTGTATATGCCATGCACAGCAACGAGTGGAAATCAGAAGACAACTTTATGGAAAAGGTTCTCTCCTTGGATTTGAGGGTGGAACTCAGGTCACCCTCTGAGCCATCCTGCAAGCTCTGTTTTGCTTTGTTTCTGTGGTTCTGAGACAAGTCTGGCTTGGGATTTGAAGTAGTAGTCCCTCCTCTTCAACGTCTTGCACACTGGGATTACAAGCATGAGCCATGTGTGGCTTTGTACATGTTTTTTTTTTTTTTAAATGGGAGTTTCCTCCCCTGACTTCTTCCTATTTTCAGTTGTTAGTTCCTGAAAGCAAGGTTTTCCCGTCTCCTTTTGTCTGCCAACTGAGCCTGAACCTTCTAGGTGACTAGACCTAACTAGACAAACGTGCTTTTGGTTGCCAGGGTTGCCAAAACAAAACCCCACAGACTGGATGCCTTTAACGCACAGCCCTAGTCACCCAAGGCCGCTCTGGGGCTGCCTGACAGCCACTCTGTGACTTCATATGGCCTTGACTGGCCCTGGTTGCTCAGCTGTTTCCCTCTGGTGAAGACTCCACTTAAATTGATACTAGCAAACCAACCCCAAACCTCTTTCAACTTTAATTACCACCTTGAAGGACCTGTCTTCAAATATTACCATAGCGGAAACTGAGGCTTCCTGGTAGTGGTTTTAGGAAGACACCATTTTGTCTGCCTACTGTCTCCGAGGGCAGGTTCTTAGGGAAGGTTTACAGTTCCTGATAGCACTCCTGCCAGTGTGGCCCCTGTGGTACTAGTACATCCTGCTGCTCAGTGAGGGCGTTCAGGAGGTAAAGTGCTTGCCTCTAAGCCCGACAACTTGACTTTGATCCCTGGGGCCTACTTAGTAGAAAGAGAGAACCAGTTCCCTCAAATTGTCCTCTGACTTACCACGTGCATGTGCTACCTCCTCCCCCAAATAATAAATAAATAAACGTCATTCTTTTTTAAATTGGAAAAATAAAAAAATGAAAAGCCAGGTGACAGTGATGCACGCCTTTAATCTCAGGAGGCAGAGGCAGGCAGATCTCTGTGAGTTTGAGGCCAGCCTAGTCTACAGAGAGTTCCAGGCAGGACAGCCAGGGTACCTGTCCTTCAAAAAAAAAAAAAAAGAGAGAGAGAGAGAGAGAAGAAAAAAGAAAAAGAAATGAAATGATTTGGGGGGTGGTGGTGCACACCTTTAATCCCAGCACCTAGGAGGCAGAGACAGGCAGATGTTCAAGGCCAGCCTAATCTACAGAGTGAGTTCCAGGACAACCAAAGCTACACACACGAAAGAAAGAAATAAAGAAAGCTTCTGGAGAGATGCCTCAGCAGTTACGAGCACTTGCTCTTATGGAGGACCTGGGTTCAGTTCCCAGCACCCACATGTTGGCTCATGTCTATCTGTAGGCACTCATGTGGTGCATACACATTCAAGCAAAATCCTCAAGCACATAAACTAAGTAAATCTAAAAAGCTGGACAGTGGTGGCACATGTCTTTAATCCTAGCACTCCGGAGGCAGGATAGGTGGATCTCTGGGTTTGAGGCCAGCCTGGATTACAAAGTGAGTTTTAGGGCAGCCAGGGCTACACAGAGAAACCCTACCTCGAAAAACAAATAAAACACACACACACACACACAAGAAATGAAAATGACTTACAAATGTTGGAATCATGTCATAAAAAGTGCAGTTAGAGCCACCTGTGGAGATGTACTCTTAGAATCCTAACATTTAAGTGGCTGAGGCAGGATTGAGTTCAGAGCCAGTGTAAGCTACATCGTCTGAAAACCCATTATATCCCCAAAGTGCAGCCGCTTCAGAATGTTATAGTACTCAGCACTGAGTTTCTACCAACCACAGAATAAAAACTGGGAAACAGCAAAACGCCATCTCTCCCTAGACTTCCCTAGCAGCCGTCCAGACCAGCCTGGATCACTCAGAACCTGACATGGACTGTGGTGACATGCTGGAGTTAGAGACCAGGAAGCACCGAGCCTTTAGCAGCAGCAGAAGTCGTGAAGGGTGGCTTCATTTTCTCAGTACCGCCTCCTGAACTCGCTGTACTGGAAAGTGTTGCCTTGGTGGCTTCAGTTCCACCACAGCTTGTATAGAATTGCAGCCTTCTTTTCAATGACTGCACTGATTCGCTTTTGTATTGAACAAGTGGGTGATTGCCACAGTATAGTCTTTCCCGAATCAGCAGGGGGTTCATTCCCAGATCCCCAGTGGGTACCTGAGGTGCAGATGAGTCTGAACCTTGTCTGTATACATAGGAGGAACACTATAGGGTGCATTAAACAGAACTGCTTGAGGATACTTCTGAATCTTCAGTTCCTTGGTCATCTGAGCTGAAGATCTCTGGGCTCTGCTTCATATGAGAACTGGGAAGCCAAGAGAGCTTTCTTACCTTCTTACTGATTATTCAATAGTACGGCATGGAACAGGGATGGGACACTAATGAGAATTTGGCATTTTGGTCACTCCATCCTTCTTCATCTACAAACCACCTGCAGGCCCCAAGCCTCTGTGGCCCTTCTGAGTTAGGGGACATGCCCTGTGTGCACATTTAAGCCGCGTGTACCCACTGTTCCCTCCTCCTCTCTAGGATTAAACAACAAGCCTTACACCATTGCCCCTCATCTCACCTAGGCACAGTACTTTGGGGGTACTCACGCCTACTCTGGGCTTGTTTATTTCTGCTGATAAACATCATATAGTGAAACCAAGGTCAAACTCAGAACTCCCCACTGAATGCACTTTCTGGGGGCTTCATCCATGGCCTTCTCTCTGTCTCCCACCAGGGACCATGACTCACAGCTACTATACCCTTAGACACTTTTGCCCTGGCTCCAGGCTTTCACACTGTCCTCTGACTCCTCCTGGGGGTTCTGTCAAGTGTGTCAAATCCCTCAACCTCTGCATGTGCTTCCAGGATAATCTCTGACATACTACTTCCCAGACCCTGACAGCCAGGCGGCACACATGGGGATCAGCTTTGTCTGTGGGTCCCTGGACTTTGTAACAATTGAGGAAACACTTCATTCTGTGACCTTCCACTGACAGAGTTCACAAAGTCATACCTTCATTTTTATATTCATGACATGGTAGCTACTTCATCCTGTAGCTCTCCCAGTCCATGGATGGGACTTTATGACCGTTTTGTTTCTTTGGCTTGATTTTTTAAATGATTTCTTTATTCATATTTATTTTGTGCATTGTTGTATCTGTGTGAAGGTGTTGGATTCCCTGGAACTGAAGTTACAGAGGGTTGTGAGGTGCTGTATGGGTGCCGGGAATTGAACTCAGGTCCCCTGGAAGAACAGCCAGGACTCTTAACCACTGTCTTCTTGGTTTTTCAAGACAGGGTTTCGCTGTGTACCCTGACTGTCCTGGAACTCTATCTGTAGACCAGACTGGCTTTAAACTCAGAACTGAGATCAAAGGCATGCACCACTATGCCCAGCTCAGCTAAAGAAATTTTGGGTTTTTTTTTTTTTTTTTCAAGACAGAACGTCCCTGTGTAGTGCTGGCTGTTCTGGCTCTGTAGCTAAGGCTGACCTTGAACTCAAGGGTCCACCTGCCTCTGCCTCAAGAGTGCTGGGATTAAAGGTGTGCACCACCCCTGCCCTGCCTAGCTGAAGAAGTTTTAAAGCTATTCTTTCACTGAAAGTCACTGAAAGGGTAAATTTGGGAAGTAATTGATAGGTGAGTATATAGATTCAAAAGCCAAGCGTGGGCTTGTTATATGTAAAGCTCTATTTTTGTTGTTGTTTTTGCTTTTAAGAAATGATTTCTCTATGTAGTGTTGGCTCTCCCGAAACTTAATATGTAGACCTAATATATAGGCTGGCTTAGATCTCACAGAGATCCTCCTGCCTCTGTCTCCTGAGTGCTGGCGTTAAAGGTTTGTGCAACCAAACCAGGCCTATGTGTGAAGATTTTTTTACCATAATCTGCAAGGATAATTTATTCAGTAAAAAGTGTTGGCAAAACTGGTTTTCCTACGGGGGGGGGGGGGAATTATCAGCCTTCCAGGTAAGAAAAAGCTGTGGAAGGAAAGGTAGGTGTCATGTTTATCAGCTTAGACATGAGTCTCTAAAAGTGCTCTAACAGAAGGTCCCAACCAATGGCCGTGATGGCGTGAGCATCCAGGAACAGCACTCAGCAGCTCTTCTAGAAAGAGCACAAGCTGAGGACCTGAGGCTGCCTGGACTAAGGCTTTTGTATGAGTCTCTCTGTATGAGACTCCTCTCTGCAGGAATTGCTGACAGAGCTCCCATGAGCAGCAGCTTCCCATGAGTACAATGGCCAAGGACCAGCAGCTTTCTGCGGGGAGGAATGTGGTACCAACTTGTGCTAGTGTGCCCTGATCTGGGATGAACTTCCCCTTGCCAGTTCTCCGCTGAGGGGCCTGCACGTGGGCAACGGGGGTGTGAGTTACTGGAACATGGACCAGGGGACACTCATTCCCAGGACCCTGCTCAGTCTTCAGGCAGGTGACGCTGACCTTTGTGAGCCATGCCCACACATACCATACAGTGAAAGAGGGACTATGAGCCTGTTCTAAGGTTCTGAGTTCTCAGCAAGCCAACCTTGCGACAACTAGACTTCCCTTTCCTGGTGTTTGTGCTGTGGGAATGTTTACAATGAGCCCTTACCTTATGTCAGATCTGCACCGAGATGTGTGGTGACTGGTGTCTAAACAAAGCCCCTGAGGATTGTGGGAGTCTAGAGATAGCTGACTGTAGGAAGAGGAGGCGGGAAGGGAGCTGTCCAGGATTTTACAGTTTGCTTACCAAGTCCTTACCAAGCAAGGACTCAGCCCTGAGTGTTGCCAGAGCTCCCAACCCTTCCCTCAGTGGGTGAGGACTTATTCTAGCATATTCTGGCCCGCCCCCCCTCCATCTCTCCCTCCTACTGAGTAGGTAGCATCTGGGAAGAAAGAAGCAAGGAGTTTTTCTACTGGGAAGCCCCTCAGCAGTGCCCTCTCCTCTTTCCCTTCTCCATATTCAGGCAGTGGCTCTTAAGGGATGTGCCCCCTGGTGACAATTCAAGAGGTTAAGGAACAGATGAGGAGCCAGGCAAGGTGGTGCACGCCTGTAATCTCAGCACTTCAGGAGGCAGAGGCAGGCAGATCTCTGTGAGTTTAAAGCCAGCATGGTCTACAAAGTGAATCCAGGACAGCCAAGGCTACACAGAGAAACCCTGTCTCACAAAAACAAAAAACAAACAAAAACAAAAACAAAAAAACCAGGTGAGGCACAGTCTGGGGTAGATTGGGGTGGGGGTTGCATTGGACAGAGCTTTGTTGAGCCCAATTTGAAACTAACAGGGTGAAGGTCTCACACCTTTAAGACCAGTGGTTCAAACTTCAAGGGGCAGAAGGCCTTGGTAGCTCAGTTCACAAAGGCTCATGTTTCTTGTTCATAAAGGCCCATAATTATAAGCTTCCCAATCATGGGTTCTTCTGTCCCTGTTACCCGGCTGAGTACATTCCCTTTAAATGAGTGAGCAAAACTGTACCAGCCCCAGAGCTCTACCAAGGAACCTAAGAACCCCCATTTCCTCATGTCTGTGCATGTTGATCACATCTCCCAGTGTGCTCTCTCGATGCCCCACTCCTTGATGTTGCACCCCCCCCAATCCAGCACACCAATGTGACATCATCCAGTGACTCCCTCAACATGACACCAACCAGTGTCCATCCCCTCAATGTGATTCCCTCATGTCCTTCCCTTGATGTGATGTCTCCAGTGGTGACAGCCCCATGTGATACCTCTGATATCCCTTCCTTGATGTGACACTTTCAGTGTGGTACCAGTGGTGTCACTCCCCACAGTGTGATCACCCCCTCTCCCTCCCTCCCTCCCTCCCTCCCTCCCTCATGCACGCACGCACACACACACACTAGATCACATTCATAGAGGGGGAAAAAGCACAGTATAGCAGAGCAGCTTGGTGCAAACACTTTATTTTCGTCAGCTTTCCTGATTTTCATTTTCCCTCAGTTCTAGAACTTGAACCCAAGACCTCACTCATCAATGGCAAGAATCCTGCCACCGGGTGCTCAGCTTCTCTAGAACTTCGGCTCACTCTCATCGTTACAAAAAATGCAATAATGGTGACAAGAAACCACGCAGACTAGACCCAGAGGCCACCGAACCCTGGGCTGGCCCTCATGCCTCCTGCAACATCAGACCCAAGGCTACCCACTAATGTGGAACTGTGCTCATACACTGATCTCACACCTGTAAAGAAAATGTCAAAAATCAAGCCCTGAGCCCAGCCACCACCTCTCAGGTCCCCAGAGTCCAGGATTGCCTAAGCACAAACTCACGTGGATTTGCTCCAGCTCCTGTTCTGGCACCTTCTGTAAAACCTTGGATTAGTCGGATCAGCCCTAGAGTTCCCCCACCCAGAACAGTCCTCCATTCTAACACCTGTCACAACTGGTTCCTACAATCTGCTAGGGTAGCATTGTTCTCTCAAGGGCACAGGAAAGGCAATCTGGCTCTTGTTCTCTTACAGTGCCTAGGAGAGGACAGGGAAGAGCCCAGCCCTGGGTCCAGCGGGAAGGAAGCAGAAGTAGTCTGGTCAGGAAGCAGGTGTGAAGGACGTTGTTCTGGCAGAGAAGACCTCACTGCTCCATTTTCCCATGCACTATACCTCTTTAGGCCAGATCCACAAAGAAGTATATGCATAGGAAAAAGGAACAGCCAGCGAGTCTGTTTGCCGGCAGCAGCAGCCACCAGAAGGTCAGTCCCCTGCAAAAGACAACCAGGAAAAGCTTAGGACAAAGGCCAGGGGCAGCAGCCACTGCCATCCTGTGAGTGTGATAAAGGAGCCCAGCTGAGCCCAGGATGTGTCCCAGGAGGCAACCCAGCCTTACCTGGGTCCAGGCTGCTGGGGCACTGGGTCCTTCGTGGCCTGAGAGCCATGCAGAGCTTGGGAGGAGCGGTGGAGGACTTGACTGCTGCTCGGTGGAGTCCTGTTGTTTGCAACCCTGGGCACCTCATTTATGCATGGCTGAGACCTTGGCCAGTGTGGTCCCGTGTGGTCAGAGAGCTGCTCCGTGCCAAGGACCCTGTCCCACCCCCGAACTCACGAGGTCGGGGCACAAAGACCTGCTGTGAACAAGTAGGTCTTTTGGCAGCAGGGCCCTCGGGGTAGGGGGCTGCTGTCCCAGGAACTGGGATAGGGCCAGTCCTGGCCAGCTGCCCCTCAACACTTTTATCTCTTGCTTTCGTCAGGGGCCTGGAGAATGCACACGGGGGAGAACTGCTTGTCCGGGGAGAAGGGCACACCTCCTCCTGCACCTGCAGTGCTCAGCGATAGCTGTGTCTCTCAATGCTTCTGGAATCCTGAGGCTGGACTTTGCTAGGTGCCAGGCTTGACATCTATGTGACAATATCTTATAACTGTCCTCTACTTAGCTGAGAATGGTGATCCAGACTCCTGCCTCCGGGAAGCCACTGGAAAGCCCCTACCTGAACCTCTGGTGGCTTTTATACAGAGGGTCAGGCAGCTGCTGACCACAGGTCCAAGGTCCAGGAAGGGTTCTCTATGGTACAGAGCTGACATAGTCCTTACCCTTTTCCAAAAATCCCCAGTGGATTGTGGAGGACATAGTTAAAAGATTTCAGGAGCAAGAAGCCATGACCAACTTAGATTGGGCTCTTTAGAGATACCAAAGACCTAAGAATACTCACACAGGGACCTTACAAAAAGTCCATGCCCTAGGGTCTCATGGACCAGCTCTGAGCAGGCATCTCCCCAGGATGTGGGCAGTCAGAGGCTGCTTTGGAAGCAAAGCTGAGGTCTCCACGCTTCCATCCCTGGGCTTGTCTGTCTTGGCCTCAAGCGCCAGCACCTCTGTTCCAATCTGTAGAACCAGAGGCCAAGTGCAGCAGACATCCAAACACACCACTCCTCACCCAGGCTGGGCAGCTCAGCTCATAGTATATGAACAGTAACCGGTCAGTGCTAGCCAGGCAAGCTAGGACTAGGGGGATACCAAGTCTACATGGCAAGTATCTATCATATTCAGAGGGAGGCCACACTGCCTTGCCTGAGGTTGGCCAGGACTAAGGCTGCATCTGTAACCATAAGTCAAATGTGTCTCACAACAGCCCTTGGGTAGTCCTCACCCATCTGGGAAGAAAGGAGGGTCTGACCTAGATCCTGAGAGCAGTGGGCAGGGACAGGACCCCTGGTAATGGGCACATACAAGAAAATCAAGGGAAGACCAATAGCTTGAAGGGTTCCTGACAATGCCCAGGATGAATCTCGGAGCCCCAGACCGTCACAGGGACTGGGATTTAAGAAGCCCTTGGGACTCTGGGACCAACAGGATCTGCAGACTCTACTGCTCTGAGAGCCTCCTGTTTCGTGCCCATGGGTCTGGCCTTTGGCCGTGAGAGTGGTGAGCAGTGGCTGATGGGCAGTATAAAGAGAAATTACTGGAACATGGAGAGGGCGTGCTGCTAGAGGCCTGCTACAACAGGCAGACTGAGCCCCGTGACGCTTGGGCTAAGGACACCAGAATCCTGTCATGATGGAGAGCTATTCCACAGAGAAGGGAGTACAGTCCCAAAAGTTCAGACATGCTAGCGCGCGCGTACACACACAGACACAGACACACACACACACACGCATGCAGATCCATTTCTAGTTGTTTTTGTTTTTCCTCTCTCTATGTGGCCCTGTGTAGCCTGAAGCTTGTCTCGAACTCATGGAGAGCCACCTATCTCTGCCCCCACCTCCTCCAGTCCCCCACCTTCCTCAGTGCTGTGGTTAAAGGCATGTGCCCAGCCTGACACATTTCTGAGTCCCCTGGGTTGGAGGAAGTGTTCTCAGGGGCACTAGTTGGTAAAAAGTCCACTTTCAAATTTTTGTGGGCCTAAAAACAGAGAACTCAGAACCAACAGAACAAAGGGCCCGGAAGAACAACCCCCTCCCCTCCTCTCCCGGCTCCCATCTGGGAAAGCATCCTGAAAGCTGCCTCCCTTCCGCTGCTGCAGCTACAGTGCTGTCCCCAACCTTGGGCTGTGGCCTTGGCCCCACATTTGCAAGAGAAATGAAAGAAACCAGAGGAGGGAAAAGGGAAAATGGGGCGGGGGTTGGGGAGGAGAGGAAGACTGAAACTCTGAGTGACAGAGACTGAGAAAGGATGAGAAACGGACAGATGAGGTAACGGGTGAGGCCAGTCCTGGACCACCCTCGAACTCTGCTGTGTGCTTTGCTTTTCTGAACTTTCTCCCCTCTTCCAGACTATAAAACCAATACTTGGTAATAGCAAGGCAACGGAAAAGCCCAGAATGGCCTCACAACAGGAGAGGTGGACTGTAGCCCAGTGTAGGAACAGCTGTGTATGAGGCACTGTCCTCCTGGTCTGGCCCTTCAGCTGGACCTGGAGGATAAGGGTTAGCTAGGCAGTGTGGACCCGTTGTGTTTCCCAGGGGCCACAGGGAAACACAAACACTGTGGGGCTAAGTGACCCGTATTTCAGAGGCCTCTCTCAGGCGGCTGTGCTGATTTCACCGGGAGCCAGGAGGCTAAGAGTGAAGATTTCAGTTTGAGCCCGGCTTTCCTGGCCATGACTTACAAAAGGTCCTGTGAACCCCCGGAGTCTCAGGCCCTTTCAAGGACTGGCTGTGTAACAGGTATACCCACAGCTGTCCCTTTGCCAAGCTCCTTCATGGCGCTCCAGTACCTTGAGTGAACCCTAAGCCTGTGAACAGGGCACCGGGACCCCCTAGGGCAGTCCTACTGCATGCATAGCCCAGCTCCCACCTGCCCATGGGCCCCAGCCTGAGATCCACAGTAGGCAGAAGGGGGTGCTCCAGACACAAACCCTCTTCCCATCTCTCACGGTGAGCCCTCCATCTGCAGCCATGTCAGCCCCAGGAGGACCTCAGTGCTCACATCAGCCGATCCCGCTGCCAAGGGCATTGTGGATCCCCCAGCCGTAGCCCCTGCGCCAGCATGCATGAGGTTGCCTCTTCCTGCTTAGGAGACAGAAAGTATCCTTGTAGATCAGGAGGACGTGCTTGGCACGGAACTCCGATGATAAGCAGTGGCCTTCAGGCAGGCACACTCACTCGCTCCATTCTGTGCCCTTGAGAGCTTGGGGAGGGGGTGGGAGAGGGAAGCCGCAGCTGTCTCCACACAGAACCAGGCTTCTGTCTCCAAGGCAGTCCGTCCTTAACCTTGTTGGACTCCTCGGCTGCTGTTCCCTAGCTCAGTGGAGACCTCCATCTGTGCACTGGCAGGAGCATAGGGCTCCTCTTCTAGTCTGTCTTGCATGCCAACATGCCTTTCTCACCAGCGTGTCTGGCAAACTAATATGACCCTCAACCCAGTATGGCTCAACAAGCCCCGTACCCCAGCATAATGCATAGCCCAACCTGACCCACACATCAGGATGCCCCACAGACCAACATGTCCCATGCCCAAGTATGCCTCCCACTATAGCATGTCTTATGGCTCAGCATTCCCTCTACCCTCTACATACAGCCCACCCCAGCATACCCTGCACCCCGGCATGCCTCTCCTCCCTCCTTGGGACTAACATCCTGGGAGGCTAGGCCTGCTCCCAGCTGTACCACCCAACAGTAGCTCACCACAGCAGTGCTGCTCAGCCATCTCTTCTCAGTGTCCCCCCACTCCTGACACAGCCCCCCCCTGGGAGTCTTATAAACTTGCTGCACCCAGTGGCCTGGCAATTCTACCCAACATATGTGCCCCAAGAACCCTTGAAGTCTCTGGTCTCCCAAGACCTGAGCAAAGAAGATCTCAAGCTGGACCCTACTCCCTAGAACACAGGAAGGATGGAAACCATGAAGAGAGTAGTAATAGGTAGAAGAATAGACACGCATCGTGTGGGATGAGAGGCTGGCCAGGAAGTGGTCTCCCAAAAGGTGTTGTTCACAGCCTTATGCACTTGTCAAATCCCGAGATAGTGAACTTGAGAGGTTTGCTTGTTTGGGCATTACAGGGGATTGAACCTCAGGGCACCACACATGTGAGACAAAGATCCTACCACTGAGTCCCAGCCCTGGAAGGCTTGCGGGGTCATACCATCTGCAAACAGATCTCAAAATAAAGTAGAAATATGGTGGAAGCTGTCCTCAAAGTGGGGATTATGTCCCCTTTCTGAGACGGTTTAACAGCCGACCCTGTGAGGCCTTGCCAAATAAACACGAGACAGGTTAGGGAGAGGCCTCTGTGGGTGAAAGCGCCTGCTGCAAGAGCGAGAGGACGGGAGTGCAACTCCTCAGGATTTATTGAAAAAAAAAAAAAAAGCCAGGCCTGGGTGCATGCTCCTGCAGTCCCAGCAGGCAGAGATGGGCAGATCCTGTGACTCTCTGACTAGCCTGCCAGAAGCGTAGCTAACGTCAGGTTCTGTGAGAGATCATCTCAAAGGAACAAGGCAGAGAGTGACAGAAGAAGACGCTGATATCTTCTGTGCTACTTACTCACGTGTGCCCACAGGTGCACACGCGTTGGGGCACATTTGGGAACCATGGTCAGAGTGGAATCTTGGGAAACATGGACAAGTGTTTCCTTTTCCTTTCTTATATATATTTTTTATTATATAAATTGGCCCATTTATTTCAGGCTAGGGATGTGCCAAAAGGTAGCGCTTCTCCGGGTCTTTCCATTCCTTCAGTCTTCTAACTGTAGACTTGACTATGACTATTTCGGTCCAGGCCTCACCATATACTGTTTTCATGCGAGAACCACACTGCTAGGTGCCAGTGGCCCACATTTTCATCTTGATTTTGCCACAGAAAATGCAAGCATACTTGTTGTGCCGGCTGATTTCAATCCATCATTTTCTGGAGGAAGACAACTGATCCTACTTAAAACAAAAAACAAAAAACAACCAAAAAACCCTTATTTATTTTCTGTAGATGAGCATTTCCCCTGCACGTATATATGTACATTTCTGCTGTCCATAGGGGTCAGACGAGGGAATCAGATCTCGTGGAACTGGAGTTACAGATGGTTGTGAACTATCATATGGGTGCTAGAAATCAACCCTGGGTCCTCTGTGAGAGCAGCAGGTGCTCTTAACCGAGCTCTCTTAGCCCCAGTTGCTCCTGTGTTTACTGATAACCTCAACCTTCTTGGTGCATTTAGCCATGTTGTTATGGCCTGGGCCTGAGCCTGGAAAGCAATTTGGACAATTTCTTAGCATAAGTACTTCCCATTCCAGGATACCAAAACAAAAATTCATCGGCTCATCTGAACTTTGAATTCAGCTGGGTGTTCTGAATTTTCACCAGCTAAATTTAGTGGCCTTAATCCAGTTTGCAGAGAGGATGTGGTCTTGAGTCAGATTTGGGTCCCCACTCGCAGCTGGAAAAGGCAGGGGAACTGTGGGAAGCCCTCAGGATTTGTGGCCAGGGATGCCCTAGCTGCTCTTGGGCCTGGAGGTTGCTGGTGGGGGTAGCACAGATGGCCCTGAGCATTGGGTGGGCGGAGCTGGCCCCTGCTCCAGGGCTGCTTTCAAGGCTGAGCCCTGGCCCTCCCTCTAGTGAAATAATCTCTGCTTCTTGATGTTTCTTTCCCTCTCCCCTGCCTACACTGACAAATCGGGAACACTCTGGCTGTGGGAACTCCTGCTGGCCCTCCAAGGCCATCAGGCAAACAGGTCTCCAAGTTCCACCCTAAAGGAACTGTCATTGCCATGTCCAGAGTGCTCACCTGACTGCCACTGCCGGTACACTGCCGGGACCCTGGTACACCTGGCTGGAAGCCAGAGCCTGCACCTGAGCTGGGAGTTATGGACACAAACACACATGCATGCCACTCACAGGAAAACACACATCATACATGCACTCGGGAATATAGAACACATACACACGTATGTGCAAGCCCCTCACATGTGCACATATCACACATGGACACTCATGTATACATCTGTCAGCCTGCATGTTTGGTTGACTTTTATTCTGTCCACATGGATCTCCACACCCAGGACTCCAGCTCCGCATTGGTCACTTCCACTGATTCCTGGAGCCTGGGAGTCTCACAGAAACAAGCTAAGCTCCCCCAAGGTCAGGAGGGGTCACCACTTTAGGGCCCCCCCCCCAAACTCTGCCCTTGTCTCCTTGACCAGCTGGACAGAGAGGCAATCTAGGCTGACTATTTTTTTTAAAGATTTATTTATTATGTATACACAAGATCTCATTATGTACCAGATCTCTTTATAGGTGGCTGTGAGCTACCATGTGGTTGCTGGGAATTGAACTCAGGACCTTTGGAAGAACAGCCAGTGTGCTTAACATCTAAGCCATCTCTCCAGCCCCCCCTAGGCTGACTATTACTCACTTCCTTGGGCTCTGGCTCATGCCTGGTTCCCTCAGCATCGCCCGGGCCTGTGAACCCTAGTCCTGGCCCCATCACCATTTGCTAGGAGGAAATTGAGCATCAGTTAAGTACCAGTGCTGCAATGCCCATGTCTCCTGGCTCCAGCTTCCAAAGTGTCTCAGGAGACCTTGACCAAGGGAAGCCACTTGGCTTGACCTAGGTGGCCTGAGGGATGTCATCTCTCCAGGGAGCCCCCAGGCCATGCCTCTAATGGGACTCCTACCCTGGGGCTTGGTATGGCTGGAAAGGCTGAGGGTCTCCTGAATCTGGAGCAGTCTAGGAAGGGTCTGGTTCCTCTGTTGTTGGGCTCAGGGACGCTGTCCTTGAACAAGGAATGGCAGGCATAGACCTCCTCGGTAGACAGGTTCCATCTCCAAGTCAGATCCAGGTCGACTGCAGCCGTAGGGTCACATACTGTTCTGTGGGTCAGAGAGACCAGTGGACATGTAGTGAATAGGGACCCAGGCTTAAATTGGGGACAGTGGTGGCGCACGCCTTTAATCCCAGCACTCAGGAGGCAGAGGCAGACAGATCTCTGTGAGTTTGAGGCCAGCCTGGTCTACAGAGTTCCAGGACAGCCAAAGCTACACACAGAGAATACCTGTCTCAAAACAAAACAAAACAAATAAGGGGAATGGGAAATGATAAGAAAACCAGACTTGAGCAGCTTAAGGATGGGTGGGCATGGAAAATGAAGGGTGTTCCAGGGTCTCCCTATCCCTCAGCCCTGCACAGTCTGGGAGGCATGGTAGATCAGTATAGAAAGGCCAAGCCCCATGAGGCAGTACACTTGGCTGAGGTGAGGGGTTCCTGGGACAGGTGCCCAAGGTTTTGGGGGATCACCAGAACACTGGGGTGATGGAATGTAAGAGAGCCATTAGGTTTAAGGCAGAATTCAGGGAGTG
This sequence comes from Pachyuromys duprasi, assembly GCA_028658305.1. Taxonomy (NCBI): domain Eukaryota; kingdom Metazoa; phylum Chordata; class Mammalia; order Rodentia; family Muridae; genus Pachyuromys; species Pachyuromys duprasi. Next base: position 16,462,922 of record CM053762.1, read on the forward strand.
TCTGGCCATCTGTGGCAAGCTGCAGCACACAAGGCAGCAAGCACAGGAAGGACGCGCTGCCGTCTGGCCTATGGCCTGTTCTCACACATTGCTCTGGAATCCCAGGCTGGGCAAAGGTGGCTCATTGCTGCCAGGCTGTACTCCGAGGCTGGTGTCTTGGGTGGTATCTGCAGAGTAAAGTGGCACTGTGTAGACCAGCACCCACAGACCACCCTGCTCTCTCTACCCCACCTACCCTCCTTTCAAAGTGAAGTTGCTCGGTCGGGGCGGTCAACAAATATCCCCTGAAAACAAGTGAAGCACCTCACCATGGCATTCCCACTTCAGCCCCCACCTGCTACCTGCCTGTCCCCATGTTTCACGGTCGTGGTATGACGACACCGCAAGGCAACGAATGACCATGGGTGGTCAGCCTCCCCACTTGGTCACATCCACAGCTCCTCCAGGGCTTTTTTTTTTTTTTTTTAAAGATTTATTCATTTATTATGGATACAGTAGTCTGCCTGCATGTACACCTGCATGCCAGAAGAGGGCACCAGATCTCACTACAGATGGTTGTGAGCCACCATGTGGTTGCTGGGAATTGGTCTCAGGACAGTGTCTCCAGCCCCCCTCCAGGGCTCCTTTATAGATGTGTATATCCTTTTCAGTTTGTAAAATTATATTTCTGAAACACACACGAAGAAGAATACCAGGGTGGTGCTCTCTCACAGGCCTGTAAGGAGCCTCACTTTTCCTGAAACAGTGCATTATGGAGAGTCTGATTGTACAGAAAAGAGGTAATTACTTTCAATTGTGTTGGCTTTTTTGTCTAACTTGTGTTTAGGACACCTTTTTCCCACCCCATCCAACCCCACCATTGTGTGTGTGTGTGCATGTGCGTGTACGTGTGTGTGTGAGTGTGCGTGTGTGTGTGTAGGCCAGGGGGTAATGTTGGTTCTCTACCTCAATTGTTTTCCGCCTTATTTCAGCCCCTTTTCACTTACTTTCTATACATGTGACTCCTCTGTCAGGGGGAGTCCTGATAGGCCCTGCTGGCAATTGCTTTGAGTTTACCGTGGAGAGATGTGGGCCAGGCGTTTGAAATAGCGGCATGGAGGTAGGGGGAGGTGCTACAGGGCAGCCCCAGACATTTCGAGCACCAGAAGTCCCCAGGGATAACTCTGGGTCATGGTCCCTCGCAGGACACACTCACAGGCATCTGTCACTTCAAACAAGCTGCCCGCAAGCTCTCCCTAGCTTCTGCTTCTGGTGACCTTCTGTTTATCAGGTTTGCTGGCACAAGCTCCAACTTGACCTAAAGCAGTTTAAATGAGGTTCTAAGTGATATTTTTGGCTTAATGTGATACCACATCCAGATCTAAGTGAATTTTAAAAGTATTTATTTTTAATTATGTATTTGAGGAGTGCAGAAGAGTGTGTCAGATCTGCTGGGGCTGGAGTTACAGGCAGTTATGGGTCTTAGAAAGAAAACTCTAGTCCTCAGCAAGCTTGTGACTGCTCAGCCAGCTCCTCAAATGAATTTTAAAGGAAATGTCATGGTAACAGGTTGTTTTGGCAATGGCTATCGGTTCACAGTTTACAACTTTTGTGCAGCTGTGTTCTCTAAGACCTGTTTAAATTATTGCAGAATAGTTAACCCATGCAGAACCATATGTTATACCTACCTCTGTCCGCTGAGGAAGCCCACTGTCTGCATCTGTTGACCACAACCCAGCCCACCCCACCCCACCCCACCCCACCCCACCCTGTTAAGGTTTCCCATCTTCTGTCAGAGCTCACTCCAAGGCTTCTCATTTCCTGGCCAAGCGTCCCATTTCTCGCTCATTACTCTCCCCTCTCCCTTCTCGGGGGCAGAGCAGGCCACACAGTGCATGAGCACTCCAGGGAGCTGAGGGGGCTTTTCACGCTTGTCTAGGGTTGAGGAGAGCACTGGTTCACTGACTTGCCCAAGTGGAAATGTCTTCTCTGTTATTACAAAGCACCAGAGGCACCTCATGAGGCCAACTCTACATTGTCTGCATCTTTGTCCACATTGGAGGGACTTACATCCCAGGTGCCCTCTTTGCGAGTGATTGATGTGAACATCAACATGAGCCTCTCAAATCCTTTCTAGATGGGGGGGGGGGGTGGGAATTAAAAGGGAAATGAGGAAAACTAGATGCTCACTGTGCACACCAAACTTTACGGAAGGAAGGGCCCAGACTGGCCACTTGGGGTCATCCTGAACAGTCAGCAGCAGATGTGTTAACTACCTTCCATCCATCAGTCTAAAGCAAACCCTGCTGGTCTCACCCTGGTAGACCCGAGGCAGCCAGTGTTTCTCATTTGCAAATGAGGAAACTGCTCAACAGGGCGAGGTCTCTGCAGACACTGCCCAGACACAGAAGTGTTTAACTGCGGTTCATTTACATCCTGTGTGTCCTTGAGTGTTAACAGAGTTTTAGGGCAAACCTGGTACAGGCTTGGCCACTCCCCCAATATGCCAATCAAAGGGACCAGTAGCGGTGAAGGGCAGAGAAAAGAGGTCTTGTCAGAGTGGACATGCTGGGAAGAAGAGATAACGGGGTTCAGTGACCCAAGTCATCTTCAAGGAGCAAGGGGGAGCTTTAAGATGTTTTAGAAAAGGGAAAGGAAAGAGGGGCTAGGCACACATAGCTGGTGAAGCATGTGGCCCTGGTCAGCCCAGCGGTCTGATTGGTCAGAATCTCAGAATCTCAGGTGTCACTTCAGGGAAATGGTTCCTCGGTGCTTACTCCTGTTCGATTGCTTCTGCTGTCACGAAAACTGTTCTCTTTGGGGAGTGTGATAAGTCCTGCACGTGTTCCATGGGGCTTAGTTTTGTTCTGTTTCATAAAGATGTTTAGTGCCGACACCCCTAGAAGGCAATGTAGCTGCAAGAATGATGCAGGAAGGAAAAGCTAGAGAGAGGACAACAAGGGGCAGTGGAGTGAGTTAGTGACACAGTGTTGTTCTCTCTAAAGCTCCTACATGTCTCTAAGACAGACACGGTGGCCCATGGCTATAATCTCAATACCTGAGTGGCCAAAGCAGGAGGGCTGCCAGGAGCTTGAGACCATCTGAATAGGACTGCTTCAAGTTTCAGGCCAGTCTGAGTTATGCAACAAGACCCTATCTTAAAAAAAACTGCTTGGTGGGCTGGAGAGATGGCTCAGAGGTTACACTGACTGCTCTTCCAAAGGTCCTGAGTTCAAATCCCAGCAACCCCATGGTGGCTCACAACCATCTATAATGAGTTGCGATGCCCTCTTCTGCCCTGCAGATGTACATACAAACAGAACATTGTATACATAATAAAATGTTTTTAAAAAGCTTGGTGTTGTGGTCCATACTTTTAATTCTAACACGCAGAGACAGAGTGGACGGATCTCTATGATTTCAACACCAGGCTAATTTAAATGAAATTGTATTAAAAAAAGAAAAAAAGGTGCTAGCATCACAAGTGTGTTTCAGCACATCCAGAGTGAATGCTATGGGCACTTAATTTGTTCTGGTCTTTTTCATATCTCTTTTAATGTATAGCAGGAACAACTATACTTTTTCGAAAGCAACCGGGCAAGGACTGGGAGTGGCGGCTCCACTGGGTGCCTCTTTACACCCAGCTTAGTTCCGCCACCAAATGGGAAGTGGCGCTAGCTGGTCCTTTACACCTCACCAAAAAGTCTCCCTGAACTGGGCGTTTAGTCTAGTTTCTCTAAGCTGGGTATTTCCACGAGCAGCCACTGAGAGCAAAGGTGAAACCAGGCCACAGCATGAGTCTTTACTTCCTCCGGCAACCACCTCTGCTTAGTTTCAAGGAGATCAGGTGTCTCTGCCCCAAGTGTGGGAGGTGTAGGCCTCAGCTGCCCTTCAAGAACTTCATTTGGGTACAGGACAACATTCCTAATGACCCTTAAATTTTAAAGATCCCAAGGTCAGGCTGCCTGCCTTTAATCCAAGCACTTGGGAGGCAAGTAGAGCTCTGTGAACTTGAGACCAGCTTGGCCTACATAAGAGTTCCAGAACAGCCAGGGTTATATAGAGGCCTAGTTTCAAAGCAATTTCAGGTTCAGGATGTATTGACATATCAGATCCCTAAGGGAAGAAACTGTGAGACCAAGGTACAGAAAGCCAATTGGCTCATGAAAGCTAGAGAAAGACCAGAGACTGACCCGGGAGCTTTTTCGGAATCAAGTTTTCTCTCCAAAGATACTGGTAAGTCTGGGGTGGGAGGTGGCAGGGGCCTTCATTCTTCATTTGTCCTCAACTTTTTTTTTTTTTTTTGAGACAGGGTCTATTATCTGGAACTTGCTCTGTAGATAGATAAGGCTTGCCTTGAATTTACAAAAATCCGCTTGCCTCTGCCTCCCGAGTGCTGGGATTAAATGTGTGTGCCATTACTGCCAGATTTGACCTTGGTGAGGGTAAAAGCCTCACTCCGGCTGGCCAGTAGCCTGGGTTATTCCTGGACATGCAGTCCCCCAAGTATCCTCCAGGTGGTGCCCTAAGCCCTCAGCTCGCTCTCCCTACCCTCCTGTCTCTCCTTTCCCTTCTCCCTGCTTCTTTCTCCATCAGTTTACCAAAACCAGGTGTCCCTAACCAGGACAAGCACATGAGAATTGTCCCTGAGGCAAGCAGCCTGCTGTGTTAGAGTGACTTCAGCCCCCCACCTCCAGAATTGGTGTTTGTAATTCTTAATTTTGTCAGCTTCAATCTGGAATCACTTGGGAAAAAGAGTCTCAATGAAGGGCTGTCTAGAGCATGTTTTGGAGGATTATCTTGATTACATTAATTGCTGAGGGAAGATATGTCCACTGTGGGTGGGACCATTCCCTGGGTTTGGGTCCTGGACTGTATAAGAACGAAAGCAAGCTGAGGGTAAGCATCACGCATTCTTTTCTTGGTTTCTGATTAGCGGTGCAGCAGGACCAGCTTCCTTTATGCTTCCCCTGCTGTGACTTCTCCACTGTGATGGACTGGAACCTGGACTCTGTTGAAATAACCCTTCTCCCCTACCTTGTTTTTGTCAGGGTATTTTGTCAAAGTAACTGGAAATGAAACCGAGACACAGTCCTGTGTGGAGACTCTAGACAGACGGCATGGGTGGCGCTCCTGAAAGGACCCTGGCTGAGAGGAGCAGCTTTCATGACATCATGGTCAGGGATGGAAAGAGAGGAACCCTGGGGCTGTGGGCACAGGGAGCCACCAGGATTGAGTTCTCAGTTCTGGTGTTTGCTGGTCCAGGGTGAGGCCTTCCGAAGTAAGGAGAAGCAGGCGATTGCCAGCATGTCCCAGAGCCCCCAGGCACAGAGGCTCAGGGCTCAGCATCTTGTGGGGTTGGCAACACCAAGCTACCACTTTGGTTCTGCCTGACTCCTGCTCTTCTTGCATGACTAAGTGGTTTCTTGCACGTCACCTCAGAGTGGGTATCCTAGTTTATCATGCCCGGGGAACTCCAATTCAGGCCAAGCCCCTGCCCGACCTTTTCTACTCTAGGTGCTTCCTGGAGTGTGGCTTTGGGTGGGCAGGCCAGGGCTTGCCTGTGAAACACCTGAGGCACCAGTTACCTAAGCCCGCTTGTTTATCTCTGTTTCTCCTTTGGCTCCAGTATTGAGTGGGTCCCGCCCTGAGGAGTGACATGAGCACCCTGAAGTCTTGTTTTCTGTTTTTCCCAGTTACACTCTTTCTGCCCCAGAGCCCATCATCTGGCCCAGCGCAGCCCACGAGGCCCGGTAGGCAGGAGCCCCAGCCAGTGTGGGCACACTGCTTGTCCTACCAGCATGGGAATAGCCACGGCTTCTCAGGCCCCTGGACTATATCCCAGCCATCCTGAGGCTGCCACTGTGGCACCTCCACTGGCCATCACACTGTACAAACACAGTGTCACGCATACAGTCACGTACACAATCACACAGTGTCACAGTCACAAAGCACCACATAGTCAAATACACAGGCCCGCGCTGCCGCATACATTCAAAATTTCACACGTTTATATATGATCACACATTGTCATGGCATCAGGCACACTGTCACACGGTGTGACCTGGAGTCATACACAGTATCACACTGTCACACATACACACACACACAGAAGTCCTTAACACTGGCCTCCCCTTCCTACCAGGCATAATGCTGCCAGGGGTGGTCTTCCTGCTCATCAGAGCAGCAGCATCCACACGTGGGCAGCAGGGTTTTCATGTGATACACATCTGTTCGTGCAAACATGTGCATGCACCTGGTCCAGAGAAGCTGTCCTGAGCTATCACTGTGTGAGGGGACTGGAGGGCTCTCCAGGGCTAGAGGCTGTCAGGGCCTGTGCTGACTGAGCACGTTGGCCCTTCTCCATCCTTCCTACCTGAGGTGCAAGCATGGCTTTACATCTGGTGCTGGGGAAACCCCATGTGGGAGGTTCTATAGTGATTTAGTGTGCCTCTTGGACACTAGGAATCTATACATATCACATGCAACAGAGGCGTGCCCCTCGGCATCATATCTTGACTAAAACTAATGGAAGACCATAGGGGCCACTCTCATGGCGGTCCCCTACCTCAGCTCAGAACAAGTCACCAAGCTTTCCCAGTCAGCTGACCAGAGGTGACCAGAACTGACAGAGTCAGTGATTCAGACACTGCCTTCCTGACTAATGCTCTGAAAAGTGACTCAGAATAGAATGGGTGGTAGGATCTTCAGCTAGTGACATGCTTCTGACTCAGGAAGGAAATTGCCTGGATTTCTGAGGGCAACTGTAAAACCATGATCTCAGTCTGAGGTTTCTGCTACTTCCTGAGATCCATCAGTGGCCAGCCGTGGCTAAAGGCACGGAGAAGGCTGGCTCCAAGGAGGCTACAAAGCTGTAGAAGAGGCCTCAAGCCAAGCTCCACTGTGCATACAAGAGCAAGGCAGCTGTGCAGAAGCCAGCATGACCACCCACCCCCTGGACTGCGGTTGGTATCCAGAAGGGTGAGGATGTCCCAGAAGCTAGAGGCAGTAGCCAGCTCTTGAAACCGAAGAGTGCTACAGCTTGCTATGGCCATCTAGGCCCAGAGTTCAGATCCACTTGGCTTCCCAAATCTTCAGGACAAATTAGGTAAGCAGCCCCCCTTAGAAGGGGTTGCCACCCTCTTCTAGAGCCCTTCCTCCTGCCATGTCCTGCAACCTTCCCCTTTGTGTCCCCCTGCAGGAAAAAAGCCCAGCAGACACCGGCCTGCAAGATCTTCCAGGGGTCCCATCAATGGAATCTCTAGAAACCTTCAGGGTGACTGTCACTGCTGCCCCCTGGTTTACTGTCCTCACCCACCCTGGGAGGGGACCCTGAGACACTGCACATACCAAGACCTTCCGAGCTTAGAAATTCGGCAATCAATAATGATGACAGAACACTGGGGAACTCGAAGAACCAAATTCAAATCTGTCCAGACTCATCTCCAGCCCCAGGGTGCTCTGGCCTCTACATTTCTCCCTACATTGACATATCTAGATCTGAGGCTGCATGGTCAGTGAGAGGCTCCAGTTGGGCTCAGGGTCAAGGTCTGAGAGACTCTGGGTGAGGGCCCCTCCAGATCTGATGCTCCTCGGGTCCGGATCTCATCAGCTTCCAGATTCGTTGGTCCTTCAGCTGTACCAGATGCTCCAACTTGATCACCTTCATCTGCAAAATCTTCAGAAGGCACACAAATCTGAAAGTATCCAAAGAAGTCCCCCTACCTGCCAGTTAGGCCATGGGCAACTCCATCCTCTAGGAATGAGTGCCCAACCCCAGGTCTCACGGTGGGGTTGGGGAGGTGGGGGGAGGAAAAGCACAGGACCAAAGGCCCTTTGTGGGGACACCGGGAAAGATAAAACACCAGGTTCCTTGGGGAAGATTCTACAGTCAATGAGGCCCGAGGAGCTCAGAGGGTGGGCAGGCCATGGAGGAGGGCTGGTTTTCCTTCTGATCCCTGCTGGGATCTTCCCGGTCTCCCTGCCTGTTTCTCCTGTATCAGCCAGAAGGGCCCGATGTAGAACAGGGCAGGGCAGGAACTGAGCCTTCTTTGTTGGGAGCACCAGCATCTAAACGGGATGATACTCAGGGCACATTTGCCCAGCCAGCAGCTGACTGATAGGTATGTAGTTGTGCTGTCTGATGCTCACCATGTACTTCTAAAAATTGATCGCTCAAGAATAAGTGAAGGGAGCTGGAGAGAGTGAGTTCAATGGTTCAGGTTAAGAGCGTATACTCTTAGCTGGGCTGTGGTGGTGCACGCCTTTGATCTCAGCACTTGGGAGGCAGAGGCAGGCAGATCCTTTGAGTTCGAGGCCAGCCTGGTCTACAGAGTGAGGTCCAGGATAGCCAGGGCTATACAGAGAAACCCTAAAAAACCCTGAAAAACTAAAAGAATGCATACTCTTGCTGGGTTTGGTGATGCATGCCTTTAATCTCAATATTAGGGGAGCAGAAGCAGTTGTATCTCTGGGTTTGAGGTCAGCCTGGTCTGTATAGTGAGTTCAAGGACAGCCAGGGCTATGTAGAGGGACCCTGTCTAAAAAAATAAATATTTTTTTTAAAGGAGGAGGCGAGTGTGTACGTACTGGTAACCTCTTGTAGGGGCTCAGAGTTTGGTTCCTACCACTACATCAGGCAGCTCAGGAGCGCCTGTGACTCCAGCTGCAGGAGAATCTGAAGCCTCTGTGTTCCATGGGTAGCTATCTCCACTCAAGTGCACAAACCTTCATATACACCAAATTTTAAATTTTGGAGGGCTGTTTATCTCTATGTAGTCCTTGGCTGTCCTGGAGCCTTCTATGTAGATCAACTAACAGAGAATTAACTCACAGGGCACATGTCACGCCAGGTGGTGGTGGTGCACGCCTGTGATCCCAGTACTCTGGGAGGCAGAGGCAGGTGGATCTCTGTGACAGCCGAGGCTACACAGAGAAACCCTGTCTCGAAAAATGAAACAGAAAGAAAGAGAGAAAGAGGCACCATGGCCAGCTACACATAACTTCATAACTTAAAAATAATTACATAAAAAAATAAGTGAGTGAAGATGGAGCTACAAAAGCTAGGGAAAAGCACACACCTATACTCCTAGTCCCGGAGAGGCAGACAGGGGAATCACTGAAAATTCAAGGCAGTACATAAAGCCTATATTCCAGACACCTTCTCACTGCTCTTCATTCAGCGACAAACTGAAAAGCCAGGGAGCTGTGGCTAGGACCACCAATGGATTCCATCCCATGTGGCCCAGCCACAGGCTTGATACATCCTGTCTGTCACCATAAATTTCTCCTAGGACTACTTCTGGTGTCTCTTCAACTACAAAGCTGTGTGTCTCACTTAGGGGCAATTTGCAAGTGGTATTCAGTCCTTAAGTAGCAAGGTGTCAACCCTTAAATGGTAAGTTGAGTATCAACCCTTAAATGGCAAGTTGGTCTGTTCCTCTCTAGCCTTCCAAGGAAGAATTAAGGTTCAGTTGGTCAGCATGTGAGCCAGGGAGACAGTGGGGAGAGCTGTGCTGTGAACAAGCAGGGCCAGCAAATGCGACAGCTTCAGTTCTCCTTACTGCTTCCTTTCTGCTTCTGTTTTGTAAGTCCAAAGCCACAGTAACATCACATCACTTTCCTGTTTTCACAAGAAGGTAACTCATCAAGATTTGGGTACAGATCAGGAAGTGAGACAGCATGCAATTTCTAATAGCCCCTGTGACTCTGAAGTTCCTTGGCCCAAATTGTCCATTCTCCCCTACTGTCTTAGCTCTTATGCTCCAAGGATACAGGGAGAGGTAAGAAATCGTAAGGGGCACTGGAAGGTCCTGGTGAAAGAGCAGATGTGTGGGGCTGGAGAGATGGCTAAGGGTTAAGAACACTGGCTGTTCTTCCAAAGGTCCTGGGTTCAGTTCCCAGCAACCACATAGTGGCTCACAACCATCTACAGTGAGATTGGGTGCCTCTTCTGGTATGCAGGCACTCATGCAAGGCAGAATGCCATATAAATAATAAATAAATTAAAAAAAAAGAAAGAGGGCTGGAGAGATGGCTCAGAGGTTAGGAGCACAGCACTGGCTGCTTTTCCTGAGGTCCTGAGTTCAATTCCCAGCAACCACATGGTGGCTCAAAACCCTCTATAATGAGATCTGATGCCCATTTCTGGGGTGCAGACATCATATACATAATAAATAAATTAAAAAAAAAAGAAAGAGAAAAGAAAGAGCAGATGTATACCTGCAGAGTACAGCAGAGAGCAAGGCTTATACACGCAACTAGCTGTGTGCTCACAGAGCCAAGAGTACATCCACAGAACCAGACATGCATCCGCAGTACCCAGTATTAGCACACAAAACCAGGACACACCACAAAAGCATGAATGCATTGTAGAATTATATATGCACTACAGAATGAGCTACGTGTCATAGAGCCAGATGAACATGGCATAGCTAATACTGTGTCCACAGAACCAGATGTGCATCACAGCTAGGTATGTACTGCACATCTAAATGCTCACAAGGATCCCCAGGTGGGTTGCTTCCAGGGCCCTGGCCTTTGAAGATGGAGAAAAACCCAAGGCCCAGTTCAGGCTACTGGGGGCAGGGAGGGGCCTCTCCAGCCAGCATCCTTTTCCTGAACTGAAGCAGGTGTTCACCCAGCACCTGCTTCCAGATATGGGCCTCGGTCCCTACTGCCATCCGGTACTCCTGTGTTGTACTTGGGTCTCGTGTGTGCAAACCAACAAAGCAGGTGGTAAGTACATTAGGTATCCATGGTTATCTTTTCTGCCTCTGAAAAGGACTGAAACATTCTGCTGTTTTCTTTCCTTCCTTCTTTCTTTCCTCCTCTCCTTCTCTCTCTCTCTCTTTCTCTCTCTCTCTCGGTTTCTTGAGACAGGGTTTCCCTGTGTAGTCTTGGCTGTCCAGGCTATACTCAAACTCACAGCGATCCACCTGCCTCTGCCTCCCTTAGCACTGGGATTAAAGGTGTGCGCCACCACTGCCAGGCCACCAACAGTTTTCTAAATGATCCAAAGAATAGTGATTCTCTCTGGTCAGGGCCCTGCACTTCCCATACACCCCTCACTGGGTCAGTGCCAGCTCTGCAGAAACAAAGCCGAGGACATGAAACTGGGGAAATGTGTCCCTCTGCACCTCTGTCTTGCAGCTCAGAATGTCTAGGCAGCAAGGGATGCCCAACAGTACCATACCTTGACTGTCTCACGCAGAATGGCTATTGCTTGCTCCTTATCCTCCAGCTGCTGCTGGATGCTGGCCAGGTCATCCCAGAACCCTTCAACGGGGTCCCTGAAAAGTAAACACTGACCTTTAATCCAGGATAGGGATCATAAGGAGGTGGGCAGGGAGAATTTGAAAGATAAGGGTCCACCCTCTGCAAGCACAGCAGCCCATTTTCTCCAAATCCCTTTGATTCTGAAGGGTCTTCATGCTGAAGTAGGTCGGAGGACTCTGTAGGCCTGTATGACAAATAGACACCGTCAGTTCAGGACCTTGCTTCTGATAGGCACCCAACAGTGATAGTACATATAGATGAGGAGAGGGGACATGGGCCATAGCAGGTAAAGCAGTCTCAGAAGTTCCCATGGAAGGAGCTGGTCCTATCCTGTTGCGTAGCCCTGGAAACCTTGGAAATGGAGCTTCTGTTGGAATAATGGCTTCCCTGCATGGCTCACAGGCTTCCCCTTGGATGGTTGCTTTCTGGGGTATTGATGAGTCAGAACCCCTAAATTTTATGCCTCAGAAGCCCACTAGGCCCTCTGGGCCCAGGTTGCACCTGGACTTATATACCTGTCCTCTTTTGAAGGTTTGCGAGCTCACGATCATCCCGTGCCCAGCTTTCAGGAAGGTAGTGTTGTTCTCCACAGCTCTGGGATTCCGATAGGCTATCCACATTAGGATGTTGAGTTTTAGAGGTATGTGGGTAGGAGGTAAGTCCTGTGGAAGGACGGGCAGCATCCACACCAAAGAGTCGTGGATCCTGCAAAGTACAAATGTTGGGAAGGGACGGGTAGCAAGGCTGAGCATGTCTTGTCTCCATTCTGGGTGGGGTCAGTGGGTAGACTAGAGAGGGAAGGGCTTAGAGCAACTCGTGTTTTCACTGCCCCAGGGTAGGTAGGTCAGGCTAGGAAGGAGATGAGGGACTGGAAGGATTAGATAGGAGTCTAGGTGGGAACTGTAGCCTCATGTATGGACTTCATTTTATCTGAACCACAGGGACATTCATTTCTCTGTTTTATTCTCACACAGATCGTCTGACTGTGTGCAAAGAGCAGCAGACACAGCACACTTGCAGGCTGAATCGATGTGCAGACACTTACAGTCGTAGCAGCTGAGCTTACATGAAGAGGGCTGGCCTCCACCTTTTCCCTAAGTGTACACAGTATAGACTCAATAACTCCAGGCCTGTTGGACACCACCTTTTGGATATCAGCTTCTGAGATACACAAGTGCAGCTTGCGAAAGACTTTCCTGTGAAGAAAGTAGGGGTGTGCTCTCAAAGCAGTATGTCCAAGGGTTGGGCGTTAAGCTCTCCCTGCAGTCCTGTCCTCCATGCCTTCCAGTCTTTGGATGACATCTAGCTTTCTTGGAGAGGATAATAAAAAGCTCCTTTATGTTCTGCACCCCAGGGGCCCGTGTCTATCACATTCCTGGCCTAGTGGGCCTATGTCTCAGGAGATCCATACAGCATCCTGGGTGCCCACACACATTTGCCACCTTGCTCTGCTCAAAATCACTTCTGCTCAGGACCCTCACTGATTTGACTACACCGGGCATGTCTGCCCTACTCTGGCGGGTTGTTCTTGATATCACACCAAACATACAGGCAGAAACTTGTCTGAGGACAGTTTGAAAGATGGGGTAAACCGTGCCTCCACTGATCTGTAAGGGAACAGGCTGTGGCAGGGGTCCCCCAGGCTGACTTGATGTGCAACCCTGGTTGTGGTACAATTCTGTCGGCAAGGGCCCACAGTAAAGCAGTCAGAGACCCATAGCTGGCAAGAGCATCCCTGGGGGCCAACCTTGGTGGGGCTGATCTCCCAGGCCTTGCCTGTTGAGAAGGCTCCAATTGCTTAGCTTCTGGTCTGTACTGCAGGCTGGGACGTAGCTGTGCAAGTCCACCAGCCGAGGGCGGAAGTGCTTCACAATCTCGGCCACCAGCACTGCGGGAATGCAATGTGAACTTGGCTTGCCTGGTTAAGACCCTGGGTTGCAGCTGTAATCCCTGACCACATGAGGTGCACGGAACGGAGTAGGAAGGGCACGAGCTCGTCCTGGGCAGCCTATGATTGTCCCCGAGAGTGCTCGGCACCGACCTTGACTCCAGGGCAGACCATGTGGTAGGAAGGTCTGGGGAGCTAACACAGCGTGAGAGCCCAGGAGAAACGGAGGAGCCACAGGAGGTAACGTCTGCCACTACCCTTCCTAAGAAGCTCGAGTCTGAACTCAAGAAAGTCCCCATTCTCCCACCCCAACCCGTACTGGGGAACTGGACGCAAGGGCGGCCCTCATCTGCCCCATAGCGCCTCGCCCTCACTCGCACCACCATCACTGAAGTCTCGAGCCAGGTGGCGCTTGGGGCGGCTGAGTGGGAGCTTGTCCAGCCAGGCGCAGAGGTTATGAATTTCCCCAGGCGTTGGCAGGAACTCAGGAGAGCTCTGCTTAGGAGCACTGAGCATGATAGAGGAGTCAGTCTGCAGCAGCGAAACGCAGCGGAAGTTGGTGGGTTTGGACCGTTGCTGGGAGACTAGACACAGCCGGAAGGGGCGGGGCCCGCATCTCACCCGAGCACCCCCATCCCAGGTAGGATTGGTCATACTGCATGTCAGGAGACGGAACTGAATTAAGGCGGATGGCTAAAATTAAGGGAGAAGATTCGTGAAATAGCTTGATCCGGTGTAATGAAAAAAACAAACTCCCCTTTAGAATGTGGTCTATAATCTAATGATAAAAAGAATATTAATGAATAGTGTTTATTCCGAGTTTCAACAACCATTCTGTCCCAAACCGGAAATGACGTCGATTCCTGTCTCAACACCCGAAGAACGTGCGCTTTTCCTTCCTAAATCTCATACACGAATGCGCTGTAGGTACGGGAACTGTGCAGGGCTGCCCCGGCCTTTGGGGGCCTGGGGTAATCACTGCGTGAGGGCGGGTGCAGAGGTTGCTGGGAGGGGACTCTTGGCATCCTGCCAACACCAGAAGACAGGTATGCCCACTGCAGGTGATGCTGCCCCAGAATAGCAGCTGTAGACATGGCCTAAGCTGACCAAGGCCAGTGAGAGGACACGGGTTCGGGAGGGCAGCCGGACAGCAAGAGCCACAGAGAGATTATTCCTGAGGTAGAAACGGTATGTGCAGGTCCAGCTTGAGTGGGAGCTGTTGCTGAAGAAGTATGTCCATAGGAGCACTGGTATCTCCAAACTTCCACAAGCCTACGATGGCCCTGAGGTGCCGTAGCATTCACCTCTTCTGAATGGGGACCTTCAGAGCAACCTTTGGCCCACCAGCTCCCTGCCAAGAAGAAAGCAATTGATATTAAAGAACATCTGATCTGCTGTAAGAGGTACAACTGATTATTCCCGTATACAGGTCTTTAAATTTAGATTCTCACTTTCCATAAGAACAGAATTTATGGCCTCGTCCGCACCAGATGACTGTACTAACATTTCATTTATGGTGTAGACTTGCCAATATAAGGAAACAATTGATATGCCCTGAAAGCAGCAAGCACCAAAATGTTCTGGCAGATTATAAAGCAGATATCAAGCCTATTACTGAGGATTTTCCCATTTTCTTTTCAGATGCCACCAAACTTTAGCAGTTAACAAAACAAAAAACCACCCACTCACCCTTCAGAGCAGTTACTCACCTGAGTCACTCCAGGCATGGTCCCTCCAGTCCCAGGCTTGACTGGTGGTGTTGGGGGTGCAAAGGTTGGCTTGACCTGGAAGGAACCAGATACAGCTGATGAGGGGCATCTCCTAAAGAGGCCAAACACTGTCCTCAGCTTTGTCCTCCTAAGGCTGTTCTACTCAGCTCCAGACTAGCCCTGAAGGCTTCTGTCTTCACACAGCCCTGCAGGGAACCCCTCCATGGCCACACCATTCACACTGGAAACCTGAACCTGGCAGAATCCTGTTTAGTTGTCCCAACCCACCTTGCAGCCTTACCAGTAGCCCACATTGCCCAGAGGCTCCTATATTTTCAGAACATGAGTCTTTAGCAGCTCAGAAGGAAAAAAAAATCACAACTAAAACACATTTCTTTTCATTTACACCCTCCCAGACAAGATGGTAATCTGGCATTGGTAAGCTTCAGCGTATCTTTAAGACTCTGCCCAGCTTTCTTCCTGGGTGAGACACATTTTGACCTTTCTCCTCATCCAGCTTCTTTTATTCCTTGCCCAGAAATCTCTGTGCACTGTCCCATTCTGCCAGTCAGGACTGCTCCTAGGATGTTTTGTTTTGTTTTTTAAGATTTATTTATTTATTTATTTATTATTTATACAGCACACCAGAAAAGGGCACCAGATATCACTATAGATGGTTGTGAGCCACCATGTGGTTGCTGGGAATTGAACTCAGGACCTTTGGAAGAACAGCCAGTGTTCTTAACCTCTGAGCTATGTCTCCAGCCCAAGTTTTGCTTTTTTTTTTTCTCTTTTCTTTTTATTTCTTTTCTTTTTACCTTGCTTCTCCTCCTCCTCCTTTTTTGAGACAGGGTTTTTTCTGTGTACATCTGGCTATCCTGGACTCACTCTGTAGACCAGCCTGGCCTTGAATTCAGAGATTCAACTTTCTCTGCCTCCTGAGTTCTGGGATTAAAGGAATTTTTCAGCTCTTTTTTATTTTTTATTTTCAGCTCTTTATATAAGCCTAAAATTAGTCCCTGGCCAGGTACAGTGGTGTACATTTTTAATCCCAACACTCAGGAGGCTGAAGCAGGCAGATCTCTGTGAGTCTGAGGCTAGCCTGATCTACATAGAGTGCTTCGGGCCAATCAAGGCTACATATTGAGACCCTAGCTCAAAAAGAAAAAAGAAAGACAAATAAATAAAATCACCCCTCCAACAAAAAAGAAAAACAGAAAATCACAGGTGTGATGGCTCACACTTCTAGTGCCAATACGCAGAAGGCTGACACAGGAGGACTACTATGAGTTTAAGGGACAGCCTGGGCTACATAGTGAGTTCCATATCAACTTGGGCTATATAGTGAGACTTTATTTAAAAAAAACAAAACAAAACAAGACAAAACAAATAAAACCCCAGGGGCCTGTGTGATGGCTAAATGGGTTAAGACATTTGCTGTGCAAGCATGGTGATCTGAATTCAATCTCTGCAACACATGTAAAAGTGGAAGGAATGAACCAAGGCCACAAAGTTGTCCTCTGATGTCTTTCTGTACGCTGTGGCATGCATACACACTTTATCTCCCACCCTAATAATAATAAATAATTATAATAATCAGCAAGGGCCACTGAGGTTGGTTATCCAGTAAAGGTGCTAGCAGAACAAACCTGATGACCTGAGTTTGAGCCCCAGAACCCAAGTAAAAGTCAACTTCCCAAAGTGGTCCTCTGACCTCCATATGTGCACCAGGGCACATATAACCCACACACATCCTACACATAATAATTTAAGTAAACCAAAAATGGAAGACAAATAAAATCACGATAGCAAAACACAGTGACAATTGTTAGAGGTCAAGTGTCAAAGCTTCTAGAGATGTGGGATGCTAAGAGTGTCCAGATGACTTCCCAGTCATTCATTCATTTCTTTCCCTAGGCATCAATTCATTCAATAAAAAGATAGTTCCCAGCAGAGAAATTATACATATTCAGACCCCCATCTCATCTTGGCTACTTTCCATGCTATTCTTTCTAAAAGTATCACCCACATCCACTTACACTCAAAAGATAAGAAGTAGACAAACTAACTGAGAGATACTCAGAAAATTGTGAACTAGCACTTTTGACATGAGAATTGTGGACTGAAAACTGCAAGTGCCCAGGAGAGCAGATAAGATCAACAAGGCCTAACACAGAACAAGGAACAAGAACTTACTCTTTAGGTCCCACATAAGCTACCCTTGTGGGATTTTCCTGGAGCCCACTACTTTGTGGCCTTCCCAGACTTCACTTGCTCACCAAAAACCTCCCTCAGCCCTGCCTCAGAGGAGCACAGATGCCTGCCGGGAGGATGGCCCAAGGCGGTCAGTGGGCAGTTGACCTGTGCAGTTAAAGCCTGTGTCAGAGCTCTGGGGCCACTTGGGGTATGTTCTGTTGCTCCCTGGGACAGGTAAACCTATGCACACATACACACGTTCTCCACTGTCCAGCCATGATTCTAGAGTAGCCACCTAGGGCTAAGGCTAGGGTAGTGTCCCATGCTGCTCTCATAAGTAGGAGCCCACTTTTAGGGCTAAGAAAAGGGGTTCTAGTTCACCTAGAGATAAGCCCGGCTGAGAAGGACTCCAACACTACGGGGACAAAAGGAATGGGATGACTCTCTGCCAAAGCTTTAGTCAGTGGCATTTTGGGACCTTCTACCCAGCAGCCTCCTCCTGAGGGATGTAGGGTGGTCTCTGGAGCATAGGGCCATAGACGTGCTGGAGGGGACGGTCTCAGAGTTAAGGCTGACTCTTACCTGCTTGGGTTTCGGCTTTGGGAGGGGCTTAGTGGGTGGAACAGGTCCAAGCTGTTGCAAAAAAAGAGAATCAGTATCCACAGACTAGACCAGTTCAGATAACCTCCCTCCCTGAAAATCAACCCTTACATTCAATTTAACATGCTGGCTAGGCAGGGCTAACTTATTTTCCCTGTACAGAAGCTGTTTCCCTAGGGTTCCAGGCCCACAGAGTCAGCCACCAGACACCACCTTCTAGGAGGTTTGTTTTCATGTCCCCATAACACACATGGCTGTTTCCTAAGATTTGGTACCTTCTGGGCATAAACCGGAACTGGGAATGCTGGACTGGACATGGCACCTGGAGGCTTCAGGAAACAGAGATGTGAGCATAGGCCCAAGGAACAGTGCCAAGCTCCCAACCCATGCCCACCAGGTCCCCTGCTTTAGGACCCAAGGCTCTTTCCCTTCCCAAATGGTTAACCCCTTCCCTGCCCCATTTCCTGCTCACCCTAGGCTAGAAGCATGGCCCATCCCTTTCCCCAACTATGTCATCACATGTAAGGAGCAGCAAGGGTGTTCTCCTCTCACAGTTCTGGTCTGAGAGCCCCAGAGGCCCCAAATCCATCAGTTCAAGTCCAAACTCCAAATATAGATCCTTAGAAGGCAGTTCTTGACTTAGTCCTTCCCCATCCCTTACAGTGATTATAATACTCCGAGACTCCAGGCTACTGCTCATGATTTAATTTGTATAAAAAGGCTTCACTATCCCTAACTGATCTCTTCACTGTCACTAATGGGTCCCACCCTGGGGCAAAGGGATGGAGAGCCCAAGTTTCCCTCATTTCGGCCCTATGAACCTGACAGAAGATAGCACTTACTGCAGGGGGAGGCCTCTTTGGTGTCACTGTGGGTCTCGGGGGCTGGTTGGTAGAAGCCATCTCTGGAGGGCCTGGAGGCCTGCTCTTATTTGACAGGCTGCTGTCCCCTGTGTAGAAAAGAGGGTTCGAGAGCCCTATGGTAGGCTTGGGTGCCACACATCTGGGGAGAAAGAGACAAGAAACGGTGTAGTCACTTCCAGCCAGAGAATCCAGGACTCCTGGGCATGCCTCCCAAGTCAGGCTGGCATCTCTGCCCTGGTACACCCCACACAGGATACGCATACATGTGAGCACAGGAGGCCGAGAGCACGTCTCTTGACAGCTGTGCTAGGAAAGTACTTGGAGGACCTGGGAAAAGCTGTCCTTTAGCAGTCAGCTTGGGGTTCAAGGTCTTGGTGTAGGGCAAAGTGGGAACACAGTGAGACACATGTGGCCACGGCTAGGTGTGGGGAGGCTATCTCAACTCCAGGTTTATCATACCCCTATCTGTTGCCCACATTGTTCCCTTATAGCCTAGAAGGAGAAGAAGAGGATGAGGAGGGGGAAGAGGAGGAAGAAGAGATTATGGGAATCTCCTGAGCTTCCCACCCAGGGCTGTCCAACCCCAAGTCCCCTTGAGTGCTTCTGCCTGGGCCTGCTGAAAGCAGCAATGTTTTTTCTTTCTTAAGTAGAAACAGAGCCATATCCCAAGTATTGGAAGTATGTGTTTCACATGTAGGTATATCACAACTACCATGTCCTTACCTCCTCTGGACTTGTCTCGGGGCCTTTCGGTAGATGAGACTTATCAGGATGACTACTGCAACCACTAGGACCACCACGGCCACGATTACACTGACTGTGAGGCTCCTAGATGCTGTGGGACGCATGGCCACATGATCATCCAGGACTGGGGATGAGCTGAATCAAGTGCTGGGGAGGGCCCTTGGGAGATGCAGCCTTTCAGTCCCCCTTGACCACGTCCTAGGTCCCACACCCCACATATGGTCAAGTGCCTGAGGACTCTAGCAGAGGGCCCAGTACATTACACCAGCTCTCCTGGCTCTTCAGCAGTGGGTTAGAAGACGGGGCAGTGCTGAGTCCCAGCCCCACAGTGCCACCGTCGAGGCCCGGCCAGCTCGCCGTGGCTGTGGTGCTGTGGACAGCCGCAGGCTCAGTGGCCACTGGGAAGGAAGACACTGTGGGGGTTGGCCCTAGATACCTGGGCCAAAGCTACCTAGCCTTGTTTTGAACAGGACACTGCCCCGTGTCACCTTTGGGAACT
Source organism: Pachyuromys duprasi (assembly GCA_028658305.1). Classification (NCBI taxonomy): domain Eukaryota; kingdom Metazoa; phylum Chordata; class Mammalia; order Rodentia; family Muridae; genus Pachyuromys; species Pachyuromys duprasi. Next base: position 16,482,677 of record CM053762.1, read on the forward strand.
AGAGATACGTGATCCCTCCTAACTGCCTTCGAAGCCGGCACCCCACAAATACGAGTCTTCAGGACCTTACCTGTTTGTTTTTCTGGTACTTCTGCCAGCCGCTCTGCACAGTAGGGTGGGGCCCAGCCCACATGGCAGTGACACTGCCCCTTATGGTTGCATACCTGGCAGGGAGAAAGTTGGGCCTCAAGGACAGGTACACCATGCGGCAGGAGGGCAGGTTACAGCACGCAGAGTCCCTTCCATCCACCCACGTATGTCAGCCTTGGGCTTATGAGGAATTCCCCCAAGTGGCTACACTGTCCAGTGGCCACAAGCTCAGTGAAGGGCACCTGTCCTACCTCAGCCCCAGAGAGGCCTTATGATAATCTCCATCAGAAGGAAATAGGCTTGTTCAAGCCCACGTTGCTATACCCACAGCTCTCTCCGCCACAAGTTCTAACAGACAGATAAATGGTGGCAACCACCCAGCTCGAGAGCACCAGACAGTGGGTATACTGGGACCTGAGTCCAGAGGCCGCACGTACCCCATGGTCGTTGCACTTTGCAGAGCAGCTCTCAGATCTATATACACGGAGGCCCTGGCAGTGTCCGTTCATGCAAACCTGGAAGGTAGAAGAGGTTCTTGGGTAGCTGGACTAGACCCAATCCCAACCCCATTATCCTCAAATCCAAAGGGAAGTTCAGGTCAGCTATTGTGGTCACACTCCAGGATACCGATGCTGTCGTGTGTATATGTGTGTGTGTCTGTGTGCTTGTGTGGAGGGGGCCTCAGCCCTGAGGTGGTACAGCAGTGGCTGATGCTTTGGTCACTGTGGGTATGGTGGTCTCTAGACAGGTGTCTGCACTTGCCAGGCTACCTTCTCTGTTCTGACCAGCGCATAATAGTGGCTCCATGCACAAGCCTCCACCAGCTAACACTGTCTAGGACATTAGCAGAGACTCATATAGGCACATTTGATCTTCAAAAGCCCTGGATGGCTTTCAAGTGCTCCTCAGCTCACCTTCCCCTCCTCACACTTGGTGCCTGGGAGTACCAGCTCATAGACGCCAGTGTTGCTGTCTGTTTGGAGAGCATGGCAGATTCCATACTGGGAGGAGAAAGTGCAGGAGGAACGTTCAAGTGGCTTCTGGCCTCCCTCACAGTACAGCACCCCACATCGGTTGATCCTGCAGACAGAGGGCAGCCTGTGGTCCCGGGTGTCCTGGGCATGTGCTCAGGTACCTGGGTGTTGCAGGAGATGGTCCTAGGACCTTTCCTTCCTCAAGGTTGACAAGCTCAATCTGATGAGGTAAGCTTGAGGAGAGCCACCTGCCTCCTAGAGCAGGCCTCCTTTGCGGGAAGTCTCTGTGGACCCACCTGGCCATTGATCACATGCCACATGCAGCTGCCAACAGTTTGGCCTTGATGCTTACCTGCCAGGGAGCATTCTGCCATTGCAGCCCCGAGGGATGGTAAAGGTAAAGCAGGAGTCTGACGCAGCCCAGGCACCTGTGGGGCCAGGAGAAGTTAGCCTGGGTTAGGTCATAGACATTCCACAAGCTGGGCCTCATCCTCTATGCTCATGTCTGCCTCACCTGGCCCCCACAGATTCTGGCACTGCTGTGTCAGTGTGGGGCAGCTCCCATCAAAGCAGTAGCCCCCTGGGCACGGGGTGCCATTCTCTTGGAAGGCATCTTCAGGACATGCTGGATTCTGGCCATCACAGAACTCCTCCAGGTCACAGTTGTCCTTCATGGGACGACACAGCTCGCCAGCTGGCTTCACCTGTTCGCACAGAGAAGCTTACTGTGGGGTAAGCCCACATGATGCCTTTACAGATGTCCCATTGCCTTAGGTTTAACTGGGGCAGATCCTGGGGAAAGTCCAACTTACCTTGCACTCATGACAGCAGGCACCATAGGCACACTCTGCCCCCTTGGCCAGCTGGCAAGTGGTGGCATTGCAGCAGGGGTTCTTACAGTCCTAGGAGGACAATGGTTTGAGCCAGACCTGGCTCCGGGGCAGACTGGTCTTGGGTGACCACTGGGCAAGGGATTGCAGCCAATTTATCTCCAACTCCCTTATAGGTTATTAGAGGCTCAAAGGGAAATGTAGTGACGTGTGATCCCAGGGGCCACATGTGGTGTGAGCACACAACAGCAGGCCTGAGAGGCTAGTCTAATCAAATGAACCTTTGACTACCCCCCGCGCCCCCACTAAGGCAGAGGCTGACCAGCAAGGGGGCAGGGTTAGGCTGAGACAGACCTGAGGTGTACCACAGTCACACTGCTCTCCGTGCTCCACAAATAGGTTTCCACACACAGGGCCACCCACGAACCGGTTGACATCTGGGACATTGGTCAGGCAGCCTGTCTGTGGCTTTGCCACAAATGACTCTAGGTCAACCTTGCTACACCTGCTGAATATCCTGGGGAACTTGGAGCTAAGGGCAAGAGATGTCAGCATTAGGAAGAGCCACATGCCAGGCTGTCCCTTCACACCCAGCATGACCCACGGGGCCTCACCCGAAGCTTCCAGTCATGATGCAGCCGCCGCGCTCAAGCGGCTCAGGACAGTAGCAGCCGGGGATGTTCTCATCATGGCTCATGCCCAGATTGTGGCCCAGCTCATGGGCCATGGTAGCTGCTACACCAATGGAGTTCGTGGTGTGGTCCTACAAGGATTTGTTCATTAGCACTATCTTGCTACCATCTACCTACATGCTCTCTGCCACCCCTAGGTCCCCATAGGCACGATACTGCTTCCTGCTAACAACCTAACATAAAACCAGGTTTCAAGTTCATCCCCAGAGTAGGCTGCTGCTTCATGGTGTCTTAGGGACCTAGGCTGACACTTCTACTCCACAACTCAGGCTCTATGTCTGACTGTACTGCCACTAGACAGTTTGGCAAACTTGGGCGAGAGTTCCTTTTACCTGGTTCACAGCTCCTGAGTGCCGGGAACACAGGGCAGACACCTTAGCCAGTCCGACAGTGGTCCCAATGAAATCAACCCCCCTAGAAATAGACATGACATGTATGTTCTTGACATGGTTCCTGGCCCCGCTTCATCCTTGCACAGCTCTGCTTGGGTGTTCTGCCCTGGAGGCCAGCCTGTACAGAAGCCAAATCTCTAGGGCTTGGCTCTGTCTCCCTGTGGCAGATGGGTGTGCCTACCCACTCACGTGATAAGTTGCACGTTGTCATGTGGGTGCCCTCGCAAGTTCTGTTCCCTCCAGAACAAGAAGTTCTCCAGTGTAACATTGGCATGGCGGCTGATATAGAACTTGTCCCTGTTCCAGATTTCCAGGCCCACCAGGACCACACGGAAATTGAGTTCCTGATAAAGCTGCAGAATATGAAAAGGCCCTTGGAGTCAATGCATGGGTGCAGATGGACAGAGGTATTATATAGTTTGCCAGTAGTAGGTCCTGAGCTCAGTATAGAGCCCTGAACCAGCCCCCCTCTTGATTGGCTATCTTGCCCTTCCCACCCTAAACAGCTGCACCCTCTCTTCAAGTGTCAGCACTGCTAGGGCAACCCACCTTGTCCACATGGTTTACAACCTCTAGCACTCGCTGGCGCACAGCTTCTCTGCTCCCCAACATTTGGAACTAGAAACATAGGACTGTTAGGCTGGGGCTTGGTTACCTTGTCCTAGCTCATCCAGCCCACTCAGCCCCTGCATCCCATACCTCTTGGCTGTCCGTGACCACATACAACTCCACATAGCGGGTTTCTCTGGGTATTAGCCAGTTCTAGGGAAAGAAGCCAGTCAGCATTCTTGGCCCTGATCCCAACCTACCCCAAAGCCCAACTCTATGTTGGGAGGCAAAGTCTCCAATACAGTGGCTGCAGGGCTGAGCCAGACCCATCCACCGGGCATGGGGCCTGCTTCAGGCCTACAGAGAGCCATGCTTAGGCCTAAGCATGGGGTCTGTGACTGGACTGGTCAGCAGGGGATGCTGCTGCTCACCCGAGGCTGAGACCTGTAGATTTCTAAGGCCCGAGGCCCCAGGTCATCCAGACTGGTTTCGCTGACTCCACAGGTCCCGGCCTTCTGTTGCAGATGATTTGCCTGGTACACTGCATGCTGCCCCTCTTCATCACCATCCAGAGGTTCAATCAAGTGGACGGTGGACCCAACTCGGAAAAAGCCCCTGAGGTGAACCAGGTTATGGTCAGCCAGGTGAACACAGGTTATGGTCAGCTTGTTCCTACCTGCCCATCTGTGAGGACAGGTGCTCTGTGCTTGCTGACTCAGAACAGCCACCTCCCACCCTTGTTGGAGACGACCAGGCTTGTGGGTACAGGAGGCAAGAAGACACATGGTTTAGTACAGCCAGTAATTGCTAATAGAGCCTAAGCAAGAGTCCAAACCCTTCCAAACAGAGCAGGAAAGACTTTTTTTTTTTCAAAGTCTCATGCCGAGGCCTTTTTTTTTTTTTTTTTTTTCACTGCCTCAGTTTATCCTTATGTAGAGTGAGACTTCCTGCCAGGTCTGCAGTACACACCTGAGGCCAGCACAGGTGCTAAGGCTGACATCTGAGTCCTGGTACTCTTGCACATGGCCCTGGTAAAGGCAATGGTCCTGAAAAAGAAGTGAGGGGGGTCATAGGTCTTGCTGCCATGATCCCACTGGCCCCGGGAAGGTTGTGTTGGCTCCATACCTGCCCGTGCAGCTGCTCCGTCACCTCAGAGCCATTGGCAGCTGAGTAGGTCTCTGTGTAGCCTTTGCTCAGCAGGTCCCTGGAAGAGAATCACCTAAGTTCTCTGGTTCCACCTTGCACTGAGCAGCAACCATAGGGCACCTGGGCCAGGATTCTGGCACACAGAAGCCTGTGTACGTCCCACTGGACTCAGGGACTACTCCAAGGGCCAGAATCTGCTTACCTATTCTTCCGAAGGTGCAGGGTGAAACTGTGCTCTCTGGTCCCAAGAGCATAGCTCAGACTCTCTGGGTACAGGTCCTAGAAAGGGAGCTCAGGGTGAGTGGCCTCAGCTTAAGGCTGGAGATTTGCATAACACAGAGCCTCCCTAGGAGAGCTTGGGGGATTCATTAGTTTCAGGCGGGGAAGCAGGAGGCTGGGACCAGGCTGAACTGTTTGGGAGGGACAGGGAAAGCAAGTTTCCCAGATGAAGCAGAAAACCTAGAGCTCCATGGTCCCTTGAGCCATTTCCCATCTGTTCACAAGGATGATGATAATGACATTGATGATGACGTCAGTTATAGCATTCCTTCCCAGAGAAAGCAGGGTAGGAGTGGCAACCATGGCAGGATTGCCACTAAACCCGGGGCAATATGGGGTGGTTAAGTTGCACAGGCCCCAGCGTTACCACTACTCTACAGCTGGCTCTGATGTCCACCTCAAGAAGCAGGGCAGGTGTGTGCTGTACACTCCATGACCCTTCACTCATACACCATCTGTACAACCAGCTAGCCCTAGGGGCAGCATACAACAGGAGAGACAAAAGCCCAGGAAGAGATGTTTCCTGAAGATCCAAACAAGGACAGGGCTAAAAGTCTTCCTGGAGGTCCATAGGCTAGTCTTAATTCTCAGCCCCAGGAAGTCCCAGGCTGAAAGAGCATTCACATAGCTTTAGGGTGAGCAGCTGTTAACTAATCTACTACAAATCGCTGCCAACTGAAACTGGGGAGTGGCCTGGGGCGGCACAGCTGCTGTACCTTTCCTGGATGAGAGGCCTGTCTAGGCTGGGCCAGTGGTCCCGAAAGGAGCAAGGCAGTGAGTGGGTCCTAGTGCCTACTTTTAAGGCCGTAGACTCTGGCTCATGGTGGCAGCAGGAGGAAGGAAGTGGCGAGCACAGGAGGAACCATAGTCATGTCCACAAGCACAGTCAGATTTAAGTCCCTGACGTCTACTGGTCCTTTCACAGAAACAGGTTATGAGGCCAGGTTGATAAGCAGACTTACCCCGTGGGAGGGCAGAGCTCTGCGGGAGCGGGATGCAGCTAGGCGCTGAGGCCAGACCACCTCATACTGTCCCACGTGGGGCAAAGGAGGTCCAGGGGCCACTACTACAGGAAGAAGAAATGGGGTCAGAGGCACAGCAGGGACTGTCCTACCTGAAGCAGTGTCTGGCCGGTGTTATCTCTCTTTCCGGGGAATCATTACATAGCTCAGTGCCAGCAATGAGATCTGGTCCCACGGTCCAGATAAGAGCTTTGTGCCTAAAACACCACCAGATACACAGGACCCAGAAGGACCCCGTCCACTCATCCCATCCTTCCCCAGTGCGTAGCTGGACCTATCCAGGGAGACACATATAGGCCCTCTGGTCTGCCTGCCAGATATCTAGAGCTGACCTGAGCTCATCTTTAGTTACATGGTCATTCTAATTGATGAAGAAAGCACCCCTTCCCTAAGGTTTTCTCTCCCAACAAAAAACTTCCTGTTGAAAAACAGATGACGGACCCTCTGTTGGCAGGTCCAGTTTTAGAGACCACCCATCACAAAGAACTGTCCTTTTTGGCATAGACAAACAAGATTGCAGCTTCTTCTTGTTTTTCAAGATAGGGTTTCTCTGTGTAGCTGTCCTGGACTTGCTTTGTAGACCAGGCTGCCCTCAAACTCTGCCTCTGCTTCCCTGAGTGCTGGGATTACAGGCACTGAGCATGGCTAGGGCCACAGCTTCTTAACCCCAGAGTTCCAGGACTGAGAGGTAAGAGAGACCCCTTTAGCCGGGGGCCTCCCAGAACAGAGGAAAACCACATCTTCCAGTAGGTGGCAAGACCCCATGTCACTAGGGAGCTGGGACCACTGCACCCCTGGGTTTCTGTCCCTGCACAGCTAGGGGGTTCTGCATCCCCCATGAGCCCACAGATGAACCTTGCTGCCCGGGATTCCTACAGCAGCCAGGAAGGCTGCCACACCTAGTGGTGTCACTGTTCCCGTAACTGTCTCAAGGGAAAAGTCCCAGGAGCCAACTCCACTTTTGAAAAAATAAACAAAAACTCAACTCTGATCTTTTCTGTATCTACCCATTTTCTCCATACCGAGGGTACAAGTCCAGGGAGGCAAGGTGACCTGACCATGGTAAGTGGCTACTAGGCAGACACCAAATCCTGAATAGGTTCCTTGAAATCAAATAATCATCACTTACCTGGTGTCCAAAGGACACTGAGTAGCCAGAGGCCAAGCATGATGGGGTCTTGGGCACACTGAACCTAGAGGTTCCAAAAAATACTGTCTTGAGCACTGCTCTGGTACTTCTTTCTGAGAGTCCTTCCTAGAGATCAAGATTGGCCAATCACTGGGCTGCGGGGCGGAGCCAGGCCGGGCGGGGCCAGATGTGTACACCTCTGAACAAGCACTGCTGGCAGCAACCAGCCTCCAGAGCAGTCTGGAGTTACAGAGGCAAGCAGCCTCTGGGTAACTGTGTCTCCAGCTGGTCTCCCATGCTTTTAAACCAAATTAATGGGAGCTGGAGATGATAAATGGCCCAACTTGAGCAATTGCAATTCTATAAGCTCCTAGTCCTGGTGGGGAAACCATAGACTTTCCTCCCAGCCCTGTCAGAGCTTGGGAGTGCCAAGTGGGTGGAATCTAGCTGGAAGAAGATGACTTTTTGGTGGGGAAGTGGCTTGTGAACCTGAAACTTCAGAAAGTGGGAACCCTTTGTCTTCCTGTAACTGGAAGGTTTAGGCCAGAGCAAGGAGGGGCAGTATGAGCCAGCCCGTGGAGGCTCATGCCTAGTTCCACCAGGCTTGAGGCCTCATTGGGGAGGGAAATAAAGGGAGAAACTAGAAAGTTGGGTGTCTAGGCCCAGGTGACCAAGTGACAATAAGCAAGAAGTCTACCTGACTGATCCCAGGCTCCTTGTACAGGCCTGGATTCTGTCCTTCATGTCCCAAGGGTAGGACTGTCCAAGAGCTAGAGCTTTCAGCTTCCCTACCATGGCCTGGTTCCCAGCTTCTCTAGGTGGGTCTGTTACTCTGGGAACCCAGGACTCTTGAGAATGTGGTCAAGCCTGTTTATCATTTGGCAATGTTCCCTACTACAAGGCATCCTTGTGGGCACGGATGTGGTTAGACCTCACAGACTCTACAGACCCACCCCACCAGGGGTAAGTAACATAAGGAAGGAGACACCAGCTGGGTATGACCGCTCATCAGAAAGGGAAATTAGCAGGGCTGGGTTGGAGTCTTGGATCATATCTTGAGGACCATATCTAAGGATTAAGCTGGGGCACAAATGATACTGTCACACCACTGCCCTTGTGAACGAGGTAAGGTCATGCATGCAGCAATAGCATAGGAATCTCACCAACAAACTGCTGCCTGAGGTATCAGCTCACAGTGCTTAGAGCTAGAGCAGACACCAGGCTGCAGAAGGCAGCAGGCAGAGCTCTTCAGTAAAGCTGATAGGATCTTAACTACTCCTACATTGCAAGTTAGGTGACAGTGAAGGTTCAATGGTTTTTTGTTTGTTTTGTTTTTCGAGACAGGGTTTCTCTATGTAATCCTGACTGTCCTGGACTCACTTTGTAGATCAGGCTAGCATCAAACCCACAGAGACGACCTCTGCCTCCAGAGTGCTGGTACTAAAGGTGTGTGCTATCATGTCAGGCAGGCAATGTGTTCTTAATCAAGGGCACAATCAAAAGCTGTTGCCAGTGAGACCATTGTCTTCTAAATCCAACCATCCACAGTGAAAGTGAAAGAACAGGGTATAATCGAAAGGCTGGAATAAGTAGGGCCAATTCTGTCTTGCACTGGCAGAAATGCAATGGAAATGATGGGGTACTCACTCCATCACACAACACAGCCTCAACTTATTCCCAACTTCACCCAGCAGGTACTCTGGAGGGCTTGGAGCAGGGCCCCATGCAGACCTGGGAACTGCAGGTCAAAGGCCAGAGACATGGGTTTCTGGGCTCCTGGAGACTGGCCAGTAAGCTCCTCTGTTCAATCTGGCATTCATTCTGACAACACTGGGTTGGCAGATGGACGTTTACTCAGGCAAGCCTGTACATGCTGCAGACCAGAAGAGAAAAAACAGAAAACAAAACCGTGGTTGAAGAAGCAAGCACTCCAGGGGGGCTTGGCTTAGCTAGCTAGTCCTGACTGGGCCATCCAGGCTTATCTTGGACTAATGGCCAAGAGAGCTGCCTCTAGTTCTCACACCTCCAAACACTTCCTCATTCCCCGAGCCCACCTGGAGCAGGTGTTTAAAACAAGATTCTGAAAAGGACACATCTATTTACAGAAAGGGTGGCTTAGCTAGAGCAGGCCACCCTGGAGTAGGGGAGTGTCACATCAAGGATAGACATACTGTCCACTCCAGGACTGAAGCAGAAAACCACTGAGATAAGGCAGCTACAACAGAACTTGTTAGCTACTCTGCTGAGTAATTTCAAATGGACAAAGGGCATCCAGACCCTAGTTCAAACAAGAGTAGCTTCCAGCTTGAAGCTTAGCCTGACCCCAAGGATATTCCTCAGAGGAGTATCCTTAAGAATTCTTGGAGGAAGGGCTGGGCATACACTGGCCAAGAGAGGGTAGCTTCAGTCTGGAATAATGCTGCCCCCTAGTGCCAGACAGAAAGGCAGCCCCAAAATGTGTAGAGAACAGTCCCAACCCCAGGCTACATGGCATCTTCTAATTACATTGCTCCTTGCACACACACTGCGTTGTCTTTGATGCTAACAGTACCACCCCTCACATGAACCATGTACACTGTGGTACAGGCGGCTTCCATTTTTTATTCTTTTTCTGAGTACATGTATGTATTTGTGTGTGCATGTGCTTGTACATGTGGAGGCGAGAGACTAACACCAGATTATTTCTTCTATCACTTTCTACCTTATCTTAAATATTTATTTATTTATATATTTTGAGGTCTCTCACTGAACCTGGAGCTCATGATTTATCTAGACTAGGCCAGTGAGCCCTAGAAATCTGCCACTTCCACCCCCCAGCACTGGGAATACAGAAGTGTTCCATTATACTCAGCATTTTATGTAGGTGGTGTGCTGGCTAGATTTACGTCAGTTTCACATACAATAGTGTCATTTTAGAAAAGAGAACCTCAGATGAGAAAATGCCCCATGAGATTATCCTGTGGTGCATTTCCCTGACGGAAGCTTGATGTGCCAGGGAGGAACCAGCTCACGGTGAACAGTGGTGCCTCTGAACTGGTCCTGGGTATGATAAGAAAGCAGGCTGAGGAAGCCATGGGAGAAAGCCAGTAAGCAGCACTCCTCCATGGCTTCTGCATCACTTTCATGTGTCTAGGTTCCTGCCGTAACGTTCCTGGATGATGGACTGGACTATAAGCTGTAAGCTGGAACACAAATCCTGTCCTCTCCCAGTTCTTGGTTATGGTGTTTGCTTCATCACAGCAATAGAAGCCCTAAGACTGGTGGTAAGGATCTGGATTCAGGTTCATACTTGCACAGAAAGCATTTTACTGACTGAGCTATCTTTAACCCTTTAGGCCCATAGAAAGCATCTAAAAGGAAATCTAGCACCTTGGAAAAGAAACTCATTGAGCCAAAATGGAAACTCAAATTATATTTATACAGTAATAACACACAACACCCACATTCCAGGAACACAGTATTTAAAAACTGAGCTCATTGTGCAGGGATGGCCACCCTGGGTACTGGTGCTGGAGGGCCCCTTGGGACAGACACTTGGGGGGCAACCTTCTGACTCCTCTCTGCCGACAGACGTTCCAGGCGTTCCGCATAGAAACCATTGAAATCCAGCCTTTAAAGGAGGGAAAGCGGAGTTAGGGAAACTGCAGGATTGGGCAGAGTCCAGCCCAAGCTGAGAAGATACACAGGATCTGCCATGGGTTGTCCACGTGGCAACCTGTCTCCTTCCAATCACATAAAGGTCAGTGACAGCCATAACCCAGGGCCTCTTCCAGGCAGAGAGAGGGGCATGTTCTACCTGCCAGTGGATGGGTACATGAGCAGGTCTCAACCCTGGTGGGCCTTATTGCACCAGGCTAGTGTTCCCATCATCTATCATTTCCTGGCAAGTCTGAGGGTGTTCCAGGCTTGGGAAGCCTGGCCATGACTTTTCAGTGCTAGTGACCCCAGGAACTAGGGCACTGTAGGGTGACACAGGATACTAGATAGCCCCAATGTACAAACTAGTACTTTTTAAAGGGCAATTTAGTGATGGTATCCAATTCCTGGATAAAGCCAGAGCCCCTTTCTTATCCCAGTGGTAAGCAAACAACCTCTCATCGAGAGTATTCACAGCTGGCCTCCCTCTTCCACGGTCTTTGCCCAGACTGGGGCGCCTGCTGCTGGGACTATGTGGAGCAGAGTACAGTGGAAGCAGATGGCAGGGCTGGGCTTCAAATTCAGGAAGTGTCACTTACCTGGAGATGACACTGGCCATACCATGTTCACAGTCACTAGTGCTGTAGACACTTAGTCGGGACAGCAAGTCAAGAAGATGGGCAGAAAAGTTTTTGTCAAAGTTATTGATGGTGGCCTCGAAACCAGAGGCCAGCTGAGGTGTATCCACATGCTCAGGCAGGTGCTGAAAGTAAACCCCCAGGAACTCAGCATTGGTTACTAGGGAGGCACTTAGCCTCTCTGGAGCCACAGCATGCTCTTCCCTTGTTATTTTAATGTTGAGACAGATCACTGCTGCCATTGTTGAGGCTAGCTTGTGATTCTCCAACCACAACTTCCTGAGTGCTGAGATCATACACATATACCACCACTCTGGCTCTCTCTTTTGGAGACAGAGTCTCATATGTTGTCCAGGCTAGCCTTGAACTGACTTTGAATGTCTGATCCTCCTGCCTCTACCTTCCAAGTTCTGGGACTGCAGGTACATGCCACCATACCCAGCCTCTAGTTTTTTAATGAAAAACAAACCAAACGAACAAACAAAAAACCTAGTTCTGCCACGTTTCCATGTTATAAAAGATGGGAAGTTGGGGCATCAGAGCACAGCAAATGAGAAACATTTGGGGCAGCAGGCCCTGTACACAGGGGCTTCTCCAGGCTGCAGGTCTGATTTCAGGACTACTAGTGCTTCTCTCCTGGCCACTAATAGGCAAGAAGGCCATGGCTTATGGCCCTCACATGCTCTCAGACAATCTCCCATTTGCCAACTCCTGACATTTGCCAAATCCTAGAGGCTTCATAGGTCATCTGTCCAACTGACTATTCTAGTCAGGGAAAAGCACTTTAGCCAGGCTAAAGCACTGTGCTCCAGAGCAGCCCAGGCCTATCCCACACAACACTGTTGCACAGATGTCTTCACAACACTCTGGAGGCCAGATGTCTGGAGACTTAGTTTTGAGAAAAAGGAAGACGCTAGTGGTTCTCTTTGGAATCTAATTTCAGACCTGTGTTTTCCCCGTCATAGGGAAGGAAAGGCTGCTTTGTTTTGAGACAGGGTTTCTCTGGGCAGCCTTGGCTCTCCTGGACTTGCTTTGTAGACCAGGCTGGCCTTGAACTCAAATTGATGTACCTGCCTCTGCCTCCCAGAGTGCTGGGATTAAAGGTGTGCAATATCACGCCTGGCTTGGTCTCAAACTTGTTATGGAGCTGAACCTGGTTCCGAACAACTGATCCTCCTGCCTCTACTTCCCAAGTGCTGGGAGTCCAGGTAAGTCACCACACCTGGCTTTATGTCTGTCTTGTTTAAGGTTTTATTTTTCTTAAGTCTGTAATGCTAATACTGTCACAGCTGACCAGCAAGGTCTTTCTGGACAAGCCACACGGCCACATACCTTCCTGGTGGGTTCCTTCCGAAGGCGGTCCTCAATCCGCTCAGTCTCTGTGGGTGGCCCCTGCAGACCACCCTGCTCCAGTGTCAGCCGGCCTAGCTCACTGTCCAGTTTCATGCTCTGTGTAAATTTCTAAGGGGGATTCATAGGAAAGGTATGGTTAGTTCCAGACACAGTGCTCTGCAGAAGAAAACAAGTACCACCAGGTACACAGTAGCCAGACACACAGAGACACAAAGCTGTAGACAGGATGTTAGTTCTCAGCATTCCCGTGTCTGCATTTCTCAGTGACTATCAACTGATTTTCCTAAGAACATAGCTGTTTCATCTTTCCCTATGTGAGAATTAACATGGCTCATAAACATCTTAGGAATGAGCCTCACAGCCCTGACCCGCCCCCCCCCAACCTATTACCACATACTCCTCTTACCTTCTGACTGCTCCAAGGTGCTGCCTGAAGAGCACCTGGCTCCCAGCATCCTCCAGCCCAGAGACCCCAAGCTACCCTTCTGTCACCTGATATTTTCGGCATTATTTTGGACAACTGCTTGTGGTTAAGTTTGACCAAACTTAATACCCAGTTTTGACAAATGAATGCAAAAACATTTAGAAGAAGTCCAAGACAGAGACCAGCACAAGAAGTACTGTGAAAAATAAGGCAAGGCCCCAAGAAAGCTTCACAGGAGAATGGGGTGCTCACAAAGACTAGGAGCTCTGCATGGATAGAAGAGCATGCAGCAGCAGCCTAGACACTGTATATACCCATGCTGTCTCCTTGTCCTCACCTGCATACAATTGGTAAACATGACACACACAGACATGAGCTTGGAGAAAACCTTCAGCAGCTCAGGGTTCGTCAGCATGCAGTCTTTCAGGCAGTTGTCAAGGAAACTTGTGTGGTGGCCAAGGACATCGTCAATATTGGAGGCCTGCAAACAAAGGCCTGAGATGACACTGAAGACACTGCATGTGGGCTGTCAGTTCCAGCGTGGCACTCTACTTTCTGCCTGTATATTTCTACTGTCTCAGTGGGCCTGTGTCTCTTAGAGACTACTTGTCTCTCTCCCTTCTTTCCCTGTCTCCTCCCTTATCTCTCTCATGAACACGGGCAGGCTGTGCACATCTTTGTGGCCACTGTGACATCTGGCTAGTACATGATGGTGCACAGAAATACACTCTGGCTGGAGAAGAGCTTTCCAAATGCTATGATTTGTAGAGCAGAAACTCACAGATTTCAGGTTTTTCTCAAGGATGTGCCAGGTTGGTTCCATTACTTCAAACATCATGTAGTACTGAATATTCTGGACAAAGTTGAGCATTCGCTGCCGCAGGGTAAAAGCACCAGCAAACCTGAGTGCAGACAGAATAGTTACTGAGGAGGTGATGCAGAATCAGCTCAAAGCACGTGCAATACGTGACTCCCACCTCCAACTGAACAGCAGAATAGACTGTCATGACCCTAGCTCTCATGTGCTGATAGTTCAGATACAGGAACAAAGGACATCAATAAGGAAGATGCCTCAGAGCTTAGGCCTGAGGACACTCACTCTGGGGTCATCAGGGTGTCATGTAAATGTGCTACCCAGCACGACTCTCATTCCCAACATCCTGAAAAGACAGCACCAAACTAGCCTTGCCATGGAGAGAAAGAGCAAGATTTGTAGCTAACTCAGCCACTCAGAGCAGGTATAAAGGTCTGAATGATGTGTCCTCAGTGGGTGGCTATCTGGGGAGGCTTAGGATATGCAGTCTTGTTATAAGAAAGGTGGGCTTTGAGGTTTCAAAAGACTAGAAGGAAAAAAAAGTCTAGCAGCATTTGAAACCTCTTACTGTCTTCTGCTTTCTCTTCAATAAGTGTGTGCTCTCAGCTGCTGCTCCAGCTGCTTCCTGCCATGCTTCCGGTGATGACTGCGATGGACTCATACCCTCTGGAACTATAAGCCCAAAGTAAACTCTCTTTTATAACTTGTCTTGGTTATGGTGTTCGATCACTGCAGTAGAAAAGTAGCTAAGACATCAGGTAGATGGGAACACCAACAACTACCACCCTGGCTGGCTCTACACGCTTGTGTTTTACTGGGACAATTTTTCCCCCAGATCTACTTTCAATTCTATGTATGTAGGTGTGTGTGTGGTACCCCCACATGAGTGCAAATGCCCAAAGAGGCCAGAAGAAGATTCCTTGGAGCTGGAGTTCTAGGTACTAGTGAGCTGTTCGCTGTGGGTGCTGGGAGTGGAACTTTGGTCCTCTCCAAAAGCAGTACATGTTCTTAACCTTTGAGCTACCTCTCGAGTTCCCCGAAAGAAATTCTTAAGAAATTTTACCCTCAACATTTCCTTTAAACATAAGCCATCTATCTCCACACACTAGCGTACAAAAAGTCATCAGAACACTTTCCAGCACTTACTGTTCTATGTACCTAGAAAAAGGGAATACAGAGAGGGGCTTGTGTCCTGTAGACAGAACCTGAAGTCAGTTCTGAGGATATAGATAGTGAGTATGCAGCTAGTGGGAAAGTCATGATAATAGGTAAGCTGAAAGTGACTTTCTAACAATGTTTTCAAAAACCCAAAACACAGAGCTACTTTTCTTAGAATGACAGAAGAGCAAAAGAGGACTCACCACTTAGCAGAGTGCAGTGCATGCTGCTTGGCGGTCTTGTTGCTGATCCAGACACTGCAGAGCTGCCTCTCCACGTGCTTGCAGTAGAACATGTGCCGGAAGAGCATCTGGTAGCGTGTGAGTGCCTTCCTACAAAGACGGGCATGTCAGGAACCTGGGCAAGGCAGCGTGAGCTTCCGACTGTCTGCAGGGTGGCACCATAGACAGAATAACCTAGCGCCCTCCAATGTGAGGCTGCCCACACAGGCATTTCTGACTCCCACCCAGCTCTGCACTGAGCTAGGAAAACAATGAAGTTTCTTAAATACTAGTAGAGGCCGGGTGTGGTGGCCCATGCCTTTAATTCCAGCAGAAGCAGGTGGATCATTTTAAGTTCGAGGCCAGCCTGGTCTACAAAATGAGTCCAAGACAGCCAAGGCTACACAGAGAAACCCTGTCTTGAAAAAAACAAAAACAAAATAAATAAATAATGAAGGAAAGAAATAGAGAGTGAGAGATAAAGAAAGAGATACTGGTAGAGGTTAAACACCAACTGGAAAGACTTAACTAAAAAGTTAGGTTAGGGTATAGCTCAGTAACGAGCACTTGCCTGACCATAAATGGCCTGGGTCACACAGGCCTCACCTGTTGATAATTAGCGACAGGGGCCACTTGACCATGTAGTCAAAGGAGAAGGCCTCCAAACCACTCAGTGTGAGCTCCGTTGGGTCTGCATGTGTCATTGCTTTCTCCTGCTTGGTCTCAATGGCCAGAACCCGCAAAAGCTGGGTGATGAGGTCATGAGGCATCAGATCAATCTTTGGGGGAAAAAGAAAATAAATGATGCATCCATAATTGTTTTAACCCTTACTTACCCCTGAATGAGTTGGAAAGTAAGTAAATTTCTTAAATATTATTAGAGGTTAACTACCCACTGATAACCCTTACTTAAAAAATTAAGTTGGAGCCAGGGATAGAGGCCAATGCTTTTAATCCCAGCACTTAGAAGGCAAAGGCAAGTAGAGCTAGGTGAGTTCAAGGTCAGCCTGATCTACATAGGACAGCCAGGGATATGTAAAGATCCTGTCTCCAAAAGAAAAAGTTAGGTTGGGATGTATGTAGTGTACTCGTGAGCACTTACCTGACAGATGTGAGATCTAGGTTCTATCTTCAGCATCACACAGGAAAAAATTAAATCAAAGCACCCTTCCATTAAAATGGAAGACAAAATATACAAAGCTATAATTTTAATTTTATTGTATGTACATTAGTGTAAAGGTGTTAGGTTCTTTGGAATTGACATTACAGAGAGTTGTGAGCTGCCATGTGGGTGCTGGGAATTGAACCCGGGTCATTTGGGAGAGCACAGTGCTCTTAACCATCTCTCCAGCCGCCCTAGGAAGCTTACTTTTTAAAGACATTTTTATATTGTGTGTATCTGTGAGTATTTACATGTATGTATGTAAACATGTGTACATCTGGTGCCTGTGGAGGTGAAAAGAGGGCATCAGGCACATTGAAACTAAAGATACAGGCTACCCCATGTGGGACCTGGGAACCAAACCCACGTTTTCTGCAAAAGCAGTGCTGGCTTTTTTTTGTCAACCTG
This sequence comes from Pachyuromys duprasi, assembly GCA_028658305.1. NCBI lineage: Eukaryota > Metazoa > Chordata > Mammalia > Rodentia > Muridae > Pachyuromys > Pachyuromys duprasi. Next base: position 16,499,594 of record CM053762.1, read on the forward strand.
GTACAGGCTAGAGTCATTTGGAAAAAGGAAATCTCAAGAAAAGGCCTCTAATTTGCCTATAGGCAGGTCTGTAGTCCATTTTCTTAATTAGTGATTAATGTGGGGTTGCCCAGGCCACTGTGGGTAATACCACCTTTGGGCTGGTAGTCTTGGGTTTTATAAGAAAGGTTGAACAAACCATGAGGTGCAACACAGTAAGCAGCAGCCCTTTGTGGCCTGTTCACCAGGTCCTGCCCCATCTTCCCTCAGTGACAGAGTATGATGTAGAACCATAAGTTGAAATAAACCCATTGACTCAAGCTGCTTTTGGTCATGGTGTTTATAGAAGCTAAGATAACTCTGAACTACTGACCCATCTCTCCAGGCCTAAAATAACATTTTTAATGTTTCTCCTGTTGTTACTATAAATGAGAAACAACGAGAGAAACTGAATAAATTTTAAGAGCGAGGACTTTTTAATTTACCTGTGAAGATGAAGCATACTTGGTGAGATATATGACAGTAATTATTATGGTCAAACAGTAATGTTACAACATTAATTATTAAAATACTTATTACAGCCAATGACATGTTAGTATGATAACGATTCCTGTAAGATGAATGATACAAAATATGAAAGACAAGAAAAGAAAAACGAAAGCATAAAGATTAAAGAAAGAAAAGCACAAACAACCCTTGAACAAATAAAATGCTCAATCTCCCAACAGTCATGAAAATGTAGACAATGCTAGTCCTGCTTGTCAAAGTAACACAGATGGGACATTAGGTAAGCAGACGTGACTCTCATTTGTCCCATGGCTAACACCCATGATGGCTCTTGTGTGGTCCACCTGGGTGATCAGGCCACAGACTGCCACTAGGAATGCACCCCATAAAATTAGCCCTGCTCCTAACAAGAGATCCAGACATAGATGAAGCAAAGAAGAGCAGAACTGCAATGAAAAGTTAAGTTCTACAAGAACAATGGAGAGTCAGCCTCATTCTCAATAACAGGTAGAAGCTGTTTGGACAGCACTAAGAACCATCCAAGACTTGCTAAGCAGAGGAAGAATCCATGCGGAATCCCAGGACACAGTGATATTTCACAAAACTTGTATTACACAACTGAAGTTAAAACCAAGTAACAGTGATGGAACATGCTCTTCCTGGGGACCTAGGTTCAATTCCCAGCATTCCCATGGTGGCCCCCAACTGCCTGTAACTGATGCCGAGGTACTGATGCCCTCTTCTGTCCTCTTAGGCACTGCATGCATGTGGTGCACAGATACACATGCAGGCAAAACACCCACAGATACAAAATAAAATAAATAAAATTTAAGCAGCAAAAGATCCCAAGTAACAGGAAAATTTACAAATAAATAGAAATTAAACATATCACTGAAAAAAATCATAGAATCTCTTGAAACAAATGAAATTAAAGCATGCTAAAAATAGCCTAACTTCAAAATTCAAGAAATTAAGAACAGAAACTAAACCCAAAGCTAACAGAAACAACAAGCTGATAGAGACAAAGAAAGGAAGGAGGAAGGGTAATAAAACCAAGATTGAGTTCTTAAAGACATCAATGGAATCGACAAGCTTTCAGTTACATGTGGGAGAAGAGGACAAAGCACTAGACTCAGAGATGAAAGTGGAGTTCTTACGGACAGCATTAAAGACCATAATGGAACTCTGTACTGCATATGGCAAACATATAACCTGTTGATGGTGACAGAAACATACAGGTGGCCAGGATGAACTCTGGAAGAAGTTATGGAAGACCTTGACCTACATGAGATGGAACCTTGATGCAGTATCTCCCAGAGAAAAAAGAGCCCAGTGACAGAACCAGAGTAGCTTACACCACCCCTTAAACCTACCATCAAGAGGAATACATACACTGCGTGAGAGGTCAGCCTAACCTGACACAGCATGAACCAAACCCACAGGAAACGTACACATTTGTGTCCCCTGTGAGACCAGACACAAACCCCTCAACAAAATGCTTGCAAGCCAGTGTCCCTGAAATAAGGAAGAACACATAGTAGGACGTCTTTGGCCCTCCAATGTCTCTGAAGCCATGTGTCACGATGGCAAACACTGACTCACCTTGAGGTCATCTTTGAAGGGGTCAGTGTTGGCAGTGCTCATTCGCAGGGCCAGCTCCAACAGCGCCTCTAGGCGTGTGGGTGTGATGTCCTCTACTGGCTTCCTGAGCTCCTCTTCAGTGAGGTCCATGAAGTGCACGAAGAAGTCCCCCTGGTCCATCAGGAAGTAGCGCTTGATGGACCTGTGCCAGAAAGTGTTGTTGGACACATAGCCTGATCTCTGCCTTCAACATGTAATGTAAGAGGCTTGGCAGCTCTCAGCGGGACATGGAGCTACTCCCCCGCTCACGCGTGGCAGGGGAGTGGCTGATAGCAAGGAGCTGAGAGACATGCTGACCTTACCACCTCACACTGGGGCTGCAGAAAGCCTGTGCAGAGACAAAATACTTGCTAAGAGGAACATTCTACTCTCAGCCCTACGGATATGAAATAATATCCAACCTCAGGTGAGCAACCAGCTCCTTCTCTTCCATGAGGAAGTCCAGCAGCACCTTGCTGGCATAGTTGAATGCTTTCTCAATCTGTTCCACGTATGGCCGCTCTTTGAGGGTATAGATGATCTCTTTAGCTACGGGACAGGTGACATCATGACCACATTCTCTGACCACATTCAGGTATTTTCCTTTAAAAAAAAAAAAAGATGGATTCAATATCTATTTACATGTTGAGTCTCAGGCCTGGACCTTTGAAACCAATCAAACATGAGGTAGTGGGTCAGACACAAGGTACGAGTTGTTTCCTGTCCCTGAAAAGATTGTGCACGAGTGACTTACAATGGCTCTTCAAGTCTGTATTTTATAGGAAGGATTTTGAAAGAGCCTTGAAGCTAGATCTCTAAATAATCTCCTAGCCCTTTCTAATTCTGTTTAGCTTTCAGAGCACAGCATACACGTCACCCCAAGGATTTGCCTAATATCTACATTAGGCCCTAACCTGTGCAATGAAACTAAAAGATGCAGCTGGTCTAGGAGGTGTGGCTTCCTCACGGCTTTTTTTGCTATATGATGAAGTTTTAGATGTTAAAACCTAAGATGGAAGGCTATATCTAAGACAGAGCTTCCTGATCAGGGGACAGAATAAAGCCACGGAGAGCCAGAAACTACCAGCAGATAGAAGCTCAGGGTAGCACGCCATTCCAAGTTAAGTCATATCCAGGAGCAGAGTGGCTAGAAGGCTGTGATAACCCACAGGCCCCATGATGCAGCATGAGGAGGCCCCTGACCTCCGTGGGGAGCAGCCCGAGCAGCGGTCACCTGTGCTGAGGATCTTGCCGGCCACCTTCTGCAGGAAGGATGGGATCTGTTGTGGCAGCACGGTGTAGCGCTGGTCCCAGTACTTGTCGTTGTAATCCTCCTGGATCTTCTCCTTCCGCAGCTCATGCTCCTCCACCATGAACTCACTGGAAGCCACAAAACATTCAGGCCACTACGAGACAAGCCTGGCCAACTTTGGGGTAGCCCATACCTCCAGAAACACCCTTCACAACTGTTCAACTGTGAGTTGAGTAACTCTAGCCTTACTTGGGAGCAGGTGTCTAACTTGAGGCAGAGCTGGGTGGCTTCTTCCCTACTCTTCCATTAGGCACAGGATGGCCACAGAACAACTTGTCCTGGGTACGCGGGTCTATCAACAACAGAATCAGACCCTTCCACAGAGATTCAGGAACCATTTACTTGTGGCCAGATGGAAACTACATTCTCTTCTAGGCTCACCACACCAGATTCTTTTGCTTGGCCCCTCCATAAAGAAACACAAAGCCCATTCTGGCAGTTCGCCTGCAAGGCCTGAGTTTCATCCCCAGTACAACAAAACAGAGTTCTCTGTTAACTGGCCATTGTGTTACATATTCAAAGGCATCATGCTGAAGTGGCACACTTAACCACACGAAGGTAGTAAGGACATGGGCTCCAGATTTAGACATAATGTTCCTTATTCAACAGGATGAAGCCAGGGCAAGGCAGTGAGCGAGTGACACACATATTCCTCAGCTCATAGCTGACTGTTGTGTTGAGGACTTGTGTCTGGCATGTCCTGTCTCAGAGGCTAATATACAGTGCACAGTCTAGGTGAAAGGTACCTGGCCCCCATGGGCCCTACCTGTATGGGTCATGGATGATGCCCCTATAGATCCACTTCTCCAGGATCTCAAAGTAGGGTGCACTGGCAGCCTTGGTCAGATAGAGGCACAGCTCCTGGGCCTGGCTGTCCCCTGTGTAATTGAAGCTCCTATCATGGAGAAGGCTCAGCGTCGACCCGCCCACACACTCGCCTTTATCCACTGAGGTGGCTGTGGGGAGAAATGAGTGGCTCACTACCCAGACATCTATGCACCCCTGTCAGGCAGTACCCCTGTCAAGACAGGTACCATGCTCAGATGCTAAAGCCATAGTTGCTAATAAGGCATCTATCAAGAAAAGCTTCTAGGCCTACCATGGTGGCACACATCCAAATCTTAGCACTTGGGAAACTGAAGCAAGATGACTGCAAATTAGAAGCCAGTGGGGACTACACAGTTGAGTTTGGTACTAGCCTAGAATACATGAGACCCTGACTTAAAAAAAAAAAAAAAGAAAAAGAAAAAAGAAAGAAATGCTTTGGAGCCTTCCTTTTATAGTTCACTAAAAGAAGATGCAACAGGAACTTTTGCCTTACCACCCTGCTACCAAAGAGTAAAATATGAATGGCCAGCCACAGCCAGAATGGCCCTGTGATGCTCTGTCTTAAGAAGCCCTCCACCTGCAGCCCCTCCCTCAGCAGGTCCGCACCAAGGGAGGCAAGGATGTCCACGGTACGCATGGCTGGCTGGATGTAGAACCAGAGCTTCTGCAGTGATAGCAGGCCCTGTCTATGTAGCTGTTCCAGTTGTGTGACCAGGATCAGGTATTCCTTTACCAGGGTCCTCATGGCAGCAGCCAAGGCATGGTTCACCTGTCCGTATTCAAATGAAGACTTCTCCTCAATGAACCTACAGCAAAGATACATGGGACGTCCTGGGGAGAGCTAAATTTACAAACAAGAGTTGAGCTATTCCAAGTCCCCTTCTCACCCAAGAAGCAAATTATTCACTCCAGTACTTATAGCTAAAGGGAACCTGTGGGGAACCTGAGTCAGGATAGGGATTAGTGACTCTCAGGCTCTTCAAAATTTGTTAGGAGGAAAGGAGAATCACAAGCCAGGGAAGGACCCATTTCATCAGGAAGGTGGCTGGTCATACTAAGGACTCACCTGGTCACAGTGGAATAGCTGGCAGCCACAGGGAGGATTCTATTCACCAGCTCACGGATGGACAGGTCCAGGTTAGGGTCCACAAGGAAGGTACGATTCTGTCTCCCAGCCAAGGGCTGAGCAGTGATGTACCTGCCATCCACGCCCACAAGCACATAGAGCAGATCTTCCACCACTGCTGATTCCTGGGAGGCCAAGGGCAGTGTTCCTGCAAGGCACAGACAACACCAGACCCTGAGGTTCCCCAGGCTACCAGCTCTATAACCTTACCAACCTTCACTGTAACCTCTTGAACACACATGGACGGAAAGAGGAAGTGATTCCTGATATAGTGGGAATATGAAATTGTATTGAATATTTGATCCTCAGTTGGTGGCACTATCTGGTAGGTACTAGAAACCTCAAGACTTAGGACATGGTTATAGGAAGTAAGATACTGGAGGTAAATCTTTGAAGGTTATACCTGATCCCCAGCTCTCTCCTTGATCTGTTTTCTGTCCACAGGAACAGCCTTTCCACCACATATCCTGATGCACTGATGTTCTGCCTCATCATGAAGGCCCAGAATCAATGGAGCAAGAAATAGTAACTAAGATCTCTGAAAATATGTGGGCCCCCCCCAAAAAAAAACTCTTCCCACTTTAAGTTATCCTCCGAGTTAGTTAGCTCACAGCTATGCAAAAGTAACAAATACAGAAAGTTGGTACCAACAAGTTCCATTGCTGCTGTGACTGCACCTGACCAAGTGGTTCTTAGGAAATGGCTTGTGGGAGGAAAGCAGAAATGCTTTAAAAAAGGAGGCCGAGGAAACCTCGATTTCAAGCAAACTGTGGGCAATTCTCATGAGCTCGCTCGGATGGTTGGAATACCATACAACTCATAGAGAGCGAAAGGCAGGCTTATCAAGTTGCAGATAGGAACAAAGACTTAGGGTCATTTGCACCTCATTTCAGCAAAGAATTTGTGTTCATACTATTTGTGCCCTGAAAACTTGTGTGAGTCTGAGTCTAAACATAATAGACCACTTAAATTTGGTGAAGTAATTTTAAGGCAGTCATTCGTTCAGGCTATGACACGATTATTCCAGGCTCCTTTTAGATGGGTTTTATACAGTGAGTATAAGAAACCAAAAAATAAAAAAAATTTAAAATTGCAGTTTAATGAGAAGAGCCCATGAATAACTGAGGCATGGTTTCTGTAGAGACCAGCACCATTAAAAAGAAGCTGATTAAACACTATCTCCAAGACAGTAGGACTGATGCACCTATGAACTCAGAGACGGTGGCAGCGTGCACAAGACCGGCACAGGTTCAAGCAAGACAGTGTCCCAGCACTGAGACCGAAGTGAGCACAAAGTTCCACCCCTAAGCAAGAAGCAATTTGCAACTGATATTTGCTGGGAGAAGGAAAATCAGTTTTCTCCAATGGAGTGTCACTGGTAATATGAACCATAGGGCACTCCCCACACACAGAACTAGCTGGCCAACACAAAACCAACTTCATGATTTTTCCTCCCTTTGGTGGGCTTGGAGGTGAGAAGATCTGGAAGGGGTTTGGAAGGAGGAAAACATGATCAAATATATATATATATATATATATATTTTTTTTTTTTACTAAAAATAAGAAAGCTGGGCGCAGTGGTGAATGCCTGTAATCCAGCACTCAGGGAGGCAGATATAGGCGGATCTCTGTGAGTTTGAGGCCAGCCTGTTCTACAAAGCAAGTCCAGGACAGCCAAAGCTACAGAGAGAAACCTTGTCTCGAACAAACAAACAAACAAAAACAAAAAACAAAGCTAAAATTAAAAAGAAAACAAAAAGAAGCAACAGCCAGTTGTCATTGGGAGAGTGTTTGCCTGGCACCGGTAAGATCCTGGGCTCAGTCCTTAGCATTGAGAGAGTAAAGCCAACCACTTTGAACAGGAAAGATTCCTTGTGGGTACCTTTTAAAAACAGATTCATTTATTATTTATATAGTGTTCTCCCTGATGTATGTCTGCATGCTAGAAGAGGGCACCAAATCTCATTATAGATGGTTGTGAGCCACCGTATGGTTGCTGGGAACTGAACTCAGCTTTGGAAGAATAGCTCTTGACCTCTGAGCCATCTCTTTAGCTCTCTTGTGGGCATCTTAAGAACTGGCCAGACCCCAAGCCTACAAGCTCCTTCCTAGCTATTCTCTTAAGAGTCCCTTTTGGAATGGGAATGCTTATTCTGTGTCATTGTATCTTGGAATTAGGTAACTTAAGGTTCAGAGACATTCTGGACTTGAAAAATGGTGGAAATGTTGGGACTGAGTACTTTGGAGACCATGACTAGATGTGTTTTATATCATGAGATGGCCATGAACCTCTGGAAGCTAGGGAGAAACATAATGACTTGAATATGAAATGTTTTCCCACCTAGTGGCACTGTTTTGGGACATCCTGAAACTTAGGATATAGTAAGAGGAAGATAGGATATAGTAAGAGGAAGTGGGTTAGTAGGGAGTGTGCCTTTGAAGGTTATACCTGGTCCTTAACGGCATTCTTGCTCTCTGCTTCCTGTCTACCATAAGGTAAACAGACTCCTTCCACACATTCTTGTAAAGGAATTTTAATCCAGCACCATGACTACTCTGGCTGGAATACAGACACGCCTTTAATCCCAGGAGACATAGGGAAGATCTCTGAGTTCAAGGCCAGCCTGGTATGGAGCATATTTCCAGGTAAAGAAAAGTTTGGATCCAGGTATGGTAGTACACACTTAATCCCAGCATTTAGGAGACAGAGGCATGCAGATGTTTGAGTTCTGTTCCATTAGTTCAGTTGAGTCAGCGAGTTGAGAGGCAGTACAGTAGAGTTGAATTCGTTCGTGTCGGTTCAGCTGGTGGAATTCAGAAGTAGTTTTTAACGGGAGAATTTTACAGAGAGAGGTTAAAGAGAGATCAAGCTAAATACAGGTGAAGATAAGAACAAACCAGAAATGAGAAGGAGCCAGAAGATTCCAACATATTGCCAAAGTTAATATGAGGCCAAGAAGACCAATCAGTCGGAGGCCAAGAGAGAGAAGCCAGAACAGTTGAGTTGAACCAGCCAGCCAGAGTTCAGAAAGAATAAGAAAGGGCAAGCTCAATATTAAGTCTCAGGCTGAAAAGATTCTAGGCCTAGATTGATTATACAGAGACTAGAAGCTTCCAGGACTAGGTCTAGGTTAGCAGAAAGAGGCAATAAGCCTTTGAGATGACAATTACATCAGAATACAAATTACTTTAACATGTTCTTCTGTCATGATTCTCTGTCTTAACAGAACCCACAGAGCCAATGACTATGGACTGACACCTCTGAAACCATGAGCCCAAATAAATATTCCCTCTCTTACGTCATATGTGCCAGGTATTTGGTATAGAGGTGAGAAAGCTAATGCATTGTTCTTGGCTATGACAGTCTGCTGGAGGACCATAGACTCCAAATGCCAGGGGTAAGGTGGCATCTAGACAAGCAGCAAGGCCCTTACACACATGGATCTTTTCAAGCCAGGGCAAAACAAAAAAAAACCAAACCCTTCAAATCAGAAGTTCAAAAATACTCAGAACAGGCAAAGTATACAACATTTATTATCATAACTAAGTAAGCCTATGTTGTTCTCCAATGAAGAACTTTTTTTTGAAGATATCACTGGCCAGTCATGGTGGCATACAACTTCAATCCCAGCACTCAAAAGAAAGAGACAGGGTTTAGGGGCAGGCTGGTTTACACAGTGAGTTCCAGGCCAGCCAAGGCTATATAACGAGACCCTATCTAAAACAAACAAACAAACAAACCCCAAAACAAATGAAAAGGACACCACGTCAAAAGTCAAGAAAATGCCAGCTTCTATATCAAAAGGACAAGACGGTGGTCACAGTCTACCTACTGAGGTGGTCCTGTCCCAGCCAGCCTGTCTCAGCATGGCTTTCCCTCCCGTCTCCACATCCCTGGTTCGTGCTGGTGCCATTCAGGGAACAACCTGGGCCTGACAGCATGCAAAAGCGTCACAACATACTTTGCATTTTATAAAACCTCTTTGTTGGCCTTGCACACCTACCACTAGAAACTGTATTACTGTCACATGCAAGGCTCTGTGTGTAGTGCCTTTCAGCCCCAAGACAAGACAGCTAGCTTAAGTCTAGACCTTTGAATTCCAAGTTCCATTTCTCGCTTTCACTCCACTGGCTTTCTCTTGACCAGTGAAACCACAATTATAATCTCCATGGTTCGTGACAGTTTGGCTGTGTGTTTCCTGAATGGTAGGATCTTCTAAGAACATCTTTAACCTTCTGTATAGGTTATTTCTCGTCCTACCACTCTTGATTCACTGGCAATATGAAGTCCTCAGTGGTGAGGATAGGTAGCAGGTGGTGAGACAAAGGCTTCCTCCCACACCTCTGTACTTATGTCTTAAAGGAATCTTGTGAGTCACCATGCTTACTCAAACGACTACAGTAGCTCCTCAATGCCAAGCACAAGTCTGGCAGATACTCTCTCCCTTCTAATCAACACATGTACATAACAGATGCCAGCTCTACTCTCCTACCAACATGCCTGTATAGGAAAAAAAAAATACCAAACGAAACTGAACCAACATCATACAGTGTATTAGTGTGACAAGGAAAGACAAACAATAATGGGCAAGCTGAGCTCTGAAGGACCTCGGTAACACAATGTGCAAATGTCCTGAGGTAGCAGACTCGGCTCATCTGACTAGTATATGGAGCCTGAGTGGAAAATGGAGCTCCAGAACCAGAAGGAGCCAGCCCGGCCAAACTGTCAGGGTTTCAGGGGTACAGGGTGGGGAGGGATTGTAGGGTATCACTGGACAGGCTTGCCCAAGACTTGAGCTATGTACTAAAAGTGGACTCTAGCTATACCTACAGGAAATATAGAACTATAGGAAAAGTTGGAAGATGAGGCTGTCAGATCCACGCCCCTGCAAGAAGTGATGGTCACCGGGATTAAGGTGACAAAACAGAAAACTGGTTGCTTGGCTACACTCATTGCATTTCAATGCTCAGCAGCTACGGGTGCGAGTAAGCCACTGGGAAGGTGGCAGGTACAGCGGAAGAGTGGCCTTAGGTGACTCAAAGTTTACCTGGACACTTGGAAGGGGAGATGGAAGAGGCTGATCTGGGACGAAACCCCAAGGAGCAGAGGTAATGGGAGAAGACAGGGAGCTTCCGGGAAAGAGTGAATGGAAGGGCACAGAGTTGGGACAACTGGAGAAACAATGACTCATGGTGCTAAGTGATGCTGAAGATGGTGAAATCCAATAGAAATGAGCCCTGAGGGCTACATACTATGCAGAGCAGCAGCTACACCTACAGGTTGTAGAAAGGTGAGGTATAAGGTTGAAGTTCTGACAAGACAATGAGTCTGCTGACTACAGAGGTCTATGTACAGGCAGAGAGCAGACAGGGAAGAAGATAATTTCTACCAGGTGATGGGATCGGTGACAACTAGGTAAATGCCAACACTGCAAACAAGAAGTCCATGACATAAAGTCACCTGTTTTTACCTTCCCACAAACTTGCAGCAGAATCATGTCTGCTTGGGGATAGAAGAAAACACTCAATTTGCCTAACATCTCTATATGGTATTCCTAAAGGTGACAGCCGACCTCTGCACCAACACCACACAGAACTCGAGATGACTTCACATTTCTCTTCAACAGGGGATGCCATCAAAGGAGCAGGAAACCACATGTATGCTATGCCAGGGCACAGAATTTCACATTTCAATCTGAGAAGGCTCTATGGGGCTGCATGCAGCCCAGTGTGGCAACACAAACGCATCTCTGATCCCCGAGAACCTTCTCTGAAGCAGCAGCTGTTACATAGACACAAGTTTTAAGGCCTTTGTGAGCACAGAACTAATACTTGGTGTAATCTGTGGTAACCACAAGTCACTTTTTAGGAGAATGTGTTCTCCTGGTCCTGTGTCTGTACATCTGTGGGAGGCCAGCTTTGGACTGCCCTAAGGCTCAGGCAGGAGGAATACAAGAACAACTACTCCAAGTCTTCTAAGCTTCAGTGTGTCACCCATGGTTTCCCAGCCTGCTGAGGTACATGCAAGCAAACAGAGAGAAATTCCTAAGTGTCAGAAAGAAATTCATCACATACCTATAGGCAAAGCTGTGTCTGAGCTCAAGCCTGAACCAATCAGGAAATCTCCAGCCAGTGTTGGCCTCTCATATACCCATGCTGGGAAGACCGGGAGAGGCTGGCCTGAATTTTTTTTGTTCTGTTTGTCTCGAAGCATCTTTCTTGTAAGTTCCAGAGACTAGTAAGGGCATTTTAAAAAACAAAAACAAAAATAAACTATAGTGTAAACAAAACTAAGATATCTATGGAAATGAATACATATTTGGCATAGGAAAAGTCAACTGTTTTAGCACATAGGACATTTGATCATACTTTAAAAGGATATATTTTTATCTGCCCATCATAACATCTGGGCTTAGGGACAAGAGAGCTAGGCCTGCTCAAGGTCTCTGTCCAACAAGGATTCCATGACTATCAGGCACCAGCTACGGGGCCAGAGGAGAGTGTCTGTATCTTACCTCAGCACTGTTTCAGATCAGGACAAAAGCCAAAAGAGCCTGAACTGAGGGCGGGTATGAGGTATGAGGGCAATGTGATATGAGGGCAATGTGACAACTTGCATGGGAATACAACCAAAAAAACTTTGCTGTGTCCTCTGTGTTCAGTACACAAAGGTGAGGCCAAGACACTTCACAGAGCTAGGGCTGTGAAAAGAGGTCTGAGGGTCTCAAAGGCAGGCATGTGCTGACTATAAGAACTAAAAACTCACAGAAAGACCAGTATGAGGCAGAATAAGTCCAAGCAGCAGCAAGTGCAGTGGAAGAAGATAACCTACAGGAAATAAACTGGTAATTTAAAAAGCATTATCTTGTTGGAAACTGTCACAAATTCCAGCATCAATCATGACTTGTGCTGCTCAGATGCACTGCTGGTGGATTTGGCCAGACCCTCACTGCACTCTTTATTCCTATGGATCAGAATTATGACTACAGAGTACAATCCAGCCTTAGCCTCACTTACGTCAGATTACTTTTTACTAAGAGTAGACATATCTGCTGAGTTAGCATCCAGTGTTGTTGCTGTTTTGTCTTTTTTTTTCCCCCAGCGCTGAGGCCCAAACCTAGGGCCTTGTGCTTGCTAGGCAAGCACTCCACGACTGAGCTGAATCCCCAACCCCATGCACCCAGTGTTGTTGCAAATGTTATCTGTGGACCATGGCAGATCTGGTACCTGCTGCAGTGCAGAGCCTGTAGCCATACTGCCAAGCTGCTTCTTCAGTTCCTCAAGTTCCTGTGTGGACATCTTAGAGGCTGCAACAGGAATGCTGAAGCTGGTGGTGCTGCTGGCTGTGGCATTGGCTACAAGCTCAGCTCTCTCCTTTGCATTCTGTTGCAAATGCTGCAGTGTCTGAAAACACAAAACCACACATTCACCCTGGGCCACAAAAGCTCACTATGTTCTACAACCTGTCATGTCACCAGAACACCCAAGAAAGGAAAGCCTACAGCCAATCAATCCCTAATTTTACCCCTGTGTAGGTTCCTCTACATTCTACCTACAGCACCCAAGCTGCAGCACCACTACCCTTTTCTGTCCTAGTGCCTGGCATACACCTCTTTGTTGATAGAAGAGTAGGGCTCAATACATTACTCACTGGCTCCACAGAACCACAGAACCACAGCGTCAGAGAAAAGCAGATGTGCTCGCCTCATGCCACTACATCCAAGTTTCCTGTCTATGCCCATCCTGCGTTATAGTTTATAATGATTCACTGCTATGATTTGGATATGAAATGTCCTCCAAAAGATTCACATGCTAAAGGCTCAATCCCCAGTGATAATGCTATTGAGAGGGGAATTGGATATGAAGATTCTATCCTTATCAATGAATTAAGTCATTAATAACAAAACTGATCTCTTGATGCCTGTTAGCCCACCTCTCTGATTTCCAGTTGCCATGAGGTCAGCAGCTCTGCCACCTCTCTACTAGAACTCCTTGATGTTCTACCTAAACATGGGCCCAAAAGCAATGGGGACTGAAACCATAACCCACAAAACTTAAAACCCTTTATTCCAGTATTCTTTCAGTATGGAAAGGCTAATATTCACCAAACACATGCCTTTAAAGTGTTGTCCTCATGAGGCACAGCTGCCAATCAGCGGAAGTAGGACAGGATATGCAGAAGTAAGTGCATGTAAGGCATTTCCTGCACCCCAGGCCCCTTGAGGAAGACAAGGCAGCACTCTAAGGAGGGTGCTTTTAATGTCCCCAAAGCAGGTGTGGTGATGCAGATGAGGCAGGAAGCTTACCTCTTTGTCTTCTGTGAGCTTTGATAACAGGTACACCAGTGGGTCAAGGTTCCTTGTATTTTTAGATTTCAGTTCATCATATTTCTTTAAAAAGTCTTCAGGAGTACGAGAAAATTCTGCAATTTTGACCTCAAATCACAAGCATAAGTAATTTAATAATAGTAACTGTTATGTTGTACAGGCAATTCATCCAGCCTGCCCTCCAGGGCCTTTAGGGTCCTAACAACGTCCTGTGTCACTATCTGCATTCTATGTCATCACCTGGGCCAGGTGCTTCAGATATAACCCATCTGCCACTCCCACCCACTCTCTGTGCTTCGGTTTCTTTCACCTTCCCTCCTGTCTCTCTCTCTGTTTGTGGGGGCCACCATGCTCCTCTTTCTCCCCTCCTCTAACTTCTTTCCCCTTTCCTTCACCCAAATAAATCTCTTTATATCCAGATCTTGTTGAGAGTGTGGCATTTAAAGATATATCCTAACATTGGTGCTGAAACCCGGGAGGGATCTCCTGGTAGTGCCTAGTCTGATCACGCCGGGACCCCTTACACCCAAGCCATGCTGGCTACCAACAACAAATTTGTCTTCTGTTCCACCTATTACTAACTGCCGCTCAAGCACACATGCCTGGAATCTGTACTTTCAACCAACAGCCCCTATAATCTGCTCTGTTCTTTCATGATCAATAGCTCTTGCCAGACTTCACTGTTAAGTAAGCAATCTTATGCTACCCAGCTTTGGGCCCTGAAGCATGCATGGACGATTTTAAAATTGCCCTGCTTCAGGCCCCTTGGATGTGATTTTTAAATTGCCCACTGCATGCCCACCACTTGTGCTAAATAACAAGCAAAGGAGGGTTATTAAATTGTGCAGATGCCAGCTCAGCCGTGCCACGCATGAACAACTGTGCCACACAACACATGGTGAACCACCACGTTGATTTTGGGATAAAGAGGGTGGAACCATGGCTTCACTGTCGTCTCCCCTAAGAGCAATCACATGGCTTCACCACCATTTTAACCAAGGGCAATCAAGGACAGTCACATGATTGGCAGCTATCTTGGCTAGAAAAAAGCTATGGTTTCACCTGCCACCTGCTTTCATCACCTCATTTCTGTCCTACTGTTTTCGGAGCTGCAAAACTGCAGTCTCTTATAGGTCCTGAAAGGTCACTGCACCGCTTCCTACCGCCACTCTAATGCTGCCTATCTGCTTCTATCCTTTCCTGCAGATAAGATTCCCTCTATGAAAACTTGGCCTTACTACTGCTTAAGCCCTGGTACCAGGCCCTGAGTTTCTTGGGCTTAGCCAGGCTAAGCTCCTGACCTGTCATGCTATTTGATTGGCGAACCACTAACCATATGGTCCATTCCATTTCCCTTTTTCATCTGCAGGAATGGCTTCTTCATATTCTCTCCCCTTTGGGAAACCTCTGGCTTCTACACCTATATTGGTCCTTCTAGTCACATGTCTAATATTATCCAGTAACACTATGAGCGATCAGTGAAATGATTCTCTATTTCTCTTTTCTCAAAGTTCTGTCTGTTTCTCTCTGCCTGCTATCCCACTAAATAAAAATACTCTGATTTCTTTTTCTGCTCTCAAAAAAAAAGACAAATCTTAAGATTAAATTATAAACCTTAAGGTTACCACATGGTATGAAACAATTTAAAAACTTTTTAATCATAATTAACTGTTTATTTTATCTCCTTTTAGGCTAAGAGCACAGTAAGTCTCATTTTAAATTGGTATGGATTTTTATATAAATTCAAAGTTGTATATGATTCAACCCTGGTTCAAAATAATTTCATATGATGCTAAAATTTCAAGGTTATAAATGTCTATTCAAATTAACAAGCTAATTTAAAATGTATGTCTAACTGCCTATGTCCTTACCAGTTCCAAAATGAGTGAATAAATGCTGTTTCTCCCATCACCAGCTGCCTGTGCTCTGGATTCACCACTAGGCTTTCTGGCCAATGGATTTGGTATAACAGATTCAAATGTAATTTTAAAGTTGTTTCATACTGTTCTACTATATTGCTGATTCTACAACTCATAACTTAGGGGTTACTAAGTAAGCTTTTGCCCACATATACTTAAACTATGTGGTATGATTCTAAAGATACTCTAAAATGGGATATATTAATTTTAGAGACAATGTTAAAACTTGGTCATTATGTTCTATCTTCACTCTCAAAAAAGGTTGAAAACCACTGCCTTAGAAACACGTTTGGCCTTGTTTTCTCCATATGGTAATGCTGTTAATCTGTAATAGGTCTAGATTTTTATAAGCTATTAACTTCTTATAAACTAAATCATACAGGAAACTGTTATGCTCTCTATTTATGGGACTATGTTTATGGTTTTTTTTTTAAGATTTATTTATTTATTATATATACAGTATTCTGTCTGCACATATAGCTACAGGCCAGAAGAGGGCACCACATCTCATTATAGATGGTTGTGAGCCACCACGTGGTTGCTGGGAATTGAACTCAGGTCCTCTGGAAGAGCAGCCAATGCTCCCAACCTCTGAGCCATCTCTCCAGCCCAATGTTTATGTTTTTTTAAGGCTCCAACTTAACAGGGATAGAACCTAAAATCTTTGTCTTTAATTGATGATTAACAAGTACAAGTAAATAGTCAGTCATCTTGTAGATGATCAAGTCCTTTAACTGTCCAAAAATATCTTCAGAGCCTACGGATGTAGACATGGCTTCACTGCCACCAGTGAACCAAACGGCTGAGGACGGTCCCTGAACCCCCATCCAGGAGCTGGTAAGGATGATTTTTAAAGTTTTTAAAGCCCGGGAGGAGTCTTCCCGACAGACAGAAAACTATGCTCTAGGCTTTGGCTGCTTCCCTGGAGGCTATAGGCATTCCTGCAGAGAATGCCCATGGGGGTCCAGTGTAAGTCAACTCCACTGTTGACTGTTTCAAATGCATCCAGGAAGGACACTGGTCCCGCAGCTACCTCAACAAGCCATACCCTGCCTGCCTCCCTGCTGGCCTGGTCCAAACGCTCCCGTGCAGACTTGTCCTCTGTGCCCAGCCATGGAGGTTCAACCAGCACAAGAGCTACAGATACTTCCACCTTCAAGCTCCCTGGCCTGGCAGAGGACATATGGCTTCTAGATTCAGTGACCTCCACCACCCTCGCCCAGCTCAGGGGTAACTCCGCAGGTCTGTTTCAACCTCACACTTGGCTCCCACAGTCACACTGTCAACCTCTGTTGTGGGAGGCTTCAGATGCCTTCTCAGTCCTTTTCATATGCAGGAGAGCAGGCCTTAAGCCTCACTCCTAGAGCTGATCTAGACAGGTGTGGACACAGTCCACTTTGTTACCAGACTCAAAAACAGATCTCAGATGTAACCTTTAGCTAAAGGACAATGAATGCTCACAGCAGTCTCACCTGTGTCTCATGGTAAACAGAAAAAGACCTAAGGATTCAAAAGTTTAAGTTATGAAGATCTAAGAAAATGTTTAAGGGGTTAAGAAAGTGTTTGTAAGGTTGGTAAATGCAAGCTACATAAAAATACTTGTGGGTCTAAGAAGGTGTTTTAAGGTTGATAAATGCAAGTTATGAAGGTTGAAAGATCAAAGGTGATTTAAGGTATCCTAAATAGACAAAAATCATTCATATTTCTTCCTGTTGTTATGCTACTGTTGTATTAACTATCCGGAGCTTTGACATTTATCTCTAGAGCTCTGATTTATTACTCTAACTCTGATAAAAACATTCCACTCTACAATCCACTATCATGGTTCCAAGCTCAAGATTAAATCTCCTTGGGTTTGTCTTTTAATTATAGACTTAAAAATGTCTAGTCTTATGGAGAGAGAAGAGCCTCTCTTCTTCCACGATGTGTAATCATACTAAGTTTAGACCAATGAGCTTTTGCCCCTTCTACTTCATGGAAGACTTCTGCCTTTCCCTGAACTTATCTCAAAGAATGTTCATGCTTTTAATCCAAGGTTATTTCCCAAGCTCCTGCTATGCTATATCACAAAAATATGTATCTTCTGTCTTTTTCTACAATATGTATTTCACTGCAGACTACAAACAATGGTAATGCTAACATGTCTAAAGTTTATCTTCTTTGTAAACTTAAAAAGAGATTCTTGCCAGCCTTAGGAAATCCACCTCAATTCACCTCTGAGGTCAAACGGAATCCAGATAAGTACTGCCAATCAACAGCTTAAGTTTCCCACCTACTGCCTATCCCAGAGGTTGGGAGTCCTCCCTCTTTCCCTGGTTTTGGGACTCCCCGCTCCTGGCTACCCAATCATTACATTCCTGCACCCAACACCAGCTGATTGGTGAGTCTTCCCTTCTGGTTTGCACAAAACGCTTCCTCGTGCTCTTGACAACCTACATCCACAACCTTCATCTAGGACCATTTTCCTTTGGGTGAGATCTCTATCAGCATGGTTCCCCCCCCCCCCACCCCTCTTTTTTTCTCTCTTTCTTCCCCCTTGTCTACAAAATCCTAGTGCTAGGTAACCATGCCTGATTGGGCAACTTGTGCCCTTGGTCTCTGGCCAATGCTGACGAGCTGTTGGAACAGATTGCACCAATCGACTCAGTCAAACCTTGCCTTTGAGACACCTCTGGCAGGTCACTGACTCCTGTCCAATGGGAATGAATAGTCCATTCGCCCATCCCTCCAGATTCTCCTCTGGGATACTTTCTGAAGAATTTCAGATTTCTATACCTAGTGCCCACTTTAAGGGTTTCTAAGCTTACACACCTCTGCAACCAAACTTGGCCTCAATATCCCTTAGATGACAGATCCAAAATGAAACCTTTTTAATTACTGCCAGAAATCAGGTAAATGGAGGTTCCCATGTTCAAGCTTCTCTGCTTCATTCCAAAGCCTTCCCTCTCTGCTTGCTCTCTCAAAAAGTTTCAAGTGTATACCTAAAAGGAATTTTCTCCTTAGCCTACTTAATTTTGTCTTCTGCCCATATAGATGTTTCAGTATCCTGTCAAGTCCAGGTGCTTCCTACATCCACGGCAGCGCCAAAGCAGCTACCCACAGGTGTTCCAGTATAATCTTGAAGACTACGTCAAGCTAAACCTGCACTTTCCCTCCCAGCCACAGATGTTTTCACATCCTGGACAGCAACAAAACAGCCTGCTCTTCCTGGACTTGGCCAGCATTTGAGTCTTTTGACCTCCCTACTGCCGCTTCAGTGTCAGCAGGAAGTAGCCAGAAAAGATTCTTCTCCCGTCATCCATTTATTATGAACAAAAGGCTGGAATAGTGTGTTTCAGACCTGGGACAAACAGCTCCAGCATTCTTCAGTCCCTATCTGCTACTGGACATGTCTGGCAAACCCCATCCTCAACTCTGAACTTTCCAAGGCAGGAATTTCCCATCATCTTCACCATATAATCCAGACATTTTATTGCTGTTTTTTTTCTCTTATCCCCTTGCATTGCAAACAAGAGCTGCTTCCAATGAACCTACATTTATATACTTTAACTTGCCTTGCCTGAGAAGCAGTCCAGCCCCCTTATTCCCACCTTGCCGCCCCTCCCTAGCTCATGAATATTATGTTGTGCAGGCAACTCAACTGGCCTGCCCTCAGGGGCATTTAGGGTCCAAACAACATCCTATGTCACTATCTGCATCCTATATCCTCACCTGGGCCAGGTGCTTCAGATATAACCCATCTGCTACTCCCATCTGCTCATCTTCCCTCCTTTTTGACTTTTTTTTTCTCTGGGGCCCCACCATGCCCCTCTTTCTCCTCTCCTCTAATTCCTCTCCCCCAAATAAATCTCTTTATATCCAGATCTGTTGAGTGCAAGGTATTTTAAAATATATCCTAACAGTAACAATCAAATACTTAAACAATCTTCAAGAAAACAAAACACAAACACACACACACACACTCCAGAGTTGAATAATCACATCTCTGAAATAGGAAATGAATGTCAATGGTTCACCAAACCCAGCCACCCTTTACCTATGATTTCTCAATTCTATGCCTCACAGGCCGAGGAGTACTCACAACTTTCCTACAGGTTCACTCTCTCTTCCTTCCTTTCCTTCTTTCTTTCTTTGTTTTTCAAGACAGGGTTTCTCTGTGTAGCCTTGGCTGTCCTAGACTCACTTTATAGACTAAGCTGGCCTCAAGCTCAGAGATCAGCCTGCCCCTGCCTCCTTGAGTGCTGGGATTACAGGTGTGTGCCACCACATGGCCTGACTCTTGTATTCTTTCATACCTTGAACCCATTGTCAATCGAACTTACTGCCTGTACCAGTTCAAGGATGTTTCATTCAGCAACTTTTAATGCTCGGACAACAAACTGAGTGTGTGCTTCCAGACCATTATCTGACTGTATTGGTGCCATCATTATGCTGCTTAAATAAGTGAAGTTTCACAATGTCTGCTTTATTTTATTTTAATTTTTAAAAGACACATTTTATGTGTCTGAGCATTTGCTTACACATGTGTCTGTGCACCAAATGCACACAGTGCCCACAGACACCAAAAAGGGGCATCGGATTCCCTGGAACTGAAATTATAGACAGTTATGAGCTCCATGTAGGGAGCTGGAAACTGAATCGAGTCCTTTGCAAGAGCTACTAAGTGTTCTTAGCCACTGAGCCATCTCTCTAGCACCTATGTTTTTAGGTCTAAAAGCACCTGCATCTTTAGAAGTAGATTTCAAATTCAAAGATTTTTTTTTTTTTTGAGGGAGTTTGTTTTTTTGAAAGAGGGTTTCTCTGTGTGTAGCTTTGGCAGTCTAGGAATTGAACTATGTAGACTAGGATGGCCTTAAACTCAGAGATACGGCTGCTGCTGCTGGGATTAGGGTGTGCACCACCACTGCCCAGCTCAAAGATATCTTTTATTAAAGAAGTATAATTTTGAATTATGAAGCTTTTACTAAAGAAATAATATTTGAGCCAGGTGTGGTATGGCATACACCTTTAATCCCAGCACTCAGGAGATAGATCTCTATGAGTTCAAGGCTATCCTGGTCTACATATTGACATAGTAAGTTTCAGGCTGGCCAAGGCTACACAGTAAGAAGATTAAAAAAAAAAAAAAAAAAGGAAAGAGAGTGAGAGAAATAAAAAAATATTTTTAAAAAATCACTGAAGGAAATTTCAATGTGATTAATACCTTTTTCCCACCCAATAATTTTTGCATATATTGTCTCCTCCTCAGGGAACAGAGAGGACTGTGAAGTCAGAGTTCAAGGTTACTACTCACACACATACAGTCTTTCTCTCTGGAGACTCACTGATTTATCTATATAATGGGGTAAATAACAGGAGCTATTGCCAAGAACTAGCAGAGCACAGCGAATGCTCAGGCTCAAAGGAGGTACCCTCCAGTGCTGTTGGCCCCAGCACTAGTCTTGCTGTGGCTATCAGAGACCAGCTCCAATCTTCACAGCCCTAGGATAAGTGCTCACACCCATGGCCCTACACCTATAAGTCCCTATGATCCTGCATCAGGAATAGGTGCTCACCTTGGCACTGTGTGCAGAGACTGTGGTTGTAACATATGGTGTCCGGTTCTTCTGCAGCAGGTCGATGTAGACCTCAGCCCCATCCCCGCCATGGATTCGTAGCAGGCTGAGCAGCTCATTGACATCATGGTGAATCCGAAATTCACTCATAGTTTAGCTCTGAGACACCAACATAGCAATGTTCTCCTGAAGGTAGAAAGAAAGCTGTTTATAAAATTAAAACCTAAAATGTCATTTGACTGATTCAAGCCTTTGACATAAAAATCACTGTCAAGATTACATCAACCACCAGCTTCTCTGCCTCCTCTATCAAAACACTACTGAGATCGTGCCAGCCATGACCCTGTCAACAGAACTTCCAGTTCTTTTCCAGCTCACACTAGCACATAAGGAGCCAGCTATAGCAGGTAAATCACTAAAATTGGTCCCATAGGCCTGATTCTCACTTCCTGCCCAACCTATCCTGTGACCACGGGCCAGCAAGGGGCAGATCTGCTATGTTGTCTCAGCTTTTCTGGCCCTGGCTGCACAGACACAATGATCCTGCCCTCTGAGGGAGTTTCCACAGACCTAGGTTACTATCTCTGTCCAAACATTTTAAAATCTCTCACTCATGAGGCCATTCCCAGTTCCTAAACCCTAAGCTGTTAGGTGGTATCTCTGTCCATATACCTGTCTGGCATTCTTTTTTGCACCCTAAAACCTTCAATGTTTCCTTTTCTGGTCATGGCCTGGCTACATACAAAGATATTCCAGGTAGATAAGATTCTCACACATTCTACCTTTACTGATGCCCTGTACCAGGGTCTAGACACTGGCCACAAATACAAACAACTTCTGATGGAAGGGGAGGACGACCTCCCCTATCAGTGGGCTGGGGAGTGGCATGGGAGGAGAAGAGGGAGGGGGGCTGAGACCAGGGAATGAAGGAGGGGGCTACAGCTGGGATACAAAGTGAATAAACTGCAATTAGTTAAAAAATTAAACAAACAAACAACTTCTGACCCTGGAACCCCAAAACAGAGGCAGAAAGACACTGACAGTATCTTAAATGGGAGTCCCCTTGGGGCTGGATTCATGGCTCAGCAGTTAAACAGCAGCTGGCTGCTCTTGCAGAGGACCTGGATTCAGTTCCTAGCTCCCACATGGTAGCTCAAAAATACCTGTAACTCCAATCCCAAGGCACCTGACACCCTTTCCTAGCCTCCAGGGGAACTAACTGCATGAACATGGTGTACAGACAAACACCCATACATACAAAAATAATAAATAAAATATTCAAGAAATATTACATATATATAGGTATATATATATAGGCATATATAGGTATATATATAGGTATATATATAGGCATATATATATGTAGGTCCCAAAAGAGACACCTTAAGCTACCTGGCAAGCAAAATACAAAACCCCAAACTTCTCCCAAATATGGTCTCTTTAAATAGGGCAGTAACCATGAAGCTTACAAAGGCCTGAAGGCTGCCCTGCAACACACCAATGGCAAAGCAAGTGTGGACCACCAATACCAAACCTTGTCCACCAAACACAGAGTGCAGCTCGACGTCCCATGGACAGATGTCTAGAGGGACACTCACTTTAAAATCATATCCAAGAAAACGTGTAAATCCTCAGATATCACTACTTTCCATGTATTAATCCAAGGAGCCTGCTGTGCTTTATGATTTGCAGAAAAGAAAAAAGGTTTTTCTCATCTTTAAATAGTAGCTGAGTTTAAATCTTTAGATTACGTCCCAGTAGACATGGCTAAACTTTCGGTTGTCACAACAACCAAAAAGACACTCTTGGCTGGGGCTGGAGAGATGGCTCAGTGGTTAAGAGCACTGTCTGCTCTTCCAGAGGTCCTGAGTTCAATTCCCAGAAATCACATGGTGGCTCACAACCATCTATTCTGGGATCTGGTGCCCTCTTCTGGAATGCAGGTGTACATGCAGATAGAGTACTCACAAGTAAATAAAACTTAAAAAAAAAAAAGACACTCTTGGCAATTACTGGGCAAGGGACACAGAAAGTAACGTCAACACAATTGTTCTACTTACAGTTGAAAGACCAACTGTAAAAAAGTCTGAACAATTCTCAACAGCCTGCATGACCTTCTGATACTCCTTGGCTCCTACCTCTACCGGTCCTCAATCACCACGTATGTACTAGACTAAACACAACTTATTTGACAAGTCTGACACAACCCATCACGAGCATATTTTCAGTGCACAATACTTAAAGGATTGCAGCATTAGGAAGGTTGAGAACCATTATAGAACTGCTGGATAATAGTACAAACCAGCCTGTGCTGGTTTGTTTGTTTGTTGTTCTTTTAACTTGACACAAACTTAGACATATCTGGGAAGATGGAATTTCAACTGAGAAACTGCCTCCACAAGATTGGCTTGCACACAAGCCTGTGGGGCATTTCTTTGATTGATGATCAGTGGGGGAGGGCCTGGATTACTGTGAGTAGTACTGTCCCCTGAGTAAGTGGTCCTTGGGTGTATAAGGCTGGCCTGGGGTGGTGGCTCTACCCTTTCATCCCAGCACTTGGTAGGCACAGGCAGGTGGATCTCTGAGTTTGAGGCCAGCCTGGTCTAGAGTGAGTTCCAGGGCAGCCAGGGCTACACAATGAAATCCTTTGAAAAAACTAAAACAAGAAAGCAAGCAAGCAAACAAACAAACAAAACAAAAACCCTAACCAAGACATGACCTATTAAAATATTTTAGAACTTGCAAAATGTCAAGAATCCAAATGCTTTTACAGAGACAAAAGAGTGAGAAAGACAACATCACCCCTAGTTCATGAGCAGATGGCTAGAGACATGGTCACAAACCTTCATTCCCAGAACATAATGACAAAAAGGTTTTCTTTCTTCCCTTCTCCTCCCCCTCTTCCCTGTCTTCCTATGGTTAAGTGGAAGGTTTTATTGTAAATAAGAGAGAAAATATCCAGAGACATATGGAAGAGTCCCGATCAGAGAAAGAGAAACAGACTGGACAAGGCCAGGGCTATCTGAGAGAGAAGGGAGAAAAGCCCCAAAAGGTTTTCATTTGTATCTGCTAAACAGTAATATCCCTTCTTCCTTGACAATACAGTCATACAGGGAAGCCCTGTCCTGTTGTGACCTATGACCTGTTCTGCACATCTCAGCCGCTTGCTTGCTTATTTATTTATTCATTCATTCTGTCTCTACTGCTGCGGGCCCTTGCACCCTTAGACTCTGAGCACCTGCAGCAGGTGCAGAAGTCCGGCAGGCCAGCTCCGCAGTCACTGCGAGGCTGTCAGGAGAGAAGGGTCATACTAACCACGAATTCCCCAAGACCTCCAGCTGGACACCTGGAGATATCAGAAACAGCCAGAGGCTGTCGCCCCGTGGAGCAAAACCGGGGCTGGCAGTCGGAACCGCCGGCGCCAGAGGCCCAAGAGAATCAGACTATTCACCGCTGCGGGCCAGCCTGGTTCCCGTGCCCGATCCCGCGCCCGGCTCCAGCCCCGCCTTTTCCCGACCGCTTCCCGCCACAACCCAGATCCAGCCCTGACTCACCTCCGCGCGTCGCGTTCCGCCCCGCAGGGTCGCCACAGGAAGTTGACAGACGTCACGTCCGTCCCCGCCCCGCCGACGGTGGCCGAAGGGCTCCGGCGGCTGTCGTGATGTTGCTTCCTCCTGCACTATATTCCCGCCTGGCCGGGGAGGCCGGGGCGGCTGAACCGTTGCCGGTGGAGCGGAATCCTGCGGCTGGGGCGGAGCCCTTCCGATTCGCGCCGCGCCCCGTGCGCTTCCCGCGGGATCACGAGTTCTTCGAGGTGCGTGAAAAATCCTGGCGGAAGGTCTCCTGAGCCCTCTTCAGGGCGGGGTCTAGAGGCGGGGCTGTCGCTGTGGGCGGGGCTTGTGCCAGGACTTAGGGGCGTGGGCGTGGCTCAAAGCTGTAGGGCGGGGCTTCGAGGCCGGGCTCCACCCATGGCTCTTGGCGCGTGTCTTCTGTAGGATGGGGATGTGCAGCGGCACCTGTACTTGCGGGACGTGCTCACGCAAGTGTCCGAGACGCCGGAGAAATCCATGTGAGCAGCTTGGCTTTGAGGCCTTTCTTTGCGTGCTAGCGCTACCCTGGCTCCTCCTCTCCCGCACACAGCGTAGAACTCGGACCCCTCCCAGATGACACCCGGAGTAGTATCTGCTTAGAACCACCCTGCCCGCGCTCCTGCATGGCTTGGCTGGGTCTTCCCTCCCCTGATGTAATAGTAAGGTTCGGGGTGGCACAGGAAGCGCTGGGCTTATTTCAGGCTCACCGACGGGAATCTGGGTAGGAAGTTCCGCTGAAATTCCTGTCTTGGGATGGGTGGAGCGGGGGTGGGGATGGTGGCGGACATCCTTCCAAGAAACGTGCCTCCTTTATCCTAGCGTGCCTGAGTTCACCTGTCAGGTGGCTGGCTGTTGCCAAGTGTTCGCCGCCCTAGAGGACTACCAGCACCACTACCACATGTTGCATGTAAACACCTGCTCCCTCTGCAACCGCGCCTTCCCTTCTGGGCATTTGCTGGATGCCCACATCCTGGAATGGCATGACTCTATGTTTCAGATCCTGGCCCAGAGGCAAAACATGGTGGGTGTTGGCTCCATGGGCCCATCTGCAGTGGTGACTGGGATCAGGGCTTAGGGCAGGGTGAGGGCGGAGGTAACACTTTACCCTTTGTAGTACCAGTGCTTGGTTGAAGGCTGCCCAGAGAAGTTCAAGACCAGCCAAGCCCGGAAGGATCACATGGTGAGGCTACACCTGTACCCTGCGGATTTCCGATTTGATAAGCCCAAGACAAACAGAGGGTATGTGAGGGACCCAGTTGTGACTGTCCCCAGTCTTAAGCTTGGGAACAGGCACTGTAGTCAAACCTGACTTAATTTTAATACACAGCTGAAATTCTTAGAGTGAGTTAGTATGCTTGGTTTATACAATGGTGGAGTCAGGAGGGCACTTCCTGGCTGGGAGCGGGAGGGAGCGGGGGTTGTAGGTGCTTATGCTGATCTGTGCCCTGCATGCCCTTCTGAAGCTACCAGCAGGGACACTGGGGACTGTCCCACTGTCGCATTTCTCCCATGGGACCCCCTAGGCTTTTCCCCCCCCCCCTCTCTGCTTACTTTTCTACGTATCAACAAAGCTGTCTGTTAACATGACATATTTAGACTGCCCTGGGGAAAATAACTCCTAGAATAACTCTTAGAATCATGCTTCTTTGCTTCCTTAATTAAAAAAAAAATTCCTTTCAGTGAACTCTCATAATCATTAGACATTTTGTTGTTTGGGGGGGGGGAAATAGCTCATTCTGTGAAGTTCTTGAGGTTCGGTCCCCAGCACCTACTTAAAAGAGCCGAGCACAGTGGTGTGCACATATGATGCCAGCACCAGGAAAGTGGTCTCTGTGGTTAGGCCTAGCTTAGCCTAGTCTCTGAGCTGCGGGTCCCAGGGAGACACCCTGTCTCAAAAAGCAAGGTAGAAGGCTCCCGGGGGATGACAGCTGAGGTAAGCCTCTGTCCTACACACATGCACACATCACACATGTGGGCATGCACACAAGCACACACAAATTTTGTGACTTGGAGTCTGTTTTCTTCGGACAGTGCACCTCTCTATATAAAATAATAGGAGAGCCCATTGCATTGTGGAATGCTTCATGAAGATGTGAGTCTTCAATACTTCTTGACTTCTACAATGCTGGATTAGCTCGTTAGTAGTAGTGACAGCAAGCTATGTTATCTAGTTAATTTTAGTAAATCTCACCCTTATGGAAAGACATTTGGGGGCTGGGATATAACTCAGTAGTAGAATTTGGTTCACAATATTCACCTCAGGTAGCAGAAATTACTGCTTGTAATTTCAGCTCCAAGAGATCCAGTACCTTTTTCTGGCTTCTAGGCATCCACCCACATATATGTGGCACTGAGAAACACACATACACTAAAATACAGAAATTTAAAAATCTTAAAAATACTGATGGAGGCTGAGTGGTGGTGTTGCACACCTTTAATCCCAGTCCTTAGAAAGCTGAGACAGGCAAATCTTAGAGTTTGAGGCCAGTCTGGTCGACACGCCAAGTTCCTCAGCAGCTGTTTTTTGTGGGGCAGGTATGGGAGGTCTCTTGCTGTGTGGCTGACTCACCTGGAACTCACTTTGTAGACTAGGCCGTCCTCTGGAACTAACAGAGATCAGCTGTTACTCCCTCCCTCGTGCTGGGATTAAAGGATGCACCACTGCACCTGGCCCCAACTGCGTTTTAAAAAGAGGAGGAATGAAGAATCATTTAAATGACCAGACTTAGCTCTCTTAAGGCACGACTGTTCCATAAGGCATTCTTGTATTTGCAATAGCCTGAAATTTACATCGTAACATTAGATTGTGTCAAAATAGTAAAAAACAAAACAAACAAACAAACAAAAACATTTTTGCAGGAAAAAAAAAGTGTCTTCCTTGAAAGTTTAATACCGGGGAACAGGTAGAAGTGTTGTTCACTGCTTTGTCCTCTATAGTCTAGCCATGCCAGCTGCAGCAGACCCATCAGCCAGAGCCCTGAAAGATGACAGTGATGCCATGGAAATCTGCTCTGACCCTGCTGCCCCATCTCCTTGCAGGCGGACCTTCAGTCACAGGTCAGTGTGTACATCTTCTCATATGTGTTGTGACCCTAGGCTTGAAAGTGGGTGACACTGGGCAAGAAGATGGGCTTCATTGCAGGTGATACCCTGAATGTTCTAGTTTCCCTCCTTTCCTATGCTTTGGACCCTGGAGCCTAGCACTCACATGTGCACACACAAGTGCATGCATGCACACATGATCACACACAGACACACAGGCACACATACGTCATTGTCAATCTCTGCTGGGTGGGAAGATTCTACTCCTGCACATGCCTGGCAAACTCTTTCTCAGATTAAGCTAACATTAGCTTCCACTATTATTTTGGGAAAATCTTTGAACAGTGGGGGTGTCAGGGTGGCCCAAGAATCCAAACTGGCAAAAGGATGGACATGTGTGTCCCTCAGTTGCCTTCCAGAAGCCATTCTCCCACAATTTTTTGGACCTTAGCCTGTGAGTACCCTGCCTGCCTGAGGTGATTAGGTTTCAGCAATATAGATAACAGGAAACCAATGCCACAGGAGCCTCAGCAGGAGCTGGCATTGCGGGCTAAGTTCTGAGCAAATGTACACTGGTACCAAGAAAATATCCTACAGGAAGTAGGTCTGAGACCAGGAGCTGATCCTAGGGCCCAAGAGGGTAAACTCCATTTCCTGAGTGTTCCACAGAGCGAAAGGAGAACATTCCAGAATACAAATGTGAAGAAAGTACAGACAAACTACTATTGTAATTTGGACTGCATGTTATCAAGAATAACGCCATTGTTTGATATGACCACTTTTTTGTTCCAGAATACCTTCTACTGTCTGTTTTGGCCAGGGTGCAGCCAGAGGGTTTAAAAGCACTAAGAAAAAAAACAAACACCACTGATGGATCCTTGCTAGGAAAGCCAGACAGACCTGCAGGGAGTGGCATGCCAGAGGCTTTCTCTTGCTTCTGGATAGCTGCCCTGAGCTGGACCCTTGCCGCCTCCTTATTTCCATCTCTGGTCACATGAAGCAGCCAGTGTATAGAAATTCAGAAGCTGCAGATTCCAGAGATAAGCAGGACACTCCGAAGGAGTGAGACGGAGAGACTGCCTACCTGCTTCACAGTGGCTACTCTAAGAATGTCACTAGTAAATGTATGAAATAAATTTTTTCACAGATGGCCTCTATTCTCCTTCCTGTGTTTTTGTGTCAGATAGAAAAGGGAATGATTGTGAACTGTGAGTGTTTTGCTTTTAATACCAAGCTTTAGGGAGATCTGTATCCCATTGAAGCCATGAGGGAGGGGTCCAGCACAGCCACAGGTGAATCTAGGATCCTCATGCTGTAAGAGGCAGCCTTGTCCCTGTGCCCTACCCAGGCAGTTAAACCCTACTGAGACATGGTTTCTAGATAGGGCCAGGATAGTGGGCATACCCTGCAGGGATGATAGGGCTCCTGCGGAGCAGATGTCGAGAGAGTTGACAGAGGTACAGGTCCTACTGTAAGCCTAACCATCCTCACGTCTTTCCTGAGGTCCTGAAAACTTGGGAAAGTCAAACACAGCCGAGCCACCTTCACCAAAACATGACCCATCTACCCAGGGACACCAGTAACAAGCCCCAGAGTTGTTCTAATATCAATTCGTTCTTACTAATGTCAAATTTAAACAATACCAATGAGAGGTCTGAGAAGAAACAATGCACAGCCTACCTCCTGAAAGTGAAGGCTGTAGAAACCACCTACGATGTGGCAGAATGCCGGGACTACCAAGTAAGACTGCCATTGCCATCACGCATGTTCACAAATTTAAGGAAGGCAGGATTACAGGATCTCACAGAGACCTTCAATAGAGATGCTTCTTGTTTCTGTGTTGTTGTTTGTTTGTTTGTTTCCTTGTTTTGAGATTTAGTTTCATTATGTGTAGGCCACATGAGGGAAGGTGCCTGCAGAAGCTCTGGCCTGAAGCTAGAGTTACAGACATGTGATGAGGTTGATGGGAATCCAAGCTGGATCATCTAGAGGAGCAGTGTGTGCTCTTAACTGCTGAGTCATTTCTCCAGCTCTAAAGAGATCGCTTTTAAAAGAGTGAAATGGGGATTCTGGAGTTGATAGTGCCTGGAACTTTAAAAAGTCACTAAAGGATTCCCAGGGAATGCTGAGTTAGCAGAGGAAAGAATAAGTGAACTGGACAGATTGACTGTATAATGCAAGTCAAAGACCTGAAAGTGAAAACACCAGGTTATATGACTCCCATCTGTAATCCCAACACTGAGAAGGCTGAGAGTTCAAGGCCAGCCTGGGCTACAGAATGTTGTTTTAAAAAATGAAAATTCTCAACTGTCCTATTTTACCAATAAAGACTCAGAGAGTTGCCAGATGCTGGGGTGAAAACTTGCTAGCTCAGAGGGGCAGAGAAATTACCCAGATGACCTTCCTTCTCAGCTCAGGTCCAGATGGGAAAAACGCAAAAGGCTCACTAGCTCCACTGACAGGCCAGGAGGAAAGAGCCAAAAAACCCAAGGCCTAAGCTAAGGCCCGAAAAGCCCAAGCTCAAAAGGCCCTTTCTTCTCCAGGCTGCCTTAAATACCCCTCAAAGTCCCTCCTACTCTGTAATCCCTGTCAGCTGGTTTCTTGGTCTGCCTCTTGACCTAGGGTTAACTTTATTAAATCCTGCGTACAGAAAGCTCTTGGATTAAAGGTGTTTGCTGGGGCTGGGTGAATCACACTTATTTACAATAAACAGGAAGTTTCTGGGATTAAAGGTGTGTGATAGGGCTCAACCACACCAAACAAGAAATGGTGTTTTACACCTCACCACTTTGGTGTTCACAATGGGATCAAATATCCTGCAACGATACAGTAAATTCCAGATTGGGAGAGGGACAAGGAATAGAGAGAATAAAATTTTTCACAGAAGTAGGAAAGGTAATCTTAAATTTTATACGGATGCCCAAAAGAGTAATGCTGGGGATACCATGGAATCTGACTACAATTTAGAGTACACAACTATAATAAAAACAACCGGGTAGCTCCACAGAGAAATCTTGTCTTGAAAAGCCAAAGAAAGAAGAAGAAAGGAAGAAAGAAAACCAGCATGGTAAAGGCACAAAAATAGGTAGTAGACTAATGAGGATAAAGTAACCAAAAATAAGCCCAAGCACAGTCGCAAAGTGAAAAAGATGTCAAATATATGAGAGAAAAAGATAGATCGTTCACATATGGTGCTGGAAAAGCATGGGTTCCACATACAGAATAATGAACCAGATCCTTGGCTCTTATCTGCACAAAACTCAACCTGGATCAAAGGTCTTAATGGAATTCTGAAGCTGTTAGGAAAGAACAGAGAAAACATGTCAAAGTATGGGCAAGAGCTTTCTGTTAAGACCCTAGGAATCTCAGGGAATCCAAGAACTGATGAATTAGATTTACAAGAAAGAGAGGCTGTGCCATGAAGAAAACAGACAGCCTGCAGAATGCGAAAGCTCCTTGTTAGGTGTCTGATAATAAGGTATGACTAGAGCACTGGTTCTCAACCTGTGGGTCATGACCCCCTCAGGGGGGTCACATATCAGACATTTACATTATGATCCCTAACAGCAAAGTTACAGTTATGAAGTAGCAATGAAAATTTTATGGTTGCGGTCACTACAAGATGAGAAACTGTATTAAAGGGTAACAGTATTGGGAAGATTGAGAACCACTGATCTAGAGCATGGAATGAACTCAAGACATTAAACACCAAAAGAATAAATAATTCTATCGATAAGTATACAACAGATTCAAAGTTATTAGAAGTGGTCAATAAATGTATGAAAAACTGTTCAACATTGAGAGATTACACTCGACCTGTCAGAATTATAGTCAAGAAAAATTATGAGGGCAAAGGCTGAGGGGATGGCTTGAGAGCATACTAGAGAGCATGCACCATGCTTGGAGAGGACCAGAATCTGGTTCCCAGCACCAACACCAACTAGTTCCAGAATATCCAGTACCTTCTTTTGGTCTCTGTGGGCACTTACACTCGTGTGCCTATAACCCCACGTGGACACACACACACATGTAATTTTTAAAAATAACATTTTGAAACAAGGTCTCACTATGGCTAGAACTTGCTATGGGTGCCAAGCTGGCAATGAGCTAACAGAAATCTGCCTCCTCTGCCTCTGCCTCCCGAGTTGTGGGATTAAAGGTGTGTACTATCATATCATAAAATAAATTAAAAGTTAATAATAAATGAGTGGCTAGAGAGAGGTTAAGAGCACTGGCTGCTCTTCCAGAGGGCCTGGGTTCAGTTCCCAGCATCCTCGTGGTGGCTCGAAAGCATCCCAGGAGATCCGTTACCCTCATCTGACCAAGCGCTACACTCCTTCAGCCACAGACACATGTAGGCAAACTACCCATACACGTCAAATAAAAACAAAGTCTCAAAAAGCTTTTAAACAAAATCCAGCTTTGGAGAAGAAGGGAAAAAGGAACTTTTAATGCTGCTGCTGTGGTGTAAATTATACTGCAGAATCAAAATGGAGGTGACTAAAAAACTATGGCGCATCTCACTCCTCAGGGCACACCCTGCACACGCGGGTGGAAGCAATGTTGTAGCACCTCAGACAAAGTCACTATCTGATCCAGCAACTCCACCCTTAGGTACATATCCCAGGAGAAATGAAGAAAACATGTACATGAGTGTTCATTGCAGCGTAATTCACAACAGGCAAAAGATAAAAGCAATTCAAATAATCACCAAATATCAAATAGACAGACAAGTAGGTTATATACATATATGACCTCCTTAGTGTCATATTGAAGTCTGTTATTATGAGAAGCTTGGCAGCTCCCTTTTGGTGAGACCACATCAAAGATCTTGTAAGGTTCTTGATGTGAACTGAGCTTTCCTGAGATTCTGGCATCATCTCCATGATCTTGGTCCGGCCACCTGCCTCTCTTCAAGGTGACCATGTACTGGGCTGACAGCATCCCTAGAGCCACTGTGCACATACTAGTGCTTGCCATTGTGCCCACTTGTGTTACTTCATCTGTATCCAAGGACAGGCTACCCTGCTCCTGGCAAGCCAAGAGGGCAAGCCCAGCGGGTATGAGCCCGGGCTGCAGCCACATGCCTCACACATTTGATGTTTCTGTTGTTTTGTTTCCCCAAAGCAGGGTTTCTCTGTGTGACAGCCCCCTGGCTATCTTGGAACTCACAAAGATCTGCCTGCTTCTCTCTCTCCCGGCTGCTGGGATTAGAGGCGTGCACCACCAGCACTCAGCCTCTTTTAATTTTTTAAAATTTTGTTTTAGTTAATGTGTACGGGTGTTTTGCCTGCATGTATACCTGTGAGCCTGCTGCCTGAGGAGGTCAGAAGAGGAGGCTGGATTCCCTGGGACTGAGTTGCAGATGTTAGTGAGCCACCATGTGGGTGCTAGGAATTAAACCTAGAGCCTGTGGAAGAGTGGCCAGTGCTCCCAATCAGAGAGCCATATTTCTAGCCCTCTTTTAATTTTAAAACATTATTGCTTTATGGGTAGGGTTTGTTGCCTGGATGTATATCTGTGTATCACCAGTGTGCCTGGTGCCAGAGGAGGCCGGAAGAGGATGTCAGATCCCTTGAGTCTGGAGTTACAGATGGTTGTAAGCCAAATGGGAATTAACCCTGGTCCTCTAGAAGAGCAGACAGTGCTCTTAATCACTAAATCCTTCTCTCCAGCCCCAAGTCCTGCTTTAAAGGAAAAAAAAAGATTTGTTTTTAATTATATCCAGATGTGTGTCTGCATTTGGGTATGTGCACATGAGTGCAAGTACCTGTAGAAGCCAAAGGCAGTGGATCCCCAGGAGCTAGAATTACAGACAGTTGTGAGCTGCTTGATCTGGGTGTTAAGAACCAAACTCAAATCCTCTGGAACGGCAGCAAGTGCTCTTAACCACAGAGCCATCTCTCCAGCCCCTAAGGTCCTGCTTTTCAAAAGCTGACTTTCAATAACTCATTCTAAAGTGCTTGTGCAGGAAATCATATGACCTCTAGAATATGTATCAGAGTAACCTGATGGAGGGGCCTTCTGGGATTTGAGAGCTGCCGTGATTTGAATAGGTATGGTGTTGTGGTAATTTTAAAAGTACATGCTAATAATGTTTATTATTTGCTCATAATTATTGCAGCGGTATTATCTAACCTACTATCACAATCAATAAAAACACAAGACAACTGTTAGATTCTGTATTTGCCTTACTTTACCTTGGTCTGGGCAGATAATTCCACCTACGCTATCTCGTTATCTTCCAGCCCCCATCTCGCATCACCTACTTCAATCATTTCTATCTGGACTACTTTCTACCCATAATCCCATATTTTCATCTGGGCCATTTCTTTCCATGCCATTCTTGGAAGCCTTCCTCCCAGCCTATGTGGTTTTCTTTCTGTCTCATGACAGCTTTGCTTTCTCCTCTCTCCTCTACCATTTTCTCTTCCCATGATCCTTTTCTGTCCCCAAGCTTGCAAACCTAGGCCACACCTAACCCATCTTCCTTGCCCAGGTGTGTCGGCATTTTATTGGTCAAACAGAGAGGGAAGGTCATAACCTCATTTGGGGGGAAAGCAAGTAATATTAGAATAGTAGGTTTAAGACAATGCAACCACTCCTGATGAGAGCTGATAGACTAGGATCAGAAGGAAGGAAAGGAAGACCTCCCCTATCAATGGACTTGGGGAGGGGCATGTGTGGAGAAGGGGGAGGGAAGGTGGGATTGGTAGGGGAGGAGGGAGAGGTTTATGGGGAGGATACAAAGTGGATAAAGTGTAATTAATTAAAAAATGATTGAAAGGCCAAAAAAATATATTAGGACCAACCCCCAACAATGTAGCCCCATAGACTTGTGTGTTTGAATGCTTGGCCCATAGGGAGTGGCATTATTAGGAGGTGTGGCTTGTTGGAGGAAGTGTGTCACTGGGGGTGGGCTAGGCCCAATGTGGCACACAGTCTTCTTTTGCTTCCCATGGATCAAGATGTGGAACAGGAAGCTCCTTCTCCAGTGCCGTGTCTGCCTGTAAGTTGCTGTGTGTCCTGCAATGATGATAATGGACTAAAGCTCTAAAACTGTAAGCTATCCCCAATTAAATGTTTTTGTTTTTAAGAGTTGCCATGGTCATGGTGTCTCTTCACAGCAATAAGCCCTAAGACAAGGGCCTTGCATTGGTAATTGCTGAGCCTGGGAAGTGGGGTT
Source organism: Pachyuromys duprasi (assembly GCA_028658305.1). NCBI lineage: Eukaryota > Metazoa > Chordata > Mammalia > Rodentia > Muridae > Pachyuromys > Pachyuromys duprasi. Next base: position 16,534,585 of record CM053762.1, read on the forward strand.
GTGGAAGTTCATAACCCATCCAACCTGTCTTTCTCCTTCTCTCCTTCTTTACCCAATCACATATCAAATGTGTGTAGCTGAATGCATACCCATGAGATTCTCGTATGGGAATCGCATTTTCCACAGTAGAAGAAAAGGCTATTTGGATGCCAATGTAGTGGCTAGGACCAGCAATGGAAACAAGACTCCTCTGGGATGAGCGAAGACATGCTCTCAGGCTTTCTTTGAGCACAGAAATGAGTGGTCAGATAGGAATCTCATGTTCAACCAAACTTTGACCCCAAGCTGCACAAAAGGGGCAAGTGACACACACCACTCTATCTTCAGAGTACTTCCTGTGACTCAAGCCCACAACCTCCAGCATGGAGCCTTTCCTTGAAGTGGCCCAGGAGACCTGATATTACTAGATGTTTTCTGTAGCAGCAAGAAACAGGCCAGTGCCTACTAAACTCTAAGCAGACCTGTGAACCCACTTCACTATAGTACTTCCTGCAAACTTGGAGCTTACCAACAAACTCGTGGGACTCCATGTGGCAGGTCATTTCAGGACTCCACCTGCCTCAAGCCTCTGAACAGCTCCTGATTGGTCCTCCCCTTCTACCAACAGACGTTACGCTCACTCCCACCAATTGCTGCTGACCTTTATTACCACCATGCTTTGTTGTGTCCAAACTCAAAACTGTTGTTCATCTTTCCGGAAGTTAGGTTTATTCTAGAAATTCACAATTTTTTCAACAAAGGAAAACCTTGTTTAGTTTTTGTTTGTTTTGAAACAGGGTCTCACTATGTAGCTGACCTAGAACTCTCTGTGTAGACCAGCTGGCCTTGGACTCACAGAGACCTACCCGCCTCTACCTCTGGAGTGTTAGGATTAAAAGCATGCACAACCATGTTCAACAAATGAGAATCTTATGATTTTTTTTACTCTGCAGGTTAAAGGAGGAAGTCATTTGAGTATCTTCATAGATGTAGAAAAAAAGCATATGACAAACCACAATATTCATTCATAAAAGTTCATAGTAACCATCTCCAGAAAGGACCCCTATTAATCTGGACAAGGTGGTTGAAAACTTACTGCCAATACCTCTTAGGTTGGAAGCATCCCCTTCAAAAGCCAAAAATGGGCCAATGACATGTTGGTGTTCATGCATAAGGCTCCAGCAGCCCAGCAAGCAAGGAACTGGGGTACACTGATACACACTTCCAGTCTTGACCCTCTGTCCCCAAAAGCTGCCAATAAAGTAAGGCAAGGGATTAGACCCAGAGTTACCTGCTATGGCGCGTGTCCTTATCATCATACAAACACAGGTAGGTATGTTCAGAATAGAGATGAGCCCATGGCTCCTTTCATAAAGTTTCAAAGATAACACCCCTTGAGTGTTTAGGGGAATGGTGTTGTGTGGTTTAGCTTTCTAAAAGCACACACATTGTAAATGTGAAAACATTTCTTTCCCTCATTTGACCATCTCTGAAACTTGGCTTCTCTCTGTTATCAACCATCTCTGTTTAATGCACGACTTTTTTTTTTATCTTAATAACACAATCAAATACAATGTAGAATGCAATGTGGCAACCAGAATGCAATGTGACAGCAAAACTGGTATATATTTAGACAGTACTGCTTCAAAGTAAAAATGAGATTATTAGACTCTAGAATCAACTGCATAGCATTATTCACAATGTTTCAGGAAAACAGTGGCGCACCTAGTCAAAGACTTCCCGAGAATACCACCAGACTGAGAGCTGGAGGAGACTGGGAGCACACATAGAGCAGGAGGAGGTTGCTCTCCCCCGGCTCCTGGCTTATGTCCCTCAGCTGAAATACGCTCACCATTCCTCCAGTAAGGAAGAGATGGCATTGTCCTTCAATACCTGCCCCATGACCTGTGCAGAAATCCCTAGGAGGAAGGGCTGCCCTCCAGATCTCCTACATCATCCAGTATCTTGGTCTGACCTGAAGAGTCCCTTCTAGAACACTAACAGGACTGACCAGGCTTCACCCTCTGAGCAGTCCACAGCACAGTACCCATGCCCTCGGGTCACTGTGTTGGAGACCTTAGATCAGCTCCCTTGACCAAGACCCAGAAGGGACAAAGCTGGTGGGAGTGGCCAGCCCCAGTTCTGTTTGGAAGCTAGTAGGTAGAGGGAAGCCCTGGCTCCCTCCCTGGAGGTGATCATGACCTTGAGGACCTCAGTGCTGTTTTCCAGAGCTCAGGCAGGACTCTGGTCACCCACACCCACCCAACATATCCATTGTGTCTTTCTAGTGGGAGAGATGAGACACTTACACTCGATGGGTAAGCCACAGTCCACTCCTCTGTCCTTAGGCTTTGCCAGGGGTCGCCTGCAATCCACACCATTTCACTACTTGCCTATTTTTTGTCCTGCCTGTTTCATGCCCAGAAAGGCATGGTCTACCCTAAACAGGTTTTAAGCCAATTTGTATAGTGACCTCCCTGATACAAGTTCCCAAGGGCAAAGGAGGGTCTCCAAGTCCACCCTCAGTGGTCCAGAATTGGCAGCTGAAAGGGTTTACACTGGGGTCCAGGACACTGGAATTCAGAAGTTCATCCCTAAGATGCCTAATGGATGCAGGCCCGGCATCTACACCTTCACAATAAGGAAATCCTTGCACAACTGGCTCTGGGCTGCTACTGGCCTTTGAAGACTCACAACTCAAAGACAAACTATCTGAATTCAGAATGTCATTGGTGGATATGCACAGCTTCAAGTCCTGGCTGGGACCAGCAGGGATCTGAGTCCTGTTGTAAGGCTGGTAGGTGTCAGTCTTGACAGGTGTGCCTCAGCCTTGTCCCCAAAGCGAACACTGCTGAGTAACAGAAAGTGCACCTCAGTGTGATGTGAAGGAGTGGATACATCCCACCTGCTAGACTACCAGAGCCATGTCCACCCTGAAGGGAGAACTCTGGGAACCGGTTGCATAATTGGACTGGCTCAGTGGAAGGATCTGAAGAGACTATTCCTAGCTGGGTATTTTGGGTCAGAGGGACAAACTAGCCAGCTGGGCGCTCAACTGACCAGCAGTTTCTGCTCACCTTTGGTGGCCCCTGCCATTACATGCTCTTGGCCAGCTGATACAGACCTGCCACTCAGATATAGCTCCACTACGAGGTGGTAGGCTGGCACACACCCTGCTTTCCTGAAATGTACATTTGGTTTTCATTTTCCTGTGTTTTCAGGATTGTCAAGGCACTGGCCATGGTTGTACCTGCTTGTGTTTTGCCCAGAGCCACTCAGATTTGAGAGCAACACCAAAGCAGTGGTGAGACTTAAGAGGCAGCAGCTTGGCTGGGTGTAGTGGCTCATGCATGTAAGGCCAGGACTCAGCAGGGTAAGGTAGGAGAGTTGCTTTGAGTCTGAAGCTAACCTGGGCTACACAAGTAGTTCCAGGTCAGCCAGGGCCTGCAAGAAGCAGACTTGGTTGGGGGGGGGGGAGGAAATCTCAGGACCTTTCCATCAGATCCTCTGCACTTCAATATTTGCACACCAAGAGAGGGTCTGACCTCTTGAGAGTGGCAGTAGGGACTAGGTTTAAGTTTAAACAGCCTTCACTGAGGGATTTTGTTCAAGTCCCTGTGAGAGACAGACGCTATCCCTGTCAGTTATCCTTCACTGTCTGCATCTGATACCCCTAAAATGAGCCATTTAACTTAAAAAAAACTCACATAGCTGGGCATGGTGGTATATGCCTTTAATCCCAGCACTTGGGAGGCAGGGGCAAAGTGGACCTTTGTGAGCCTGAGGCCCTCCTTGGAGAATAGCAAGTCCTGGGCCAGTTAGGGCTGCATAGTGAAGATTTTTGTCTCAAAACCAAACAAAACCTATCTGGTTTCCATTTTCCAGGAGACACAGGGCAGAGGAATGCCAATGGATGTCAATAAGCAATTCCATGCAATGTTATCTCTTCTGTTTTATTTGGAGCCGATGGACCAGTGAGGGTCACAGGACAGCAGTTTTCCTGGAGCAATTAGTTGTCTTGGCTTGGATTGCTGGGCATAGCTCAGTCTTCCCTTCCTGCCAACCAGAACATCCTAACCCAGGGCCGTCACTGTGAGATTTTTGGTCCTCATATACACACAAACAGCACCTCCACAGCCCGGTTGGCTCTTTCTCTCCAGCTCTAAGGAAGCAGCAGGAGAGAGGGGTAAGCCGTGACTCCAGGGGACCTTTGTGAGCCCTCAGTATACTCCAGCCTTCAGCAAAAGAGCTTACTGTGCAAACAGCCACAGGTTTCACCAGTGCCATCAACAACGACAGGGTTGAAAACCCTGCAGGGGCAACTGGACAGAACAGCTCAGACGGTCTGCTTCGCGCCCCCCCTCCCCCTTAAATAAAGGTGGTGGTCTGGATTCCTAAACGAGTCCACCATTTTTCTAAGGCGCATCAGAATTACTGAGGCCTCTGGCACCCCGGGAAAGTCCTTTGGAACCTTTGCAGGCCTAGCCGGAGCAGTGAGGCGCTCAGCCATCAGTTTCTTCTCTTTATTGGTTGGGCAAAAGGCTGCCGGCAAGAGGCTACGGCTTAGTCCCTGTGGCCGCTGCCTTCAGCTTGACAGCTACAGTCTCTCTCAGCAGGCGCTGCCCAGCCACCAGCCTTACTTTAGCTCTTGGTGCCAGCTGCCCATCACCTCCCCGGCTCTCCCACCCATGCTGCATTTTGCCTTCAGCTCCTTGAACGTTGTATACTCTAAAAATAATAATGGAGTGAAACATAAAACAAGCATAAAGTTTCCGTTTGATCACAACGTACCACATTCAGTTAGAGTGACAGTCATTTCTAAGTTTCTTCCTAGCAGTCCTGTTATCTCATTTTTATATTTCTTTTTCTGGAATTTTCTTTATGCCAGTCCAAAAGAGCCTCTCTAGAGTCCTCGGTGTCCGGGCAGAGTGAGATAAAAGGAGCATATCCAGAAGTACTTTGTCGGCTGCTCTGTACGAAGTAGGAAGATCTACTTTCGTCCATTTCAAGAACTGTATGAAGTTGTTTTCTTTCAGAAAACGGATTGGTGTGAACATGGCTTTAGGAAAGTTTAAAACGTCTGCAAGATACCTACAAGCTCCAGTCATCAAATATAATATTGTATGAACAGGGGGGTGGGGGAGAAAGCGGAAAAACTAAAATAAAAGGGATACCTAAAGGCCAGAAGTTACCAGGAGCATCCGCAGCAGGAGGAACTGTGGCGCAGGCCTGAGCCCAAGAGGTTCCATGGTCTAAGACAGGTAGTACATGCCATAAGCTGCGACCGGCCCGGCGAGGATGCCAGGAACAGCACTGCCATTGAAAGTGCCCGCGGAGCTGTGCAGCTGCGTGCCCAGCGGGAAGGGCAGGGCAAACGCCGGCAGCAGAGGCTTGGACGCCAGCTTCAGCTTCTCCAGCTCAGCCTCCTGCAGCCGCTTGGCCTTGGCCCTGCGGTTCTGAAACCAGATCTTGACCTGAGTCTCAGTGAGGCACAAGCTGCTGGAGAACTCGGCGCGCTCCGCAATGGACAAGTACTGCTTCTGGTGAAACTTGCGCTCGAGCGCCAGCAGCTGTGCGGTGGTGAAGGGCGTCCGTGGCTTGCGGTTGGTTTTGTGTTTTCGGAGGGTGCAGGGTGGAGGGCTGGGGGCACCTGAAAGGAAAGAGAAGCACAGGGCGAGCACTCAAGCGCTGGCTGCACACCCCTATCCCGACACCGCCCCACCCCTACAAAGGAAGACTGGTACTCCTCGCCTCCGTGGCGGCTGCTCGGCTCAGAGTAAGGAGGTCCCCCAAGCCACGTGGATAAGCAAAGTAAGGAGGCAGAGAAGTGGAGGGGGCGCTCTAGACCTAGGCCTGTTCTCCCAACCCGTGACCTCGCACCCCAAGAAAACTGGGGACCGGCCAGTTGGGAAAAGGGCGAAGCTGGGGAGGGAGGCGGCTGTAATGACTGAGGAAGAGTAGAGATCAGGGCTCCAAGGAATCTTGTTAGTTGTCGCGGGCATACGTGAAGTGGGCAGGGGGAGCAGGAGAGTGCGCGGACCGGAGCGGAAAAGCATTAGGGGGCGTCTGTTCTGGGCTGCGAACCTCGCCCAGGAAGAGACGTGGATGTGGCCGTCAGGCATGTGCACAATGTCCGGCTGCCATCGCCGGTTACCTTTACCCTGAGCGGGTTAATGACTAGTAATTTAAGTTCCGCAGCGCGCATCCCGCCCCCCTGGACTTCCGAGCCTTGACAGCGCGCGCGCTTTTCAGGGCCTGGGACCTGGAGATTGAGCACTTACGTGGGGGGCACGTGTGCGCGGCCGGTAGGGGCCAGGCTCCGGGCTTCGAGGTGCCCGGCGGCCTCTCCTCCCCCAGTTCCCCAGGCTCGGAACCTCGTTGTCGCTCAGCCTCCAGCAGCGACTCGACGCTGAAGGGGAGTGGTCCGTTGCCTATGTGGCCCCCGCCGCGCGCTCCGTGCCCCGCCGCGTTCATATCCAGTGTCGCCCGGGCCATGCATGGGACGGCGGGCGTGGGGGCTAGCCGCCCGGCTGGGACGCGTGGGACGCAGCGACGGCTTGTTTCTGTCGGGGCCCTGGGCACGGTGGCTCCTGGGTCCCTCCGCACCCTATAAAAAGGTGGCACGGCTTTCATGCGCCGCTACCCAATGGTCGTTTCTGCCGATGTGCGGGCCTCAGTGCGGGTTGGATTCACTGCTTTCGGGGGCGGGACCGACAGAGAGGGGCGGGGCTGCTGCCTGGGAACAGAGTGCCCCGAAACCTGGAGTAGCATTGTCGCGTCCACGTCAGGCTTTCGGGACTACTGCCGTCTGTGGGGGCGCTTACCGTGCTCTTCCCGCAGGAAAAGGCTGAGGGAGTGCCCACGCACGGGTGAAAAGATGGCCTCAGCCACCTGGCGCGGAGGAACAGACTGCGCGCGGGCGCGTGTGGTGTGGCTACGTCCGGGCATCAGTTCTTGATGTTGTTCGGACAGTGAGCCTCAGCGCTTGGCCAAAGCGCAGCTATAGGCTCCTCCTGCCGTGATGTTTAGCGAGGCTGCTCTTGCTGTGTTGCAGGCTTTGCGTCTGTTTTAGTCACAGCGTTCTCTCTGCACCCCGGGGTTCGAATGGGGACCCGCACGACTCTGCCTCTGATTCCCTGAGGCCGAGTTGTGGTGTCTGCAGTCTCAGGGCCTCCAAATTTGTTTCTGGGCCATTAGCAACTTCGAGGACTGAGTTTGCTTCCCAGTTTGGGCCAGGAACCGGCTAGACAGATGCGTCATGGATCCGGAGGGCAGGGGCCAAGGCAAGGTGGTGGACTCCTAGCAGCCTTAGAGGAAGCTAAGATGAGTAGCCCAGGCTGCAGGCACCCCAGGCTGCTCAAAGCCGGGAGGCAACTGGATGCGGGGTGCATTGTCTTCTTCTAGTGCACTGTATTCACTCGGCTGAATCGCTGGTGCAGATTCACGAAAGGCCCCCGAGAGGGGTCTCCAGTGACACTGTCTTCCCCTGACCCGGGGAAGCAGGGTGGGGACCTCCTGATCGCTCTTGAAGGTGCCTGAAAACCCCAGCTGAGGATTCTCTCGGTTCCGGAAGGGTGGGGCCAAAGCCAGAGAGACTCCCTCGCTCCTGGTTATGCTTTTCCCCCAAACTTCATGGTTTTTTGTTTGTTTGTTTGTTTAAAAAATGTTCTCCTACGCTGCAAAGCAAACTGTGGCGCTGCAGCCTCTTTCCACACAGAGAAATCCGGGCTTGGATTTTAAAAATACATCGGAGATTGAATTAGGAAATCAAGTCCGATTAATATGCTAGAGCACAAAATTAACAATATAAATCTCTCTGTTCTAGAAAGTCAAAACTACTTTAATGGAGCACCGCTTTGAGGCTCAATCTAACGATTGAGCTCAGGCAGAGAAATTAATTAGAAAGTTTTTTTTTTCATGTAAATTTTGAAGCTGCTCCAAAAGGATAGCAGAAGGTTCCTGGCTGGCTAGGCTTGATCAATTTTTCCTATATTTCCAACCTGGCCAGACTGCTGCTCTCTTAGAAGGCAGCTAGCTAGCTAGCTATGCGCACCACTATGCGACCAATACTTGCTTGCTGCTCTCTAATTTAACAAAGATGTTCCGAGTTGATTGATGATAATTGCACCTTTAAAACACTGACAAGAAGGTTCAAGGAAGATAAACAAACAAACAAAAGGAATGAAGGACAACTTGCCTGGGCCTGCCTGGCTGGAAAAAGCAGAAGTCTGTGCTTTGGTCTGGCCCAGGGAAAGGGACAGGATTATGGGCCAGAAACAGGTCCACTGGGCAGTGTCCTTCCCGTCAACCAGTATACATTCTGACCTTAAGTTCTCAACACGCCCCAAAGACGCACACACACTTCCTAAAGGGATTCTGATGTCAGTTCTGAGCATCTCTGCCCAGTGCAAGCCGGACTGGTTCCTGACTGGTAAAAGCACCAGCTAAGAGGAAAAGGAGAGGAGAAAGAAGCTGGAAGAAAGAGAGAATCAGAAGAGAGGCAGGAAGGATAGAAGGTGTGTGTGTGTGGGAGGGTGATCTCTTCCAATAGACACGAAGACCTAGACCTCAGCACAGCACAAACAAGTCCGCCTCAGGATATCTGCAGTTCCCTCTTTCCCAGTCCATACACAAAGAGCTAGCAAAGAGCCTGGGCTACAGGGTAGCAGCGGGGCGGGGTGAAAGGCCCCTCTCTGCCACGTGGGAACTGAAATCCCATATGCACAGGCACAGGCGGCATCACTGTCTTTGGCCAGTGGAAGGGTTGGAGATGCCTGTAGGTACCAGACCTCAAATTTTATTAAGGGTCATGTTTTCTTGCTCCTGCACACTTGCGATTTTGATTTTGTTTCTTTTATTTTGTCTTGATTTGAGACAGGATCCCTTTACATGTATCTGGCTGTTCTGAAACTCACAATATAGACAAAACCGGCCTGGAACTCAGAGATTTCCCTGCTTCTGCCTCCCGAGTGATGGAATTAAAGGCATTGGCCACAACGCCTGGCACCTGTGATTTTTGTTGTTGTTCATTGTTATGTGATGAGTGTATCACATTATTGGGTACTGGACATTTTTGTGTATTGATAAGTGGTTGCTTTCATTCAGCATGCTTGTTAAGGCTTGTGTTCTTTTGGAGATCAGAAATTCCATTGTTGTCCTGACTCCATATAGGGAGTAGCAGCTGGGGGAGTCACACATTCTAAATAAAAGTCTAAGTAGTACATCTAAAGCATTAACTCAGAGAATATTTTGACATAAATAGTTTTGGAGGTATCAGTCCTGGCTGGCTGTCCTGGGACTTACTTTTAGACTAGGCTGGCTTGGAACTCACAGAGATCTGCCTGCCTCTGCCTCTTAGAGTGCTAGGATTGTAATGGTATACATGGTACACACATGGGTGTGTACCATGGTGCGTGGATACAAAGTATCTACTCTTTGAGATGCTCTAAGGTGGCTACATTTGCAAAGACATCAGACATGAACATTACTTTTTTGCAAAACTCAAAGGTGAGGATAGCAGCAAGTTCCTCAGGCCACAAAACATGCTAGCAAATTCATTTTCTGCTTATATTTATTATCTAAATTTTTCATACAATACATTTGGTCATATTCTTTCCCCTCTGCCAATTCCTCCTAGATGGCAACCTTCTTATACACCCAACTTCATTCTCTCTCTCTCAAAAAAAAAAAAAAAGAAAAACAACAACAACAAAACAAAACTCAAATAAGAAAATCAGTACTAGAAAAAAATGCTGAGACAAAACAAAAGAAAATGTGTAGTCCATTTTGTGTTGGCCAAAAACTCTTGGCCTGCCGAGGGGTAACTGTATCCAATTACACTCCACTGGAGAAAGCCAATATTCCTATTCCCAACAGGTATGGATTGCAAATAGCTTCTTGGTTAGTTAGGCATGGGACTTTGTGTCCAAAAGTGCCTTTTCAGTGCCGGGCTTTCTTGTCTGGTTTGAACTTGTACAAGTCTTGTGCATGCTATCAGAGTTTCTGTGAGTTCATATGTGCAGCAGTCTGGTTGTGTCTGGAAGACACTTTCCTTAGAGTCATCCACTACTTCTGGCTCTTACAGTCTTTCTGCCTCATTGTCTAATTGTGGATCTCCCTGCTAATTAACATCAACTGGAAGAAGAAGCTTCTCTGGTGAGGGCTGAATGATGTTCTGTTATATGGGTATAGCATTATATCATTAGGAGTCGTTTTACTGCTATTTTCTTTAGCAGAAGAATAATAGTTTTTGTTTTGTATTTTGTTTGTTTTTTGCTTTTTTTTTTTTTTTTTTTGTGGGCATATGTCCTATCCAGTCTCAGGTTCTTGGCCACTTTAACAATGTCATGTTGGATTTCATTTTGTGTAGTAGGCCTTAAATCCAATCAAAAAGTGTTTGATTGCTCCCATAACAATTATGCCACTAATGCATATTTGTTTTTTTGAGACAAGTTCTCTCTTTGTAGACTGTGCTGGCCTTAAGCTTATAGCCCTCCACCTGCCTTTGTGTCTTGAGGTCTTAGATTAAAGGCATGAACCACCATGTCCAGTTCTTCATTTACTGTTTTAAAATTTTAATTTACTAGCCAGGCATGGTAGCACAGGCCTGTAATCCAAGCACTCCGGGAGGCAGAGACAGGCAGATCTCTGTGAGTTCGAGGCCAGCCTGGTCTACAAAGTAAGCCCAGGACAGCCAGGGCTACACAGAGAAACCCTGTCTTGGAAAAAAAAATGAGGTTTCCTACTATTGTGTGTATGGTTAGGGACTTGCATTTGCCAGGACATAGGGGTAGAGATCAGAGATGACTTTGTGGAGTCATTTCTTTCCTACCCCCTCTATATGCATTCCAGGCATTCCAACTTTAGTTGAGAGGCTTTCAAGACAAGTGCCTTTCTCCACTTATCCATCTTGCCAGCCCCCACTATTTCTTTTCTTTAAAATTTTTTTTAATAATTTATTCTGTAATTTTTTTTATCTTTTTGCTTTTTATATTTAAACAAATTAACTATCAATATTAAACTATAGGGGAAAAAGCAGATGCACATGGTAAATTTTACAGTTGGCAGCATCATTCTTCACATTGTGCTCTCAGGTCTTGTCTGTATTTGTTTGATACAAAAATCTGTGTAACCTTGGCTGGTGTCTTAGTTATCTTTTTGTTGCTGTGAAGAGACACTATGATCAAGGGAACGCTTAGAAAGGAAAGGGTTTTGTTTGTTTCTTTGTTTTTGTTTTTAGTTTTTTAAAACAGGGTTTCTCTGTGTAGCCCTGGCTGTCCTGGAACTCACTCTGTTACCAGGCTGGCCTGAAACTCACAGAGATCCACCTGCCTCTGCCTCTCAAGTCCTGGGACTAAAGGTGGGCACCCCTGCCACCTGGCTTAAAGGAAGCATTTATTTGGGGGTTTACTTGCAGTTTCAGGGGCTAAGTCCATTATCATCATGGTGGGGAACATTGCAGCACGCAGTCATGATACTAGAAAAATGGCTATGGGCTACATCTTGAACTGCAGACAGAGAGAGATTGAGCTTGTCATGGGCTTTTGAAACCTCAAAGCCCACCCCCAGTGACACACTTCCTCCAACAAGGCCACACTTCCCAAAGAGTGCCATACCCTCATGGCTAAGCATTCAAATATATGAGCCTAGGGGGTGGGGGCGGGGTGGCATTCTTATTGAAACCACTTCAGCTGTCCTGGATCTTGCTATGTAGATGAGGCTGGCCTTGAACTGCCAGAGATTCCCTCACTTCTACCTGTCCTGTGATAAAATGCATGCACCATCACAGTCACCTCGGTATTTTTGAGTTCTGTTCCGGGGCAGTCACACCCTTTGGAAGCACATTGGTCCTTCCAGGTCTTTATTTTAAGATTTCTCAAACAGGGCTGCAACAGAGCTTGACCAGAGCCTGTTGTCCTCTTACTCAGGCCAGGCCCTCTGTGCATTCTGCCCATAGGTCCTCGACCCCAGCTAGACTTGGGAAGCATTGTGGGAAGATCTCTTTCCCATGATCTTACTCACCTTTCTGTCACTACAACAAAACACCTAAGCTAGGGCTTCCAAAGTTTCAGTCCATAGTCTTTTGATCCTGTTGTTTCTGACAGAACATTATGGTGGGCAGCACGTGATGGGGCAAAGCTGTTCCCTGTGTGAGCAAAGAACGAGAGGAGTGAAGTGGTCAGAGTCAAGATGCCTTCTTCAAAGGCACACCTAAACCTAGACCCATCTTCACAAAGAGTGTACAACCTCCTAGTAGGGCCACAGGTTTGGTGAATGAGCCTTTAGTGTTATGGGACTTTTAGGGTCTGGAAGCCCCAGCGAACTGGACTTGACCACTCATCTCCAGTATGCCAAGAGACAAGTAATAATGAAAAGCCCAGAAAAGGGATTCGTTCAGCATGGCTACATTCCTCATGGAATTAACATATTAACAGTAATAATTGTTGGGGAGAGGAAACTCTTCAAGGGTCAGCGCTGCCTGCAAGTTGTGTAGGAAGCTCCAGAAATGCAGCTTTTGTGGGGTGGGCTTTTCAGCGACTCATGCTCCTGTAAGTAACCCTCTACCCATACTCTTGTAAGTAACTCTAGATAGGAATAGTTCCTTTGGTCTGTCTGTGTGTCTACCCCTCCATCCCCCTTTTGGTATGAATAGACATTTGTTCCCATCTCCCTGGTGCTAGAGTGGGGGTGGGGTGGATCGCACAATACCAGCTCAGCAGGTATGATGAGTCCCAAAAGACTTTGGGATGAGAGGGCTGATCTCCTCAGATACCCAGTGCCTGGAGCCAGCTAATGGCTGCATCTCGGACAGTCTTTCTTGGGGGCCTCTGACTCTACCTTCTGCGCAGTCAGGTCTGTGAGTGCATCTGCCCTGCTTTCCCACCATTTCACCATGGGCCAGTTGGGCTCCAGCATCTATTCTAGGTATCTTCATATTGCTGGCCAGCCCTTGACACACAGGTGATGCCCCCCCCCCAAATTATCAGAATTATTCTTGGGTCTGTAAGCCAAAAAAGGTGTTTTTTTTTCCTTTTCTTTCTTTTTCTTCTTTGTTTGTCTGTTTGGTTTTTTTGTTTGCTTGTTTGTTTGTTTGTTTGTTTGTTTGTTTGAGGCATTGCAAAATAAATAGTGTTCAGGGCTTGAAAAATGGAAGCAAGAATATCTTTGTGGTCATAATAGGTGACAGTCTTGCCCCTAACATCTGATCAATAGGAAACCCTTGGGCAGGGCCTAGGGTTAACAGGCTAGGACATCCCTAGAGAGTGGTCCGAAAAGGATATCCCTCACCTGGAGAGAAGCAGTGTTGCCTTTCAAAGTGATGGAAAGAGGAACATGCATCCTCTCCTGTGACAGACAGCACAGATCCTCCCTTTCCTGAACCCCCAAAGTTCATAGCCAATAGTCCACAGGCTGGTCTTAACTCTACCCTAGCCCTGACTCCTCGAATCTCAAGAACAGGACAATGGCAAGCACAAAGGGCTACCTCAAACCTTCCATCAGTGCACAGAGACAGTACTGAGCATCCAGGTGTGCTGGGCATCAAACCTGTAGCTAAATGCAGACCAAGGCAGGTGCATCTGTAGCATCCTGGAAGAGGTTGTTTGGCCCTGTGGGTTAAGGGTAAGAGTGGTTGTAGTCAGCCAGTATCTTAAGAAGTGAGAGTGAAAGCAGGCCTCTTGAGTTGTGAAATCCCAGAGTCCTGAATTTCTAGGTGTTGGGGGGGGGGCGGGGCGCGGTCTTTCCCTTGCCTCACCAACTTGTGAGTGAGGAGTGCCCTTAGGTCAGCTCAGAACAGGGTGAGGAGGGGGTCAGAGAATGTCCTTTCATTCAACCTTCTATCAAGAGAGATCCCTAGCCTATCCGGTCCTCAAGAGCCTGATCCCCACCCCCTCCCTGCCCTACTAAGTGACGGGTGTGTGTGTGTGTGTGTGTGTGTGTGTGTGTGTGTGTGCTTGTCCCTCCCACATACAGCTCAACCAGCCAGCTCGTCCTAAGATCCTCGGCTCCACTTCCAGCCTTGTAGAGAGAGTCTCTGTGGCTCCTGCACCCTGCCACCTCGCTGGCGTCCGTAACCGAATTTTTTGTCCCAATGTGCTGGCGGCCGCGCCCCCAGCGGCGGCCAGATGTTGTGAGCGTCCGACTTCTTTAATCATTTGCTCGGCGGCTGCGGGCGCTTTGTTCCGGGTTCGGCAGGATTCTCCCAGGCGGCCCCGCCGAGCAGGGCACTGTTCAAAGGGCCTGGATAAACAGGCGGTACACTGCGTGGACAAAGCACGGCCGTCTCCGGCGGGGCGGGACCTGGGGAATCCGCGCCGTCGGCCGCCGGGCGCTTTGTGCGCCGCTTAATGAGCTGGAAAATACAATTGGCTTCCCTGGCTGTGAAAATCGTTTCAAGGACCGCGGCGTCACTTGGCTGCTGGGAGACCCCGGAATTGATCTCTTTTGTCCCCAGGGCCCAGTCTTTGCCTCTTGCAGAAAGACCCCAAGCGGACTCTTAAGTGGGAGGGGACCCAGGATTCCAAGCTTGAAACTCAAATCAGAAGCGCAGTTCTCCGGCCTGCCCTATTCGGTGCTGGCCTTACTTTTAGCTCCTGGGTGTAGACACCCAGAAGTGGAATCTGCTCGGTCAGCCATACCCCAAAGCCCAGGAGGACACTGGCCACCCTAACTCACCTTGGACCAATAAAACATGGCCCCCATACCTCTTAGACCCAGAAACAGGTGGGTTTTCCACAGACAACCAGGTGAGAGAATCCAGGAGGGTTAACAGAGTAACCTGTTGAGGAAAAAGTGTTCAACACTTTTTCTCCCATTTTTCAGGCTGACCCATTTGCCTGAGGTCAGAACAGTCAGCACCAAGCCCCAGTCATTGAGGAAGTGAACAGAGGGCAATGTGGGCAGGAGGCATCTCCCTTTTACCCTCACTGGGTCACCTCCACCCACCCCATCCCTGCCCAGGTGTGAAGCTTGGTGACCTGTGCCAGCAGCTCCTGGGGCCTTTGTACAGAAGAGCTACCAAAAGTGCTAGTATATCTTCATGTAGAACAGGGTGTCTAGGTTGTTTTCTCCCAGGACTTGGAGTTCAGAGTTAAAACACTAGAATCTCATTCCTGGAGTTTAGGAAATCAGTTTAGGAAGAGGCCTGCAAACCCAGGGAAGGGCCTCAGGACAGAGATGCTGAGTGGTACTGGCCTCAGGAAAACCGGACCAAGTGTGGTGTGTGCCAAGCCTTTCCTCTGGTCCTTGTTTGTGGATCCCATGGGTCCCACAGCACCCTCAGGACCAGAACAGGAGGATCTTTTCAAAGGTGGGAAGAAAAGGGCATCACCCAAGTGCAGATGCATTCCTTCGAGCTGGGTTCTCACACCGGCACACTGATGCCAAGAAACCGGAAGTCAGTCGGGGTTGCCTGGGAGCTCTGCACAGAATGGCCTGTCCACCTAAGTTTAGGCCTTGAGCAGGAAACAGTTCCCCTCCCTCAGGACAGCTGCAGGTTCAGCCCAGCCTGTGTTTGTAACTGGAAGAAGTGTCTATGTTTGGACCCCTGCCACCCTGTGCCCCTCTGTGCCCCAAGCCCTGCAATGGCTTGGTTACAAGGCAAGCCCAGGCCGAGGTCTAAACTAAATGTCAGTTATACCAGGATTTGAGAAGGAGGATGAGCATCATGGGGGCTACATAGTCTTCCCCTGTGGACATGTTGGGCTATGCAATGGAGAAAAACACATCTTGATATGTTTGTTTGCTGTTTTGAGAGATTCTTATTATATAGCCCTGGTTGGTCTGAGTATTGCTATATAACCCACACTGGCCTTGACCTTGCCTCAGCCTCCCAAGTGCTAGCATTTCAGGTAGATACCTCCATGCTTACCTGTGGAATGCACTTTATACGTAGAAAGTTTACAAAGAAGGCTGAATGTGATCCTTGCCAATGAGCCCAGCACTCAGGAGGATCAGGAGCTACATAGAGGCCAACCTAAGCTACGTTTTGTGAGATATATATAAGCAGTTACATATGATGTGACCATTAAGGCCCTGCCCACCTCTCCCTTTCTTGGACCTGGACCCGGAGTTATGGTGTGCAGAAAAGCAAAGGCCACTGGGTTACTGCAGTCGCCTTCTTCCTACCCTCCAGATCTTAGCAGTCTGGGTCAGCCAAAACAGAGAGGTGTCAGCCCACTGGGGATGTGTGTAATCCGGCTTAATCCTGTCAGCAGCCCAACCCATCTCCGCAGGCACTGGGAGGCCACACACAGTGGATTTAGCTGATCAGAACCTTAACTTTTGATCCCTGCAGACACTGGGCTCCGTGGGACCCTGGGGCTCTAGCACACAGATTTGATGCACAGTATTCCTGGGGACAGGCCAATGTGTGACCCTGCCTACTTCATCAGGTGTAAGGCTGAAAAAGCATCACTAGCTTGGAGGAGGCTGTGCCCAAATAACAAAGCAGAGGCTTCTTTAGTTACTCTTAGTTGAGCAGTCAGCATCAACGGAATGACTAAATTGACCACAAGTCTTCCCTTGAAGACAAGGACATCACTGGGCATGGTGACATACCCTTTAATCCCAGCATTTGGGAAGCAGAGGCAGGCAGATGTCTGAGTTCCAGGCCAGCCTGATCTATTGAGTGATACACAGCCAGGATACACAAATTAACTCTGTCTTGAAAAGCCAAAGTGAAGAAGGAGGAGGAGAAGAAAATGACCAAAAAGACACAGAACATGGTGGCTAGGGCCATAGCCTGTACTTCTAGGAATGGCCAAGTGGAAGTGATTTGGATTGAGAGCTGAATGAAAGGCAGATACCTTGCTGGTACCATTGTGGCCAGCCCATGAAGCCAGGCCAAAGGGAAAGGGGATTTGTGGCCGGGTGAGGCCCAACTACTCTCTACAGAGGCCTCAGGACAAGTTCCTTGCTTCAAGGACAGTACAAAGTGAGGGCAGTCACTTTAGGAAGAAACAGCAGGGTGGAAGACCTCCCTCAATAGCTGTTTGGCAGCAATAATAAAAAGGGGCAAGATGTTTGGAGTGGTCAAGGATTACCCGGGAGGAGGAGAGATTCCAGCCAGCTCGTGCTACAAGTGCCTGGGGATAGATGAGGCCAGTGAGGGGGGTGGGGGGGCCGATGGGGGTGGGGAGGGCAATGGACAGCGGTGGAAGCAGGAGCCTGTGCTGGGTGAAAGCAAAGTTTCGCATTGTCCCGAAGGAGAGGATGGTGGAATGAGGCTTTGGATAGCCTAGTGGAGTGGGGCTATAGTAGCTATATGAACCCTGGCCCAAAAGACTATTCCAAATCTTTGCAGGCGAAAACATTGGTCCTTTAGATTTCACCAGCTTAGAGGGCCAGACCCAGGGCTGCTCAACTAGATGGATCAGGTTCCTCCCGGCTTTCCTACCAGGGTGTGGAGGCCGAGTGAAGGGGAGGGAGCGTCTGGGATACTGGACGCCTGCAGTAGAGCCCTGCGGGCTCGCGATTGCCTGGCTCTCGATCCGGCGCTTTTGTCATGCACATGAGGGCCCAGCGGCTGAGAAAGGGTCCCCTTCACTGCTGAGACACACGAAGGGCACTTTTCTTCCCTAGTCTTCGGCTTGGCACATGCCTGCTGCTTCCAAGTGGCCTCTCATTCAAAGGGCCCGGCCCCCATTCTTTGTCCCCCTAGGTGCCCGGCCCGCGGCCCCTGGCAGCTGCTGCGCGTTCAGAGGCTCTATAGAGCTGGCTCTGCAGGTGAGCTGCCGGTCAAAGGAGCTTTCAGGCGTCACCAGGGAGCGGACTTCGAGCGTGTCGCCACTTGCAGCGCTGGCACAATGGCAGCGCCACTCAATGGCCACCGCCCCGCCCCTCACGCGCGTGCTTGAGGGCCGAACTGCGCATCGGGAGGAACGCGCCAGCCGGCTGGGTCTCCCCGCCTCTCCTACTTATTTCCCAACCTCATCTCCCGTCCCTTCTCCTCCTCTTTACCCCTTCATTTCCCTTGATGGCCTTCCATTCATCCTCCCTCCTCCGCCCCTTCTCTTTTCTCCCTCCCTCCTTTACCCCCTAATTGCCCTTTGGAGGCGGCACCTTTCGCGCCCCGCCCCTCTCAGCGCCGCAGTGTTTCACCTGCTATGTTTTCCTAATTCTTTCAACTTGGTTAAGTTCAGCACTTTGAGTTCAGCTGGGTTAGTAGCTATGCTGGCTGGGGGTCGGGGGAAGAGAAGGAGGCCCAAGGCTAGGAAGAGACTCCCTGGTCAATTCTCCTCTAGCCTAGCAGTGATCCCAGAATATGCTGCCCTCCTCTTTTGACGGTCTGTAGGATGTAACATTTGTTATATTAATACGAAGAGCAAGGTCCTAACGGGGGTCTAAGACATTGGGGGCTGTGCTGGGAGTTCTGTGAGTGGGAACCCATAGGAGCGGAAGTGGCAGCTTAGGAAGGGCCCCTTGGTGTCAGGACCACTTCCCTAGCTGTTCCTAGGGCAGCCAGGCTAGAGGATAACCCACTTTGTTTTTTATCATCTGCTCCACCCGAGTGTCTCTCAAGAGGGCAGGAACGGAATGTATGCACACTATATACCAAGAGGTTGTAGGTGCAGAACATTGTGGCAGGTAGACAGCGTTCAGCAAATGTTTGTCTAAGTTGCTGTGGACAGTGCAGGCTCGGTGCATGCTAGCCTCAGCTACCTGCTTCCTAATCAGGTTTCTAGAGGGAAAAAAGCCGGGGTGGGGCCAGAAAGGCACAACACTAATCATTACTAGTGTCCAGATGCCTATTTACCTGGGGCTGCTCTGAACGGTGCAGGCACGGGGTGTCTGTCCTGTGTATATGGTCCAAGGATGAAGCCCCTGGGGTGTCAAGCGGAGCCTCTTAGGGAGGTGTATTGTGTTCGCAGAACTCTTGAAGCTTGGACTCTTGTGGATAAGCCTCTGTACTGGAAGAACTCTCTCTCTCTCTCTTTAATATTTATCTATTATTTATACTGTGTTCTGCCTGCATGCCAGAAGAGGGCACCAGATCTTACTATAGATGGTTGTGAGCCACCATGTGGTTCCTGGGAATTGAACTCAGGACCTTTGAAAGAACAGCCAGTGCTGTTAACCTCTGAACCATCTCTCCAGCCCCTGGAAGAACTCTTAGGAGCGGTGGGACCCTCTTCTAGGGTCTGCTATCCCTGACAGTTCCCATGTTATTTCCGGGTTCCTTCAGGACACCCCCAAGTCCTGACTACTGGACTTGTTCCTGGGTCCACGAGGTTCATTTCCTCTGTAACCCTTCCTCCTGTCGTGCCCCCTTTCCAGCTCCACCTACAGGCAACAATGGGTAGGTACTTTGTGTGTAGAACCTTCTCTTTCAATAGTGTCCTGGTATCCTAGTCTCTGAAGTTCCTGAGTCTGACAGGACAGGAAGTCCACCACCACTCTTTATCATGAATTGAGTAGTAACTCCAAGGCCTGGGAACGGCGGGAGCTGTAAGCCTGCATAGGAAGGCCCTTCCAATAAGCTCTTCATTGTTAGTTAAGTCCTTTTGGTGATCAGAC
Organism: Pachyuromys duprasi; assembly: GCA_028658305.1. NCBI lineage: Eukaryota > Metazoa > Chordata > Mammalia > Rodentia > Muridae > Pachyuromys > Pachyuromys duprasi. The sequence goes on from CM053762.1 coordinate 16,554,079, forward strand.
AGCACCTATCTGCACCAAGGTATGGGAGTGGTCAAGAGCCGTCATGGCATGGGGTATGGAGACTAGGGTGCCCATATATTGGCACCCTGCTTTTAGCATGACTGGCAGGCTCCCAGGAGAGAGGGTGGGCTAAGGCTGTCTGCAGTTACCAGGCCGATATGGATGAGTAGCCACTGGTGTTCAGCAACCTTTCTATTCTGTTTAAGCCTGTGTTCCTGTCATGACATGACTCCTGGACTCTGCCATAGGCTCTAGCCTTGTGCATTGCAACCCCTGTACATTGAGAATCTACATAGAGCTGGCTACAACATCAAGTTTTTGAAAAAAAAAAATGGGACTCGGGGGAGGCCTAAATTTGTTTTCAGCTGAGTGCTTCCACTGGGTCAGACAGGTACGTTTTCCTCACACAGGAGTGAGACTGTCTTCTTTCCAGTGTTGTCATTCACTGCCCATGATCCTTCACTTCTCAAGTCCCGCAATTGAGACCTTAGTTGAGTGTCATCACTTCCTGGAAGTCTGGCCTCCTGGCCTCAGTGCCGCCTCCTGGAGATGGGTAAAATTGCCCTTCCTCAGAGAGGTGCTTCTGCCTGTGCTGTCTGTGGGATGTGCCTGAATACCCTTCCTTGTTTTGCCTTGTGTGCATATGTGCATGTGTGAACCCAGAGCCTCATACAAGAGGGTCCCCTACCACTGAGCTACACTCCCGGCTTGAATTAGTGTTTTGAGGATGTGGACATCATAGTATCCATCTGTCCAAGCCAGGCTTAATTTTCTGGTACCTGCAGGGAAGGTGTGGGCCAAGATGAGGAAGGAGGAGTGTAGGAGTGTAGTTTTCTAAACTCTACTTTATTCGGGGGTTCCTTAAAGTCCCTACCTCCCTTCCATCAGTTCAGAGAACTAGCAAATCAGAAAATGCGGTCCATCTCCTCCAAGCTACCATGCCTTCTCCCTCTGGGCTTTCATATGTATACCCCTTAGAGTCCTCAGACTTCAACTCACTGCAGCTGACAAAGACCATGCCCCTGCATGAGGCAATTATCAGCTGTGGACAAACTAAAGATCAAACTAAAATTCCACACTTGGGATTAAAAGAAAATCATGTTTATATAACATAACCGAGTTTTTTAAGAAACCAAAACTTCCATTGCAGAGGAGAGCTGCGTACTCCTCTAGCTCCTGCTGGAGTCTTTAGAGAAGATGCACTTGACTCTAGTCCCAGTCCCCACCAAGGCAGGACTTTCTCCTTTTTTACCTATTCATTTTATGTATGTGGATGTTTTGTCTGCATCTATGCCTGTGAAGCCTGTGTATGCCTGATACCTACAGAGGCCAGATGAGGACATGAGATCCCATGGGACTGGAGCCACAGATGGCTGTGAACTGCCATTTGGTTGCAGGGAATTGAACTCTTGTTTCTCAGGAAGAGCAGCCAGATCTCTTAACCACTGGCCTATCTTTTCAGCCCCTTCAAGGAAGAAACTTTGATGTTAGTGGGAGACCTGGAGGCCTCTTTCCTAGGCCTCCATTTCACACACCTTCAAGAGCAGTTGAAGAGTGATTTTCAGAGATAAGCAAATGCTGTTGTTTTATGACACTGAGTGTGGACACCAAAGTCTTGTGCATGCTAAGCAAGCCCTCTACCACTGGGATAGACCCTTAGCCCAGAGGCCAGCTAAATTTGAAGTCCAACACTGGACAGATGTTCTCAGCACGCATCAGACAGCAGCAGAGTGTTGTGATCCTGCTGGGAGCTGGTCATCAGCTTTTGGGCTAAGACTACTTGGGGGAGGATCTTCCTTAAGAGGGCGGAATCAGACAAGGGTATGAGGAGGAGGAGAGAGGAGCCTTTGCATTGGGCAAAAGCTGTAGCCTGTCATGTTCTTGTGGGGAATAAGCTGAGCTCCTGTAACTTAAGGGCTGGAGTTGCCTCAGATCAGCAAGGCCAGACAATGATGCTCCCATAGACCATGCTGTGCCTTTCCTGGGACTCCAGTCCTCGATCTTGGAGCTGCCCAAAGCATGTCCTCTATCCAAACACACATGTAGAGGGACCTCCAAGGAGCTGTGAGATAGCTAACAGCGCCTCAGACCTCTAGGACACACTAGACTCCATTGGGCTCCACCTGGTCAGCAGTTGGATCTTGTGGCAAGAACCAGAGAGGCCACATACGTGAGTGTTGGTTACTCCAGGGAGCTGGCTTTCCATCTGCACCAGTGGCAAACTTAGGAACAGCAGAATGGGCACCCAGGACATTAAGGAGTAGATTCCATACTATGTGGGCAGCGCCTGGCCTGGCCACAGTTCCACTCCAGAGTACAGGTAGCCCAGAGTACAGGAGTTCCACGGCCTTCTGGAACTCTGATTCCAGGCTCAGCACCAGGATATGTGAGGCCTCAGGAATGAGGCTTGGCTGCCTCTGTGTTCCATACACAAGTGCTGGCACACTCTAAAATATGTACACACCTCGGGAGGCGCATACCTGCATGCACATACATACATGTACACATATGCAAGCATGCACACACATGTCTCTGTGTCTCCTCTGGGCAGTCAGGGACTACAATGACATTCCTGTCCCTGCAGCCAAAGCCTTGTAGCCAGGAGACAGGGCAGACAGACAAAAAGGACACAACAAAGGTCTGTCACTTCAAAGGACCAAGATTTTTTTTAACGTTATGAACTAACACATTTGTACACACGATAAAGGGGAAACATGGGAAACAAGCCACTTTACGCTGCCGTTGCTCTTTCATCTGGGCTGTGAGAAGCTCCAGGGGCCACCGCCTCTTCCTGTCGGTGACAAGGACAGCAATGTCCTCTGTCTCTGTAACCAGAAGTTTTGCCTGGCTCTTCCTGTATTCCAACTAGCACCCTTTCCCAGGGCTATGTGCTGAAGGTCTACATCTTCCAAACGCTGGATTCGTGAACCCACTGATTTTGGGCACACCATACTGGAGCATGTGGGAAGGATGCGGAGGAGCGGTGCTTGGGCTTCTCAGACCCATCCCCAGCCCTAGGAGCCCCATCATACTGAGTCTCTGGAAAGTATCTTTTGTTGCTAGGCCTGTGGACTCTGGGGTCCTGGGACAGATGAAAATACCTCACCAGGTCAAGGCCAGCTAACCAGTCATGAAATACCATTCCACTGTTCTGGTAAGGTGGGTGCCAAGGCCTCCTCAGTGGCTTCTCCCTTGTCCAGTGAGTAGGGTTATTCGTGAGACACAGAGGAAGGCACTCTAGGCTCAGTGACTGCATCGTGACAACACTCTCGTAAAGAGACTACGGGGCCCGACTCTGGTAGAGTGATCTGAGCCCAATAGACAGGATCCAGGGCCTTATTGGATGTCTCAACACTCCTCAGCCATAGGACCTCCAAGTTCCTGGATCTTATAGAAGAGCCACCATTGCTCTTAACCGTTGAGTCATCTTTCCAGCCCACAGCTTTCACTTTTTATGTTTCCGTGAAGCTACAGCACCATGGGATCACAGGACTAGAATCACAAGTGTTGGGAGCATCAGGGTCTTCGTGCCCATAGATGACCAGGAAAAACAGGAATATTAAGCAGGTAGGATTGTTTTCTCAATGAAAAATAAAACCTGAGAGAAAAGAAGTTGCGGGGGGGGGGGTGGCTAGGACTGGGAAGAGAGGAGAGAAGGGTCTGCCTTCGGGATGTAAAGTGAATTAATAAATTAAAAAAAAATGTAAAGCCTGTTCTTCTATCCAGAAAGCTGGGAACTAGAGGCTATTGATAGCCTGATGATCTGTGTCATCTGTTGGGCCATGACACATGAAGCTTCCAGGACCAGAGGTGGCCAGTAATCTAAATGACCCTTATATTTCCTGTATAGCCAGAGGCTCCCTCAAGCTCTCCGAACCAGGACCAGAGGTGGCTAATAGCCCAAAAGATCTCTTCACTGTCGGCATGACCGGACAGCCCAGATTCTTCCTTAGGCCTCTAAGCTAACACAGGTAGAGCCTGAGCTCTTGGAAGAAATGACATGGACTCTGAGCTGAATTTTGATGTAATTTACACCTTTGTGCACTGGGGATTATGTTACACCTGGAAAGCACCCCCACCCCCAAATTATACCGTGTTTAAATTGTTGGTAATAAAATGGCTGGCATCAGACTCCCTGAGGTTTGATCCAGGTTGACAAAGTCAATCTCACCTGTTTGCAGGCAGATCACTGTTTGCCTTGACACCTGCAGGACCCCCCACTCTCACCCCCAAACAAGGAATCCCCTGCAAGTGTCACAAGTCAGTTGAGAGTCCACAGTGTAGCTCCTAAAATCAATGAGGCCTTGGGTTGTGACCTGGGAGGGTCACCCCCATGTCACATTCTTCCTCAAATATCCTGTCTGGAGGAAGCTGCCATGTTTCCACTATAACACAGTGTCCAGAGTATGAGGGTACTAAATTTCCGGGTACTACAGATGTGCGAGACCCCGAATTGTATGTGGCTAGAGGCCAGTGTGGGTGTCCCTGAGCCTGACTCTCATGAAGGGGTGGCCAGCTGCAGGGGTTGCTTACAGGTTGAGGTTCTGCCTGCCCGGGACATTTTGCTTACCTAGGTGGAATCTGTGCCAAGGTTCAGCCTAAGGGCCTCATGGGGGGGGGGGGACTGCAAAAAGGAGTTCCCCTCAGAGGATCAGGGCAATTCTATTGCATGGAGAAGATCGAGAGCCAGGTAGATGATAGCTAGATACAGCAGAGTGTAGACCTGGGGTAGTCAGGGGTCACCCCAACTCCTCTGAGGGCCTTATTCCACTGGCCCCAGGCTGGGCTGAAGTGGGGAGGGGTAGGATCTATCCCTCTTCTTTAGAAGCGGGCGTCCTCAGGTGCTCTTCTAGGCTCACAGGTAACGAAATTGTTCACGAAAGAGAAACCAATGCCCGGGTAGATTGACTCTTTACTTAAAGAAAAGCAACGGAGCCAGCGGCTCACCAGGGTAGGGGGCTTCAGCGGGATGCTTTGGGGCAGGAACACGATCACTGGGTGGAGAAGCATCAGGCGGTGTGCAGGTCAAAGCAGCTGGCGGGGGCGGGGGTGCTGTGAAGACAGAGGGGTCAGGGTGAGAGGGGTAGTGTAGGCAGAAGGCTGGTGTGCTGGGCGAGAAGGCAAACCCTGTGCACAGACTCGGAGGTAGCCTTGAGAGAGGGTAGGTTTCTGGGAAGGTGGGAAAAGGAGCGGGGGAGGGGGACGGGGGGAGTCGTGGGAGCTGGGAAGGGCGGGAGGAAAAGGGCAGGAGGGGCCTGAGCAAACCTGTGACCCTGTTCAGGCGGACACACCCACTTACCCTAGTCACTGGCAGAGCGGGGGGGGGGGCGGGGGGAGGCACGCCAGTCACTGGGGTGCCTGGGACGGCACGCCCTCCGCCTTCTGCGGATCTTCTTTCTCTCTCATGACCAAAGGCTTCCCTGACGGCTCTGTGCCCGCTGCAGCTGCAGTGGACACAGCCACCGCCGCTGGGGTTGGGCCCTTATGCTCCTCCTTGGAGGCCCGGTAGCCATTTCCCCAAGCGGCGGGCATCTCAGTGCCATGCTTGCGGCTCAGCGGGTAGGCCCCGATGGCTGCCAGGATGCTGCGGTGGCGCTCAGGGTCCATCTCAGTGTAATACATCTCCAGGGTCAGCGGGGTGCATATCTTGTGCTGCAGCGGAGGCATATTTCGGACCAGCAGGGGCACCAGGGACCCGAGTGAAAGAAGAAGGGAGGAAAAGTCCCAATTAAAAGCCTACAAAGGCAGCTTTGGCTTCGGGTCAGAGGGTCAGAGCCTGAGGCTCCTTGGAGAAGGGGGCGGGGACTGCTAGTGAGGAGTTTGTTAGAGCCATGCTGTGTGGGAAAGGCAGCAAGCACAGACTGGTCTAGTGGAGCATGTTTCTAATTCCAGCACCGGGAAGGCTGAGGCCGGAGGATGGATGTGAGTTGGAGGCTAGTATGGGCTAAATAGTGAGTTCCAGAACAGCTGAAGCTAAAATGTCTCCTCTCCTCGAAAAAAAGCTGGGGGAGAGAGGACACCCAGACTTCAATGACTGTGAACTCCATCCCAGAGACCAGACAATTAAGAGTAAAAGAGAAGGCATTACTTCTAAAGTATGAATCACTTTAAAAAGTATTTTAAAAAATTATAACCGTAGCCTAGAGTGGTGGTGCACACCTCTGATCCCAGCACTTGGAATGCAGAAGCAGACAGATCTCTGTGAGTCCCAAGCCAGCCTGGTCTACAAAATGAGTACCAGGACAGCCAGGGCTACACAGAGAAACCCAGTCTTGCAAAACAAAAAATAAGCAAACAAAAAACCTCTCATGTGGGCCAGTGGTGGTGATACATGCCTTTAGTTCCAGTACTTGGGAGGCAGAGGAACTATCTCTGTGAATTTCAGGCCAGCTGGGGCCACACAGTGAGACCCTGTCTCAGGAAAAGAAAGAAAGAAAGAGAGAAAGAAAGAAGGAAAGAAAGAAAAAAGGAAAGAAAGATAGGAAGGAAGGAAAGAGAAAAAGATAAAAAGAAACAAACCTCTCAAAGTCTAAGGAAAATACAAGAAGGTTCAGCAAAGACACCTGACAAATGCAGGTAGGGCCCCTTTCAGGAAGCTGGAGGACACCGGGGTCCTTGAGTTGTACCTCCTACCTTGTGTTTGGATAAAACACCTCTCCCTTTTCTGCTTTTTAAATTTTACTTTGTGTGTCCGTAACTGTGCTTCAGTTGGCCACAAGAGGTCTTCTTGAGACAGGGTCTCTCAGTGAACCTGGAGCAAATCTCAACAACTGTCCTGTCTCTGACCCCCATCAGTGCTGGGGTTACAGGCAGTCACATGTGGCTTCTTGTTGTTGCTGTTGTTGTTTTTGTTTTGTTGTTTTGTTTCTCTGTTTAGCCTTGGCTCTCCTGGAACTCACTCTGTAGACCAGGCTGGCCTTGAATTCACAGAGATCTGCCTGCCTCTGTCTCCCTAGTGCTGGGATTAACGATGTGGGCCACCACTGCCTGGCTACATATGGCTTTTACACGGGTTCTGGGAACTTGAACTCAGGTCCTCATATATACTCAGCATGTGCTTTCCACTACTGAGCCATTTCTCTAGCCCTAAAACAATATTTTCTCAGAAGTTTCCAAAACATACAATCTCGCCCTGTTCTAGGATGTGAGGAGATCAATCACACAGGAACAGCCTTGCCATATAGAAGGAGACCCAGAGATGGGAGATGGGAAACATCCTTCCTTGTTGCTGCCACAGAGAGTCCTCCATGACCTGGCATTGCCTGGAGATTACAGGAGGACCATGGTGGTCTCTACTCTCCCTGCCCAGGCCCTTGGTCCCTCAGGCTTACCCGAAGCAGGAAGCCATCTGGGCAGCTGAACTGGTCATACCAAATGGCCTTGTACATGATCAGCACACAGCCCAGGAGTGCCATGGCAAAGGCAAGCATCCTTGCAGTAGGCACCTGGCAGAAGAAAAGGGGGCAAAACAATGCAGGTGAGCAAGGTTGGGGCCAGCCTCTCTGAGGAGGATGGCCCCCTCAGGACTGGGGCTGGGCATATTACCACTGCCCCTATATCTTATCTTCTTCTTCAGGTCAGCTCTGGGACCAGAGGTCTAAGAAATATTCTTTGGAGGCCCAGCTTTGCTGGGATTCTGGAAACATCCATGACCAGGTAAATTGTGTTTAGCCAGTTAAGTTGCTTGTAGCCGATTGACCCAGACGGTGCTATAGGAACTAGTTTGCCTTGCTCATGTGCCCCCTACAGAAGTTGATGGTCATCACAGCAGGAGTACTGGATGCAGGGAGCACTGTGCGTGCGTGCGTGCGTGTTCTAATGAGGCAGGTGCATTAGTACTACCCTGGGTGGACCCAAACAAAGAGCAGCAAGGCCCCAGCACCTTTAAGGGGCACACCCACTGAAGAAACTATGGAGAAAGGGCAGGTGTTGCTTCTGAAAATGGAAAAAGCATTAGAAATAGTCAACTAAAAATGATCACTAAAACCATCACTGACAAGGAAACAAAGAGGACATATTTGCCAGATAAAAGGTAAAGCTCATATCTGTCCCACAGAAAGCCTGCAAAGAGGTCAACAGTGATGGGCTGGGAAACAGGGGTTTCCCACGGGAAGTGTCTCTTAGGAGCTCAGGCTGTTCAGAAGAAGACAGGGTAAGGATGGACGGTAAGGGGCCTGCCAGCACTAAAGGTGACATCTGAATAGAACTGACCCCTCTCATCCCTAGGAGACCTAAGTGGGACTCAGTCAGGCCTGAACTGCTCATCTATAACTCCCACCCCCCAAAACTCACCATGGTGAGAGGTGACATACTTACTCTGCGTCCTTCCTCTGGGTGGCCGCAGGCCAGCTTCTGACCCTCCAAATCTGCAAACTTCTTTGGCTGGTCTCCAGATGTAAGTTGATATTCTGTCTGTGTTTTGATGACCACCTAAAGGAAGAGATGGCCTTGGCATTGCTGGACAGCTGGCAGGGACTGGGAAAGCCCAGAACTGAGGGGGTTGGGAGCCAGTGCTGACCATCAGTCTGTACTGTTTGGAGGCCAGTAGAGCTGTAGGCATCTCAAATCTGAAGCCAAAGGAAGGTGGACACCAAGAGTCTGATGGGGACCTCAGACAGTCAAGGCCTAGCCAGGCCACAGGTAGAGTCCCTACTCTGTCAGCTGCCTCCATTCACGGTGCTGGTTCTTACTTCTCCTTCTACTGCTCCCAAATCTGGCTCTTCTTCTCCAGGAGCCCTGTCCTGACTTCTCAGCGTTTGATGTTACAGAAAATGCAGCTGAAGCTCACCTGGATTACTGGAGAGCTGCCTTGGGCTCCTCGATGGCCAGGCTAGGCCAGCCTTGAGCTTCTCTTCTCTCCTCACTGACTTCTGCTGAAGGCCCAATCTCCCCCAGTTACCTGGCCAAGAATTTCTATTTTGTGCCCTAACCTAAGCCCTGTCCAGAAAAGAAAGAGTAGTTGTACTATACCTATGATGAAACACCATGACCAAAAGCAAGATGGGGAGGAAATTTTATTTGGTTTACCCTTGAAAACCGCTTTGTAGTATATCATTTGAAAAAAACATATTCAGGACAGGAACTCAAGCATGGCTGGAACCTGGAGGCAGAAGCTGATGCAGAGGCCATGGAAGAGTGCTGCTTACTGGCTTTGCTCCTCATGGCTTGCTCTCCTGCTTTCTTATAGAACCCAGGACCACCAGCCAAGGAGTGGCACCACCCACAATGGGCTTGGTCTGCCCCCATTAGCCACTAATTATGAAAATACTCTAGCAGGCAAGGTGGTGCACGCCTGTAATCCAGCACTCAGGGAGGCAGAGGCAAGCAGATCTCTGTGAGTTTGAGGCCAGCCTGATCTACAAAGTGAGTCTAGGACAGCCAAGGCTACACAGAGAAACCTGTCTATAACAAAAACAAACAAACAAAAAAACAGAAAAGAAAAAGAAAAAGAAAACCAGGTGCTCTGTAGGCTTGCTACAGCCTGATCTTGTGGAAGCACTTTCTCAACGGAGTTTCTCTCCTCTCAGATGACTATAACTGGTGTCAAGTTGATGTAAAAATAGCCAACACAAGTGGTAACTGCAACTTTCTGGCCCCTGTTGGATTACATCACAGTCTGAGTGCTTAAATTCTGAGGACTCCAGTGGTCAATTTACTCTGTTTCAGATGGGGGGGGGTGGGGGCTCTGATGTGAGAGAACTAACTGGGAGGTTACGCTTGCAGGTGGTCAGTTTAGATTTCTGCCTAGCATGATCTATGCTCAGTGCCCTTTGGAGGAGACAATGCCTACATAAACCTCACTCACACCTCTTGGTCCCTAGGCAAGCCTGAGAAAGCCTCCTACACTAGCTCAGGCTACTCACCTGATCAGAGAATGATGGCTGAAGCTGGCTGACATCCAGGGGGCTGATCAGAGGGACACTGTCCATGGCTCCTCCATCTTGGTCTCCTGACTCCTTGCCTGACTTCCCCGAGAAGCTACAGCCTAGCTTCACCATGGTGGATGGTGGGCCTCGTCCCAGCCTAGAAACAAAGATAAGTCATCCTGAGCACAGCCACAGAGCTGGTTCTGGAGTAAAGACCCAGAATGGTCCAGCACTCATACAAGATGGAGCCAGCTGGCTGTGGTAACAAATGCCTGTAGTCCCGGTAGAGGCAGAGGCAGGTGGATCTCTTTGAGTACAAGGCCAGCCTGGTCTACAGAGCAGGTTCTAGGATAGCCATGATTACACAGAGAAACCCTGTCTCAGAAAAAAAAAATTAGGGATGGGCTGTGGGAGGGCAGCTCCAGGCTTCTCATCTCTCCTTGATCTCTCAGCTGTGCAAGGATGGTACCTCTGGCCAGAGACTATTTCAAAATAGAACTGAGACATCTTCTGGCCAGCCTGTTCTGGCATGTGCTTTATGGGCACATATTCCAATGGGAGGAAAAGATCCAGGGAGCAGTTGGGAGAACTGGACTGCCAGACTCAGCTACCAAAAAATCAGAAGGCCTAAACCAAGGTGAATTTGTTAGCTGTTGATACTTTAAAAAGCAAAGCAAACAACAAACAAAACAAACAACCACAAACCCAGAAATGTGTATCACATACAATATGGGATGTGTCCACATTAACTGCCGTTGATGATCTGTGTGAAATGAAAGTGACAAAAGTACCCAGTCCTGACAGAAGACCAGGAAGACCAAGCCTTTTGGAGAGCCGAGACCCCAGCCTGCAAGTAAGGCAGTCATTGCGGTCTAGAGGAGGGTGCAAGTCCCACCAACTCTGGGGCCGGTCAAGAGCAAGCACATGCAAGGCTGGGGAGATGGCTCAGCAGTTAAGAGTGCTCGCTGCTCTTACAGGGCCCTTAGGTTGGGCTTCCAGCGTCTATAAATGATGGCCTCATAACCTCCTATCTCTCTAGTTCCAGGGCATCTGCTACCTCTTCTGGCCTCCACGGGCTTCTGCATGCATTTCGTGCTCATACACACAGAGATATGTAAGGATAAACATAACAAATATTTTTTTTCAAGGAGTGTACTCTTTCATCTTGAGGTTGATCTTGGCGAGGGAAGGACCTCTAAGTTGACAGCTGGAAAACAAAACACACCGTCTTTACAACCCTCTCAAAGCTGTGTGTGGTGGCACTTGCTTTTAACCCTAGCACATGGGAAGCAGTGACAGTCAGGTCTCCGAGTTCAAGGCAAGTCCTGCTCTATATAGTGAGTATATCATAATAGCCCAGCTAGTAGTGCACAGTGAGACCCTGTCTCAAAAGTAAAATAAAATAACACAAAACTAAACAACCTCCCCATGCCCCCCATGTAGTACTGCAGCCCAGTATTATATCATGCCAATATAACCATTTTTAAAAAGAAACACTGCCAATGTGTTATAAAACTTCCAGAGAAAAGACAGAGGAGCCCTCATCAGCTCCTAAGGCCACTCCCTTCCCTCCCCCCCTCCCCCGCCCCACCTCCGCCAGCTCCCAAGCACGTTGAGAAGGAGAACTTACAGGTCAGTCCCACCCACAGTGAAACTTGATCAAGCCAAGTTCAGCAAAATAGAAGATCACGGAGATTTGTGTATATTCTAGGTGCAAAATTCAGAAAGCATTTCCATGGGGCTGGGGAGATGGCTCAGTTGGTTAGGGGCTTGCTATGCAAACATGAGGACCTGGCACTGATCCCCAGCACCCACATGGAAGCTGGTCCAGTGGCTTGCATCTATAACATCAGTGCTGGGAGGAAGTGGGCAGACACACGTGGAATTTGGTGGCTCAACAGACAGCTAGCCAGCATAGCTGAAAACGGAGAGCTTGAAGTTCAGCGAGAGACCCTGTCTCAGAAAGTAAGATGGAAAGGCAGTCACAGAGGAAAACACCGAGTGACCTTTGCACACACAGGTAAGTGTACCTGAACACATAGACAGGCACACATCACACACACACACACACACACACAGGCACACACACAAGTGGGGGTGAGGGTGGGGGTGCTGCTGGAGAGATGGTTCAGCAGTTAAGAGCACATGTTGCTCTTGTAGAGGATCTGGGTTCAGTTTCCAGCACCAACATAGTGTTTCAAAATGGTCTATAAAGCCAGTTCTGGGGATCTGACACTGTCTTCTGACCTTTGCAGGCAATGGACACACAAATGGTGCACATACATACATGCAGGTAAAACATTCATTCTGACACATAAAATAAAATGAATCTAAATTTAACAAACTAAGAAGGAATGGGAGAGATGGCTCAGTGGTTAAAAGCACTTGCTGATTTTACAGAGGACTGGGGTTCAGTTTCTAGCATCCACATGGCGACTCACACGGATCCATAATTCCAATTTAAGGCCAGTCTGGTCTACAAAGTGAATTACAGGGCAGAGCCAAGGCTATACAGAGAAACTCTGTCTTGGAAAAAACCTAACTAATTAAATAAATATAAAAATTAAAAAAGCCATCTCCTTTTCACCTTAACAGCAGCAAGAAGACAAACATCTGGGCAATTTCAGCAGATAAGACTGCTAAATTTGATAAGACTTGAAGTTCCCCCTCACAGTTTAAAAAAAATCTGTTTGCACACTGAGGGCAGAAGAGGGAGGACTGTTCCCTAAACTCCATGAAGGTTAGATTAAAAAGGTAACAGAGTTATTGAATGGAAGTCTTGTTTTGTTAGTTTTTTGTTTAGTTTTGTCTTTTGAGACAGGGTCTCATGTCACCCAGGCTGGCCTTGAACTCCTGATCCTCCTGCCTCAGACCCCTGAGTTGGGGATTACAGGTGTCCATCATCATAAAAACTTGAATCTTAGTTTTTTTGTTTTTGAGATTGTGGAGATGCAGGTGGCCTTGGCCAGTCTGGTGGTTTGCATAAGAATGACCTCCATAAGCTCGTACGTTTGAGTGCTTAGTCACCTGGGAGTGTCACTGTTTAAAACGATTAGAAGAATTAAGGGGTGTGGCCTTATTGGACAGGAAGTGTGTCACTGAGCGTGGGCTTTGAGGTTTCTCAAATGTGTTTTGAAGATATATTTTTATATTTTTTTGAGAAAAGAATTAAATGTTTAAATTTTGTTGTTTTAATTATATGTCTGTGTGTGTAATTTATGTTATTATGCTTTGCCTGCATGTATATCTGCAACTACTTGCAGAGGTCAGAAGAAGGCACAACACATCCCCTGGAACTGTTTTATGTGTGTCTGTGTGTGCAATTGCCCTCAGAAGCCAGTGGTGCTGGATCCCCTGAAGTTGGGAGCTGCCTGATGTGGGTGCTCAGAATACAACTTAGATCCTTTCCTTTCTGCTCTTGAACACCGAGCCATCCCTTCAGCCTCAATTTTGTGGTTTTGTTTTGGTTTTTTTTGGTATGGTTTTTTGTTGTTGTTGTTGTTTTAAAATAAAGTTGGGTCTCACTATATAGCCCTATACAGTCCAAGGCTGGCCTTGAACTCAAGATCATCCTGCCTCAGCTTCCTAAGGTGTAAACCAGCTAAGATTCTATTTAAATAATTTCTTTTTTTTAAAGATTAATTTATTTATTTTGTATACAATGTTCTGTCTTTATGTACACCTGCATGCCAGAAGAGAGCACCAGATCTCATGATAGATGGTTGTGAGCCACTACGTGGTTGCTGGGAATTGAACTCAGGACCTCTGAAAGAGCAACCAGTGCTCTTAACCTCTGAGCCATCTCTCCAGCCCTATTTAAATAATTTCAAAGAACAGAACAGAGATGACGCACAGGTGCTCCATGTGGAAGGCCATGAAATAGCAAGGGACATCTGAATCCTCCACCAGGCAGGGAGGCTACAGTGCAGATTTGGGGGGTCTTTATCCTTACATACCTCTTCCTGTATTTGTAGAATCCACGGCTCCCAATCAAAATTCCAAAAAATTAGTTTATGAATTTGAAACATCAAAATTACATGTAGAAAGGTGGAAAGATGAGAACACAGATGATTGACAAAGGAAGTTCATCTGCTGGGTGTCTGCCCTGGTCACTGATATACACTGGGGGTTCTGGTACCTTACAGAGAGAAACCCATCTGACAGATTCTACACATGCCGGCCCCAGTTAACAGCTGAGAGGCTGTCTGCACCTTAATAATTAAAGTCTACTTGGAACATTGAAGCAGATCCTGTCACTATATACATATTTGAACACAAATAATGAGCACATGTGTGTGCAGACATAATGCATAAATGAATGTAGAAATTTGTTCTAGGTGCATGAACATGGAAAACCAAGACAACCAAACCCTCCTGAGACCATGAGGGGAATATTTCCAGTCTCAGGAAGAAAGAGTTCACCAATCCTCATAGAAGGAAATCTTAATAAAATTACCTTCCATGTTTAAATTAAAAATCCTTGCCTACCAAGACCTTCGAAGAGGAGGAACAGAAACCAAAACTGAAAGGTATTTGCAACACAAAGTGACAAGAGGGTTGTTGTGTGAATGCTGTCTGCCCAAGTTTTTGACTCTTAGTGTCAGTGAAAGAGACTTTATTTGAAACAGTTCTTACAAGTTGTAATGATTTAAGATGAGGTCATCCTAGAACAGGGAGAGGGATTATTCCACTGTGGACATCAAGAGGATTTAGCCATAAGAGGAAGGCCTTCTGCAGATCGTGGCACGCTGGAGTGATGCAGCAGTCAGCCAAAGGCTGCTCAAGACAACAGAGTGGAAGGAGCAAAGCAAGACCTTCTCTTGCAGTTTTACTGGAAGCACAGCTCTGCTGAAGTCTGGTTTTGGACTTCTTGCTTCCAGGATGGTAAAAGTTGTGGTTATTTCGGTCAGCCATCCTCAGAAGGCCAGTTGGCCCTCCAAGACCTGTAAGTGACCACTGCTTTTTCCTCACGACTGGCCAGCCACATAGATGTGACAGGGCCTGAGGAACACAGAGGAGATGGTTTTTCAAAGCCACCCAGTGTCAGGGACAGCTGGGTGCAGAGCTTCCCACGTAGAGAAGGAAGGCTGGGTCGGGGATGAGAAAGGGATGGCTACAAAAAAGAGGGAAGGAAGCGACATCTATATAATCCCCTCCCCCATCTCAGGCAGGCCCTCTGTGTCCCGGGTTCCTTTGACACATGTGACCTTGTGCCTGGCCCAGCCTTGACGGAGATCAAGCAGTGTCAACAAAGAGCTTCTTTATAAGGTGGATCCGGTCCTAGGGAAGGAGCTGGCTCTAGGTTGACCCTGAGCACTTGGGCAATCGGATGGTCTGCGGGCAACCGCGCTGGGCATTGTGATAAAGATGGTCTGGAAATTGTAAAGAATATAAACGGCCGGCCAGGTAATACATGGAGGCAAAAGAGCCAGGGAAGAAAGCAAAACCGACAGAAGATGGCGTCCTCCCCAAGCATTCAAGCCTCTACCCAGGAGCTCCTCCTCCGGTTGCCTCGGTGACGCAGCTGGGAGGGCTAGTTTGCGTCACCTCGGGTTTCCATGGCAACAGAGACAGGGCCTCTAGCTCCCTGTCAAGTTTCAAGTCCTCTCGTTGCCAGGCAGAACATCGCAAACCACTCGGTGTGGAGAAGTCTCCCCTCCTTTCAGCACACCAGAAGATTCCATCCTGGATTTGGGGGTCTGCGTTGGGTAGATGATAAGGGCCATAACGCTTTAGAATCGGGAAACACCCGCGGGTCCTTCACGCTATCTCACTCTGTCATTTCGTCTCCCGAGGGTTTGTTCCTCATTCTCAGTGCTCTCAGGGTGAGAGGGGCGGGGGACGCGGGGGTGGGGGTCAGAGCGGGGCATCTCTGGTCACGATCTGGGGCTTGTGCACCGGCAAGATGTTGACGGACAGATGATGGTGGATGCAGACTCTTATTTGAAAGTCCGTGAAAGCTGGGCTAGCGGTCTCAGACTGGCTTTCACACGCACCCTTTCATGCTGCGTCACACACAAGTGCATATTGGTGCGGACTCTTGATCTCCTGCCGCAGTGCCCACCCTGGTCTGCTTGTACCTAAGCCCTTTAGGGATTGGTTTGCCTCCAGTTTTAAGGGCTGTTGATCTGTGGGGCCCAGGCAATTGGGGACGGAGAGGAGGGGCACGGCTGTTCCTGGCTCCCTACTCTCACCAGCCACCTGTGGCCCAGCATCCGGAGCCGAGCTGCGGCAGGTGGTTTGAGACAAGTGGCTATCCAACCTCCCACCCTCCTCGAACCTTCACGCAGCGACCCCGATCATGCCCTCCAGTTCACAGACAGCTAAACACTCAATGCTCTGGTCAATACCCCTGCTGCTGACCCCTACCTCCCCATCCAGCTGTTTTCTCCTTTTTTCCACCCCACCCCCACAGCAGACAGACCTGAAAAGGAGCTAGAATTTTTGCCCCTGGGCCACCCTGGGGGTGCACAGCTCCCACTGGCTCTCCAAGACCTGCAAAGGTGGAGCCAGCTCACAGGGAGGGGGTCTGCAGTCGCCACGAACTGAGGGGACTGAGGTCTAGCTATCCTACTGCTCCTGTTACCCTTCTATGCCCAGGACAGGGAATTCCATATGGGGTTTGTGCAGGCTGAGCAGCCATAATTCTTCCCAATGTACAGGCTGCCACGGGTCTGTTTCTCCACATACCTTGAGGTGTAGGGACCACACCACCTCAAGTAGAGCTGCCTGCAACTGTCCCGAGAGGTCTAATGACCACCCTCCACCTAAGCCAGCAGGGCCAGCCTGACTTCTAGTGGGAGGCCACGGGAAGGAGATGGCTGTGCTCCATCGCTCTGGCAGCCATCAGATCAGCCAAATTACTCCCACGTAGACTCTCAACCCCTACACCCAGATCCTCGCACATACATCCCACACGCGCACACACACACACTTCTGCACCTGCCCCCCTTCCTCGCACTCTCTCACATCCCTGCACCCTTGCACACCCACGCACACATTCTGGCCCCCTTGTCCCCGTTCCAAAAGGAGAAACGTGTAAATGGCTCACAGGCAGTTGCTGCAGGACGCAGTCGCGGGAGGACAGGGATGCGGTGTGTATGCGGAGGATGCAGTTCCAGACGCTTCACCACCAGGCGGGGCGGGCGAGGGGCTGGAGCCCAAGAGCGAGGCTGTGGTTGCCATGGAGATGCAGGCTGGAGGAGGGACCACTGTGGCTCAGGTGGCCTCACACCCCCTCCCACTCAGATCTCTGCACTGCTCTGACGCACACACACTTCACACACCCCGGGTATACATTTCACATACCTGATACACACTTCACCCGTCCCCATCTCACATATTCCACACACATTTTGCCACCCCTGACACACACAGCGTGCGAAGTCATACACCATACCAACTCTCATGCTTCACATATCATTTCACTGCAGGGGAGCAGGCACACGGGCAGCTGAGCCCTGGCTCCTCCAGTCTGATCCTTCCTCTGACATCTCAGGAGCTGGGCAGGAAGCTTTCGCAGGACCAGCCTTGTGTTTCTTGGCCTTGTCTGTGTAATGGCAATACGCAGAAGGTACTAGACAGATGTTTGGTTGAGGGTATGCTATGCTTCACACAGGGTGTCTCTAGTGGACATGCATGCTTCTCCAGGTCTTTCACTCACGAATGGTGGTGAACGGTGGCAGCTGTACCCACAGCTTCATCTTGTTGGTGGCTGGAATCTTACTGCAGTCAGGAATCACAGTTTGTCCACAGAAAGATGTCTGGGTTGTTCTCCATTGTGTCTGTGGCTTGAAATGTAACGACATTCCTGACTACTCTTTGTTAGATACGGGCTATAACCTTTGTTGGGTAGATGCTGGAAAGTGCAACTGTGGTGAACCTCCAAAGTGGGTGCTGGCAACTGAACTCTGACCCTTTCCAAGAGCAACAAATGCTCTTAATAATTGTGCCATCGCTCCAGGCCCAACATTTAACTTTTAGAGAAAAATGCTAAAACCATTTTACCCAAAGTGGATGCACTATTTTACATTCCCATCAGCTGCAGAGAGAGGCCCTAGTTTTCCATATCCATGAGTGTTTGCTACTATTTTGTTATAGGGTTGGCATCAGCCTGCCAGACTGCCATAACAAATTACCACAGACAGTCTTACCATTCTGGTGGCCAAAGCTCTGAGATCAAGGTGCTGGTAAGGTCCTGTTGGTATCCTCTTTCTTCACTTTTGTAGACAGTGTCTGTCAGTGTCCTAATTTATTCTTTGTTTTTAAAAAGAGATTTATTATTTACACAGTATTCTGCCTGCAGGCCAGAAGAGGGCACCAGATCTCATTATAGATGGTTATAAGTCACCATGTGGTTGCTGAGAATTGAGCTCAGGCCCTTTAGGAGAAGAGCCAGTTCTCTTAACCTCTGAGTCATCTTTCCAGCCCCCAGCCAACTTATTCTTAAAGGACACTGATCACACTGGATTAGGGCCTCCAATGACTCCATCTTAACTACTTCCTCCTCCTCCTTCATGTCCTCCTTCTCCTCCTCTTCTTCATCTCTGCTGGCTCTTACCTTTTCTTGCTCTTCCTCCTTCTTCTGGAGACAGCATTGGCCTTGAATTTTCTGCATAGCTTAGAATGACAATGAATTCCTGGTCCTCTTGACTCTACCTCCTGAGTGCTGGGATATAGGTGTGTACCACCGTACCCACTTACGTGGTTCTCAGAATGGGGCTCAAGGCTCTGTGTATGTTTGGCACGCATTCTACCAGTTGAGCTACATCCTTGTATTAGCCAGGGTTCTCTAAAGGAACAGAACTGGTAGAATGATTATATGTACATATATGGGATTTATTAAACTGTATTAAAGGATATGATCTGAGTAGTCCAACAATGAGCGTCTCATATTGGAGGCTGAGAATCCAGTAATTTTTCAGTCCATGAGGCTGGGTGTCTCAGCAATCCCAAGCTGGTTCCAGAGGCCTG
Source organism: Pachyuromys duprasi (assembly GCA_028658305.1). NCBI lineage: Eukaryota > Metazoa > Chordata > Mammalia > Rodentia > Muridae > Pachyuromys > Pachyuromys duprasi. Next base: position 16,572,918 of record CM053762.1, read on the forward strand.
AAGAATTCCTGGAGAGCTGCTGATATCCAGTCTATGTTGGAGTCCAGAAGAAGTTGGCTCTGATGCCAAAGCAACAGGATAGATGAACTTGCCAGTGAGAGAGAGGGCAAAGAAGCAAAAAGCAGTTCCTTTCTTCCACGTCCTTTTATCTGGACTGCCACCATGATTTAGGGTTTTCTTCTTCTATTCAGCAACTTGGGTTTTAATTGATCCTACACACTGTCAAGTTCACAACTAAGATTTGTTATCATAATCCTCATTACCCTTAACAGCCTTTTAAAAATGATCCTATCTACAAATACAGTCACATTATAAATGATTAGAACCAGTGCAGACTTTAGGGGAGACAATTCAGCCAGTAGCGATATCCCAATAGACATGCCTGGCAAACTTTGCAGTTTGCATCCACCTTACTCTAGTGACCAAAACCTGGCATCTTTTCACAGTCCTTTGTTTTGTTTTGTTTTGTTTTTTGAGACAGGGTTTCTCTGTGTATCAAGTCCTGGCTGTCCTGAACTTTGTAGACCAGGCTGGCCTTAACCTCTCAGAGATCTGCCTGCCTTTGCTTCCCCAGTGCTGGGATTAAAGGCATGCGCCAGCACACCTGGCTCTTTTCTTTATTTTAAAAGAACTGGTTGAAAGAGGTGAAAATGCAGCTCAGTGGTAGAAAGCTTCTCTAGAAAGTCTCCAGCACTATAATAAACAATTAATTGATGAACATTGTATATTTTCAAAGTACATAACATTACACTTCATATATGCACACACTGTGTAATGACCCCCACAGTCATGCTAACTAACGTATGCATGACTATCCACATTGTTCAGTGACTTCTCCCATTGTAAATTATTCATCTTTTCCCTTGTAGTTAGTGCCCTGTGACAACACCCTCTCCTTTCTCCCTGAGTTCAACATGCTCTGTTCTGAATTAAATGGAGCTCACGCAGTATGTGTTTTCCTGGGTCTCTGTTTTTTGACTTGGCACAATGTTCTTGAGGTTCGTCACTGAAGCTGCAGCACACACAGAATGAAGGGAAGGCAGGCACTTTCATCTCGCTTCCGGCCTGAAAAGACACCCATCAGGTTTTCACCACCAAGTTTGGTGTTTTCAGCACATGAATATACATAACTGTCATCCTAGTACTCAGCAAGTTGATCAAGGCCTGTCTGGGCTACATAACAAGAAACTGTCAAAGCTAAACAAAACAAAGCAAAAACAAATAAATATACGAGAAAGACGGCTATTGTATGTTTCCTGGGAAGTCCTTTTTATCAGGTTTATAATGTTCTATTCCTAGTCCCTTCACCTTCAGTGCTAAAGATTGAACCTATAGCTTAATCCTGGTTAGATGTTTCTTTCTTTTCTTTAACAAATATTTTACTTTTAAATTCATGTTTTTATACACAGACACATGTGTGTACATGTATGTACTCCTACACACGTGTAGGTGGCCATGGAGGCCAAGAGAGTGTGTTAGATCCCCTAAAGCTACAGTTCCTGGGAGTTATAGGTTGGTGTTTGCTGCCCGGGGATGGATGTAGGGAACTGAATTCTGGTCCTCTGCAGTATACCCTCTTAACTGCTGAGCCATACCTCCACCCATTTTAACCATAAATGGATACTGGATTTTATTAAATGCTTTTTTGGCGTATTAAAATAAGCATGTACTCTTTGTCCTTCATCTATAGTTTTGATTCTTAAATAGTAGACCAACTTTGCATTCCTGGGATCAATTCGTGTGCAATTTATTTGTGGAAGATTATTGCTCTGTAGTTTTCATTTTTATGAAGTCTATGACCTTCAGTGTCAGAGTGTCTTCCTCACCTTTCTAACGCTGTGACAAAATCCTGTGCCGAAGGCAGCTGACAAAAGAGAATGTCATGTTTGGGGCTTGTGGTTCCAGAGAGTTAGAGGACATGGCCATCGTGGCGGGGAGCGTGGCAGCAGGCGGGTATGGTGCTGGAGCAGTGGAGAGCCTACATTTTGATCCATAAGCATGAATCACAGAGACACACACACATACACAGAAGGAGAGAGAGAACACAAGGCAATCCTGGACTCACAGAGCGCTGGACCATGATGGGACAGTGTATACCTTCTTCCAAGGCTGCTGCCTGTCCCATCACTCTGAGGAGGATTGTTATAATTTTTTGGTATTGTCTATAATTGTTATATTATTTTGGTGCTGTCTATTTGAGTAGCCTCTTAGTATTATCTCTTTGAGTTTCAACAGTTTGGGGGCATACCCAGGTCAGGTGGCTTCCTTCTTTTTGGGTTTTCCTGAAGCTCTGACTATCTGCAATCACTGCCTATCTTCACCAGGGGGACACCCATTCCTGAGCTTTGACCACAGTTGCCTCTCTGGGGGTGATGTGCCCACTGATTTGGGGTTTGGTGGGAGCAGCTCAAGGTGCGGCTGTTTCTTGGAGTGACAACTGCTCTGTCCTGAAGTCCCAAAAAAAGGGGTAGGGCCAAGATGCATCGCAGAGCCTTGCGTTTTTATGGTCTTCATTCCATCCAAAGAATCCCATCCTGGGTCAGCTCTGGGGACACTCAGCTAGGGGGCATTGTGGCTCACAGTCTGAGGCTTAGCCCTCTAGGGCTCCGAAGGGTAGCATTTGAAGGCACAGAGCCAAGCACTTACCTATGCAGACATCAGCTATCATGACCACAGGGAACACGGGAGCCGTGGTGCTGTGGTAGGAGGGCTGCTGAGGAAGTCGGTCATAGTAGAACTGGCAGGGGGGAGACCAAGAGTCTCCTGGGGGTTCAGCGTGTATTCACTGCTCAGGTTAAATGGTGGGGCAGGGTGGCTTATGGCCCAGTGATTGCTGGCCTCTGACCTCTGGTCAGACACACCCACACAGGGGAGATAAAACCCTAAGCAGCCAGGCTCTGGAGGAAGAGGACCAGGCACCTGGACACTGGGATCTGCAGCTCCCCCACTCGCCTAGAGCTCCTCAGCACCGAGAGGGAGCCCCAGTCATGAAGAGGTGATGCCATGGCCTCTGGGCCCTGATTTTTCTATCCATAAAAGCTGGTAGCTGGGCATTGACCCGGGTGGGCCTGGTTGTGTGGTTAGCACAGTGGACCCCAGTCTAGGAGCTCTGGCTTAGATACAGGCCCTGGTTTTTGCTCTGTCTCCACTGGAAGCCTAATTCCAGGGGGTGGTCTTAGGGGAAGAGAGGAAAGGTGGGAGGGAGGGAAAAGGGGAGGAAGGGAGGGGAGAGGGAGGGAAAGACCCCTTTTCTGTAGAACACTCACCCTCAGGTCTGCAATTCAGGGTTTTCACCTAAAAGCATCTCAAGTGGCCTCCAGATATGCATGAGGGTGAGTCGTCCCATGAGAGCCCTGAGTCGGTGGAGCTTTAGATCCTAAACACACCCTGGGAAGAGGCAGCATTCCAGTCTGTGATGGTCCCCCAAAGGGGACAGTGACAGGGTAGAGGGGGGCAGGAAAATATGTAGCAGGCCTTTGAGGACTGGCAGGGTAGAGACAGGGCAGGAACCAGGGAGCCTGAGAGTTGGTCATCCAGGAGGAAGGGTTTGATTCTCAGGGAGGTCTAGAGTCCCTGAAGGACTGAATCATCATGGAGGCATAGGAGGAGAGAGAGAGTACAAAGACTAGGATGAGGTCACCATGTTCATTTCTATGCCCAGCATAAGAACAGGCCTTTGTCTAGTGGTCCTGAGGTAAGACAGGGTTATTCAACCCTATGTGGCTAGATCCCCACCTGCTGTCCTTTGACCCCTATCACAAATTGCTGAGTCATAGAGAGGAGAGGTTTCCTTGAGGCTTCAGTATACACATGTGCACGCGCGCGCGCGCACACATACACACACACACACACACACGCCATATACCACAAACACATGCATACTTCTCATACACATGCACACCTCTCTACAACCACATGTTCAAAAACACCTGGAATTCCTTCTGTCTGTATGATGAGGCTGGGTCCATTGGTCACCTGAGAGCCTACTAAAAGTTACTCTCGATACCGTGAGTCATGGCTTCAGGGGTGCTGTGGCGTGGCTTTGTGAGGACCTCCCTCCCTTCCTGTCAGTGTTTCCATGCACATGTGCATGCATGCCCCCATGTGTGTCCTTGTGCAGCCTCTGGAATCCTCTGCACTGACTGCCAGTGTCCTGACATGGTACTATCTGCCTAGGGCATGAGGTGTCTTGGCTACAGGCAGAGAACTTGTCATCAAGATGGGGGAGCAAGAGTGTGCTGAGTACCTTGCTTGCTTATCCTGCCTGCAGGTCCTTGCCTGTGAGATCAGAGTCAAGCTCTTCCAATGGATCAGCAGGGACTCTGAGCAGCAGGTCTCTGTCCAAGACACAGGTCCCCAGCCCCAGTAGATTTTGACTGATGCATCAGGAGCTGAGGTGACTCCTCAACCACCTCATGCTCCCTCTCTGGTCCCACAGGTTTCTCCTGGCCACCTGTCTGGTGGCTGTGTTGCTACAGGAGGCAGGTGCAATTCCAGCACTCCAGGTATGCAGGGGCCCCTCTGCCTGGCCCCATCCCAGGGTGCCAACCTCTGCCCCAGTTAGCAAGGCATATTGGAAGGGGCCTCTTTCTCCCCACCTCCGAGCTGGCCAAGAAGAGGGGAGGCCAGGCAGAGGCTGTGTGGTGATTATGGTGGCAGCACTATGTGAGCAGAAGAGGGGCCTCTGGAGGAGGAGGGTCTGAGTCCTTCTGTGGTCTAGTGGGCAAATCTCCATGGCACTGAGGTTACCAGGTGAGTATTTGGGCTTCCACAACACCCAGGTGACCTAAAGGACATGGGTCTCCATCACATCCATGTTACCCTGTGGGGATGTGAGCCTCCATGACACCCAGGGCCACTAAGATGGAGAAACATGACCCTCCATGGCACCCATGTTACCAGGTGGGGACATGGGTCTCTATGATACTCAGGTGATGCCAGGATGAAGTAACATGGTCCCCCATGACATTCAGGTAATCCAGAATGGGATGACATGGGCTTCATGACACCAGCAATTACAGATGGGGACATGGACGTTCAAAGCACCTAAGAAGACCCTGCGTGAGATGGGTCTTCTCTATGCTTACCTGGGCATACTTAGGGCATGGTCTATAGACTAGTAACAATGGCCCTGGCTGGAAATGCGCTGAGCTGGCCCTGGGCAAAGTCCACTCAGTCTGCACACGTGGCAGCATAAGAGGGATGAGGGACGCGCACCCTCCACAGCCACCCACAGCTTCTTGGAGCATGGCACTCACAGCAGGGTTATCCTTTGCCTCACTTCCTTCTTAGTACTTTGTCTCATTAAGGTCTTGAGTTCAGAGCAGCTGACTATCTTCTGGGCCACTAGCCAGGATGGGGAGGGGCAAGCACACCCTTAATTGGTGCAAAAAAAAAAACCTGGGGTGTAATGAGGGTGCAGAGTCCAAAGTGAGCCCCAGGGACCTGCTGAAAAGCTCTACTTTGTCCTAAGCTGGCCACCAGGTGTTCAGGAAGAAGGCTGGCCATTTGGGAACAGGCTGATGTCCTAAATCCTCTGCCTGTAATTCTGATAACCATTGTGACCCTCATCCCCTAGAGTTGAATGCAGGTTGAGCTGAAGTCCTGCCTATATGAGGGCCTTAAAAGTGGCCTCTCCTTGGGTGTCTTCCAACGTTGGGCCATTAACTAGCAAACTCTCCACCTGTGACTCACTTTCCTAGGTTCCTGTCAAGACCAAAGGCAAACATGTGATCCCTGAACAGGAGACAGAGAAGTAGGTGCCCCAGAAGGCAAGTGTGGGTTGGTGCACTGGAGGGATGGAGAACATGGCTGTTCAGAAGCTTCTAGGAGGAGGTGCTACTCAAATTCCACAGGGATTCCTCCTTGGGATTATCCCTCCCAGGAGCAGGCACCAGGGACCCCTGGCCATCTCCCAGACTCAGTTCTGCCTGAAGCTTCTAAAGAACTATGTTTTAGAAGAGTATATTACTTCTCTGCCCTTGAGGACCATGCCCAGGGAAGGCTCTGACCTTCTTGGACTCTACCCCTACATCTATGTTTTAGAGATGCTAGAGGTACAAAGCCATGCACTTGTCCCAGGCCTTACAGGGCAGTTGGTAAAGTGAATGGGTATGGAGCAGCTTCCCAGGGCCAGCAGATGTCTGGAGGCTGAGAATGTCTTCTACAGTGGGTCTGGCTGTGTCTAACTCTCTCTACCTGTGTGTGATCCTTACCCTACTCATGCTGGCAGGGCCTGGGGTACCAGAGCCATGGAGCCCCTGGAGAAGGACAACCAGCTGGGGGCATGGCTCCCTGTACCCAAGCAGAAGCTTGCAGCTGCTGAGGAAAAGCGCCCAGGTCAGAGTGAGACCAAGGCCACAACATGGTTTCCATTTGGACAGAAGGATAGTGGGGAGGATCTTGAGAGGGAGACTGAGACCATACCTACTTCTGCCTCTCTCCAGATGCCGTAACCTGGGTGGAGACTGAGGACATCCTGAGCCGTTTTCGAAACCCTCAGCATGGTCCAGAACCAGATCTTGACCACCTGTACCACCCCAGGTCTGAAGAGGTCCAGAATGAAGAAGTGCCCCAGATGTGGCCTGTGCTGTATCGTCAGGTGCTCCAGGGTCCAGAGGAGGACCTTGACCACCTTGCTCACTCTATGGAGGACTCTGAAGAGTCCTAACCACTCTCCCATGCCTGTCCTGAGGTCCAGGCTGTTGTGACCACTGACTCTCCCCAGCTAGAAAAAATAAACACCTGCAAACTGGATCTGTAAGAGCAATACTCATCAGGCATAGCAGCTCTGTCCAGGAGGGAGAAAAATGATTGTCCTACCTATTGCTCATCAAAAGGTTCCTATGGGGCACAGGGTCTGGCTGACCCTCAGATCATGAACAGTTCTTAGGCTTATCTCTCTACCTATAGTGTTCAGTGTGTCAGCAGTCAGTGTGGGAACCAGTGAGCAGCCTCAGCCTCAGCCAGCAAATGAAAACTCTCCTGGAATTCCCACAGAAGAGTCTGAGAAAGGAAATGCTTGACAGAGCGGTGGGAGGTTGTGTGGGGCTCAGCTTGATGAGTGTATAGGTACACGAGCACATGGTTTCACAGGCATACAGGTGCACACATGCACAGATGCATGGCTAACTGTGCAGAGCCAGGACCCTCCGTGGGCATTTCCTCCTAAAGGACACAATTGGAGCCGGAGAGATGGCTTAGAAGTTACGAACACTTGCTGCATCATAGGAACTGTCCACTCATCTACTGGACTCACATTTGTTTGCAGCTTTGGGCCAGTACAGACAAAAGCTGCTATGAACATTCATTCAACAATAGTCTGTATCCAAGAGCCAGAGACTCAGTCCAAGCACACAGTAAGGAAACTGTTTCTGGCTCTCTTAGTTCCGACCTCTCCAATCTTGCTATTTCTCTGCCTGCACCGAGCCCCTATTGACCTTTTACCTCCTGGGATGACTGAGGAGTCAAAAGTTGGGAGCAGCCAGGTTGCATCTGAATTCCTGGGCTCGACCTTCAAAACATAGGCATAGGATCCAGGCCACACCAAGGCCTCTCTGACCTTGAACCAGTGAGGTCAGCACTACTCTCCCTAGCAGCTGGGCAGTCATTTCTGAGTGTCAGTGTCCTTGCATCTAAAGTGTCCAGTCCAGCTCTGTCACCTGCCCTCTGGCTTAGAGCTCAGAGATTGGCCTTAGACAATAGTTACTATGTGCTGCAACCCAAATGGGTAATGTAGAAGCTCCCACCCCACAGAAGCACCCAGGGCAACCAGCTCCAGGCCCCTGCTGTGTACCCTAGCCAGCATCAACTACCAGCCTAGCCCTTTGCCTAGGCCCAGGCTGGAGCCACAGACTCAATCCAGCTCCCAGGTTCCTACCCAGGTCTAGCTTCTGCCCAGCTCCCGGCCCTCAACCCAGCCCCATGGTTCATTTTCCCATGTGGATTTTCCCCCAGAGGATTCACCAAGGATGGGTAGGCGCTGCTTATTTGGGAGCTAATGGCCTTCCTGGAAATTAGCACAAGACATGTTTATGAGTACAAAACTTTTAGATGAAAGATGACTGTTCTTCCTCCCCCATCAATTTTACAGATCAGAAGGGGGAATCTCTGTCAGGGTCAGCAGCCTCTTAGGGGATCTGCCAGCCTCTTGAACCCCAGGCTGATGTCCAGGTCTGAGTACTGCCAAGAGAAGTCTTGCTGATTTGGTTCAGGCATAGCCAATTCTCAGCCTGGTGCGGTCTCTATAAGGGTTCAGGATCAAGGGTTCCCTTCTTGAGGATGATGTTTCCATAGAGTGCTGTCTCCCTGTAGGAGGGTCAGGGTACTGAGACTCCAACTTTGCCCTAAGAGGAAGCAGATCCCTTTCTGCTTCTATCCCTCCTACTCAACAATGTCCAGGGAGGGACTTGGCTACCCAAATCCCTCTTGTTTTCTTCCTGGGCAAAGCAGAGGTAGAGGCAGTTCCCAGGGACCTGGGTAAATAATCTGGATGCAGCAGAAACTCACCCAGTTGCAACAACAGCAAATGCCTTTTTTGCACGTTCATAGAATTCAAATCTCTCAATTTTCATCAGGGCTTTCTAGAAGACAAAATCGCATGGTTAGAGGGACCTTGCCTGAAAATCCTCTTGGTAGACTCCTGAGTTGAGTCCCCTATCAGGAGATAGCCGGGAAGTACCAGCAATGAAATCCTGGTCTTCTAGGCTCCATTCCTCTGGTTCTCCTAATGCTGGGGTCCCAGGGAACCAGAGACAAGGGGCATCTTTCATATCTCTGTTTGAGCTTGTGATGGACAAGGTGCCTGCTGCCTGTGGACTAGCTTTAGACCAGTGATTCCCAACCTTTCTAATGCTGTAATACTGTAATACAGTTCCTCATATTGAGGTAACCTCCAGCCATATTATTTTCATTACTGTTTTATAACTGGAACTTCGCTACTGGTATGAATTGTAAAAATCTGTGTTTTTAGATGTTTTTTTTTTTAGGGGTCATGACCCATAGGTTGAGAACCACTGTTCTAGACCCTCTAAATTGGCCTGAAAGTCCCTTGCCCAGGACAAGAGTCCTCAAGTAGGTCTTTTTCAGGCCTAATGGCTCCTTTAGGAGAATGACTGTGTCCTCTGCCAGGCGGGGATGTGGGCTTTGTGACATGCAGACCTTAGCAAGAACAAAGTGACAAAGAGCAAGACCTGAGGTGAAGGTGCACATCCATAGAAGGTCAGAGGGGACCCCCATCATGAAGCCCACAATCCTCTGATCCAAATGGGACCAACTCCCAAGGTCAGGATCTAGGAGGTGGAGGAGGAGAAGGCGGCAGCTTGGGTAGAGAGGGAGGTGGTCACAGAGCTCAGATATACCTTTTCTCTCTCCATTCACATGATTCACTCTTCCAGAGCCACCAGAAGACAGAGACCTACACTCACCTCGCAGCCAGCATTGAGCAGAAGATATTCATAATGGTCCCATACTGGGGCCTTCAAGCCCCTCTCCTTGTCACTGGGCACCAGGTCCATGACAGCAGCCTGGGAAGACAGGGGTCAGCTCTGTGGCCTTAGGTACCTCCAGGGCTCCTCTAAGGAAGGGGACCCTTTGGGGACATGTGGTCATATGAAGTCTGGCAAGCAGGAAACAGAGACCCAGATCAGCAGCACAGCCTTCGGTACTCACCGGGCTTTCCACATAGGTGTCCAGGGGTAGCAGCTTCAGCACAGCCTCTAGGAGTAGTGGAATGTCCAGGCCTAGAAGGACAGAGCCGGGCTCAGGCTTCTGCTCTCACCATGACCTGTAACCCCATCTGTCTCCAACTTTCATTTGGGACCAGGAATTCCAGCCAACAGGAATGGGGGCCCAGGACAGAGAGGTCACAGAACCAGGACCATTACCCAGCCATATGGTGCTCACCATCTGCTCGGATCTCTACAGGACCGCACTGGCAGATGGAGGAGGTAGGGAAGTTTGCATCTGCAAGAACTGAAAGGAGAGGAGGGAAAAGGCTGGCTCTAATCAGTGCAGTTCTACTTCCCGGATGGTCACCTCACATAGTCCCACGTATCCCAAAGCCACACATCCCTGTGTGTCAGCACAGCCCATCATCTGGAATGTTCACCTGGCAGGCCAGTATGTCCCTCCCATTCCCATTAGTGGGAACAGATCGTGGGTTACCCCAGAATCCCCTTTAGAGGAGATGGAAAAAAGAAACTATGAATGAGGCCATTAAACCAGTGTCTGGGAAGAGGAAGCAATAGTTTCACTTCAGCCTCTGGCTGTCCCACCTTGCCCTAGGCACCAGGCCAGGGATCGAGAAACCAACAGACCTCGGAGCAGCCTGGGAGGCCATGTGGGAGGTCTGGGAATTATCCTGCTGCTGAACTTGGCACCTGGTTTGCCCTTCTCAGAGTTCTGTGGCCTGGGCTAATCGCAGGCCTCAGCTCAGCTCTTTCCTGAAGCGGCTGGATGGCTTCCTGATCCGAAGGGCAAGATGACTGCGGCAGTGTCCCCAACCTTTCCTGGACCCTGTCGGTCAAAAGCTTCGTTGTGGATCACACCCCTGCCAGAGGTCCGCGCTGCCGGCTCTGCACATGCTCACCAATCTCATCTCCGTGCCCCATCCGCGCAAGCGCAAACAGCAGCTCAGGCGACAGCACCCTTGGGATGCCCTTGAGCGCAACCATGGCCGCAGAACTAACTGGTGGAGGGCGGGAGTTGACTGCAGACATGGGTTGGGGCGGAGCCAGTGGAGAGGCGTGTCCAACAGCTGGGTAGCTAGTTGTGTTAGGCTTTTGGCTCTGGGGTAACACACAGACTCTGAGGCCTGGCAGATTGTGAGAAAGTTCAGAAAGTTAAGTACCCGTGGGAAGGACAAAAATGCCAGAGAAGCACCTGCTAAAACAGTTCAGGCATGGCCTGGGTCCTAGGAACTCTGGTGTCCCAGCCCAGAGATGTTCCTGGTGTGGCCACTGATACCCAGTTCGGTGGCTGTAATGGGTGAAGGGTGATAGGTAAAGAGAGCGCTTTCTGTTTGAGTTTGTGACTGGCTTCACGAGATTAGGGCCTGTCCAGGAGGCAAGGCAGTATAGAATAAAAAACGCCAAATTGTACTGGAGCCAGAGACCAAAGATTTAAAGTAGCTGAGAGCTTTAACTGGGCTTAGGGCCTTCTTGGGGCATTCTGATACATCCCATTGTCTTGAACTCTCTGAAGTGAGGGTCCAGTTAGAAGCTGGCGTCTGTGGTTCCTATCCTGCTAGGGTAGGCCTAGCATACACAGATCTGGGTGTGCTATGCTAGGCCCAGGGTTAAAACAGAACCTTCCACAGAGCATCTTAAACACTGTTGCACTTTTCAGAACCAAATGACTGAGCTCTACGCTCAGTGAACACAGAAAAATTAAACCAATGAGGGACTGAGCCATCTCTGCACTGGCTGTTCTTCCACAGGACTGGAGGCTGGTGGCTCACAACCATCTGTAACTCTAGTTCCAAAAGATCCGTAGACCTTTTCTAGTCTTCAACGTACCAGGCACACACATGGTTCAGACATAAATGCGGGGACAAACACTATACTGTTTGAGTTAGCTCGGGGGCAGATAACCCAAGAAGATTCCTGAAGTAATGGCCTCATCTAGCTGTGTGCTTATCTGTGCTTAATGATCTCCAGGGCATAAAGAAGACTTGCCAATAGTGGCCAGATAAAGTTAATTTTAGGATTTTCCTAAAAAGACTCAAACATATTTTTTTTCCCTCAGGAAAAGACATAAATTGAATCATAATGCAGAAAGTCCCCAAGAATGAAACATAGAGAAACTAAAACCCAAAAGTTACAGAGAGAAGGACAGGGATTGTATGAATCTGACCAGCTTTGCTGGAACTGTGTCAAGCCATCTGTGCTGGCTTCGTGACTCAAACCACTTCCAGGGAATATGGCTGTGGCATTCAACACTCACCCTCAAACCCTCCAACCCCCATTGTTGTTTATTTGAGATGTGGTCTCACTATGTAGTAGAGGAATTTGAATTCAGAACATGGCTACACTGGCAAGAGATCACATTCAAAGCCCTTCTAGGTCTGCGTGATCTGGCTGGAATGCAGATATGCTGGGCGGTGGTGGCTCGTGCCTTTAATCCCAGATCTCTGCCAGAGCAACTGGTATAGAGCAAGTTTGAGGTAAAGAAAAGCTTAGAGGGCAGCAGAGATGGCTCAGAGGTTAAGAGCACTGTCTGTTCTTCCAAAGGTCCTGAGTTCAATTCCCAGCCAAACGGTGGCTTGTAGCCATCTACAATGAGGTCTGGTGCCCTCTTCTGGCCTGTAGGTACTCATGCAGGCAGAATATAAACATAAGTAAGTATTTATGTTAGATAAATAAATAAATCTTTAAAAAAAAAAAAAAAAAGAGAAAAGCTTAGATCCAGGCATGGCATTGTACACTTTTAATCCTAAACAATGAAGGTAAAGTTGGTTTTTTGTAGAAGGAAGCACCATGTTTGAAAGTAATGTCTAATTGAGTGGCAGAAAAAGTAATGAGCCAGAAAAAGATTTGACAGAACAGCATATGCCCAACTCTCATGATAACAGAGAGCAAAAGGAAGCTACTTAAGGGAGCAGCGCAGATGATGAGAGGGGAGGCAGCCTCAGCAGAAGAGTTTTTCAGAGCCAGAGAAGGAGAAGGAGCCAGAAGATTAGAAGAGATTGCTAGAGTTAGTTTGAGACCAAGCTGAGTAATTTAGCGAAGCCAGTTTGAATCAGTCAGCTTGGAGAGGAGTTTTGAACTCCTCTGAGTTTTAAGTTAAACCAGACAGCCAGAGTGCACAAAGAGCTAGAAAGGGGAGCTTATTAAGCAGTAAAGTCTCAAAGGCTGAAAACATTCTAGGCCTAGGTTAGGTTGTATGGAGGCTAGAAGCTTCCGGGACTAAGCCTAGGTTAATCACGCAAATAAAAGTTACTTTTATAGTACATGGTTAAGATGATGAAGTTAAAAACACACAAATAGACCCAGAATGGTAGCATATACCATTAATCTGAACACTTGGGAGGCAGAGGTAGGCTGATCTCTGTGAGTTCAAGGTCAACCTGGTCTGTATTGTAAATTCCAGGCAGCCTATCTATAAGATAGGCTATCCATGAGAAAATAATAACAATGATAATTTAAAAACACACTCACTGTCTAGAGACAACTACAGGTAAGCCGAAACTAAGCTGAAGTAGTCACTTTTATTGAATTACGGTGCTTAGAATCAGCAGGCAGGGCCACCTCCCTCTCAGCCACATCCTGAGCTATGCACCATAGACTGCGCAAAGGGAGGGGCTGACCCACATGTGCACCTGCCCTTAAAGTAAAGTAAAAAAAAAAAAAAAAATCAAGACACCTTGAAAGCTTCCCAGATTTCTGATTTAGACTGAGAAAGATTGACTTCCAACAACTGGTGAAGGTTGTAGGCCATAGGAGTCCCTGAGTCCCTGAGCTGTGGCTACAACCCTGAAACCCTCGGCAAGGACTGTGCCCTACGCGCCTATCCTTTTGGAGGATTTATTTGCCTCGCAATTGACAGGCTGAGTTTTCTTCTCCAGGGCAGCACAAGGCCTAGCTGCCAGCCTCAGTGGTCTTTGAAGTTGGCCTTCCTTTTCTCCACAAATGCATCCATGCCTTCTTTCCGGTCACCCTGGAAGGAAAAGGGAGAGGTGAGGTTTGCATCTTCCTGTTAAGCACCTCGGCCGACTGCCTGCACCTCTAAGGTGCCGCTGTGTCCTCCTCCTTGCCTGCTCTCCTCCAAGCTCAGACAGGACAGTGATTCTGCAGTGGGCCCACCTGCAGCCCATGAAGGATGGGATTCCCCACAAACAGCGCTAGGCTTGGGAGTAGGGGATTGTGTACCACCCAGAACACGGTTGACCAGGAGCCATGACACGAGCACCAGTAAACTCCTGCTCACAGCCCCTACAGATCTGGCAGGGTCAGAGTTAGGAATCTGTCACAGAGCTGTGGGGCAGCAATGGAACTCTGCTTTACACTTGTCCCTTCCTTAGCCAGTGGACACACTATGTGCAAAAACTTCACTTCTTCCTCAGGGGTCCAAACCATTTAAAAAATGTATATATATTTTTAATTTTTAAGTGTGTGTGTATGGTGTGTATGTGTGTGTGAGTGTGTGCGCACATGTGTGAGCACGTGCGCATGTGCAGAAAAGTGCAACTGCAGCACAGAGAGCAGAAGTGTGGTATGGTTCTGGGTCTGGAGTTGCAGGTGATTGTAAGCCATCTGATGTGGGCGCTGGGGCATGAACTCCGGAACAGTAGATGCTGAGGCTTCTCCCCAGTTCCTTACATGTTTCTTTCATAAAGCACTTAGCGCTGGGTCAGTGGTGCAATGACTAATACATCCGATGACCAGAAGAGTCTTTAAGACACCTAGACATGATAAAAGGTGAATTGTAGCCAAGCATGTTGGCATACTCCTTTAATCTCAGCATTCAGGAGGCTGCGGCAGGCAGATCTCTGGAAGCTCCAGGATAGCCTGGTCTATATAGTGAGTTCCATGCCAGCCAGAGCTACATAATAAGACCTTGTATCAGATAGACAAACAAACAAATAAAATAAAAATTTAAAATTAGGTGGTGGTGGTTGAGATGGCTCAGCAGTTAAAAGCATGTGCTACTCTTGAATAGGATCTGGGTTTGGTTTCCGACATTTAAATGGTGGCTTACAACAGTCTCTAACTTCAGTTCCAAGGTATCCAGTGGCCTTTTCCTGTCTCTGCAGGCATCAGACAGATATTTACATACATGCAGGCAAAACACTTATGCATACAGGATAAACAATATTTAGAGATGGTCTCTCTGTGTTGCACAAGCTGATCTCAAACTCCTGAGCTCAAGCCATTTTCCTTAGACCCAAGCTCCTAAGTGCTGGGACGACTGTGCCTAGCTCCGAATTCCATTTTAAATATAGGAACTGCTGCTTAGCGCTGTAATTCACAGGGCCTTTTTGCAGTAAGAAATTCCCAGTAGCTTCTGCAGAGGAAACAGACTTGAATTCTAAGCAGAACACTTTGTACTCACAGTGGCAAAGGTAGAATAGAAGAGCTTCTTCTCCAGCTTATTTCCTTCTGTTAAGGTCATTTCAAAGGCTGAAAAAGAAGCCCCGGGGTCACAAACCGAAGTGCTGAATGTGGGGGTACCCACGTCAAACTGACTGTGACCCACAGAAAGGGCTACAGGCTGTGTGTGTGTCCTCCAGGCTGATTCAGCTCTCCCCACTTTTCAAGGGCACAGCACATGTTGAGGTAGCCATGTGAGCAAACTACTCTCCTAGGCTTCCCAAACACCTTTTGGGGTAGGGGGTGCGGGGGCAGTGGTCCAGGGCTGTCAGCAGGAAAAACTGAACAAAGTACAAAGAGCAGAATCTGTCCAACGGTGAGAACCGGAGGTGGCTGGTAAAACTGAACACAGAAACACAACAAATGATGAAAAGTAGAAGGGAACGGCTAGGCATCCAGGAACACACCTGCTTGGGTCTTCTTGGAGAACATTGTCTAATACAGTACTGCTGTGGAGATCCGAGCTGGGATTACGCCTGCTGCTGTGACCTTGCTGGAACCCTGTGTGCTCCGTACATAGCTGGCTCTTCAAACATCAACTATCATGGCCAGCAGCAAACCCTGAAGGACCGATGTCCTCTCTGGAGGGGGCAACAACCTTTCTGGGTCACACCTTTTGCCCCCAAGCTGACTCTACATGCGACACCGGGCAGAAACGCAGTGCCCTTCCAAACACTGACATAAACTATTACATTAAGACTCCATTCCTGGGATCAGATAGATGATTCAGTGGTTAAGAGCACTTGTGCTCTTGCAAAGAACTTGGGTTTCCTTCCCAGGATCCACAGGGAGGCTCACAACTGTCGGTATCTCCAGTTCCAAAGGGTCCAATGTTCTCCACTGTGCCATGCACACATGTGATGTACACAGACGCGTAGGCATACAAACACTTACACACATAAAAATAAAAAAATTTAAAACAACCACAAAACTCCATTCAGGTCTCAGCACCCACTTAACAGGCTATGCTTCCCACAAATCCTTATAACTTCAGTTCTGAGAGATCTGATGGCCTCTGCTGGTCTCTACACATGAAAAGGCACACATACCCACATACCTACACACATGCATAAAAATCTACAGACATGGGGACAAATAATATAAATATATTAAGAAAAGAAAGACTCCAAGCTGGATGTGGTGAGACATACAATCCTAGCAATTGAGGCAGGTGGACCCAGAGTTTGAGGGCAGCTTCAGTTAATAGAGAGAGACCTTGTATCAAAATCCAAAAAACAGGGTCAGCCAGATGGCTCAGTGGATAAAGGCCCATGTCACCCAGCCTAACAACAGCTGGAATTCAATCTCTAGAGCCCGTATGGTGAAGGATTCAACTGTCTCCTCAAATCATTCTCTGACTTCCATGTGCACACGGGACACTCCCTTAATAAATTAAAATGTGAAATAAAGAAATGAGTACATTAAAGAGAAGAACGGAAAGGCTGAGGCAGCTCTGAGGAAGACAAGTCAGACCAGCTTCATGAGCTGAGAGACCTGACGAAGATGCTTCATACGAGCAATGCTACTGCAGCCTCTGCTACAGCCCATTTGCAGGGTTAGAGCACGGGCTGAAGAGGGTCCCCGGAGACAGCTTTCCAACAACCACTGACTTCAGGGGCTCCATTCTTGGTCTTCCCTCTGTGCCTGACGCTGCACTGGGTCCTGGTATAAAGAGATACTCAGAATATCTTATCAGACCTTTGTGTTGACCCAAACCTGGAACACTATGGCAAACTGCAATCCTGGAACTTCCCCACTGCTGCCTGGAATAAGGTGGGGTCATTCGGAACCTCACAACCTCACCTATGCCGTCCCGTTTGCCTCTTCCCAGAGGACACCTACCTGCATTCACAGATTCTTTCGCCATGGCTACTATAATTTTGGAATTGCTGGCAATTTTTTCTGCACACTGGATGGCCTCTTCAACCAATGTTTCAACAGGAAAAATCTTGCTTACGAGACCTAAAGTATAAAAAGTATGAAGAGCATGCAGAAACAGCATTGTCCATTTCCTCTGACACCCAGTGACATAGAGAGGGGTCCTAAGCAAGGGATGGCTGTCCCCAGCACTGGGTTACTCTGTGTTCTACACTGCCAGGCTCCAGTCACTGAACTCTTAAGTTGCACAGGTCATGCTATCTACAGGATCAAATGGAGCAGAGGAGCTGAGGACTATGGTCTCTGCCAAGGGCAGGGAAAGGGCTGGCCTTCGGGGGCCTTCAAAGGGCAGCGGGAAGAGACGCTGTTATTATTTCCAACCGGAACAGATGTTGCCACTCTCTTGTGCATAAACCTATTTCAAGATACATAACCCAAGGATAGAACCTTAGTGCTCCAATGTTGGTCACCTATAGGGAGTTTCGACGTAGCCTGAGTTTCCCCCAGCTCACACATCAGATAACCTACCTGCTTGCTTCGCATCCTGGGCTGAAATGCGGTCACCAGTGAGGACCATCTCCATTGCTAGTGACTTGCCGACTGCACGAGTGAGTCTCTGAGTGCCCCCTGCACCTATAGGGAGAGATTTGTGGTCTCAGCTGGCCGTTTGGGAGGTGACACTGAGAAGAAACCCAAGGCTGGGATACAGCCCAGGGCCTGAAGAAGCACGTGGCCCTTTCTCTTAGAGTGTTCGCCTCCTCCTGCCGGGTCTAACACGTGGGCCCAGGAGGGAGGGCACTGGTATTGCTTTCTTAACATCTCCACGCTCTTCCAGGCAGTGAGGAGTGAGACACGGGGAAGCCACCTGAGCTGCTAGGCCAGTGGCATAGCAGTGGACAGAGCCAGACTCACATGGCACAGAGTTGTTGGTGCAAACCTAAGGGCACTCATCTTTCTCCCAAGCTTCTGCTGTACAAAGCTCTTAAAGGTGTATGGATCATGAGGAGGAAAGAACCACTGTGGCTAAAAGCCAGTGTCAACTCTGTGTGATATTGCTGGATTTAGGATCTGTACATTCTTAAGAGCTGGCCATGGCCTGAGGCTCCCAGACTGGGCTGAGCTTCATCTGCTCTGTCTTTCGGGTGCGGCTGGCAGAGAGAAAACTGAACACACAAGGGCGGCCCATCTGGGGCCAGTGGTTGGACGCAAGCCGTGGGGCCGAGACCCAGGCTCGTCTTGTTACAGCTCACACATTCTCACCTGGGATGGTCCCCAGAAGGATCTCTGGCTGTCCAAATTGGGCTTTCTCACCGGCATAGATGATATCACACATCATGGCAAGTTCACAACCCCCACCAAGCTGGAAAAAAAAAATGTTCATAAGCAGGTAGATTTTATCAGAGGAGCCCAGGAAAAAAACTACTCTATCTGCTTAGAGAACTTTTCCAAAACCATGAAACAGAGTCAGATAACAGAAAATGTTAACCTAGCAGAACAAAACTAGATTTAAGTGGTAGGATAAATATAAGGGTAGAGTTGCTTACCAGGGGCTTGTAGACTTTTATGCAAAGGGCCAGGCAGTAAATACTTTTGGCTTTGTGGTGAATAACTCAGCCTAGCGTAGGCTAGGTTACAGAGGATAAGGGCAAAAATGCATGTGGCTGCCCACCCCACCTTGGGAAGGATTTTATTAAATAATCAGTATACGTAATTATAACATTTCTCAATAGCCTAGTGAAGCAGGCACACAGACAGTGTACTTATAGCCTTCATACATGTAGCGTATAGTGTAGCAATTAAACAGAAACAGAAAGGCTCATTAATGCACCTGGGAACTAGCTAATGAGCCTCCATCAAAGAAACTACCAAAAGACACATCAACCTTTTATTTTCTATTTTATTTTGAGGTTTATTTATTATTTATATAGTAATGTGCCTGCGTGCATGCCTACATGCCAGAAGAGAGGACCAGATCTCATTATAGCTGGTTATGAGCCACCATGAGGTTGCTGGGAATGTGAACTCAGGACCTCTGGAAGAACAGTCAGTGCTCTTAACCTCTGAGCCATCTCTCTCCAGCCCACCATCAGCCTCTTATTATTTATTTATTTGGTTTTTTCGCGACAGGGTTTCTCTGTGTAGTTTTGGCTGTTCTAAACTCACTTTTGTAGACCATGCTGGCCTTGAACTCACAGAGATCTGCCTGCCTCTGCCTCTCAGAATGCTGGGATTACAGGCATGTGCTACCAAGCCCGGCTTCACCATCAGCCTTTTAAAGACACAGATCTTTGCTATACTTTATTTGCACAAGCACAGTTCCGTCCACTCGCACAATGACACCTACAGCATAGCCATTGACAGCTGCGATAACCGGCTTCTTGATCCGGGTGATGTGGTCCCAATGGCTCAGGAACTTGGCGGAGTAACAGTCCTGGAATGTCTGGTTCTGCATTTCCTTGATGTCAGCTCCAGCTAGAGGTAGAAGCGAGGTTTCAATTACCAGACATCAGAGAACTTCTCAGTCCTGAATCCTCACGCTTGGGGCCTGGGAGCATTTCCTACAACAGTGAGAACAGCTGATACATGGACCAACAACTCTCCAAGCTGTCTGTTATAAGAAGGTAATGTTGGGGGGCTGTGGCTGGCACAGATGACGAGTACAGTCCGAGGAGGTCAGGTTTACGCCAGTTATTTCACCTGACCAGGGAGGAACTGAGCATACCTGAACGTTCAATACACACCCTGCTCTTCCACACAACTTACCTTACGTGTTAGTGTATCCTAAACCACCCATCCCATCACAGAGAAAATGGTTCGTTTTGCTGCTTTCCACAGGCCATAGCATCCCCCTACCCTCTACCACCATGGCCACACAGCACACCTGCGAATGCCTTCTCTCCACCAGTGAGCACAATGGCCCCCACGGCAGGATCTTCCTCAAAGGTCTCCAGGGCTTGGTTGAGTTCCTCGATCAGGCCATTGCAAAGTGCGTTGAGTGCTTTGGGGCGGTTCAGCTGGATCAGTCCCACATTGCTATTCTTCCCTTTCTTTTCTGTGATGATGTACTGAAAGTTGGCCCCTAAGTCAAGAGGACAAAAGGGGACTGTCGTCATAGAGACAGTAAAGGCTCTGTAGGGCTAATTTTGGTTATCAACTTGATCACATCTGGAATCTAAAACCCAAGCAGCTGGCCTCACCTGTGGAGGATTTTCTTAAACGGATCCTCTGAGGTTCAATGACCCAACCCTAAGCCCCGGCCATACCTTCTGGTGGCAGCCCACTTAGAAGAAGGAAGAAATGAAAGCTTTTGCTTTTTGCCTTCTTGCCCTCACTCTGGATGGCAAGTTCATCTCTCTCTCTTCAAGACAGAGTTTCTCTGGCTGTCCTGGATCTCACTCTGTAGACCAGGCTGACCGCAAACTCAGTGATACGCCTGCCTCTGCCTCCAGAGTGGTGGGATCAAAGGTGTGTGCCAGCACCTCCTGGCATCGAATCTCTCCTTAAGACACTCCTTTGGTTTTGAACCAATTTCTTTGTGGTTCCAATACACACTGAAACCCTCAGCTCTCCAGCAATTCTCTTGGCTCCAAAACCAGATTGGGACTGCTGAGACGCCCAGTCTCTTGGACTGAACGACTAAATTCTTGCCCTTTATATCAGGAGACATCCATTGCTGTACCACAGCCTGTAAGCTACTCTAATACCCCTATTTAACATATATGTATACTATATATTAGCAAATACAACATATTTTCATTCTATCAGTTCTGTATAGAAACAGGTAGAGGCAGGGAACTCTGTACCAGTCTTATTGCTTCAGCCCGCAGCTATGGCTATGATCTACCCAGGCATGGTCTTTAATCTTAGCACTCAGGAGATAGATGCAGATGTATCTTTGTGAGTTCTAGGCTAGCCTGGCGTAGTTACAGGCCGGGCAGCGCTACATAGTAAGGTACCGTCTCAACAAACAAACAAAAATAACAAGAGAGAAAACTCTAGCACAGAACACAGTCACCCTCCTCCCGGATGGCAGCACTTTCCAGACCATGACACCAGGTGAGAGCAGGACAGACCCCAGGCCCTGCTGGAGCAGTAAGCCTGATGGGACAGTGGCAGATGTAAAGCCTCTGTAAAGTTTGTTCTGGGTGACCTGTTCTGGGTGGTCTGTGTTCTCGGTGTTCTGTTCTTTAGCACGGTGCTTAGCTTGTGGATAGGGGTGAGGTGCACTACTAAACAGTAGGATGCCTGCCATTCAGGGGAGCCAGGACATGACAGCCAATCCAGGCCTGGGTTCAGGAGGAGCCCTAGTCTTAGGGCATGGTCAAGAATTCCTTGTAACACCGGAGAGCGAGAGCACTAGCTGGCTGCAGGAGGAATCCAGCCAAGGAGGGAAAAGGGAATGACTATCATATCAGCAGGCTAGGGAACAAAGTGGGTGTGTCGTTATGGGCTGCGCTGATTGGATAAGTTGAAGGACAGGCTCAGAAGGGGCAGTGAATACAGGGGAGACAAGACAGGAGGCCCTGTTCTCAAACCTTTCCCAATCAACACTCAGGCTGTCTTGCTTAGCCTACCTTCGCATTCTCTTAAAGCTACCTAACCACACATGGGGTTTCACAACCAACGTGCACGTTGGCCAAAGGTCCTGGCACTTATTAAAAGTTCTAGAGCTGAGAAGCTGCCATTACACCCAGGGCCCTCCCATCAGACAGGGCTTCTAGGTGCTAGGATCTGGCTGGGCTTGTAAGATGAGATAAGGTCAGATTGGGGGCGGGGGTGTAAGGAATTGGGTAGGGGTCAGGCCAGCGGTGGAGGTGCGGGAGGGGGTTCGAAGGAGGAACAGGGTGGGAGGAAATTTAAGCTAGAGTCAGTGATCACTTGTAGGGAATCTGGGTTTAGGTGTGGGCTGAGTACTCGAATCCGAATCCAGGATCCAGGTACTTCTGAGTCAAGCATTTAGAGTGCGAGTTTGTGGAAGTGGGGGTCAGATAAATGATCTGGAGTTAGGAGACAAAGTCCAGGATCACGTGAGAGTGCGTGCAGGCCGGGGTTTAAGGACCAGCTGGCGGTTGAGTCCACCCAGCGTGGGGTGACGGACCCCGCCGGTGTCCACACTCACCCGAGGCGAAGCGCCGGAATTCTGGGCGGCGGACGGAGGACAACAGCGAGCTGCAGGCTCGGGGCACCAGTGCACGCAGAGCCGCCATGGCTGAGGGACGACTTGCTCCGCCCACAGAATCGCTCCTCCTGCAGGATCGCTCCGCCCCAGATTCCAGGCTAGACGGAGACAGAAGCAAGAGGGACGGTTTAGTGAGCCTGGGTAGGGTAACGCAGTGGGCGGAGTGGTACAGGGTAGGGAGGAGGGACGGCGCTTCTGGCTGCAGTACTTTGAGTAAACTGCTAATTGCACCACGTTGGTGGTTTGCCCTTGGCAGGTGCCCACTGCCTGGACCAGGCTGGGAGATGCGGCTCTGTCTCTTGCCCGGTGCTGGCCGTGTGCTGTTGGTCTTGACCACTGGAAAGTGCGATTGCGGATGTAGCCTTCCAGGGTAAAGCGGCAAAGTGCCAGGCGGTTTTGTGCCGGCTCTGGCTGGCCTGGAACTCTCCTTGTGGGCCAGGCTGTCTCCTGGTTCACAGAGATCGTCTGCCTCTGCCTTCCAAGTGCTGGGATTAAAGGTATGAGCCACTGTACCCTGCTTGAGAGGCATTCTTTACATGGCAACTGACTAGCTTCATAACACCAGGTTAGGAATAGCTGTGTTTTTACAAGATGAGAAGATTCGCATACATTTAAAAGAAAGCTGATGTTCATGTAAATTATCTTGACTTTTAACTTTAAAATGTTAAGCAAGTATTATAAGACCTCTGTTTGTATTCTTGCCCTGGTCCTGCAAAAGCTAGGACAGAGATAAAGGATAAAAGCTACATACAAAAGCAAAATTGATAATTTAAAGAAAAGAATTTAAGGGGCTGGAGAGATGGCTCAGCAGTTAAGAGCACTGTCTGCTTTTCCAGAGGTCCTGAGTCCAATTCCCAGCAAGCAACTGGGACAACTGTCTATAATGGGATCTGATGCTCTCCTCTGTCATGCAGGCATCATACAAACAGAGTGTTCATGTGTTCATGTGTATAAATAAATGAATCTTAAAAAAGAAAACAACTTAAACCAGAATTGAGCAGTCAGCTAACTTTATTTGAAAACTAAGGTAGAATATAAACAGAAACATCATCAACAAACATTTGCTGAAAGTCTCTGTATCAGCATAGGCTAAGCTACCATGACAGCAGTTCCAAAATGAAATGTCTTAAACACAGTTTATCTAGCACCCAGGGCTGGTGCTGAGATTAGGTGGCTACTGTTCTCTGAGGTTAGGGCAAAGGAAGAAACAACTAAAGAGTGAGAATATTGTATTTGTCAGGGTTTTCTAGAGGAATAGGATCGAAAGAATGAATATATATATGTGTATATAAATATGTGAATATATATGTATAAATGTACACACATGTGATTAGTGAGCATAAAGGCTATGGCCCACTTAGTCCAATAGTGGCTGTCTCTTGATGGAAAGTTCAAGAATCCAATAGTTGTTCAGTCCACCAGGCTGGAAGGCTGAGCTGGTCTTCAATTTGGTTGGAATCCAGAAGAAATAGGCTCTAATAAGGGAAACATCAGGAGCAGGCTGTACAAACTGGCCAGTGAGAATGAGGGTGGGCAGGAAGAAAGCAAATGTTTCTTTCTTCTATATCCTTTATACAGGGTGCATGAGAGGCTCAGATTTAGGGTGGTCTTCCTACCTCAAAGGATTCAATCAAGAAAAATCCCTCATAGATGTGCCCAGTTGTTTAAAAAAAAAATCTCAGTTGCTTTATTTTACCAATAAAGACCCAGGAGCCAGATGCTGGGGTGAAAACCTGCTAGCTCAGAGAGGCACCAAAAGTACCCAGCTGACCTTCCTACTCAGCTCAGGTCTAGATGGAAAAAACGCCAAAGGCTCATCAACTCAACTGCCCAGGAAGAAAAGGCCAAAAATCTCAAGGCCAAAGGCTTGTTAGTTCAAAGCCCCCAAAAGCCAGGGAGCTGAGAAGCTAAAGCCTAAGCTAAAGCCAGAGCTTAATCTAAAAACCCTTTCTTCTCCATGCTGTCTTGAATACCCCTCAACTCAAAATCCTTCCTACTCTTTAATCCCTGTCAGCTGGTTTCTTGCTCTGCCTCTTGAGCTAGCGTTAATTTTAGTAAATCTTATGTACAGAAAGCACTTGGATTGAAGGTGTGTGCTAGGGCTGGGTGAAACACACCATAATCACCTGTTTACGATAAAAGTTCTAGGATTAAAGTGTGATAGGCTCACCCACACCAAACAAAAAATAGGGTTTTACATTTGCAATTTTTGTGTTGACAATGGGATCAAATATCCTGCAACATTTCCCCCTTTTCTAAATAAAAGACTTTTCTCTAACATCAATAAACTATATACTATCAGATAAAAATTACATTCATAATGTCTAGTCCATACGCAACTAGCAAACTTGAAGAAAGTATTCTACTATCTATCCTATCTTGTTGAGTCCAAAGTTCTGTAACTAAATCACTTTGTGTCAAAACTTGCATTACCGATCAATAAAACATGTATTTAGACCTGAAACATCTTAAATTCTAAAGAACTTAAGCTTAATTGTAAGATTATAACCATTTAGACTTTAACCCCATTAGAGACCTGAGAAGAATAAATATTATCTGAATAAACAGGAAGTGCAGAGCAAGCAGCTTCCAAAACTATAGAAATGGCAGAGACTGCTGACAGTCATCCAAGAAATTTCTATAATATTGGAGCATCATCTTTGGCCTTCTGGCTCAGAATATCTGACAGACTTTTCTGTGAAGCAGGTGTTATGAAACACTTACCTACCCTGTCCTTGCAAATCTCAGTAGTAGATTTTCCTGTATCCAGTTTGTCCAACATTCTGTCTGCAGTAGAAGCAAGGGCATTCCTTGCCCAATGGCTAGTTTGCCACATATGAAGCCATCTCCTAAAGGAAATGTTTTTGCTGCTCATCATCTTGGAAGTCAGAAAGGGGTGCTGCCAGGAGCTGACATGTCTCATTGTCAAAAACTTCTCAAATTAATAAAATATCTTTAAATGCTAATTCTATAGATCTCTGAGGTTTTTGAAGACCATCTATCTCTAGCATATCTGAATTATTTATTTCTAGCTATATAGGGACTGATTAACTTAGAAAACATGTGTTTAACTAAATTTGTACCTAACAAAACCACAATTTTGATTCATTATTAGTTTGCATTTCTTAATTATCCTAAACCGTTTATGATAGTAGCTTTCAAAAGAACTAAAACTTCACATTGCAATTTTAAGAATTACATACGTATAATAACCTTAAAAAAAGAGTTGATACATAGTATGCTGTAACCAAAATACAAGCCTAATTTTGTATCAATATACAAAGTATCTGTAAGAGTAGATTCAATAATCTACCCTTTTTTCTTATTGTTCCTATATTATTTCTATATCCTCTTTTTTGTCTAAATAAAAAGGAATGATAATCAAGCAATTTTTGCTAAGCTTTCCACAATGTCTGACTTGGTTGTATTTGGCAGTCTTAGGATTAAGTATTTTTTAGTTCAAAGTTCTATAAAACGTTCATGTTAGCGTCATATGAACTAAGCAATTTGAATGTCCTAAGCAATCTGTAGTCCAAAGTTGATCTTTGAGTGGTGATTGTAAACTTAGTAGCAATCCTAACTAGGCAGAACATAACAGTCAACTCAAAGGTGTCCATTGTTTGCAGCAGAAGGAACACTCTACCAGTTTTCTCTAGTGGTTATTGCTACACAATCCAAGTGGTTGATTTGTTAGGGGTCCCCGTCATCTTCTTGGAAACCTGAAAGGTTACTGTTAGGATTGGGAGGAAACCTAAACATTTTAAATGCCATATTCAGCAGATCTCAGAAAGGTTTGAGGGCCATAATCCATTGAATACAGATGCGGTACACAGACTTTGCTTCTAGTTACTTGCTTTAGACTCAATCCTGGGAACATGTACAGAACTCTAGATGAAGTTTATTTCTAAAATTAGTTCATAGCTACTAGTATCACGACAGAAAGTTTATATATACATAATAATCTGATAGGTTTTTGAAATAATATACCTTAAAAATTAAAGTGTCAAATGAAAACCAAAGGCTTATAAGATCAGTGGCAAAAGAACAATCCCTTATTTTTTGTTTACTTCTGTCCCATACCAGGGGGCTCCTCTGATATGAGACAGAGATTTTGAATTTTCCCTAAACAAGCATGTGTGGGTTTAGAGAAGGAAAGGGCCATGCTGCCACCCCAAGGCCAGCTTTAATTTTTAATGTAATTGGGACCACATAAAGTCCATTTCCCACTTATGACTGTATAAGGCAGAAGACACAAGATGAATGTGGGCAATACCACTTGGCCAAATTAGTCTTTTTCTTGTCACATTTTCTCTTTATGATCTGTCCTTTTACTTCAGATGATTTCTTTGTCCAGTAGTCTCCAGATTCCTTAGTTAGATGTTTTTATTCTCCTGGAAAGATAAAAACAAAACCGAGCCTCAACCCTAACTGTGGGTTTTTTCTTTTTTGGTCATGTGTATCTTTCCTAGGACAGATTTTTTTTTTTTTTTTTTGGCAATAAAAAGTACTATCTATCAACTGAAATTTTAAAAGTGTTCTTTTGAAAATATAAAATTAAGTATACCTTTAAGTATATTTATTTTTAGATTATAAAGGAAATTCACTTTAAATTTTAGCCTGCCTTTCATAAGTGCCTTTCACAATTAAATCATTGTAATTCCTTTGTGTCTGCCTCTGAATCCCAAGTGTTAGAATCAAAGGCATGTGCCTTCCAAGTGCTGAGATTAAAGGTGTGGACCACCACACTTGGATCTAAGTTTTTCTCTATTTGGAACTTGATCTGTTCAGGCTGACCTTGAACTCAGAGATATGTCCACTGAAATACTGAAAATGTATCTATGGTATGATGTACATACTTTAATTTTCCAAACTCTGCAAAATGAAACAGATCCATTTGCCAAATTTCATTTCTTTGGTATCTTTTGGGTTATTTCCTGCAGGTAATGGAGTTTGGTTATACAAAGAACAAGTTGGACAGTGCCTTATAATTTCCTTAGCTTGTTGCCAAATGATAGAAAAAAATCTTTCTTCAAACCTTTGCTGTTAACATGGTGTTTCTTATGAAATTCTGTGGCTTCTAGCACATTTCCTATTAACAGCTGATCAATTTCATCATTACGTTTTGTTAGAGGGCCTGGTAGACCTGTATGAGATCTGATATGTGTTATACAAAATGGATGATTTCTATTCCTTTTTTTTTTTTTTTTAAGATTTATTTATTTCTTACTTATACAGTATTCTGCCTGCATATGTGCCTGAAGGCCAGAAGAGGGAACCAGATCTCATTATAGATGGTTGTGAGCCACCATGTGGTTGACTGGGAATAGAATTCAGGACCTTTGGAAGAACAGCCAGTGCTCTTAACCTCTGAACTATCTCTCCAGCCCCCTTGTATTTCTAATTACTTGTTGTAATTGACTAAATAGAAAAGTTAATTCTGAATCATCCAGAATAAGCTCAGCAATTTCAATATGTAAAACAACTCTTTCTGCATATTGTGACTCGGTAACTATATTAGAAGATTCAGTACTATGTTAAAGAGATATGGTGAGAGTGGACAGCCTTATTTTGTCCCTGATTTTAGCAGGAACACTTTAAGTTTCTCTCCATTTAACTTGATGTTAGCTATTGGCTTGCTGTATATTGCCTTTATTGTGTTTAGGTATGTGCCTTGAATCCCTGATCTCTCCAAGACTTTAAACATGAAGGGGTGTTGGATTCTGACAAAGGCCATTTCAGCATTTAATGAGATGATCATGTTTTTTTGTTTGTTTGTTTGTTTTTTAGTTTGTTTATATGGTGGATTATATTGATGGATTTTCATATGTTGAACTATCCTTGTATTCCTGGGATAAAGCCTACTTGATCATGATGGATGATATTTTTTTTCATTTTAATACTATTTTAATCTATTTTGTACATTTATTATTGATTTTTATAAAAGTAATACACACAGTGCATACAAATCTGTCTTTTTGAGGCTTAATTCTTTTATAAGGCAAATGTGGTTATATCCTAAAACTTGAAACTCCCTATCCTGTCTCCTTGAGTCAATATAGGAGTGAATTTTAGTCCGTTTAACCCCCAAATATGCACGTTTTGTTCCTGCATTGGAGTTTTTACACCACTTTTTTTTTCCTGAGTGAAGATAAGATTTTTGAATGCTGAGCAGAGTGTGATCAAGCGAGCTTGCAGTATTTGGATAGTCAGAACAAAGCTTCCATAAAATAGTCCTAATGTACCACCTTAAGTAGCTAATATTAACTGTTTAATTGACTTGTAATTGACTAGTTGAAAGTATAGATAGAGACAGAGATTGTGTTTTCTTTCACTGCAATGTCAACTCTACTGCAATTGGAAATAGCCACATTTGAAAAGAACTTAATACAAATAGAACACTAAACTATTTTTTAAATAACGATCTGTTTTTTAAAACATTTTAAACCAATATACAGACGTGACATAAGTTTCCCTAAGAATGTGTTCTGCCATTATCTTATTCTATGTGGATGGTATGCTCCTGGGTTCAGTTT
This sequence comes from Pachyuromys duprasi, assembly GCA_028658305.1. Classification (NCBI taxonomy): domain Eukaryota; kingdom Metazoa; phylum Chordata; class Mammalia; order Rodentia; family Muridae; genus Pachyuromys; species Pachyuromys duprasi. Next base: position 16,601,597 of record CM053762.1, read on the forward strand.
GCAAGTTTGTCTGTTTAAGATTTATTTTATTTATTTTTACATATACAGTGTTCTGCCTGCATACCAGCAGAGGGCACCAGATCTCATTATAGGTGGTTATGAGCCACCATGTGGTTGCTGGAAACTGAACTCAGGACCTCTGGAAGAGCAGCCAGTGCTCTTAACCTTGAAGCCATCTCTCCAGCCCCTGTTTGCAAGTATTTTACTGACTATTTTTGCAATCAATGTTCTTAAGGGATATTGGTCTGAACTTCTCTTTCTTTGTTGGGTCTTTGTGTGGTTTAAGGATGAGGGTGACTGTGGCCTCATAGAATGAGTTTGCCAATGTTCCTTTTGTTTCTATTTTGTGGAATACTTTGAGGAGTATTGATATTAGTTCTTTTTTGAAAGTCTGGTAGATTTCTGTGCTAAAACCATCTGGCCCAGGGCTCTTTTTGGTTAGGAAGCTTTTGATGACTGCTTCTATTTCCTTGGGAGCTATAGGTTTATTCAAATAGTTAACCTGATCTTGATTTAACTTTGGTAAGTGGAATCTTTCAAGAAAATCATCTATTTCATTTAGATTTTCCAATTTTGTGTCATAAAGGTTTTTGAAGTCCAATCTAGTGCTTCTTTGGATTTCCTTGGTGTCTGTTTAAAATAAAAAGTTCTAGGATTAAAGGTCTGTCATAGGGCTCAACCACACCAAACAAAAAGCAGGGTTTTACAGTTAGCAATTTTGGGGTTCACAATGGGATCAGATATCCTGCAACACCTTGTGTTGTAGTCACATTGGCAACGCAGAATAGCTATCATGCTGGGTGGCGGCGGCGGCGGCACAAGCCTTCGATCCCAGCACTCAGGAGGCCAGCCTGAACTACAAAGCGAGTCCCAGGAAAGCCAAGGCTCCACAGAGAAACCCTGTCTCAAAATACAAACAAACAGGAAAAGTAGCCAACACAACTAGCAGTTGGACTTCAGTGCAATTTAAAACTGTTTCAAAGGAGACCATCAAGATTAGGGACACAAGACACAAGCAGATGAGAGAAAAATTCCTGCAAGTCTTACATCTGGTAAAGGTCTTGTGTCTAAAACATATAACACACTCTTACAACCCAATAGTAAAAAACAACTGAACTATAAAGAACAAAGGATGAACATACATTTCTTTCAATAAAGACGTAACTGTTTGAGGGATATTAGAAGATACTCAACATCACTAATCTTTAGGGAAATACAAATCAAATCCACTTTATACCTATAAGGCTAACTGTAATTAAAAAAAAATCTAAAAAGCAACAGTGAGCGTGGGAAAGCATGTCGAAATTTGGAGCCTTTGGCATCGGTGGTATTTTGGGAACATTTCTGGAATAAGCTATAGGACACCAATGAGGGTGGAAGAGAGGAGATCTCACCGGTGAGGTGAAGCCAGGACAGCTCCTGAAAGGCTTGAATTCTGTGTCTAACACCGCATTTTCATTTTATGTTCCAAAACCACAAGGTTGGGTAGGCAAACAAGCAAGATTTTACAGAAGCCTACGTGGCAGTCAATGACCCATTGTCTCAGCTATTTTTTCCAGGTCATTTTGTTTCAGATAGCAGTTGAAGTCATGCTTGGCAAATAAGCAGTACAAACAATGCTTCAAGTAAATAACCAAATAAATTAGTACAATACCTAATAACTGATCTTTCTTACCTTATTGTACTTTAGTAGTGGAAGTACACATTGGTGCAGTCACTTTGCCTTTGTGAGGTGTGTGCACATAATCGTGAAGATTGAACTCTGGCCTTATACTGCATGGTCACCACCCCCACCCCTAAGACCGGCCACTTTGGAAAACAGCCTGTTATTGTCTTCAAAAGTTAAAACAGCGAAGAAATTCCCAAGTGAAATGAAAACATGGCCCCAAGGCAGCTCATAGGTACATAATACCATTAATCACAAGGACTAAAAATGTGGAAATAGCCTAAATGTTCATCAAGCATTCTATATTTGTAAAATGGACACCTTAGATTCTTTTTAAGACGGTGTCTTCTATATAGTCCTTGCTGGCCTGGAATCTGCCTTTTTTTTTTTTTTACTGTTCCAGTCGATGGAAGGCCCCGGGGTCATGGGCACATGTGGCCCAGACTTATTTGACCTTCTTCTTGGGGCGCAGGTTGTTGGTGTGGCCGTACTTTTACTTCTTGCGGCAGTTGACCGCACGGGGTTGCAGCGCAGAGCCCTTACAGCAGATCATCTTCTCACAGCTGTCCTTCTGGGCGAGCTGACGGAGCGATGGCTTGGTGATGCCTGATGTGGCCACGCAGGCACAGCGCCAGGTGCAGAGTGGACTCTTTCTGGATGTTGTAGTCAGACAGGGTGCAGCCCATCCTCCAGCTGCTTGCCAGCAAATTATCAGCCTCTGCCGGTCAGGTGGGATGCTTTCCTTGTCTTGGATCTCGGCCTTGACATTCTCCATGGTGTCACTGGGCTCGTCCTCAAGAGTGATGCTCTTGCCAGTCAAAAGATTCATTGGTTTGTTTGTTTGTTTATTTATGTTTATAATGTTCTGTCTGCATGTACACCTGCATGTCAGAAGAGGGCACCAGAGCTCATAGATGGTTGTGAGCCACCATGTGGTTGCTGGACCTTTGGAAGAGCAACCAGTGCTCTTAATCTCTGAGCCATCTCTCTAGCCTGAATCTGCCTATTTTTGCCTCACAAAAGTTGGCATTAAATTGGCAAGCAGTACCACGCCTGGCTAATACATATCTTTGAATATATTAGAATGTACTGTGGAGACTGAAGGTGTGGTTCAGTGTAACATTCTTGCGAAGCAAGCACAAATCCTTGAATTCTACCCCAAATATGACATAGATCTGATGAAAAGGAGTAAGTACTGATACACAGTGTATGTGGAAAAACCTTGAAAGCATGCCTCATCCTGTCTAACTCTTTATATGAACCGTCCAGAATAGGGTGACGGAAAAAAAAATTTGAACTTGGTTGTGGTTACAATTCTGCCAATATGCTGAAAGACAGTGGCTTGTACACCTCATATGGGTGAAGTACATGCAAATTCTATATTGATAAGGCTATTTTTCTTTTAAATGAACAAGCTTAATTTGGTTAAGTCACATGGGAGGTATCATCTGCGGTGTTAGACACAGCGCTCCTGCCTTTGGACAGTCACGTCACAGTATCTCCACAGTCTCCAGTGGTCTGTTTATGAGTGTGTGGCTACCCTCGCTGCAGGACGGCCTTTTGATTCAGACTGGTGTGCTACCTCTAGGGGACAAGAAACACTCCTGTCTGCCAGGGGCTAACCCTGGTGATTTGACAGGGTGACCTGAGAGGAGATACAGAGGGAAGAGTGGGTCAGCTGCAGCTCTGACTAACAGCAATCAGATCCCTTTTTTATTTACAGAGGTTTCACAGAACAGAGACAGACTAATGATTATCCAAGAAGTATAGATTATATCATTTTGTCTTTAGATATGTGTTTGATTTTTTTTTATTACATGTCCCTGGTTTACAAGTTCAGTCACAATTAGAAAGTACAAATAGAACAGATTTTATTTTTATGATTAGCCCTATAACTCCACTCCAGAGAATCTAAAGAATGTCTCTGCTAAAGCAAACACATTTATTGTAGGACAGCCTGCTTTTAGGCTGGCAGTATTTGCAGTTTTTAAAGCACCGTGGAAAAACAGAAAAATATCTGAACCGGTCTTTTTATGAATAACAAATACTAATACCTGACTCCTTTTTCTATATCACTTTACCATCTATGCTATAAAAAAGGGAAAGTTATTTTAGTCAATTTATCTTATTTATTGGGTTCTATTCCTCCAGGGGTGTACCCTTTATGTCCTCTGTCTTTAAACTACGTATTCTGAGAGCTCTAAGCATATTGTAAAAAAGAGGCTTAGAATTTGTGACTAATTATCCCGGCCAGTCAGAGTTTGTCAGTTATCTCTGATTACCTAGCACCAACTATACTGTTTGAGTTTGAAGATTTCTGGAGTCATAGCCTCATTTAGAATGTCCTCGCTTTTGCTTATCTGAGTTTATCACAATCTCTAGGGCATAAGGAAAACTTCCAAATAGTGGCCAGATAAAAGTTATTTTCTAAAAGCAGAAGTAAGTTTAGGACTTTCCTAAAAAAGACTCAGACATAATTTTCTTGGGAAAAGACAATGAACCATAGTGCAGAAAGCCCCCAAGAATGCAACATGCAGACACCAAAACCTAAAAGTGAGACCATGACAACAATCGCAGCCTTGAGCTCAGCTTTGCTGGACCTGTGTCAAGCAGCTGTGCTGGCTTCATGACTTTTGGCATTTCCAGTGGATACGGCTGTGCCAACTGTCCCTGCCCTGTACCTCTGGAGGCCCAACGTGTTCCAGGCACTTCGTTCAAAGTTTCCACCTCAATTCTCCTGTATCCCACAGAAATTAAAATAGAAATTAGTGAGAGAATATGGATATACTTACAGTTTGGCTGCAAACTCTGCTTTTCCTATAGCAGTGTCACAATTGTACACGACAGGACAGGCATGGTGGGTTACATGGGAAGCGCAGGAAGAAGGATCAGGAGTTCAAGATCAGTCTTGCCTACATAGCAAGTTTTAGGTCAGCCTGTGCTGAGATCTCCTTTTTTATGACCCTCACCGCAAGACATAAAACTGATTTTATAGAAAAGATGAAAGAGGAGTCAGGAAATATACAAGATAATTGAGATAGGGTAACTTATCCAGTTTTGTTTTGTTTTTTTCTTGAAGGGAAGGGTACTTGGGTTCCAGGCTGTTCCCTGTTAACAGCATTTTGAAAGATCCTTTCTTTACCTTGTAACAGTTTCACACATACACAATGATGTAGCTTGATATCCATCCCCGACTCTCTTTCCCACTCCCTCAGGCACCTTCAGCATCTCTCCTCCCCCTTCACGGTCCCTCCTCTTCTTTGTAATCCACTGAGTCCAATTAGTGCCGCCTGTTACAACATTGACGGGTGTTTGCTTGACCCTTTGTAGGTCATCATTGCTGCAGAATATTCGTGAGAACATGCTGTGCCTAGAAGACAGCACAGCATTCCTCTCCATCCTCTGGTTGTTCATTTTTTTTAAATTTTATTTTACAATTTTTTATTAGTTTTTAATTTATGTGTGTGTGTGTGTGCGCGCGCGCACTATGTATGCATGGGTGCCCATAGAGGTTGGAAGGGGGAGTTGGATTACAGGCGCTTGTGAACCACTGGATGTGGGTGCTGAGTTGGGAACTGAACTCCAGCAACTCTAGAAGAGCAACATGTGACCTCTCCCCTCTCTATATCCTACACCCTTTGCCTTCCCTGTCCTTGACGGTCCCTGAGCCTTGGGGGTGGGGGCGGGGAGGTTGATACAGATTCTCCATTTAATGTTGTACACTCAAAAGTAACTTGTGTTCACCATGTGGACTAGTTGTGAGTCTCTGTAGTAACTGCTGCCCACACCAGAAGAAGCACCTCTGGTCAAGGCTGAGGGCAGCACTAACCAGTGGGTAAAGACAAACATTTAGAAGGCAGTCTGACAACATGATGATTTAGCAAAATGGTGGCAGGTCCCCATGTTTCGCCCCCAGGGCCTCAGACCTAAGCTTTAGATCTGGTTTACTGTAACAAGCGTGAATCCCCTCCTTTAGAGCAGTTCTCAAGTCTAATCCAAAAGCAGTTTGTTATCTTCATAACTGTGATGCTACTGTTGTGCCAGTGAGCAAGCACATCTTGCCTGGCAGGTCAGAATTGTAGCATGTGGGAACTGACACTGAGTAATACCATTGTTGACTTTTCTCCTACAGCAGTCTGCATAGCAACTTTTGACACTAGGAAAACTGGCCAGCAGGAGGGAAGTCTCCATGTCAGTTTCAATTTGATTTTTCTATGTGAAACCAAGTTGTTTGCAGAAGTTTTAAGACTGGGTAGCGGAAAACGGTAGGTATTAAAAGCTGGCATTTTTCGTGACCCAGGAATGGTAGAGTTGTCTCTTGGTCCATTTCTTTGACACATGGAAGGTGCGATGTCTTTGGTATCTTTTCTTTGGCGGTCAAGCTTAAGCTCTCAACTCCCACGTTCTTGTTAAACAGTCTAGCTGCAAATGAACAAGGATGCTGTTCTAATAGCTGAGGGAGGGCACATGCCTCTTGCTCTTTAGAATATACCCTCTCCAGGAATGCCTAGGATCAGTTCCCATCAGAGCCATCGCCCCTCCCCATAGCATACAACCAACACGTTTTAGACTGTCTCCACTAGCTGAGTGTGTGTGTGTGGGGGGGATTCGAGTGCATGGGAAAGGACATTTTTGTCCCTCAGCCAGCGAGTGCTGCTCAAGGAGTGATTGGCCAAAGCAGTGTTCTTAGTTTACAGGGTCCTTGCCTTCATGCTTTGGGTCAGCAAAGCGGTCCAGAACTGAACTTAACTCCTTAGCAGGTTCCACTGTGAGCAGATACTCCAGTGGAAAGGAGACTAAAGCTACGGTATAGTCTCTGCTTATAGGAGCCTGGAAGGATGCCTCCCAAGAGGGATGCCTCTGGAAGACCACTTACCTCTGTGGGGAATCCTGGCTCATATTGCCCAGTAAACAGCCACACCTACACCCCTCTTAAGGAGACTATGGGCCAGTCCAAACAAGAAGGGCGCGGCTCAGAGCACCTGGAGCTTGAGCGCATCCGGGAACTGCGAGCCTACGTGGGTGATACAGGGCAGGCCAAGGGACATCCACCTCCCAAGTCCTCGGGTCCGGTTTCGACTGCTCATCAAGGTTGCAGGGATTTCGCCTGCCTTAAGTCTCGGCCCTCGGGCTCCCTATAGGCCCCGCCCCTCGTCCCACTTCCAGCTCCACGCACCCTCACTCGCTTCTTTCCGACAGAGCTCCACCTTCTTCCCCGCCTCTGGCCCCGCCCCTCCCGCCTCCGCCGTCCTGGCCACCTCCGCTGGGGCGGCCTAGGGCTACCGTTTGCAGGCAGACCCTGAACAAGCCATGGCGTCCGGCGGCCCGCGGGTGCTGGTGGTGGGTGGCGGGATCGCGGGTCTGGGCGCTGCGCAGAGGCTCTGCCGCCACCCGGCTGCTCCACGCCTGCGGGTCCTGGAGGCCACCGCCGGCGCCGGGGGCCGCATCCGCTCGGAACGCTGCTTCGGTAACCGCCCCTTGGTTGACCCTAGACCCTATCCCGCCCCAAATGAGCCAGGAAGCCTTTATCGCCTCCCCGAGTAAAGGAACACTCACTCATGTTCACTGGGCCTGGAAAGCCAGTGGCCCAAGTTCGGAGAGTACTCTCCGGGAAGGCAATCTAGGGCCCCGCAGTTGTTTTATTCAGCTCTGGGGGTTCCTCGTTTCTCCTTAAGTGTCCTCAGAAGCCTGTACAGTCTAGCTCCTCTCCAGGAGTTCCCTAAGCCTGGTCTGACCAAGCCTTGCCTTTGGGAACCACTTGATCTTGAGGGACAGGTCCTGGTAGACAAGAGGACCATGTGACTCTCAAGATGTTCTTAAAGTATGATTGGGAAAGGGTGGGGCTGATTTTTCTGAGGAGGGCGCTTCCAGGTGGCATTTCCTGTGCCCTTCTAGGTGGCGTAGTGGAGTTGGGTGCACACTGGATCCATGGGCCCTCCCAGGGCAATCCTGTCTTCCAGCTGGCTGCGGAGTTCGGGCTCCTGGGGGAGAAAGAGTTATCAGAGGAGAACCAGCTGGCGGAGACAGGAGGGCACGTGGCCCTGCCCACCAAGAGCTGTACCAGCTCTGGAACAAGTGTGAGCCTGGAGCTGGTGGCAGAGATGGCCAGTCTGTTCTTTGGACTGATAGACCAGACCCGAGATTTCCTGAATGCACCCGAGACTCCAGTGGCCAGCGTTGGAGAGTTCCTCAAGAGGGAGCTAACTCGGCAGGTGGCTAACTGGACTGAGGATGAGGACACCAAAAAGCTCAAGCTTGCTATCCTGAACAACTTCTTCAACATAGAGTGTTCTGTGAGCGGCACCCACAGCATGGACCTCGTGGCTCTTGCACCGTTCGGGGAGTATACAGTGCTGCCGGGGCTGGATTGCACCTTTGCTGGGTATGGGCCACAGCCCTGCCAGCTCGGCCCATCCTGTCCAGGCAGAGGCAGTAGACTGGAGAAAGGGAAAAGGAGGAGACAGGATGCCTGGAGCGGGCAGATAAGGGCCCTGCCTGCCCCATTCAGGGAAGCTGGTCGCACTTTCTCCTAGTTCTGTTTGTTTAAGCAAAAAAAAAAAAAAAACGTTTCTAGGAAATTGAGAAGAAAATGTCTTGAATGCCCCTTTTTTCTTCTTGGGGCTTCTCATGTGCCAGGTGTTACACAGGGCCTTCAGGCACAGAGGAGCCAGGCAGGTTTGTAGGGTTGTGCATACTGCCAGGCACAAAGACATTGGGCAGGTCTCTCATCTCCGTGTCTGCCAACCCCTGCTCCTCCCCAGATATCAGGCTCAAGGTTTCTGTCCAGGAGATAGGCTCAGAAAGTACACAAACCTGGGCCTGGTGTGGTAGTGGGGAGTTCTAGTTCTCACGTGACTTAGTCAGTTTTATGGTAATTGACCTTTGACCCTTATTAGCCAGGAGGTAGACGGTAATGGTCCTGTGTTTTAAGGGGTTGCCTCTCTTTCTGGCTCTGAGTGATGATCCCCTCAAGGCTGGTGGCATCTTGAATGGGTTTTCTTCTACCAGTTACCCTTCCAGGGGAGTTCACCACACACCATCTGTCTCCCCTAGTGGCTACCAAGGGCTTACCAACCACATACTGGCTTCCTTGCCCAAGGATTCGATGGTTTTTGAAAAGCCAGTGAAGACCATTCACTGGAATGGGTCCTTCCAGGAAGATGCTTTTCCAGGGGAGACCTTCCCCGTGTTGGTGGAGTGTGAAGATGGTACCCGCCTGCCCGCCCATCATGTCATCGTCACAGTGCCCTTAGGTAGAACTCTCTTTTTCTGATCAAATTTCCCGTCTGTATCTCTATCCCGGGCATCACAGGCCTCTGGTTTTTCCCGCCCTTCCTTGGCTCTGGGTGTTTGCTGAGCTGTTGAGTTCTTGTTTCCATGCTAAGGATTTTCAGGTGCATGAAAGTTCTCCGTCATATTTTATAGCAGTCATCATCCTCCTGCCTCGGCCACACTGTGGTCCTGGAGAGCTGGAGTCACCATGCCGCCAGGCCTGGCTAATATTTTCTTGCATAGAGATGTCATTATTAATAAATACCGGTGAAAGTTTAGCAGTCCGCACTTCCCTCTTTCACATGGTGTTTACATGTAAATCTCAAAGTGCTCATGTGGGTCCATGTTGGTAGATGGCAGGAGTGAGTGGTTTGTTGCTGGAGACCTAGATAGAATGATTCTGCTTTCTCCCGATGACCCCTGTGTCTGAGGAAATTGTCCCTGTCATGTGCCTGGTTATGGCCTTGCAGGCTTCCTGTTGTGTTGATTTTCTTCCTTCCCTTTTTAAGCTTTAATTTTTATTTGGAGATAGGATCTCACCATGTAGCCCTGGATGGCTTGGAACTCACTATATCAACCAAGGTGGTGTCAAACTCAGATCCACTTGCGTATGCCTCCCAAGTTCTGGGATTAAAGGTCTTGTTCTTTCCTTCTTGCTGGTTTCAAGAAAACTTTATCTTTTCTGGTTTGACTTTGTTGTTTGTCTGACTGTGGGGTAATTTTTTTTTTTTTCCTATTTAGATTCATCTAAGTGTACTCAGTGGCAGAGTATCTAACGTATAAGGCCCTGGGTTCAATTTCTAGCACAGTAAAGGGCAAAACAAGTAGTCTGGTAAAATCTGTGTGATGCTACCACTGACTGATCCTGAGTAGTGTTGGCTGGCAGTTAGAGATAGAAGGTCAGGGGTAAGCTGTCCCTACAGAGTCCTACTTAATTGTCCCTCTGTGAGCAGGGAGTCTGTAATATCCATTCAGTATGGTAGCAGTCAACCTTGAGTCCTGATGGCCAGGTCCAGCCTTTGGACTTTGTCTCCAGGGACCCAAACGAATGTATGAGATGTTTAGAAGCCCTCTTCTGTGTATAATCAGGACAGATTCCTATTGATGTAGATTCTAGTTAAAACATGACTTTTTTATTTTTATTATTTTTTTTTAAAGCAGAGCTTCACCATGTAGCTCTTGCTATGTGTATGTAGTAGTCTGGTCTACACTATGTAGACCAGGCTGGCTTCGAACTCACAGAGATCCATGCCTGTCTCTACCTCCCGAATGCTGGGATTAAAGACGTGCACCACAAGACCTGACTTAACTGTATCCAATTCTGAATTGCAGGTTTTCTCAAAGAACATCAAGATACCTTCTTTGAGCCACCACTGCCTGCCAGAAAGGCAGAAGCCATCAGAAAACTAGGCTTTGGTACCAACAACAAAATTTTCTTGGAGTTTGAGGAGCCCTTCTGGGAGCCCAACAGCCAATTCATCCAGGTGGTGTGGGAGGACACATCACCCCTACAGAACACAGCCCTGTCACTCCAAGACGCTTGGTTCAAGAAGCTCATTGGCTTTTTGGTCCTGCCTTCTTTTGAGTATGTATGTATGCATTCAGGAGCTCTAGGGGACCTCTTGCCTGCTCATTAGTCTTAGTCTGTTGGAGAACCCCACTGTGTAGCGGGGTTCATTGACAGGTGTTTCTGAGTGTTTGACTGGAGGAGAACCATGCGCTTCTGACGTGTTAGGTACAGTTACCCTCATCCTGTCTCCCTGGGAGACAAATGGAGGCCAGGAATGTACTCTTGGACTCCAGGAATGTCATGTTATTTAAAGAATATTAAAAGTCCATATTTGAAGAGTGAATATGTCTGTACCTGGAGAAATAGTACTTAGATGGGAGCCAAAGAGTCTTCCACATAATGGAAGCAGAGACCCACAGTTAGCCAGGCGTAGTGATACACTCCTGGAATCCCAATACTAGGTAAGCTGAGGCAGGAAGAACAAAAGTTTGAGCATAATGAGACCCTATGTAGAAAAGACAGAGAGACAAGACCCTTAGAGGAACGTCTCAACTTATGGCTCAGCCATTCTAACAGGGCAGTGTACTTTTTCTAGGTACTAACTGAGGAAGTACTACTATGCAAAGTCTAGGCTGGGGACTGACTTTGATGATACCAGAAAAACACCAGACTGCTGCCATGTGAGGGAGAAGTCCAATTCCATTTAGAGACCTGGGAGGAAAGGGCCACATTTTTAGCTTAAAAATAAGATCAGGGGCTGCAGGAGCCCACAGCTGTGAAACAGCCTTCTACCTGGGAGGGAGAGAGTTATTTTCACAGAAGTGAAACTGACTTTCAAGAGTATGGAAACAGACCATAGCAGCAGGCGTCTGATTTTCAATAGGGACTTGGACTCTGTGTCCCAGTAGCATTGAAAAACTACATTTTTTGAAAAATTATGTGAATATTATTTCCCCTCCCCCCTCCCCTTTCTTTTTGGTGAAAGATTTTGTTTGTGGATTTTTCTCTCTGTGCACCACATGCATGCAGAGCTTGAGAAGGCCAACAGAGGGCACTGGAACTGGAGTTAGAGACGGAACCGTGTGCGTTGGAGAATTGGACCCTGGGCCTCTGGAAGAGAAGCCAGTGCTCCTTTACCCCCGGGCTTTCTCTCCTGTTCCCTTGTCCTTTTTTCTCTAGCCCTATATCTGTATAGCTAAAGATCAATATAAAGGAATGCAGAAGCAGCCGAGACCCCCGTGTCTTCTGCTAGGCCAGATATCAATGAGAAATTATAGTTGGACGAAACTCTGCCACCTTTTCAATTCGGTTTGTTTGAGAAAATATGCTTGTGCCCTCCCGTCTCTGTGTGGGTAGATCTATATGTGTGTATGCTTACTGACTGTGTGGAGGCCAGAGGTTGATATCAGGAATCTTCCTCCGTCACTCTCCACCCTGTTTTTCAAGACAGGATCTCTCACTGAACCTGTAGCCTGTTCACTGACTTTTACCCATCCTTGATTTGGGTCATTCAGAAAAGTGTTAGTTCACGCAGCAATGTTAAAAGCCAAATTTATCAGTATCACCGCTGATATAAGAACTGTCAGCAGCGTGAAGCTGCTACGCTGTTGGTAGCGTACATAATTTTGCTGAAATTTTGGTTTTTGTGTGAGAGCTTAAATTTCATTGTTGTCAGTATACACGGTGTATTTTTTTTTTTTTTCCTGAGAAAACAGCTGATTGGTATCACGGTTGGGTAGGTAAGAGCGGAGTGCCTGAAGGAAACACTGGCTCAGTTGGCTCTAGAGTCACAGGTAACACAGGCTCACAGACAGCACACCAAAAAATCCTTCATACCTCTTCCCATTTCTTTACACAGACATAGAAAAAAATGTACCTAATGGCTAAAATTTAACAAACTAAGCAACTTTTACTATTTCACTAAGAACCTTGTCAGTAAACTCAGCACCCTTCTCCCAACCCAATGGCGGTGAAGAACACGAAGCCTACTGGTATGGCTTGTCCATACTGCCATTCTCTGAGGGACAGTTTACCTGCTTTGCTCTTGCACATTTGGTACAAGTGACGATGCAGAAACAGCACACGCTGCTTTAGGGTTGTGAAAATACCCAGATACTTTGAGAGCTGAAACTGGGGAGAACTCAGGGGACTATTCTGGGTGGTGGTAGCCATGCCGTAGTGTGGGTTGCGGCCAGCAGACCTGTATCATCTTTCTGTCGATGCAGGTCTTCGCATGTGCTCTGTGGGTTTATTGCTGGGCTTGAGTCGGAGTTCATGGAGACTCTGTCAGATGAAGAAGTGCTTCTGTCTCTAACCCAAGTACTCCGGAGAGTGACAGGTACTCCCCATCACATGTTCTTATTGGCCAACCCCCAAAGAGGAAGTAAACTGGGAACAGAGAAGAATGAATTCTGCTTTGCACATCTCTGAGACAGCGTTTTTTAGTTTTTTTTTGGGTTTTCCTGGGCAGTGGGTTTTTCAAATGCTTCCCAGTTTTAATTCCTAAAATCTTCCACCCAAAATAAATGCAGTTGTCCCTAAGTCAGGTGCTTTCAGGTGGGGAGAATGAGGCCCAGGGAGGTGTGACCTTCCACTTACAGAAGGCATCTCATGGTGCTGCTTACTGTCACCAGCTGTCCCTGTTTAGTGGTGATACAGCAGCAGAGACAGGGGGCCTCCTAGGAAAACCTACACTGACCTGGTTTTATTCTAGGTCAGTGAGAATCGGAGTTAACAAATCTGTTTCAGGAAACCCACAATTGCCAGCGGCCAAGAGCGTGCTGAGGTCTCGTTGGCACAGCGCCCCATACACCCGAGGTTCCTATAGCTATGTGGCTGTGGGTAGCACCGGTGACGACTTAGACGTGATGGCTCAGCCCCTCCCTGCTGATGGAACTGGCACCCAGGTATAGTGGTCTGCCTTGTGGGGCACCAGGGATCCTGCTGCTAAGTAAGGCCTAAAGATGATGTGGTGTGAGTGATGGGTGGGGCAGGGATCTCAAGGACACAGAGTCTGCCCACTGTCCCTTAACTTATTAAATATGTCTATGTGTCTTCCGCCCATTTGTAGATGCAGATGGATGGGCAGGGGCTCTGTGTATTTCTCCATAGCTGTCCCACTTGCATCCCTGTTCTAATTTGGCCTTTTTCTGCAGCTCCAGATACTCTTTGCTGGGGAAGCCACACATCGGACATTCTATTCCACCACACACGGGGCCCTCCTGTCTGGCTGGAGGGAAGCTGATCGCCTCAGTGGTCTGTGGGATTCACAGGTGCAGCGGTCCCGGCCCAGGCTGTGAATGTTGCTGCTCTGTTCTACCACGTGGGCTGACCAAGCCCTCTGTCTGTTCAATACATGATTTCAAGTCTGGTTCAAGGTTTTGAGACCTTGATGATAGCTTTAATTTTAGGGTTGTGGTCTCATTTCTCATATCTGCTGTTGGAGTCTGGCTTGGTCTTGATCATGGATGACCCATTGTGTTATATACAGAAAGCAGCTGAAACTGCCTGTGTCTAGAGTCCTTCTTATAACGTATCTAGTTCTGATCCTGTCCCCATCCAGGTCCGGCTCCCATCCGCCCCTTCTGTCCCTAGTTCATGGCTTTCCCCTCTGGGTTCTTTGGGCTTTGTGGCCTATGGTTGCCCTTTGTCCTGTTTCTGAAGGGGTTTCCAGGCATCCCAATGCTGTTTTCCAGGACCACAGTATGGCTAGCGAATTCCGCTTTGATCACTAATGGATCTGCTGGGCTTGATGATCATGAACTGAGAAGACCGAGTGGGGCATCCTGTCCTGATCTGGCTTGGGAGAAGGTGAAGAGAGAGAAAAAAAGGCTTAAAGACTGCTGGGGAGCAGGTTGGCCAAATACAGGGAGAGTATTGGGGAATGAGAGAATATGGAGCGGGGGAGCCGGGTGTGTTGGGGAACGAGGCAGTGTTAGATAGGTCTCTTGTATATTTTGCAGTCTGGGCCCAAGGCATCCTTGAAGCAGTTCCAGAGATCTGTTGCTGCTTCATACAGAGGACCCAGAACACTTAGACTTATTAACTTCCCCTGGTCACAGCTGTCACGGAGCGTGCACATCTCCTATGGTTGAGGATGGCTGAGGCTGGAGAGGTTGGTGCAGCCACTAGTGTGCTCCTGGTGTGCTCCGGAGGGAGCTATAGGAGCGCGAAGAGACCCTTGTCCAGCCCTTGCACAGCATGACCCTGTTACTGCCTCCAGGCTTCTGTAAGGGCCGAGGGCAAGCCCTCCTGGTCATATCAGTTAGTTACTCTTCCAAAACAGCTGATGGCATGATCGTTCACTCACGGTCCAGTCCAGTTCTCCCCTTGGCTCCTCATTCTTCAGGTCTTCAAAGGCTCACCTGACCCGCATCCCGCCAGTCTGCCATGAAGCATGCTATATTATTAAGACCGCGTACGCTTTGTGTTACCAAACTGTCCATGCGCTTCCATGGGAGAAAGCCAAACTCCAGCAGGTTCTTTTTATTGTAGTCTATAGCCTGAGGACTATGAATGAATACTTTGGTGTGGGGGTGGGGGCGCATTTCAGTTTTCAGAGATGGACCCAGGTGACTTCATGGGAGAAACAGGCCTGGCAGTGAGGGAGGCCAGGAGGATTTGAGTTGTTAGAGATGGGGATGAGGCTCCTCCATGGTGGAGAATTGGCCTGACATGCCTAGGACTTTAAGCTTAAAATCTGGGCACAGCCCTCAACCCCATTTTCTCACTCTCTAGCCCAGGCTGGCCTTGAACTTCCTATTCTGACTCAGTCTCAGAAGTGCTAGAGTTACAGTGTGTGTGTATGTGTGTGTGTATGTACTGGGTATCAAATCCAAGGCTTCCTGCATTTGAGGCTACCATTATAACATTGGTATATTGAGTTATGGCAGCCCTTTTTTATTTTGAGATAGTGCCTCTTAGGGTGCTTCCAATGCCCGGCTTCTCCTGCCCTTCACCATCCTCCGCTGGTATCACAGGCCTCTTTCACCAGGAGCAGCTGCATTTACCTTTAGTCTTAAAGCTATGAAGAACATTTCAGTTTCATCGTATTAAAAGGATTGTAGTCAGTACTTAAACAGCCACATTAAAATATGTCACACTTGAAAAGAAAATGGTTACCCCATCCATACATGCACACACACACAAATATATACATATAAAGTAAAACACTTGAAAATTCTAATAAAGGCCCAAGAAGTGATATGGGGCAACTAAATTTCATTACATTGATTTATAAGAGGGAGAAATAGGACTTTATATTTTAGACAGTGTTTCATGTAGCCTAGGCTGACCTTGAACTTCGGACCCCTTGCTTCCATCTCAGGATTACTGGTGTATGCTTCTACTTTAAAATTTTCCTTTTATTTTTTGTAGAGCAGGCTACAAAGTAACATATTGTCTCAAAAGGAAAAAAAAAAAGTACCTGGATTTTAAATTTACATTTCTAGGCTTGTCAGGTCAGCATCTTGGGAGGAGCCAGCCGTGGAGATGGCCTCTGGCCTCTCTACAGAAACCCAGACTTGTGGGCATGCTAGGCAAGCTGTCATTGTCTATGGTGTATCCTCAAACCTGAAACATTGGGAGTAGAGCGAAAAGTCTCTGGACTGGGCCCGGAGAGATGGCTTGGGGGTTAAGAATGATTGCCGCCATTGCAGAGGACTGGAGTTCGGTTCCCAGCACACGGTCAAGGGACTCAAAGGCACCTGTAATGCCAGGTCTAGAGGATCCTGACCTCTGGGGATATCCGCATACGTGTGGTATATACAGACACTTCAAGTAAAAGGACATAAATAAATGCAATTATGTCTTTAATTGTTTTTGTTGTTTTTCTGATGGTACCATGGAGCTCTGGCTGACTAAATCCAGTCTGTAAACCTGGCTAGTCTCAAACATACAGCCACTTGCCTGTCTCTGCTTTCACAGGCCTGGGATAAAAGTGTGCACCACCACAACCGACATAAAAACAAATAATAAAAAACAAACAAACAATAAGGTCTCTCTTTTTTCGAGTCAGGGTTTTTCTGTGTCGAGCTGGTGGTCCTGGAACTCTCTATAGACCATGCTGGCCTTGAACTCATAGATATCCTTCTGCTTCTGCCTCCGGAACTCTAAGATTAAAGGCGTGCACCACCGCCGCCCAGCCCAAAGAGGTCTCTTAAAGAAAGAGCGGAAGAAGGGGGGGGAGGGAGAGAAAGGGGGGAAGGAGAGAGAGATCTTTAAATTAGTCAAAAGAACCCCTCAGGTAATATCAGGAATGTCATGAATGGGGCGGTACCAGGTTCAGCCCCGGACACATTCCGGTTCCGCCCACCCTGAGGGGGTCAGAGTCAAGCGCATGCGCAGGGATTCGAGTTAGGCGCACGCGCAGTTGCCCATGGAACCTAGGTGCCTCGGAACCCTGTGAGCGGAGCAGATCCAAGCCCTCGCGGAGGCGGTCCGTGTGCTTCCGACAGCAGCGCCATGAGGCTGTGGCCGCAGGCATGGGGTGCTGTTCGGGCCACTTGGCGCGAGAGCTTCCCTTTGCAAGGTCACGACGTAGCACGCTGGTTCCCCGGCCACATGGCCAAGGGTGAGGCCCATCGGGGGGCGCAGGAGGCACGGGCGCTGGCCCTGCCTGCCCTTTGTTCGCTTTCCTGGACTCGGGTTGGAGAGCTGTTTTGTGCTTGATACTTTTGAGTCGCGCTCAGTAGTCCCTTGAAGGCACATGCAAGGCTTTAGACCTGAGTAATGCCTGAGTTTAGAGGTCACAACTTGGTCCCAGGCAGACATCTGGCATGGTGCGGCTCTGGGCTGCTGGTTGCTGTGTTAGCTGCCCCTGCCAAGTGAGGTGGTGATGTGGCAGGAAGGCTCCAGGAGTGTGAGGGGCGGGTTGCAGTTGCGGGGCAGAGCCTCAGTGTTTTGTATGTTGAGGTCATTAAGTCAGCAGAGTATCAAGATCAAGACCCTCATATGTATGTGTTCCGCCCAAAAATCATCTAGGGCATCCCGGAACTTGGACCAGTATGTTGCTCCTTGTGCCATGATGGATTCTCAGATGTATTCCCTTAGGACAACTTAAATCTGACCCCTTGGGCTGTTCCCTTAGTGCCCTTCTATCTTTCAGGACTAAAGAAGATGCAGAGCAGCCTGAAGCTGGTGGATTGTGTTATCGAGGTTCATGACGCCCGGATATCCTTTGGTGTCGTAGGAGAGGTGTAGATGTAGCAGTAAGATGCTTTCCTGGTCTTTCTCCGTCACTTTCGGACAGTCTAGTCTGTTCTGTCTCTGGTCCAGTCATAATGTCGACAACTTCTTTTGTAATTACTACCACAAAAGCTTTTCAACTCTCAGCACACATCAAGTTACTGGGAGACGTTTACATCAATAGCTAGGCCCTATTTTAGATCAGAATCTCTGGGGTGGTGCCTACGTGTTTTGTTTTGTCTTGTTTTTAAAGCTCCCATCTGATGCATTATTTGTCTCAGCCTCTGTCTCATATTTTTGGGGTTAAATTATAAAACCTGAGATTAAATGGTCCTGACAGAAAAACCTGGGTTTTTTTCTTGTCCTTAAGTGAATAATTAGCAAGTCATGATCATGTCCATTGATGCATGCTTCTCGGACCATTTTGTTGTGTTTAAGCTGTGTTTGGGTTCTGTTGGCATGTGAGTTCTTCCTCATCATGCTTACGTAGCCCTAGCAGGGAATGGGGATGCCAGACCAATAGATTCAGGCACTTGGAAGGGCTGGTGGTGGGTGTGGGGACCTGCTACCACTGGTGGGAGGCTCTGGAAATAGTAAGGGAACTATTTCAGCTGCCAGATGTGACAATTATTATTATTATTGAGATTGGGTCTTTCAATGTAGCTTTGACTGGCCTTGAAGCTCACTATGTAGACCAGGATGGCCTGGAACTCACATAGGAATCATCATTCCTGCCTATATTTGATTATTAAAAAGTAAAACGTTATTTTCAGCATAATAATGAGAGTCTGTGGAACACTCAACTGCATCTAGGATGTGGCAGCAGGTCTGTGATTTCTGTGCCATTTTAGGAGAGGACCCTGGAGACTTGGGTTTATGAATGGATTGGTCAGCTGTAAGAGAAGGACCATCTGGGTGGAGATTGCAGCTTAGCCAGGTGCCCAGACAGGGCAGGCAGGGGCCTGAGGACTCTTGTACTAGATTCTTCTGGGAGGGCTGAAGGGGCAGGATGTAGAGCCCCATCTGCCTTTGTTGGTATCACATGAAGTAGCCCGACATCAGGCTTGGGTAGGAAAGCTGTAAGGAAGTTGAATCTCCAGTGAGGATGGATGTTACTCGAGGTGCTTTGGTTAGGATTTCACAGGAGTCACTTTTTCTTAAGTTTTAAACTTCCATCCCTTGGTTTTTCTTTGAACTTTGTTTTTATTCTTCCTGCCATCTGTTTGGTGCCAGTGCCCTGCCTAACTCGCGCTCTTCGCCAGCTGCAGAGTGGGCCTCAGGAGTCTGGGGTAGGAAGATGGGTTGGATGGTCGCACTTGACCTGAGATGGGCTTCTTTGGCGTTAGCTCCTGGCCGAATAACCGGTAAAACTCTGTAGGGATTTTTGCCTTAACATCATCAGCACATCCCACTTTCAGGTCGAAACCCTCTGTTCCAAGAGCTACTTGGTCTGAAGCCTCATTTGCTTGTCCTTAACAAAATGGACTTGGCGGATCTCACAGAGCAGCAGGTGAGCACCTGGTCGTAGATGTGAGCAGCAGTGTGACAGAGCCACAGCCACAGAGGAAGTCTGTTATTCCCCTGGGCCCGTTATACTTTAAAACAAATCCTGGCTTAGCAGCAACAGCTGTTTTCCCCAATATGAACTTAGGGCCCAAATGCCAAGGTGGGGCATACCTCCATGGGAAGTGGGCTTGTGTGCCGTGGGAGCCCTGGTTACCATCATAGCCACTTTGCCCCCTGGGCCTTTCTATATCCTATGTGGTAGTTTGGGCACATGTGACCACTGAAGCAAATTGGGAGATTCACAAGGTTAATGTTTGTAGCCCTGGTCACCTTTAGTGTAGCTTGGAGTTCACTTGTGGTGGCTGCAGTGTCCTCAGCTGACTAGGCACCCAGTCTGACCTTAGATTTTCTGTTGCTAGCTCCTTTCTGTACACCCTGTGATCCAGAAACTGGAAGGGTTGGGTGTGGGACTGGGATATGAAAGACCCAAAGTACCTAACAGTCTGTTGAGCTGTGTTCTCAAACTTTCCAATGCTGTGACCCTTTAATAGAGTTGCTCATGTTGTGGTGACCCCCAACCATAAAATTATTTTCATTGCAACTTCATAACTGCAATTTGGCTACTGTTACGAATCGTAATGTAAATATCTGTGTCTTTTAAGGATCTTAGGCAACACCTGTGAAACAGTCATTCAATCCCCCAAAGGGGTTGTGACTCACAGGTTGAGAAATAAATCCAGACAGAAATCTGTCCTAGGGAAGTGTACTTTCTGCATGGCTGGCAGGAAATGTTATTTGAAGTCTTGACTCTCCTTCTTTTGGCCATGTTGTCAAATTCTTTGGAAAGAGGGATGTCAGGGTCTTGAATTGAATCCAGTTTTTAAAAAGTTGTTAATGATATTTTTCCTTTACTGAAAAGCAACAAGAACTTTTATGAGAGGTTAGGAGGATATCCAGGGAGGTTCCCAGTGGCAACACCTGCTTTGAGGCCTAGGGAACTGGTCAGGAGTTCCACTTGTGCAAGCTTTTGGGTTTTGTCTGTTTGGTTGTTTATCTTCAAGTGTCTTCTGTTTTTATTAGTTGAGACTTGAGCCATTAGGTATTGCTTAAGCTCTTCAAGTGCTGGTCTTTACAAACAGGTGGACACTGCCCTCTACTGGGCATGCTTAGGATGTGAGAGGAGTAACAGGCTTCTGAAGGACCTTAGGCTCCACCCCCATGGTCTATATAGAGGGATGTCTGAGTTAATCTTCATGGAGACCAGAGAGATCATTAGTCTCTGTCATGGCTAGTACCTTCTTTTACCCTTTCAAACATTTTATGTGTATGAGTGTTTTGCCTGTATGTATGTCTGTGTAATACATGTGTGCCTGGTGCCCACAGGGCCCAGAAGAAGGTGTTGGGTCCCTTGGAATTGGAATTGTGAGTTGTTGTATGGGTGCTGGGAACCAAACTTGGAAGAGCAGCAAGTACCTGTAGCCTTTCAGCAATCCTTCCAGCCCCTGAGGCTGGATTTAGCACATGTAACGAATAACCAAAAATAACTAAAACTGACTGCATTAATGAATTAATTTTTGTTTATTTAAGCATTGACTGTATTTTGTGGCCAGTAACAACCAGACATAATTTTCAATACATGTTAATAGATACAAACATAAGTATACTGATTATATTGAATATTAAGTCTAATACCTTTTTGTCAACTTTAGTTTACTTTTGGGCTTATCGTACTACTTATTCTGTCATTAGATTGGGTTCAACACCATTTCAGTTTAAAATGAAGTTGTATGCTAGATACGGTGGCCAAAACATGGGAGGCAGAGAGAGGCAGATCTCTGAGTTCAGGGAAAACTTGGTCTACATAGTGAATTATAGGCCAGCCAAGGCTATGTAGTGAAAGCCTGTGCCAATTTCGCATCCTCTCCCTAAGGGAATCTTATCTGATAGAGCACATGAAGATGATAGGATTCTTAGAGAAGTCAGTACCTGTAAGCTTCGTGCTGAAGAGGCTTCAGAATGACCTGGCTCAGCCCCATTTTATCCCCAGAAGCACTGAAGTCCCTATGGTAAGGCCATGTCCCCTGGTCTGCATCCTGACAGAGCCTGAGGTACACAATACAGCTATGTCTGTGCTAGGGCTCTTCCCTCCTGTTTTCTGAGGGGGCTTTTCCTTGTCCTCAGAGCTGGGGCTCTTCATTGTGTTTCTGGCATTCAGTTCTTGTTGCCCAGTGCCTAGAGTTTAAGTTGACTCTGAACAGAATGTACCTGCAGTGTCCTTTCTGGCCTGGAACTTGCTGGGACAAGTTCAAACTCACAGGGATCCACATGTGTCTGCCTGCTGAGTGCTGGGATTAAAGGCACGTGTGACCAGGCTGACTAGATTCCTTCTTAAAAAAAAACAAACATGATTTTTACATTTGTTATTTGTTTGTGTGTGGGGGTATGCATGTGCCATGGCATGCATTTGGAGGTCAGAGGACAAGTTGGAGGTGTCAGTTCTTCTACTGTATGGTGCCCTGGGATGGAACTCAGGTTGTTAGGCTAGGTATCAAACACCTTTACCAGCTGAGCGTCTCACTGGTCCCAACCAGATTCTTGAGTTTTATAGTCTCATACCATATATGTAATGTATGTTTACTTGTTGTTTTTGTAAACCTTTATTTTTGTTTTTTGTAAATGTGTGTTTTGCCTGCATGTATATCTGTGCACCACACTTATGCAGTGTCTGTTGAAGCCAGAAGAAGGCATTGAATCCCTTGGGACTGTAGTTATAGACTATTGTTAGCTGCCAAGAGGGTTCTAGGAATCAAACCTGGTCCTCTGTAAGACTAGCCAGTCCTCTTAACTGCTGAGCCATCTCTCCTGCCTTGATATATACATACTAACACACACACGCACACATGTATATATTCTTAAAATTTATTTTAGATAGGGTCTTTCTGTGTAGTGCTAGGATTAAAGGCATGTACCACTATGACTGGCATACCATTCATATTTTAATTTAGTGTTTAAAATAAAATGTGTCTTTCAGAAAATCGTCCAGCACTTAGAAGGAAAAGGCCTGAAAAATGTTCTTTTTACCAACTGTGTAAAGGATGAAAACATCAAGCAGGTAAGCCTTTGTACATGTTGGTTGCTGAATAGTTGTGATAAGATCCTGGAATCGGCTTTAGCTGCCCAGGGCTGCAGGATCTCCTGGGCTGCCTGTCTCCTGAGTGGATGCTCACAGCCTGAGTGAGTTCTGAGGGAGCATTCTGGGGTTCTAAGCAATAAGAGCCTCTTGCAGAACCCAGGAACTTATTTTCCCAATTGTTTTGATGGAAGCCCACAAGTTGATATGTGGACTGCCTAGTAGTCAGTTACAGTTGCTGTAGAAGAGCCCTCCCAAAGTAGCCACACTACTCTGTCATGGTGTATATGTGGTGTATTGGGAGTGAGTGGGTGAATACCAGTTAGCTGTGACTGTTGAGCAGTGGATGCCTAGTGAGGTGTGTGTAAGGTCTCTGCCCTCCTAATCTAGTGGTGAGTATAAAGACCAGGTCTGTGACCCTGTTATTTGGAAGTGGGTCAGCGAGGGGTGTATGACCAGAAGATGTGGCCTGTTTATTGCAGATCGTCCCCATGGTCATGGAACTGATCAAGGGCAGTTACCGCTATCACCGAGCAGAGGTTGGTTGGTTGCGGGGCTGGGGGTGGGTATGTGGAGTTACCCAGGCCCTTCTACCTGTCCATTCTGGGCCTTCTTTAATACAGAGGGCTGGGCGTGTGTCCCAGCCAGGATCATAGCCTTTGCTTTTACTAGTTCTTCAGTGGGAAAATCTGGGCCAACCCTGTGGGTCAGCACAGGGCCTTTGTGTTGATGTCCTCTTTCCCTGCACAGTGATTTCACAGCCTGGGTGGGATAAAGTTGAAACTCTTCCGCCTCCACAGAACCTGGAATACTGCATCATGGTGGTTGGTGTCCCCAATGTAGGCAAATCCTCCCTCATCAACTCCCTGAGGCGGCAGCACCTTAGGACAGGTAGGCAGTTGCTGGTGTGTTGACTTCCACTCCAAGAGGGCACTGTGGAAGAACATGCCGGTCCTATGTTTCTCTGAGGTATTCCTTCCATAGCTCATGGCCTGTTCTGTTTGTTAAAAGGACAGATCATGGTCTAATGGAGGTCTCTGTGGTGAGCAGCCATTGGCTACACAGTGTGTACTTAGCATGCTTTCACGTTCTCTTGACTTTTTATGTATTTTAGACTTTGGGATAAATTTATATTGGCTTCGTTTTTCACATTAACAGTATAGTGTTTATTATTATTGTTATTTTTTACAAAGCCAGATGTGGCATGTGCCTTTAATCCCAGCACTTGGGAGGCAGAGACAGAGAAGCCAAAGGAGAGGTAGAGAGGCAGAGGCCCTGTCTCCAAAAGTCAAAATAAAACTACACAACTAAAGAACAGAACCTATTTATAGTGTAAAGGCTGAGAGTTTTAAATCATATTGTGTCATGATTTTAGCTGGGGCATTAACTGGAAAGCTGTCACAATCATCTAATTTTTTATGTTTTTTTTTCTTTAAGTATTCATTTTCTTTGTTTAGGGCTATTAAGTTTGTTTATGGGGTTGTGTAGGCATTCTCACTATGCAAACTGTAAATTACCTGAGACTGAAGCCTCAGGCGTGTCATCCTGTTCTTTGCCCCAGTGCCTGGCAGCCCTGTTCTGTTTCTGTCCAGCTGTGTTGATGAAGAGTTCTGGACTGGCCTGTCTCACTTTGTATAATGTTCTAGGTTTGCTCAGGTCGGAACTTGGTTAGCAATTCCTTCCTCCTTAGGGCCAATTATTCTATTGTCTGCACTATTCTCATTCCTCTGCTCATCTGTGTTGGATACTTTTATCCTTTGACTCCTGTGGTGGTTCAGCAGTGAATGGATAGCTTCCCAGGCATGCCCTGCACTGGGTCCCATGCCAGGCAACCACAGTGTTGGCATTAGGCATGGTGCTTGCTTGCCTGCTGTGGGTAGTGCTCTGGAGTAGGCCAGTCTGAGAGAGGCTTTGAGGTGGAGCAGCGGCCCTGGTGTGACCATTGCAGCAGGGGCCGCCTTCTACACTGGGACGTGAGCTCTGGGCATTTGTTAGCCCTTGGCCACTGTGCCTAGCTTTTGAAAACCCTTGTCTTTTTGGGACTGAGTAAGGAACGAATTATAATTTGACAAACTTATTGACCTCTGGGTTTCCCATCTGCTTGCCATGTATGTTAGTGAAATGCCTTTTATTACTTGTTTTGTTGCTGTGTATAAATATTTGATGGCCTCTTTGTGTCTTTTCAGGAAAAGCTGCCAGAGTGGGTGGTGAGCCAGGAATCACCAGAGCTGTGACATCCAGAATCCAGGTAGGTCCTTGGTAGCTGAGCCCAGAGCTGTGCCCAGAGCTTTGCAGGCTCTGCTGAGCCTGGCTCCTCTGAGTGGCGCATTGGCCCGGCCGCTGAGCCTGGCTCCTCTGAGTGGCGCATTGGCCTCTGACCTCTTCCTTTTCCTTCCTCTGATGTTACTGCCAGTGCTACTCTGTGCTCATTTAAGTCTGTCAGGAAGGCAGACTTCTTATCCACAGCCACACTTACGTATTCCTTTTTATTTTCAATGGACCTTGGGCTTTTATTTGTTCTTCAAATTAAGCAGAAATTATACCCTATAGGCACTCAGCCTATGAGCAAAAAGCAGTCTATGAGGTTGGTTTATCCAGAGGCCTGCCTTAGAGTCTCTGACAGTGATTTGGCTGTTGGCCTGAGGCTGCTGGTTTGATCCACCTTCTGCACAGGTGTGTGAGCGTCCACTGATGTTCTTGCTGGATACTCCTGGAGTGCTGGCTCCTCGGATTGAGAGCGTGGAGACAGGCCTGAAGCTGGCCCTGTGTGGTAAGCCTCTGCCCCACTGCTGACCTTGGCTGTCCGCTAGGCAGGTGCAGTTGTTACTCCCTCCATCCTGCCTGCTGCCAGATGCTTTTCACATTTTGAGAGGGAGACTAGCTCACAGCATGCGTGTGCTGGCTACCATTCTGTCCTGGGACAGGGGTGCACAGAAAGGCCATGCCTGGCAACCAAGTCACATGCCATATAGGAAGAAGGCCAACAACTATGATCCATCCTGCAGGGCAGTTCCTTAGTAGCTTGAGGTCTTCTGCCTTCAACTGGGAGGCATTCAGGCTCGGTGGGCATAGATGTCCACTGTTCCACGGGCTTGTATTAGCTGCTTATCTTGCAGGAACTGTGTTGGACCACCTTGTTGGGGAAGAGACCATGGCTGATTACCTCCTTTACATCCTCAACAAGCATGGGCTACATAGGTGAGCGGCAATGGGTGTGGGGGATGCAGCCCCTGCTTGCTCATCCTATCTAGGTACGGCTTTAGAAATACGTCATTAAGGTGTTATATAAGCTGTATATTATTATAAGTGTGTGATTTGATAGGTTTTGATACATGACCATATCATATTGTCACACACGGTAGTGGACATTTTGCTAGTTATGGTGGTACACGTCCCAAATCCCAGTACCTGTGAGGCTGAGATAGGAGGATCATAAGTTTGGGACCAGCCGGGCTGCATAGGAAGACCCTCATTCACTTTGTCTCTTCCTTAACCCCCTACAGGTGGGGGAAGAAGATGAGTGTTCTGTCAGTGAAATTGTACAGGGTACTCCCTCTCTCACCTGGCTTCCCCTGCTGGGCAGCATGAGTGTTCCCAGCCACCCATGCTCTACATTCCTTTTGTTGGCTGGGCTCATTGTGTGTTACCCAGGCAACCGGCACTTGCTTTATCTGTTCACCCTGGTGGACATGGGTGTGTGCAGTTCTTGACTGCTACAAGCAGAGCTTCTGGAAACATTCATGTATAGTGTCTATGTGATGTGAGTTTCTACTTCTCTTGGATAAAACACAGGAGAGTATCTGAGCCGCTCGGTAATGGCGAGCTTTAGCTTCCCACAGAACCACTGAATTGTTTTCCAGAGCAGTTGTACTGTGCCATGTACCGCCTAGCAGAGAATGGGGTCCAGGTTTTTATGACCCTCTTTACACTGTGGTTAGTCTTGTATTTTATTATTTTCAGATTTAATTATTTTATTTAATGTTGGTGAGTTTTGCCTGCATGCATGTTTGTGTACCACAAGCATGCAGTGCCTGTGGAGGAGGGCTTTAGGTCTCCTAGATCTGGCAGTATGGACACGTGATCAGTCATGTGGGCACTGGGATCTAACCCGGGTCCTCTGCAAGAGCAACAAGCACTTTTCTTAGCCACTGAGCCTTGCCTCAGCCCTGGCCAGTCTTAATTTTAGCCTCTCAGGTTGCAGTGTCTAATGTATATTCGTACTAGTGTGATGCCGAACATCTTTCCCAGTGTCCATTGGTCATTGATGTGTCTTCTCTGGGAACATGTATGTTCAAATCTTTTTATCATTTAAGAATTTTATTTTATGTGTATGGATGTTTTGCCCACATATATGTCTGTGTACCACTACATGCCTGGTGCCCAAATCCAGGCCCAAATCCCCTGAAACTGGTGTTACTGACAGAAGTAAGCCATCCTGTAGGCACTGGGAATTGAACCCAGGTCCCCTGGAAGAACAGTAAGTTCTCTTACGCATTCAGCCATGACTCCAGACCACCATCTCTTTTTGTTTTTGTTTTTCTGAGGATCTCTCTACATAAGCTGTCCCCAAACCGACAAAGCTTCCTCTGCCTCTGCTGAGATTAGAGGCGTGTACCACCATAACCGCTCTTTTTTATTTATTATTATTTTTTTGATTCTTGGGATTGAACCTGGGCTTGAATACAATGGCATATGCTCTATTGCTGATCTACCACCCAACACATTTTCTTATTGTTAAGTTGCACCACTTTACCTATTCTGAGGGATAAGGTCTATTCAGAGTTTTTCAGGAGTCTAGGCCTTGCCCTTTCCTCCTGTTAACACTGTGTTTGGGGAGTAGATGTTTTTAGTTTTGGAGGTCTGAATTAGTAACAAGATACTTCATACTGGTGATACTTCATATCTAGAAATATACCTAGCCTGAGGCCATAGAATTTTGTTTTCTTTTTGGAGAGTTGCAGCTTGGGTTTCATATTTAGGTATATGACCCTTTTCTGCTATGTATTAATACATGCTTTGTGTATGGCACAACTATGACGTTTTTATTTTGCACATGGATGACTGGTTGTCCAGAAAAAATTTCTGAAGATTTTTTTCCCACTAATTAATTGTCTTCTGCCTCTGCTGGGAATCCATGTTGTATGTCTGTCTGTGGACTCTTCTGTCCTTTTCTGTCTTGGTGAAGGACTGGTCACTTTTGCCTGGGTGCCAGACATTTGACTTATCACTTATAGGTGATAAGTCTTTTGTGTAAGAATTTCTGAGCCTTGTTCTGCAGCATTAAGTTGCCTGGGAGCAATCTGGTCCTTCCAGGAGCCTTGGAGCTGGCTCATCTGAGGTGTGGGTGAGTGGGAATCTTCCTCAGGCTTGGAGCCTCAGATATGACCTGAGCAGTGGGCTTGCAGGTATGTGCAGCACTATGGCCTGGCCAATGCCTGTGACCACATAGAGTGGGTGTTGAAGAACGTGGCTGTGAAGCTGGGGAAGACACGGAAGGTGAAGGTGCTCACAGGCACGGGTGAGTGAGGCTGAACTCTTTCGCCCAAGGCCTTTACTTTGTCTACTGTTAGGACTCTTGGCCCTTTCTGGAGGACAGGAGTGAGCCACAGAAGGAAACCTGTGGGCATCTGTCCTGGGATTAGAGCAGGCGAAGGGGAACTATGGAAATTTCTAGGGAGGAAGGACTTTGTAGCACAGGTTTCAGAGGGAGGTACTAGCTGTGGAACCAGAGTTCGTGGATGGTGCCCCCTAGGGCATCTTAGGGCTGGGTTGTCCTTAGAGACCTCTCTCATCATTCTCTCTCCTCAGGTAATGTCAATGTTATCCAGCCCGATTACGCCACGGCAGCCCGCGACTTCCTCCGGACCTTCCGTAGTGGGCTCTTGGGCCAAGTGATGCTGGACCGTGACATTATGCCTGCCTGCTGATGACACTGACCCCTGACCTGGCTGGCTGAAGTATGCTCTCGTGCATACACCATGGGACTGCAGCTGGAGTGTTTAATGCTTGGAACTATTCTCCTTATCTGGAAGCTCTCTGTGCTGCTACCTGAAACTCAGGACTCACCTCCAAAGGGCACTATGTTCTCTTGTTCAGTAGAACCTGGTCAGTCCTGGTTGCTACCATGGGGTCCCAAGAATCCTGTGTATGTGTGACTTGGTCAAGAGGTTTTTTTCTGAGTCTCAAGGAGAGATTAATGCTATCAAAGGAGTCAAAGCAATAATCTATAACTTCAAAAAACTTGGGTTAAAAAGCCCACTTTTAAAAATCTCTTTGTGGCTGTCTCTTCATTTTGTTTTACTTTATTTATTTTTTTGTCATTCTGAGACAAAGTTCCATTATATGGCTTGGGCTGGTCTCAAACACTCCTTCCTCCTGCCCCAGCCTCTTGAGCTGGGATTATACAGGTGTGTGCCATGACACCAGGTTAAAAGGCCCATTTTCTGATGTTTATTTCATTGTGCACTTAGTACTCTGAGCCCATAAGGTAAATCCCCTTCCACCAGTGAATGCTGGGGACTGGTAGATGAGGGACTGGGGTTCCTAAGTCAGAGTCTCATGTGTCTCGCTGTCCTGCAATGAGGGAGAAGCTTGTTACCAGCAGAGGGCTTTATTTCACAATGAACTCTTCACTGATACAAATGCATACAGACATGGACAGGGGGTTTGGAATAGTGAAGTCCAGGATTGTCCTCTCTGCTAGCACTTTAGAGCCTTTACCTCAGGAGGCCATCTGCTGTAGGCTCAACTTGTCACAGGCCAGAGGATCACTGGAAGGGGACCACCATCTGGCCATTGGAACCATGGTGGCTTCAGGAGGTGATGCAGAGGGTGTGTCCCGGCATACTTGACCTCCAGGTACCTGTGGCACATAGAAGATGTTGCTGCCAGCAGCTTGCTCTCTAAAAATAAATAGGGAAGGGGTTGGTTGATACAGATAGGAGGTGCTGTAGCCAGCTGGGCTTCACCTGCTCAGTAGTTCTGGTCTCTTCTGTCCAGTATGGACCTGGGCTTTCCACAATTGCCTGAACCAGTGCTTGAGTGCTTCTTGTGGATGGCTGATAACAAGGGCTAGCCTTCCACTCTTGCCTCTAGCTGTGGTTGCAATGTAATTAAGCTCTGAGATTCTTCTTTAGCATCTATGGTTCCCGTTGGTGGAGAAGGTATTCACAGGTGTGTGGCTGTGCCAAATGCTAAACATTCTGGTGTGCGAAATAATCATTAAAAGGTGATGTTTTCATTATGCCTACAACTAATACTGGTATTCTGTGGTATGTGAAGGTCTAGTCCACATAGCCCATCCTCAGGGGAGTTTGCAAGCTCAAGGGGCTCTGGTGGGTCTTCCTCTACCAGACTTGATGCATCAGTACCTGCCTTTGAGGCCCCGAGTGGGCTTGGCCCTTAGCCTGCTGGTCTTGGTTCTGAGCTTGGTCTGTAGGGACAGAGGATCTTCTGGGCTGGCTGTGCCTAAGAGCACTGGCAGTGTACACAGAAGCTGCAGGGAGTTGCTTCCTGCAACTTGTTGGTCCAGAAAATGCTTGGCTAGGGCCCTGCCAATAGCCTTGAAACCTGTACAGTAGCCAGAAGTATGCTAGGCTAGCATTGTAGATACCGCCTGAGCCCAGAGACCCATCACTCCACTGGGGCAAGGATGTGCTGGTGAGTCCTGGAACCACAGGGAGCCAGTCTGCCCAAAGGTAGATCTATGTGAGGACTGTACTGCATCTCTTTGAGGCCACTTGGGGCATCAGCTCTGTTCTCCTTGTGGATATGAATAGTCAGGAAGCTTTTAGTAGTGTTAGCCCACACTCTGAACCTGCTAAGGCTGGTCCTTCTGTGTCTCATAGCTTTCTTCTGGCAGCAGTGGGCCTGAAGAACTATTGCCTCCTCCAGTGTGCAGGCTGTCGGCTGTCAACTGTGCCACACTCTGTCTCCCCTCCCCGGTCCATCTGCTTCCAAGGGAAGGATCTCCCAACATGGAAGACTGCTATCCACCAGAACTGCGGCAATCTTACAGTTCAGGTTATATACAAAGAAGGCTCCCGACGGGATTGGTATTATACCCAAGTGGCCCTCACTTGTGAACCTAAAGTCTAAAGGGAATGTTTGTGAATGTGGAAGTCCTAGTGGCAGCACATTTTAGGAACAGTTTAGTGGTCCTTGTGGCCAAGTGTCTCCAGGTGGAGAAGAAACCTGACAGAAGGTCTCTTGGGCAGCCAGGAAGAAACATACTACCTTGTCCTTGGTAGCATGTTCTAGGAGGGCCACAGTAGGTGTCCTGGGATGGATGCTTTCCTGCTCTGGATGTTCCTGAGCTGTGGCATCATTAGGACCTGCTCAGGGCAGGTGGTTAGCACCTGACATTTTACACATTGCAGTCAAAGTGAATGCTTTCTTCATCCAGTTGTGAAGCCCAGAGGGAATCGGTCCATTCCCTCTGCTTCCATGGGAGGCCCCAGGTCTTTTGGGCTTCAGTGACAGAATCAGGCCCACCTGAGGATGGGGGTCTTCCTGGTGTCAGCATTGTTCATGTTCTTGTGTTAGGGTGGGCAAGCAGAGAGGAAGGGCCAAGTACTTCCTTGGGCAGCTCTGGAGAGTCAAGGGCAGCCTGCCTCGCCGGCAGTAGAGCTGTTAGTTCCTGCCAGAGTAGAAGATTGGGAGACTGGGATGGACAAGAGAGTAGACAGTGTCCACAAATTGCAAGAGGCCTTGTGGGTCCAGAACGTCCCTAGGCTGGGGAATCATAGCAAAAGAAAGTGACCCTCTACGCTGGAGACCATTGGGGTGGGACCTAGGGGTCTGAAGACACGGAGCTAGACCTGGGATGGAGCTTAGCCTGGTCTAGGGCCGAAGCAGTTCTAGGGCTCCAAGGGTGCCGCCCAGGAGCAGGCAAACATGTGGACTGTGAGTGGATCTGGAGCTGGAAGTCCAGGCCCAGTAGCTGTAGACTCCTCGGTCAGTCCCATTGCCTCCTGTTGCCCCGTTCTCATCGTCTTCCAGGCCTAGCTCTCCAGGCCCGGAGGTCCTTCTCCAGCCAGAGCCTGTGGCAAGGCCCGCAGCCACACCCGCTGCAGCCCCTGCTGCTGCCCCTGCAGCCGCCACACGCACAGAGGAGCCATAGCGGGGGGCCGGCCTTACGCGCACTCTTGATGTCCCGCGCGCGCCTCCCCGTACCCCCCGGGCGCTGCCTCGAGCGCCTCCCCGGCCGCCTTTGGCAGAACAGCTGTCACAGAGGAAGGCGGCGGCCAACAGCAGAGCCCAGCATGTGGCAGCAGTCCAGTTCATCCTACTGGGCAGAATCTGCGAGAAGAGGGTGGAAGGGGCTTCAGCTTCTGTCCAGGGGTGGAGCTTGGCTTAGGGCCCGGATAAGGGGATATCAGAGCCGGGTAATGGGCCCACCCGGACCTGGGAACGCTGGCATCAGCTTGAAGGCAGAATGCGCCTCTGATTTTGTGGTAATCTGATAGAGGGCTCCTAGCATCTTGGGGGAAGTTGTAGGCTCAGGGCTGGGGAAGGGATTTTTTAACCTCTAGCGCCAGGACTTTGATTTGGGGTTCCTGCTATATAACCGGGTGGAGATATGGGGTGGTGGGGAAAGGGTTCAACAACAGGGTGGACGTTTTACTGTTGTGGTAGGGTGTAGCTGGGTTCCAGAATGGGGTTATGGGTTTGCTGAACTTCCGCGGTGGGACTCAGGCCTTGGGGAAGGCACAAATATCCCCCTAACTCCCCCCTCCCATCCCCCGCTCTGCACACGGGTCTCTGGAAGGATTGGGGATGGATTATTGCGTGGAGCATGCTAGTTTGGAATCAAGAGCCCTCAATACATCCCGATTATGGTTAGAATGGATGGCCTTGCTCTGGCATAAGAATGTCCTGATGCCTCGCTAGAGAGTTTCCGCCAGAGGCTGCGGCCGCACGCACTGGGCAGTGGGTTCAGAATCCAGATCCGCGATTCCTTGCAGCTCAACCAACCAGTGCTGGGTGAAACGCCCGGCAGGTCTAGACCCTAGCTAGGTAATTCTTTTCCCCGCCCTAGCTCCACTCTTCTTGGGTTAGCCCCAGCCCGGGCAGGTAACTAATTAGGATGGGTTCCGGCTGGCTGTGGCCCCGCGCTGTCTGGGTGGCGGCTCCATCCTTCTCAGGTTCTCTTTCCCCGCCCCCTCTTCCCTCCCTTCCAACATCACAGGGTCCATCCACCTCCCCGACTTACTGGTCACAAGCCTAGGTCAGAGGCGCGGTTTAGGGGATGTGGCCGGCCAAGCGAAAAGGTGCGGTGGCGAGGACCCTTTTCCTTAGGCAGAGCTCACGGCTGGGTTTTGCAGAAGCCTCCGCTTGAAGATTAGGGGCGGGCAGCCGCGGAGGCTCAGCCCCGGGAGACGTGAAGGGAGGAGATACTGTGAGCTCAGAAAAGCATAGCCTCAGCCGTTCCTGTTGCCCGGCCCCCATCCTCGCCGCGCTGGGTACTGCTTCCTCTCTCCTATCTTTCCCCCACCCTCCAGCTCTGCCCAGCCTCTCATTTTCCCATGTCCACAAGCCCCACCATCGAGGACGCTCAGGGTGTTCTTGTTCCTGTCGGTCCAGAATCTGTGTTTAGGACCTCTTCCTCTCCTGTTCTCCCCACCTGCCCACCGCATCGGTTCTTAGGATTCTCATTTCCTACCTCCTTCCCCCTTTTGCTGATGTAAAGCCAGCTCCACCTATTCCTCTTCCCCGGCCACAAGGACCACTGGCCTGCCTTTCTAGGAGTGTAGGGCTCCCGGTAAGCATTGGGATGGCCAGATGGCACTCCAGGCAGCTTGATCTACAACCATGAGTGTCCCAGCAGCACGAGAGACCATGCTGATTTGACCTTTGCTGACTTTCTGGAAGTAGGACCCCAGGGAAGCAGCCCCATTTATTTTCAAGTCCTTCCCTGTCTTTGTAGAGTAAGTGTAACCTACAGCTCCAGACAGCTATAGGGGTTTTCATCTGAACCGGACTTGCTTTCCAAGATCCAAGATTACAATCGGAGCTGCCAGGAGCAGCCCTGTCCTGGCTGAGGCATGGTATGGAGACTCAAGGGAACCTGAGACAGAGTTAGCTGACGGAAACAAGAACGGAAGTGAGTTGTTAGTGTATGGAGCTCTTCTCATTGAAGCCACTGTGCTTTTGAGCTTTCTTTTTTTTTTTTTCTTTTTAAATTTATTTATTTTTTTTCACTTTACATCCTGATTTTAGCCCCTCCCTCCTCTCCTCCTGGCTCCACACTCCCTCCTTGTTCCCTCCATTCCTCTTCCCTAGTCCTCAGAAAAGGGGAGACCCCCCCCCACCAACCCACCCCATCACATCAAGTCACATTAGGACTGAGCACTTCCTCTTACCCTGTGGCTTGGCAAAGCAGCCCTGCCAGGGGGAAGCGATAAAAAAGGAGACAACAGAGTCCATGTCAGAGACAGCCCCAGCTCCCCTTACTAGGCAACCCACATGAAGACTGAGCTGCCCATTGACTATATCTGTGTAGGGGATCTAGGCCCAGTCCATGTATGGTGTTTGGTTGCTGCTTCAGTCTCTGTAAGCCCCCCTGGGGCCTAATTAGTTGGCTCTGTTGGTTTTCTTGTGGAGCGCCTGTCACCTCCCTTCTATCCTTCCCCCAACAGTCCCCCAACTCTCCCTGTGCTCCACCCAGGTTTTGAGTTTTCTTTTATGTGCAGTTGAAAGGCCCCCAGTGCAAAGGCTGGGCACTAGTTTAGACAGGAAGAGCTCCCAGATGCTCTTTCCCCTCCCTATTTCATGTTAAAATGTGAAGGACAAACACAGTATGTTAGACATTCAGGGCTCACTGCAACACACTAGAACAAGGCCAAGGTATAAAGACAATACAAGAGGTTTGAGGAAAACTTAAAACAGTAACACACACACACACACACACACACACACACACACACACACACACACACACACACACACACACACACGGTCAGAATGACCAAAGCAGAGCAGACACCATGTTGATAACTAAGAAGAGGATACTGTTAAAAAAAAAAAAAAAAGGAATATAAACAACTGGAAAGGAATTTTCAGGTCAAAACATTTTGTTCCTCTCAAGAAGAGTTAAAAAGCCAAGGCTATATCCTGCAATGGACAAAGAGTGAGAGAAAAGGTCGTTTACTCAGGCATCCAGTTTGGGTTCTGACACTTGAGGGTTGTTCCAAAGATGAGAGTAGAGGAGAGAGGATCAGAGGCACAGTAGGAGACAAAAGGGGAAGTGTTGCTTTCCACTGGGCTAGGCTGCAAGCTGTGCGTGGAGGCAAGAATAGTATTTAGGACTTGATATTTGAATAGATATGGAAGTTCTCAAAGTATTAGCAAAAAATCCTACTGGGCATTAGAATGTGTTATTACAGAGTCAAAATCTGTCAACACATGCTCCTGCTTGATGGACTAAGGATGAAAAATGGCCTTAATTGTCTCAGAAGAAGGAAGATAATGAAGCATTTGAACACCCCCCCGCCATGTGTAGGGAAGTGAGGAAGTGAATTACTTACTTGAGGAAAGCAGTCATAATCCCTGAAGCAGATAAGCCTGGTGTAAAAGCCCTTAGATGCGGACCATCCTGCTTGGTTGTATGGGGAGAGAATCCAGAGCATTGTGCACCCGAAGCAAGCACTTTGCTAAACAAACAAACAAATATGCAAACAACACATCAGGGACTGGATAGATGGTTCAGTGGATAGGGGTGTTTTACTGCTCTCAAAGAGAACCCAGGATTGGTTTCTAGCACCCACTTTAGGGACTCACAACCACCTGTAAATCTAGTTTCAGGGTGTCAAGTGCACATAAACTTACACACACACACACATACACAAAAGAAAATCTTAAAAACATACACTGGAGAGATTGCTCAGTGGTTAGGAACACTTGGTGCTCAATCATGAGGACCAGAGTTTAGATCCCAGGATCCATATCAGGCAGCTTAGAATCTCCCGTAACTCCAGCTTTGAGGGATTTAACACCCTCTCCAGGCTACATGGGCATTTGTTATACATATGTACAGATATACACATGCATACATGCACACTGACACACACACACATACACACCACAAATAAATCATCATGAAGAATGGGGGAATTGCACTGACTTAAAAATAAAAAAAGGACAAGTTTCTGGTCCTTTTAGGGGTCAGTCAAGGAGAACAGTAAAAGATGCTGAGCTATGCTGACTTATTCTTCTGTGTCCGCTTGGGCTCTTATCACCCGGTGAGAGTAGAGGCTGGGTGCTGTATGTCTTAGAACTTGGCTTAGAATTAGAGCTTCTCTCATCCTCCCTGCATCCCAAGATCAGGCAGATTGCAAACTTTCTGTCAGCTTGTCCTACTTTTCTGCATCTTCAAATGCCTGGCTATGGGGTG
Source organism: Pachyuromys duprasi (assembly GCA_028658305.1). Taxonomy (NCBI): domain Eukaryota; kingdom Metazoa; phylum Chordata; class Mammalia; order Rodentia; family Muridae; genus Pachyuromys; species Pachyuromys duprasi. Next base: position 16,637,259 of record CM053762.1, read on the forward strand.
GGGAAGCCCAATGGGAATGCAGCCTTCTGAACATGTCCCACTCTCCAAGGCCTATGACTTCCCACAAGTCAGCTCCCTACATAACGTTATGCAATGCCCGTGCCTCCTTCCTGAGCTCTTTTGGCAGCTTCCCTGATTGAAGGTTCCAACCCAGAAGCAACTGCCACTTCTCCCTTTAACCTAAAGTGACTCCCTACCACGTAGGATGCCGCTTGTAATTCAGCCTTTTCTTTGTAGCTAGACCAGCCTCCAGACTGGCATTCCATGGCTCACAACCTTTCTTGGAGTTTTTGGAGATGGGATAATGCCAAGGACTTTTGACTCCTTAAGTGACACACTCGGCCCACCCCATATAGCTTCTCACCACTGCATCACGTTGCATATGCTGCTCAGATTAGTTCCTAATCTGAGTTAGTCTGCAGTTCTGCTCAGCACCTCCCTGACCAAGCAGCCTCATTAGTCCTGTTGTGGGGCTATTAATTAAACTGGTACATGTAAGCAGATGTTCCCCAGAGTTTAGTGAGCAAGTCTAGTAAACTGGTAGATCCCAATTAAGGGATTATGCAAAGTCCCATTTGTATCTGTTTCATGCGAAATACAGGTAAACTCCCAGGGCTTGAAGCTGGCTTCTGAATTGGGCAGGGCTGTCAGGTCATTCAGATAGGACCTGTGGGAATGGAGCTGACTTCATGAGGTCACTGTCAGAGTTGAGCTGAATTAGAAGACCCTACCCTGTAAGAGCTGCAGAATTGCTTGATTGGTAAATGGGGACAGTATCCTATACATTTGGTCACAGGTGTGTTGTGTAATGATTGATGATTGTGAGAAAAAAAAAGTTTTTTTTTAACCTAGATAAAGAACAAAATGAAAATTCTAGAATGAATAAAAATGAAACCAAACACCCAGAATATTAGATATAGTTAGAGAGAGACTTAGGAACCCGGAAGACTAGAAGAAAATGTCCCAAAAATGGAGTGTGTAGCTCAGAATGTAAGGAGATGGAGCGGCTACAGTAAGAAGATCTGACACACATGTACTTTTTTCTTTTTTTAGATTTTATTTATTTATTTTATGTGTAGAGTGCTCTTTCTTCATGTGTGCCTGCATGCCGGAAAAGGGCATTAGATTCCAGTATAGCTGGTTGTGTGTCATCATGTGGTTGCTGGGAATTGAACTCAGGACCTCTGGAAGAGCAGACAGTGCTCTTAACTGTTGAGCCATCTCTCCAGCTCCCATACATGTAGTTTTGGAGAAAAAAAAAGGAGGAGAATAAGGCAGGTGCAGCATTTAAGAAAATCATGGCTGTTACCTTTCAAAAACTGCTAACAATGCAAGCCTTGAGTTCTGGAAACATCACACACACCAAATACAAGGAGAAACACCCATACTTAAGACTGTTGCACACCAAGCAAGAAGAGCTCAAAGCTTGTAGAAGCAGAGGGCACACATGCTACCTGCAGAGGGTAAAGATGGTTGACAGCTGAGCTTTCAACAGAGACAGCTGGAGTGACAGGAACATGGTCTGTGCAGTCCCTGTTTGGATCACAGAGCCAGCTGCAGGTGACCAGGAGCAGAGAGACGGTAGAGTGAAAACCAGCACAGAAACAAATACTGCGCAGATACTGAAAGGAAGGTGATGTGTCTGTATTAAGTCAAAGCAGAATCCAATCTTTCAGTGTTGAGGCAGACATCATTGCCAGAGACAGAGGTGTGGAGGGGCTTCCTAATGATGAAGGGCTGCATTAGGAAGATGACAAGACAATCCTAAGTAAGTATGCACACACCTTGATGTAACTTCAGAAGTACAAGGGAAAACACCAAGAGACACAGGCTATAAAAGCAACAGAAAACATTTACATAGATATGAAGTATGTGTGAAATTCTTCCAAAGACACACACGGTGGCTGTCATTGAAGGAGAAGGGTAACCACAACACCAAGAAAGAACTTGGCCTGGCTAATGGTGACAACTGCCGGGAAATGCTTGCATTACTGTTTCTGCCCTCCTGCCCCACAAAAGAAAGAAAAGGCAGGCACATGCATGCCATTTACTCATCAGACCCCCCAAGCTTCAGGCAAGAGGAGGCAATAAGCCAACCTTGCTTTGGTGAAAAGGGAGCCTCTGCATGCGCAGTAGTGCTTCCTGGACTTGCTGGAATCCTTCCTCCTGGCCTGAGAGTATTGAGCTCTCCTCTGAGCTGACTGTCTTAGGGTCTAAGTTCAGTTTCTGGGACCTCATGGGAAGAAGGCCAGTCCCAGGGCATGCAAGGCTGGCCAGGGAAAGGATATAGAGTCCAGATCCTAGGTGATTAGGGAAGTGATAGTAGCTAGGGAGTGTCCTTTGGCTTCTGCACTGAGATTTTCAGGACATAGGGCCTGTCTGGGTTGCCAACAAGAGCAGCTGTCCCTGGGTTGGGGCTAAGTTTTCTGGTAGAGCGTAGAGTCTATAGGTCTGGGTCACCTCTTCTGCTTGTTTGATGTTGGCTAATAGTCGCATTGTGCCCTTGGTTATTCTGACTCATGGGGAAAGGAGGGACTTGTATGCATCGATGAGGAAGAGCACAGCCTCGATCATCTGTGAGCAGAGCAGAGGGACCCACAGTTCCAGCAGGACCCAGCAACTGGCATTCAGGGGAACCTGAGGGACTGGAGGAGCTTTGTAAGTGCCTCCTTGATATCACGGTTCCTCAGGCAGTAGATGATAGGGTTCAGCAGGGGAGTCACTACCGAGTAGATCACAGATATCAGCTTGTTGAGGTCGAAGGAGCTTATGGCATGAGGCCGGGCATACATGAAGGTGGTGGTGGTGTAGAAGATTAAGACCACCACCAAATGGGAGGCACAGGTGGAGAAGGCCTTCCTGCGGCCTGCCCCTCCTGGAATCTTCAGGACAGTGACAAGGATGTGGGCATAGGAGACTGCGGTCACTATCAGAGAGGTCGCAAGCACTGCCAAGGCTGCCACGAAGTCCAGCATTTCAATGGCGGTGGTGTCTGAGCAGGATAGCTGCAACAGAGGTGAGATATCACAGAAAAAGTGGTTGAGCGCATTGGAGCAACAGAACCTAAGGCGGGAGATGAGGGCTATGGACACGAAGGAGGCGAAGAAGCCCCCAAGCCAGGCACTGAGAGCCAGATTCAGGCACAGCTTTGAATTCATGACAGCTGGGTAGTGCAGTGGGCGGCTGATGGCCAGGTACCGGTCGCAGGCCATGGTGGCCAGTAAGAAGCACTCCGAGGAGCCCAGGGAAAGAAAGAGGAACAGCTGGGTGAGGCATCCTGAAAAGGAGATGGTCTTTGCCCCTGCCAGGAGGCCAGCAAGCAGCTTGGGCACTGTGACTGTGGTGTAGAGGCTCTCCAGCACAGCCAGATTGGCCAGGAAGAAGTACATGGGTATGTGCAGCTGCCGGCTGGCACTGATGGTGCCCACAATGACCAAGTTCTCCAGGACAGTCACCGCATAGATGATCAGGAATAACCCAAACAGCAGCCCTTGTAGGTGGCACAGCTCTGGGAAACCCAGAAGAATGAACTCTGTCACCAAAGTGTTGCTGCAGTTGCTCATGGCCATTTCTGGTGGGTGAGGCCACTTCTGAGCAACCTGGAACAAGAGCCCTCAAGTGACTCATGTGATGGGGCCAGGCCACTGTTGCATTGGTCAGATCTGTTGGAGGGCTCTGCAACCCCTGCTGGGGTCTCAGGCTAGTGCTGCCTCACTGTCCCAGGACCTGGAGTTCCCAGGGCTTATCAGTCTTGTCTGCAGGGAGAGGTCAGACAGCAGCGAGAATTCTCACTGTGCACATTCAGGATCCGCTGCAGAACTTACTCGTAATTTCCACTTCTAAGCTCACTTCCACATTTACCAAAAGCTAACACCTGAGCAATGGCCCTGGGGTCTGTGAACATCAGCATGAGCAGGACTATGTTTGTGAATACCTGTAACCCTCCTTGACCCAATTACACAGGTACACACTTTCCAGGTGTACACAAACACACACCAGGTATGTTCACACACACACACACACACACACACATGCACACATACGTGCTCATTCCATGTAACATGCACACATATAGTTCCAGAAAAACTTGCTTTGCCTCATGTGCTGCTCAGAGGCCATAGGGGCCTGATTTTTGCCTGCTCTCCTGTCTGAAGACTTTTGGAAGGGACATGCTTTTTTCCTGTTGCCAGGGGAATCCTTCATGCCTGAGGAAGGTTAGACTGAAAGGCTACACTTCACTAGTCACAGGGCCACCAAATGGAGTGGGGAACAGAGCAGAGGGTTGCAAAGGGGAGATGGCCCACTCTGCTTTGTAATGACGCCTTCTTTCCTTTCTCCTCCTCTCTCTTCTTCCTCAGACAGTTTCTGCAGCCCAGGTGGACAGCAAACTCAGCATCTTCCTGCATCAGCCTCCTGAGCTCGTGTCACAGGTGTGTGATTTCAGCTGACTTCAGCTCCACATTTTATGTCCTAACATGGCCCAGACTCTGGTTATCCAGAATTCATTTTTTTTTCCCTGTGTTTTCCAAGGAAAAAATTTATTGCTGGAGAATGAGTGGAAGACATCATTACCAATCCTCAAGTGAACTATGCAGTTTGGGAAATTCCTGTGGGGACACCTCTGTAGCTAGGTGTCTGAGGGCAGATGGGGTGACCTGGAACAAAGGCCAGGCAGGGGTCCCCATGTAGAAGTACTTCGCGGTTTCCTTGGCTCATCTTGGAAGGGGAGCAATCATTTCCAGGTCCCTCAATCACATGCAGCACCAGGCTGTCTGTTCCCGGACAGGCTCAGGTGATTAGTAGGTGAGCATAGGTTTTGGCACACTCCGTAGTGCTCGCCACATTGGTTCTTCTATCCCGGGTATATAAGAACCGGCTGTTCTGGCGTGGTGAAGTCACTGATGGCAGGCCGTGGCCCCTGGTGAGTGCAGAAGCTGTTAGTCTGTGCCAGAGCCTGGGGTCGTACTGTGGGAGGCTCCACAGCTCAGGGTCTGTGGGAATCCTGGCTAGTCCGACGAGCTGAGCTGGTGAGGAGCCCAAGGGCTTCCTCTAGTCTCCTTTCAACACCTTAGAAAGTGTAGGTCAGCAAAACAAGAAAATTTGCTACCTGAGGGAGAAAGCCTGACAGCCTTATCCCACACACGCTGGAGATGGGCACCTGAGTACCATCAAAGCCAGGCAGCCTGGCACAGTGAGGAAGCCACCCCTGCGTCAGGGCTGGGGAACTTCCAGTTCCCAGGTCTGGTGTCATGGACTGGCCAGGCTAGCAGCAGCAGTTGAGGGTTGTCTGGAAGGTGTTGCTTTTCTTAGACCCTGCGTATCAAGGTCTCAGCAAGCCAGGCAGGGCCCCTGCAGTGTTTCTGTGTTTCTCTAAGTGCAGGTCAGGCCCTGTTGCTTTGGGCCTCTATGGTCTTTATGGACTCCTTAGTGGCTTATCTCTCCTAGTCCTGAGGACTGTAATTGTTCTCAGGGCAATTTGTGGAGTTTTGTGGAGGTTCCTGCAGGCCCATGGGGCACTGTGTTCATCTGGGAAGCCTTCTTTCTTTTCCTCAGCACCAGGCTTCCCACAGGGTCGTTTATCCCAGAGAAGCCTGAGAATCAAGGGCCTTTCAAATCAGCTTTCAGAGTTCCCCTTTCATTTTATTCTCAGGACTGACATCTACCCATTCTTCCATTTTATGAAGTGATAGGAAGAACAGGCAACACAAGAGGAGACCACTAACCCCAGCTCCCACCCCGGGCCCCTTCCTCTCAGAGGGGTGCTCACTGCTTATTATGACTGACCTGTCCATAGCACATGGCTTTGCTTGCATGTAATGGCAGACAGTGTTCCTCCATGTTGTCTTTTGGTTCTTGCTTTTTGCCACTAAGATACCCAACCTTCTGGGCCACTCACTCCACTTGACCTTGTGTGCTGTCCGAAGTGTGGCCATAACACCCTTGGGTCATTTCCAGCCTTTAACTGTTGGGGACAGCACTGGGTGACATTTCAGCATGTAGATCCTGTTTGTTGTCTGAATGTTGTTCTTGGATCTAGACCTAAGAAAGGGGTTATCAGAGCTGAACTTTGTTTGAAATTTTGCATGAAAATGTCAGAATCTTTTCTCAAAGTGGCCACATTGATAGAGATACATCTACTATTGGTCTTTGCCTAGATGGCATGGCCAAATTCCAAATCTTTGCCAAGCTAGTGGGTATCAAGTATCTCATTATTTTGGGACTGGAGAGTTGACTCAATGGTTAAGAGTACTTGTTGCTCTTATTAAAGACCTAGGTTCTTGTTAAAGCTGGGGGCATGTTACATGCCTGTAATCCCAACACTCAGGAAGGCGGAGGCAGGCAGATCTCTGGGAGTTTGAGACCATCCTGGTCTGCCAAGGGAGTCCAGGATAGCCAAGGCTACACGGAGAAACCCTGTCTCAAAAACCAAAACCAAAACCAAAAACAGACCTGGGTTCAGGTCCCAGGACCCACATAGTGGCTCACAACTATAACTCATTTCCAGGAAGAGAAATGCCCACAGCTGACATTCTGCACTGTTCCCCACCACCCCCGGGGTACCTGGCACACATGGTGCATATACATACATGCAGAAAATAAACTCCCCTCTGTAAAAATAAAGCACATCTAAAAATGTTTTTAAAATGTGTCTCTCTAGTGATTTGTAAGTCCCCACTTCATGCTTTTGGCTTCTGTGAGATGCCCAGTCTTATCTTTTGCTCTTTGCTTCCAATACTGTTTGTCATCTTTTACATATCAATTTGTAAGCATTCTTTTCATGTTTCCGAAGTTCCTCTCTAAAGTTATGTTAGTTTACTTTTCTTGTCTCTGTAACCAAATGTCTGACAAAAGAACACCTAAGGAGGGAAGGGTCTATTCTGGCTCATTTTGGAGGAATGTAGTCCATTATGGAGGGGACTCACACTCGCAAGGACATGGCACCCACAAGGAAGCTCACCTGGCTTTTCCTGTCTCCCCTTTGACCTAATATGTAACCAGAGCCCAGGGTGCCACCTACATTTGGAGTGGGCCTTCCCTCCTCAGATAAGCCTCCCTAGAAAGACCTACAAAGACACACTTAGAGGCATGTCTTCTAGGTGAGTCTAAGTTAAGTTGACCACTTAGTCAAGGTTCTCTAGCAGAACAGAACCGAGGAGCGAATACGTATACATATGTGCATATAAATACCCACATATGCATATAGATTTATATATCAGAATTTAATAAGTCAACTTTAAAACAGTAATAATAACTGATTAATATTTGAAAGCTCAGAAAACAATAAGTTCTCAGTCCTTGAGGTTGGCAGTCTTCAACAGTGAGTGTGGTCCTGTAATTGCTGTCTCTCACTGTGTGTGTGTATAAACTAGCAGTTAGTTAGTCTACAAGGCAGGGTGCTTTAGGAGTCCCAGTTTGGTGCTAGAAGAGATTCCTGGAGAGTCGCTGGTTCCTACTCCATGATGACAGCTTAGATACACTGGTTCTGCTGTCAATGAAGATATTGGCAAGAGCAGCAACAGGGCAAATTGATTGGTTGCAAGAGGGAAGGACAAACAAGAGAAAGGCAAGGTGAGTGTCTTCTGCCCCACCTATTTATTTATTTATTTATTTATTTATTTATTTATTTATTTATTTATTTATTTATAAAATCTGGGCTGCTGCCAGAATGTGGTACCCAAAATTGGAGTGGGTCTTCCTACATCAATCAAGGCAATCAGAACAGTTCTTGATGTGACACCCCTTACCCAGGTGATTTTAATATGTGGCAAGCTGAAATTTAAAACAGCCATAAAATTGACAATGGAGATTAACATTGTCTTGGAGTTGC
>CM053762.1:16645586-16667634 GCA_028658305.1 Pachyuromys duprasi
CTTATCCATAAATTTGTATTCTCTGGAAGCTAAAGAAAACATTAGCAAAGGCATCAATCACAGGAGTAAGTGTGTTACAAAGTCCCAAGCGGCAGTGCAAGTGTCTGCCTGGCTGACAGCATCACCTACTCCTAAGTACTTCGTTCCTGTTAGGATCCCCACCTGTGAACTGTGCTGACCTCAGTATCTTGTCCTCACTCTCCTGAGTATCCAGCAAGAGCATCCCGCTTACATTAAAATAAATCCAATCCTCCCTCCTTCATCTGCGTCACCGAGGCCAACACTGAGTGGCTCACGTTGCCTCCATGGAACCAGCAATGCTCGCCACTGGCTCGGCCTTACTCATGGAACCGTTTCCCTTTGGCTTGAGAAGTGAGCCATTAAGACTTGCTAGAGTCCTGCAGAATAAGATCCTGGGTTAACCTGTTGTGCAGTGGGGTGAACAGTTGCAATAGGAATCGTGCGGCAGCATCTGCAGTGTGAACAGAAACGGAGCACCCCATCCCAGTCCTCTGCCCCTGCATAGACCCTAGGCATCCCAGCAGCCATGCCAGCCAGTGAGTCCAATACTCTACCTCAAAATCGCCATGGGGTACAGGACATAGTTTTCTATGCAAGTCTAGTTTTTCTGTGTAGGAAAAATCCCTTGGTTGTGTGACTTGGAAAAGAAACTGGGGGTTGGAAGTACAGTGGGTTCTGCTGTGTCTAGTGTGTCTCCAAGCCTGCTTCCCCTGAGATAGGATTGTCTGTCTGTTCTGTTTTCTGAAGTTCTTTATCTTATGCCTTTGTTTCTTCCTCGCTATGCCTGGGTACACTTTTACTTCTACTTTTCACTTATAAAGGTTATGTTTTCATTATATGATGTTATGCGCTTATGATAAAATGATTATGGAGGATGGACTTAAGAATAACAACATTTGATTCCTAGAGTTCATGTATTACTAAGGTTCTTGTGATCTATTCGTGCTAGCAAAAATTAACTTAGATGTATGTCTAATGATTTATGCCTTTGCTAACTTCGTTAAGCTTTAGCCATTTGGAAAAACTGAGTCATACAATACTTTGTTAAAATACAGTATAAAGGGATCAGAAAAATAGGGTTCTCAGTCTATATTTATGCTTTAAATAAATATAGTGGGCTATATTTATGGTTTAAAGTTAATTTTTGTACAAAAAGAGTGTCAATTCAAAATGAAATTGTTGGCATAATGTTCTTGTGGAACGTATACAATTTACCATTGACTCACATGCTGATTTCTCACTATCTGGTTTCAATTCTAAGCATCACCTGTCTCAAGTTCCTGTAAACATTCCACCATTTGTTCTCTTGTACTGTCAGTAAAACAACCAGCCAGTGCTGAGCAATGGAGAGAATAGGGTAGGACATCCTGGTATGGAAGGGAGGAAAAAGAAGTGAGTGAGAGGAGTTGGAGAGGAAAGAGTGGCAGGAGAGGACTTGGAACCTTGAGGAGAGATAAACTGGACCTAAGATAGGACTAAAAGCAAGTATAATGTGGGAAATCTGAATGGGAGGAAACTATGCAGGGGTTGGAGGTTTTGGATGAAGCAACTATTGCCCAGCATTGTGCTCTAGGGTAATTAAATAAATACTAGTCTCTGTGTAGTGATTTGGGTATACAGCTGGTTTAGGAATAACCACTGTTTGACTAAAAGATAAATCAATAATAAATATTAATAACCAACAATATGTAATTTTAATTTATTTGTTTATTTATTCACTTTACATCATGATCATAGCCTTCTCCCTCCTCTCCGCACAGTCCCTCTCTCCCTCCTCCCTTTATCCCCCCTACTTCTCAGAAAAGGGGAGCCCCCCCAACCCATTGCAGCACATCAAGTCACATCAGGACTGAGCACATCTTCACCTGTGGGCAACTCCACCAGGGGGATGTGATAAAACAGCAGGCAACAGGGTCAGTGTCAGAGAGCCCCCAGCTCTCCTTACTGGAAGACCCACATGAAGCCTGAACTTCCCATTGACTACATCTGTGTAGGGAGCCTAAGTCCAATCAATGCATGGTCCTTTGTTGGTTTATCAGTCTCCACAAGCCCCTCTGGCCCTGGTTAGTTGGCTCTGTTGGTCTTGTGGAGCCCCCTGTCATTTCCAGGTCCTTCTAATCCCCCCCAAACACACACACTGTTCCACAAGACTTCTTCCTATGCCTCACCCAATGTCTGGCTGTGAGTCTCAGCATCTGTTTCAATCTGCTGCTGATTGGAAACTCTCAGAGAAGAGCTATTCTAGGCTCCCATCCGCAAGCATAGCAGCGTATTGTTAATAGTGTCAGGGATTGGCTCTCTCCCATGGGGTGGGTCTCAGGTTGAGTCAGGCATTGGTTGGACATTCCCTAAATCTATGCTCTATCTTAATCTCTGCACATCTTGCAGGCAGGGTAAATTTTGAGGCAAAGTGTTTGTTCGTCGGTTGGTATTCCCCTCCTTCCAATAGGAATCTTGTCTTGTTAGAGGGTGTCCTCTTCAGTCTCCATGACCTCTGCCACTAGGAGTCTTAGGTAGAGTCACCACCATATACTCCCAGAAGCCTTCCCTACCATAGATCTCCAGCATGTCACAGAGATGTCCTACCCATGGTTTCTCTTCTCTCTTCAGGCCCTATAACCTCCTACCCCTGATAGCTCCAGGTCTGATAGTCACCCTCATTTCTCTCCAAGTTCCCGTTCCTCTCTTCAACAGCTTCTGCTGTTTGTTCTATTTTCCCTTCTGAATGACATTTAAGCATCCTCCCTTGGGTCCTCCTTGTTTCTTATCTTCTTTGGGTCTGTGAATTGTAGTATGTTCATCATGTTCTATATGGCTAAAATCCATTTATAAGTGAGTCCATGCCATGTGTGTCTTTCTGGTTCTGGGTTACCCTACTCAGGATGATCTTTTATAGTTCCATCCATTTGTCTGCAAATTGTATATCTTTGTTTTTAATAGCTGAGTAGTATTCCATTGTATAAATGCACCACTTTTTAGTTGACGGACATCTAGGTTGTTTCCAGTTTCTAGCTATTACAAATAAAACTGCTATGAATATGGTTAAGCAAGTGCCCTTGTTGTATGGGAAGGCATCTTTTGGGTATATTCCCAGGAGTGGGATAGCTGGGTGTTGATGTAGCTGATCCCAATTTTCTAAGAAACACTTCCAGATTGAGTTTCAAAAGTGGTTGTACAAGTTTGCACTCTCACCAGCAATGGAGGAATGTCCCCCTTTCTCCACATCCTTGCCAGCATGGCCTGCCACTTGAATTTTGATCTTAGCCATTCTGACAGCTGTAAAATGGAATCTCACAGTTGTGTTGGTTTGCATTTCCCTGATGTTGTTGAGTATTTCTTTAAGTGCTTCTCCACCATTCCTCCATTGAGTGCTGGGGGTTGATCTGGTGTTATATTTCAAATGTGGATTTCAGTGCCTTGAAATCTGGTTACTGCTCTGCCTTGGGTATTGTTAATAATGCTGAACTATCTCCTGTAACCAAGTGATGAGAAAGAAAGTTCTCCATTATCCCTGATTGGTTGGTTAAAAGGCCTGTACCTGGGACGTAAAGGAGGGAGGTGTGGCTAAGGTTCCTGGGCTTGGGTGACAGAGAGGATCTTGGGAAGGAGACAAACAGGAAAAGAGGAGGAAGGAGGAAGCCACCATGGATTAGATGAAGAGAGAACCAAGTGAGCTAGGAGAAAGGACTCAGAGAATGGCAGAGAAAGGAGCATCCCAGCTGAAGAACATTAGCAAATATTTGGGATTATGGATGGGAGGTAGCCCAATTGGGAATGGTTAAGGCAGATGGCATGGGATAAGGGCTGGGAGATACGAGATATCGTAGGTGGAATACTCTGCCCTTATTATATTCTAAGACAATTATGAAATATAGCAGGTGTCTTGTCTTTATGTGATTGTGATACCAGGTTAAATAATACCACCATAATAATTATAGGGCTAATGTTTAGCCTAATACCATTTATTTTCAGCAACAGTTGAGAAATCTGTTTAGCTCTCTACCCCATTTTTAATTTGATTATTTGGCTTGTTGTTGTTTAATTTCTTGAGTTCTTTATATATTTTGGATATTAACCCTTTATTGGATTTAGGGTTGGTAAAGATTTTTTTTTCCCAATCTGTTTTGTTCCATTGACAGTGTTCTTTGCTTTACAGAAGATTTTCAGTTTCAAGTGGTTCCATTTATTAATTGTTGATCTTAAAGCCTGAGCTGCTGTTGTTCTGTTCAAGAAGTTGTCTTCTGTGACAATGAGTTCAAGGCTGATCCCCACTTTCTCTTCTGATAGATTTTCTGGTTTTATGTTAAGGTCTTTGATCCACTTGGACTTGAGTTTTGTGCAGGGCGATAGGTATGGATCCATTTACACTTTTCTACATGAAGACATTCAGTTAGATCAGCAGCATTTATTGAAGATGCTTTTTTCTCCCCATTGTATGGTTTTGGCTCTTTTGTCGAAAATTAAGTGTCTGTAGGTATGTGGGTGTGTTTCTAAGTCTTTGATTAAATTCCATTGATCAACCAGTCTAGTTCTATATCAATACCATGCAGTTTTTTTTACTATTGCTCTGTAGTAGAGCTTGAAGTCAGGGATAGAGAACCTTCAGAAGTTCTTTTATTGTACAGGATTGGTTTAGCTATTCTGGTTTTTGTTGTTGTTATTCCATATAAAATTTACGATTGTTCTTTTAAGGTCTGTAAAGAATTGTGTTGGTATTTTGATGGGAATTGACTTGAATCTGTAGATTGCTTTTGGGAAGATAGCTATTTTTACTACGTTAATCCTACCAATCCATTAGTGTGGGATATCTTTCCAACTTCTGATATTTTCTTCAGTTTCTTTCTTCAGAGACTTGAAGTTCTTGTCATAAAAGTCTTTGACTTGCTTAGTTAAAATAACTTTACATTATTTGTGGCTATTGTGAAAGATGTAGTTTCTCTAATTTCTTTCTCAGCCCATTTATCGCTTATATACAAGAGGGCAATGGATTTTTTTAAACTTAGTTTTGTATCCAGCCACTTTGCAGGATGTGTTTATCAGCTGTAGGAGTTTGCTGGTAGAATTTTTGGTGTCACTCACGTATACATCATATCATCTGTGAATAGTGATGCTTTGACTTCTTCCTTTCCAATTTGTATCCCCTTGATCTCCTTTAGTTGTTTGATTGCCCTGGCTATAACTTCAAGTACTATATTGAAGAGATACAGAGAGAGTGGGCAGTCTTGTCTTGTTCCTGATTTCAGTGGGATTGCTTTAAGTTTCTCTTCATTTAGTTTGATGTTGGCTGAGGCTTGTGGTATATTGCCTTTATTGTTTTTAGTTATGCACCTCGTATCCCTGATCATTCCAAGACTTTTAAGAAGAAGGGATATTGGATTTTGTTGAATGCTTCTTCAACATCTGATGAAATGTTCATGTGGTTTCTTCTCTCAGCTTATTTATATGGTGGATTATGTTGTTGGATTTTCATATATTGAAGCACCCCTGCATGCCTGGGGTGAATCCTACTTGATCATGGTGGATGATATTTTTGATGTATTCTTGGATTTGGCTTGTGAGTATTTTGTTGAGTGTTTTTGCATCAATGTTCAAAAGGGAAATTGGCCTGAAATTATCTTTGTTGAGTCTGTGGACTCATTTGAAGAGTATTAGTATTAGCTCTTTTAAAGTCTGAGTAGAATTCTGCTCTGAAACCATCTGGCCCTAGGATTTTTTATGTTTTTCTTTTTTGGTTTTTGTTTCTGTTTTTTTTTTTTTTTTTGGATAGGAGACTTTTAATGACTGCTTTTATTTCCTTTGGGGTTACAGGACTACTTATCTGTTTTATCTGATCTTGATTTAACTTTGGTAAATGAAATCTATCAAGAAAAATTTCTATTTCATTTAGATTTTCCAATTTTCTGGAGTGCAGGCTTTTAAAGTAAGACCTAATGATTCTCTGGATTTCCTCAGTGTCTGTTGCTGTTTCCCCCTGTTTATTTCTGATTTTGTTGATTTGGATATTGCCTCTCTGCCTCTTAGTAGTTTGGCTAAGTGTTTATGTGTCTTTTTAATTTTCTCGAAGAACATTCTTGGTTTTGTTGATTCTTTGAATTGTTCTCTCTGTTTCTAATTTATTGATTTCAATCCTGAGTCTGATTATTTCCTGCCATTTACTCTGCTTGGGTATGCCTGCACTTTTTTTATCTAGAGCTTTCAGGGGAGCTGTTAAGTTGCTTGTTTTTTGTTGCTGCTGTTGTTTGTTTGTTTGTTTTATGAAGGCATTTAGTACTATGAAGTTTTCTCTTAGCACTCTTTTCATTATGACACATAAGTTTGGGTATGTTGTGCCTTCATTTTCATTGAACTTTGGGAAGTCTTTAATTTCTTTCTTGATTTCTTCCCTGCCCAGTAATCACTGAGTAGGAAGTTGTTCAGTTTCCATAAATATGTAGGGTTTTGTTATTTCTGTTGTTGTTGAAGTCCAGCTTTAATCGTTGGTGATCTGATAAAGTACAATGAGTTAATTCAGTTTTCCTGTATCAGTTGAGGTTTGCTTTGTGACCAACTCTATGGTTGTTTGTGGAGAATGTTCCCTGTGCTGAGAAGAAAGTACATTTTTTTTGTGTTTGGGTTAAAAGTTTTGTTGCTATCTATTGGTTCCATTTGAGTCATGACATCTTTTAGTTTCATTATTTCTCTATTTAGTTTCTGTCTCAATGATTTGTCCGTTGGTTCGAGTAGAGTGTTGAATTCTCCCACTATCAATGTGTGGGAATTGATATGTTATCTAAGCTTTAATAATGCTCCTTTTACACATGTGGGTGCCTTTGTTTTGGGGATTGAGGTGTTGTTCAGAATTGAGGTGTCCTCTTAGTGGATTTTTCTTTGATAAGTGTGGAGTGTCCTTCCCAATCTCCTTTGATTACTTTTGGTTGAAAGTCTACTTTGTTAGATATTGGAATGGCTACTCCAAGTTGCTTCTTGGTTCTGTTTGCTTGGAAAACCTTTTTCCAGCCCTTCACTCTGAGGTAATGTCTATCTTTGTTGCTGAGGTGTGTTTCTTGTATGAAGCAGAGTGTTGAGTCCTGTTTATACATCCATTCTGTTAGCCTGTGTCTTTTTATTGGAGAGTTGAGTCCATTGATGTTGATAGATATTAATGACCAATGATTGTTAGTCCCTTTTATTATGTTGTTGTTGTGGTGGTGGTAGCATGTTTGTGTGCTTGTCTTCTTTTGGTTTTGCTATAGTGAAATTATTTATATCCTGCATTTTCTTGGGTGTAGTTAACATCCTTGAGTGGAGTTTTCCTTCTAGTATTTTCTGTAGGGCAGTGTTTGTACATAGATATTGTTTAAATTTTGTTTTGTCATAGAATATCTTGTTTTCTCTATCTATAATGATTGAAAGGTTTGCTGGGTATAATAGTCTGAGTTTACATCTGTGGTCTCTTAGAGTCTGCACAACATCTACCCAGGCCCTTTTGGCTTTTAGAGTCTCTGTTGAGAAGTCAGGTGTAATTCTGATAGGTCTGCCTTTATATGTTACTTTACCTGTTTGATTGTACTTTCCTATATTTCTTTAAAGGTCTCTATTATCTTTATATGTATATATTTAAAGTCATTTATCTGTGTTTCAGTGGTGTTAGGATATCCGAACTTCTTGTATTAGGATAGTTGGGTTCTTCTGGTGCCATATTGCTGGTATTTTTATTGTGTTATTATGCTGGCCTTTAGCCATCTGATTGTTCCTGGAGTTCACTGGGCTTCTCAAGCATGTGGGAGGGGGAAGCCCTGGGTCTTGGGCTGGGGGGCTGGATATCCTCAAATAGCCTACAGCTCTTCTCAGCTGGTTGTGTACCAGTTGGGCCTATAGGTAAAGAATTAGGGTGTGGGTGTCTAACCTGTGTGAGCCTAAGGTTCTGTTGGTCTCCTCAAGATGGCTAGCAGAGCCATGAACCATAGGCTGGATCAGCACATCCCTGTAATCTGGAGACATTCTCAAGATGGCAGGAGTAGACAGGATTTTCTCCTCTCTCAGGGGAAACACAAATGGAAGCTGTCATTTTGGAGTCAGTAGTGCAGGCTCTTGCTCGCTCAACAGTCACTGTGCTCCTGGTACTGATTCTGCTAGGAACCACCATCTTGGAACAGGACCCTGTATGTTCCTATAGTCTGGCCAGTCTCCACAGGGGGCCAGAGGCTGGTATCTGGTATCTGAGAGCTGTCCTCAGGGAGGCAGGAGGAATCTGGTGTCCAGATGCTGGAGACGTGCATCCCTGGAATTTGGGAGTCCTGTTCCAGTAGGTGGAAGGTGCCAGGTGACTGGAGCCTAGAAGCATGTGTGTCCCTTGGACCCTGGAGCCTCCACGGGGACCCTGGAGCTCTGCACCCCTAGCTCCTGGAATGCCTGGTCTCATCTGGGAAACACAGATGCTGGAGATTTTGGAGTCTGCAGTTGAGTCACTTAGTTGGTCTGCAGTCTCTGATCTTCTGCTATTCAGACACCAAGCACACTGGGTGCTGCCATATTGGAGTCCCAAAATTGTAATTTTTAAGGCTCAAAATCTTCTCAGGTATAAAATTATAAAACTCTAGTCTTATGAGAGTTACTAATTTATTATAAACTGTTAAAGATAATAGAGAAAAGTTTATGATCAGTCACCTTATAAATAATTAAGTTCTTTAAAGTGATCAGAATTATTTGCATTCATTCTGAGTACAAATGTAATTCACTTACAAAGACAAGCTTGGAGGGAGAGACCAATTTGTATCTCCCATTGTATAGTTTTTTGTATATGTTGTCAAAGTTAAATCTAAAGCAAATAAATCAAATTTAAAATAAACTTAAAGTTTATTTAATTTAAAATCAGGTATATTGAAAAGCTTGTTATAAAGATTTAAATGCTTAAAAGATGGTTTGACATATGGTATATACTCACTTATATAGACCTATAGGATAATCTACACACCTAAGGAGGATATACAGGAAGGAGGACCCAGGTGGGTATGATCAATGCTCGTTTGGATGAACAAATGGGATGGACATTGAGTGGAGGAGAAAACAAGCAACAGGACAGGAGCATGCCAAGGAGAACCTCTTGGGGGGTCAATGTAGCAATGTATCAGAGCAGATATTAAGACTCGCGATCAAGACTTTCGCAGAGGGTGAGAAGTGATGATAGAAATGGAGGAGGTTGGTGAGACTTGGGGAGAACAAGAGCTCCACAAAGACCAAACTGAGCAGGGCACAGGGGTCTTGTATGAGACGGTTTCTACAACCAAGGACCATAATAGCCAACACTAGTGTGGTCAAGCCACTCATAAGCTATCTGGGAACTCAATCCTAGGTGAGTAGGAAAGATTACTGGCCTTCACTTTAAAGACACTCAGAAGAGTACATCATCCATCAGAACTCCATCAGGATCACCTTCCACCAGGAACAGGAAAGGCCATTCTCCAGGAAACACCAAGAGATCTGACCCTCTACCATGATGCTTCATGAGTCAACTAGAGCAGGATATCAAAAGATTCCACTGTTCACCATAATTTCAAGAGGGCCTACACATATTAGACTGTGGATGCTGACATACATCCATAACCTGTTCCATGCAGCCTAGAGAAGATACCAGGAAACACATGTCCCAGGAAAAGTGTGGCCATGGAGGGGAGATCTAGATGTGGGGGTTCACAGAATATTTCATAGATTGGGCACAGTGAAGATTGGTAGGTAGGCTAAGGATTGAGGAGGATATGAAAATGTAATTAAGGGCTGGTTTGTGTAGTTTGCATACAATAGACTTTTCTATACTATCCAGCTATGTAAACCTTATTCCCATAAAACTGTTTACTCCCCTGGGGGGAAAAATACCTCCACTTGTCCAAGAAATGCTTTGGCAAGATGATTCTCTACATGTATCCCAGTCCTCAGCAATGCAGTTTAGCATGTTCAAGGGCATTTTGTAAACAGCCCTCATCCACCCATGACACCTCCTATGTCCTGAGCACATCTGGTAAAGAGATGAGCAATTCTTTGTATGTTTTCATTGTTTCTGTTGTTATAGAATTAATATGCCATCCCAACGAGAAATTATTCTGCACACTTAGAGATCATAAGCGGTGGTGCAGACAAACTACCAAACTATACCGCTTCATGGGTAGAAAAAAAGGGGGGGGAGGTTATTGGAGATAAAATTGGCAAAACTATCTGTGGCCAGTGGCAAGGCAGAAAGAAGAGCAAAATGGCAGAAAAGTGGGCAGATTTAATAGGACAGTCAGCAGGGAGGAGATCTGAGCTGATATAGGCTATCTCGACTGACTGACTGGGAACTAGGTGCTCTTGCTGCGGTGGGTGACCTTTGGGGTGGGTTAAAGGAGGTTCCTAGAGGATTACTGATGATTCCTGGCAAACAGACAGGAGACTTCAAGTCTGGACTGGCAAATAGGAAATTTATGCAGCAAAGATATTGCCAGAATTATTTATTAAGTAAGTTTGTGTTGTTGTTGTTGTTTTTCAGTTGTTACTTAGTCTATCTTGGCCATCTGGCAAAATTATACTCCTCATGATAAAAGCTCAGGGCACTTAATGACAGACAAGGATTTAATGGTGGTTGTGATCCTAGGCTGATCCCTTGAGCTGACCATTAGAAGCATGTTCTTAGATAAGGGGATGGAACTAGTCCATAAAAAAGTGCCTAACTGGAGGTCCATTTTGGTGAGCAAACATTAGCCGAAACTTTCTCAGCAACCCTAAACCAGTTGTGGCACAGAATGTTCTTCCCTGCAGTTTCTAACAAGCCTGGTCAGTATATCACTGTCTTCTAATTGTGTCAGAGGCAACGCTCCTTTAGCTAAATTTTACTTTGTGTAACTTAATATTTCCTAAGCAAGTTTATTAGTAAATCCTCTATAATATCAATTTTACTCCTTCAAGTTTCCCCTTCATCATTACTCTGTCCCTGCTTGAAACTCACTCTGAGCTTTCTGGAATAAAAGCCGCACAAAATGCCAATAAAGGAGTTCTGAAGCTGCACTGCCTAGAGTTCCATGTTTCTTTTGGATCTCAAATTCAACCTCAGGTTTTTTTTTCTTTTTTTGGCAGTGATCACTGGCAGGTTCTGATAGGTTTGGTAGGGAAAGTGGCCCCAGGTTGGTCTGGACCTGGAGGTCGTAGCTGGATGAAGATAGATGGTCAGTGTTTGCCTCTAGTGGGTTGAGTGAAAATGACCCCCTTACGCTTATAGATTTAAATATTTAGTCAACAGGGAGTGGCTCTGTTCGAAATGGTTAAGAGCTGTGGCCTTGTTGGAGAAAGGGTGTCACTGGCTCTGGGGTCTGACAAGCCCAGAGTTTCTCTGTCTTCCTGCTGCCTACAGGATCGTAAAACTCTCAGCCACCACTCTAGCGCCGCGTCGCCCTACCTGCTTCCCACCGTGACAATAATGGACTAAACCTCTGAAACTATAAGCAAGTCCCAATCAAGTGCTTTCTTTTCTAAGAGCTGCTTTTCTCATGTTATCTCTTCATAGCAATAGAACACTGACTAAGACATTGTCTATGAAAATGTATACATAAAGACTTTGGTCACAGCATGAGTATTCCATCCAGCATATGCTGGAAGCAAGCCGTGCCTGCAGTGACAGAAGATTACTATCTATGCTATCAGGAGGACAGTGGTCTCTCACAAAAACTGTACTAAAAGGAGAAGTGGAAAATGCACAAAGTCTGCTCACATGAGTGAAGCCCAAGATCAGACAGTGACTGAGGTTCAGGAGAGAACAAGTTTTATGGTTGAATGTGATAACAGTTCTAGGGAGGACTGACAATTAATTATATGTTTAAAGAAGTTTAATGACATCAGTTTGGTAAGTGTGGACAGGAAAGACTATAGTCTCTGGAGATTACACGTTAGACAGATATATGACCTCAACACCAGTACAAGGTCATCCAGTGCTGAGATAGAGGTCATCAGTCTTCCATTTCAGCTTCAACATCAACATCAGCTCAAGCAGAAAAAGGTCCCATCTATATTTAAAGAGAGAGACACCCATTTGTGTCTGCAAGAATCCTAAGCACCAGCCACCTTTGGATCCCGATTCTCGCTGTAGAACACAGCCACATCTGGGTGGACTATGGCTAGAGATAATGAATTGTGTGACAGTGAAATTGATTTGAACATCAAATCTACACTCCCCAGCCCATAAGGATCTCTCCAACAGACATCAGGAGTCAGGTGCTGAAAGGACATTGTGTACAACTCAGAAAGGGCCTTCAGAAGAGCCAAGTCCAGTCTGATTACACATCTACTCAGCAGAAGGCTCTGAAGACCATCCTTGAAACTACAGCAATCTAAACCAAGACAGAAGTGGGGGTTCCATGACTCAGAGGAGTAGATCTCAGATCCTTTCAATGCTAGCATTGGCCGCAGCAGAAGCTTTTCATGAGAGCAGAACAGCAGAAAAGATGTGTCAGACCTGAGGGGACAGAGGTACACACCAGTCAGGCTCAACAGTGCCTGGCCTCCTCAGGGCTGCCCTCGGGCTCCTCTGCATCATCATAATCCTCATCCTGCGTGGGGTTCTGGGATGCTTCTGGCTCCTCCACTCTTTCATCCATAGAAACTGTTTCGATGTATTCATAGACCACCTCTGAGGGCAGCTGCCCTGTTGCTCCGGAGCCTGCAGAGATCACACCAGAACTTTTCAAAACAAGTACAGCTAAAGGCTCAACCACTCTCTCTGATTCCATGCTGAGAATGCACAAACAGGGAAAATCCCTGTCACTGGGATGCCCACTGCTCAGGACACACAGTGCTCAAAGGTCTGGTGTAGGGCTTGTGGGTCTTAGGTCCACACCTCATCTCTGAAAGATCTCACTTCAGGACAGCACACGTGATGGTGGGAGACACAATAGAGCCCTCTATCTGCAGAGTGCCCCAGCAGAGTAGACAACCTAGGCTCCTCCAGATCTCTAGATACTAACTCAGCATTGGCTATCACGGAGGTCTGTCAGCATTCAAAAGAGTAATTAGAGCAGGGAGGGCTTGCGGTGGCTGGAGTCTCACGGAGCTTCTCGCAGACTCCTGTCCCACCACCTGTGTGACCCGTAACTAGTATGTCCCTTACCCACGCTGATGGCTCTGCTGTGACACCACTGAGCAACCAGGAGCAGAGAGACTATGCCCAGGAGGCAACCAAGGACCAGGCAGGCAATCTCAGGCAGGGTCCAAACCTCAGGAACAGGTTGGGGAGCGAGAGAACTGCCTGGAGAGCACAGAAACAGGTAGAGGATGTACCTACTATGTGCCTGGGCTGCCCGGGCCAGGCTGACACTGAGCCTGAATGGCATCGGCCTTCCCATGGACAACCCAGGACAGCTTGGCATCGGTGTTACATTGACAGGTAGCTGATCCTATGAGATGAACTGTGTTTGCAAGCCAAGATGCCCTAGGAAAGAGAGCCCGAGTGCTCGGGCCCAGATTGAAGGAGGGACAAAGTCCATGTGGGTATCCTCACTATTTTCCCTCTACTCTGCTCTGGACATGCTATCCTATAGGATACAGCACACTCAGGCAAAATCTCATAATCCCCAAGCTGAAGGCTCCTAGAAGCAGCTGCTTATGACTGGTAGTTTGGTCCCCTATGTTTTCCCATCCTGCAAGCACGGTAGAGCTAAGCAGTTACAGAGGGTGTGCCCATAGCATGTGATCTCAGAGGTTCTCAGGAAAGGTCAGAAAACAGTGCCCCTGCCAAGTGTCCAGGTAATGGTGGATAAGAGGAGAGAAGGGTTAATACAGAACCACTTACCTGATGCCATGGTCCCGGGGATACCTTCAAAAGAAACGGAAATATCAACTACCCTCAACAGTACAGGTGGGCCCACACTTGATGGGTGGCAGTCACTAGGTCAGTTGAAGCTGTACAGGGCTGAGGGTGGCAGCCTGTCCTTGGATCTCCAATGAAACCCTGAATGTTGAGGTACTTAAGAACAAGGGTCCTGAGCAGAATAAGGATAAAAATAGCCCCCCTCCAAAAAATCAGTCTGGCATTCTCTTCCCACCACTGCCTGCTACCTCACTCACCTAGGCAGCGAACACCAGCGTCCTCCTTGTGAGAACAGTCTCCATATCCCCATGGTTCTGCCTGGCAGGCTCCCAGAGACGTCTCACTGCCTCGGCATCCCACTTCATCCAGCCATACGGGCCCTGAACCAGCGCCAAAGGCAGCATTCTGCAGGGCAGCTACGGCTGGGCCACAGCCCAGCTGCCGGCACACAACTTCTGCATCTGCCAAGTCCCAGGAGTCATCGCAGACCGTGCCCCATGAGCCTCCGTGCCAGAGCTCCACCCGTCCAGAGCAGGCATCCTCACCCCCAAACACACGAAGTGCACCTTCCTCTGGAAAGGGGTCCACAGTCAATGCATGATGCTTTCTGGCGGAAAGGTTCTTGGGAGACTTATGGAGAGAGAGTTACCTGGGCAGCTAAGCGTTGACGAGCAGTTAGGAATCCTCTCCATGTCCTGAGACACTTCTGTCTTTTCTGTGTGGAAAGTTAAAAGATCATACCAAAGTCACAAGCTCAGAAATTCTTTCTTCCCCCTGTACTTTCTGTCTCCCTATAACTAGAAGAGAATCCCTAGGTTTTGAAGGATATCCACAAAGCCTGAGAGTTTCACACACTGCTCCCCTGTGAACCGTCTTTAAGAGAAGCAGGAAGCCAGTGGGTCCTGGGATGGCTCCAGATGAGTCACACCAGCCCAGCCAGTGGCATCCTTCAGAAATCCACAGCACGGCTCACCTGCACACACCAGCCAAGCTTCCTCTCCACTGAGGCAAGAATGCCTGTTCCAGGGTGCTGAAGGGCATTGCCACAGGGACCTGTCATGCTTGTCCCTGCACTGAATAGACTTCAACCAGACAGTATCCAGCGTAGATGAGCTCGTTGGCCTGGCCAGCAGCTGCCCTTGGGACCCACAGCCCAGATGTCCACACAGAACTCTCAGGGAGGCCGCACTCAAGGACTGGCAGACACCACCCCAGGTCCCATTGTAGAAAACTTCCAGGCGTCCTGCGCATGGCTGGCTGTGTTCCTGCAACCTCACATCAGTGAATTCTGCAGACACAGGGGCCAGTCAGCCGGGCAGAAGTAGGGAAGGCTGGATATGCCAAGCAGGACCTGCGGCACCCACCTGAACAGATCACGCCCGCGTCCTCCTTGTGCCCACAGTCGTGTTGTCCCCAGCCTCCTGACTGGCACGCCCATAGAGCAGCCTCCTCACCCAGGCAGCTCAATTCATCCATCCAGATGTGTCCAGTTCCTGCTCCAAAATGGGCACCCCCAGGGGCACTGAGGGCATGGCCACAGCCCAGCTGCCTGCAGACAACATGGGCGTCCCGCAGGTCCCAGGCATCATCACATACGGTGCCCCATGTGCCTTGATAGAACACTTCGACGCGCCCAGCACAGCGGCTCTTATCCCCTGCCAAGCGCACGCGCAAGCTCCCTGTGGAGAGACCCAGTCAGGGCACACTGGACTACAAGAACAGGGCAGGGGGAGTGAATGCCCCACATTCACACTCACCCGAGCACACCACGCCTGCATCCCGCAATGTCCCCGCATGCACCAGCACAGACACTGACAAGTTGCACTGAGTCAGGTTGGTCTCAGAGCCCAAGCAGTGCACCATGCTCAGCCCCACAGGGATGGTCTTGTGGCCCGGCACTGGAGCGTCGTAGGCTAGCTGGGCCTCTCCGCACCGGAGCTGCCTGCACACCACAGCGGCGTCATGCAGGTCCCAGGCATTGTCCAACACTCGCCCCCACACGCCATCCAGAAAGACCTCCACTCGGCCGTCACAGTGGCTCTGTCCATCCCTCAGCCGCAGGGCATCTTGGGGACCTGACAGGGAAAATCTCTGAAGGGCAAAGGACTACCACACCTAACATCCCCACCTACTCTCACCCTTCCAAACCTCCCACACCTCTGTCCACCAGACCTATTTACCTTCTCCTTTCAAGTCTAAGGGCTGCCTGTACTCACCTGAGCAGAGAACCGAGGCTGAATTTCCTGGGGTGCATGCCTGGGCCCCTAAGGTGCTTGCTGGGCAGCTCAGCAAGTGGGGCTCTGTCCCCACACAGTGAAACACATCTGTCCAGATGGGAGCTTCCACACTTCCAAAGTGACCTCCTGGGGGTGTGGCCACTGCGTAGCCACAGTTGAGCTGGTGGCAGAGCACCGTGGCATCTGCTAGGTCCCAGTGGGCAGCACAAAGGGGCTGCCACGCCTCCTGTACCCAAAGCTCCACATGGCCCTCACAGCTGCTGCTGCCGTTGACCAATCGGAATTCTAAGGGAGAGTTGGAATCAGTGCTACCTCCGCAAATCAGAGCTACAGACCCTCACACACAGTGTGGGTTCGTTATATCCGGGACATACACAAGCTGGGAACACAAAGACTAAGCAGGACAGCGTCTTCACAGCGTGTAAGTATTGAAAGCGAGGCTAGGCAGCACCAGTATCCTGGCCTTGTATAACTCTATCCCTTTTGCCCCAAACCCTCCCACCCCACACCTGGGATCATGCTGGGAAAACTGGAAACATCAAATTTCTTGGAACTGGATACGGAGCATCTCTACTGAGACACACACCTCCAATATTGGCTATACATAAGCAGGCGTGAACACTAGGCAATTAAGTGTCCTGGATTCCAGTGAGTGGAATGCAACATAGAATAAATGTAAAAAAAATAAGAATAGGGTTTTTCTTCCCTGTCACTAAAGAAAATCTCTGCTTTACCTCAATGACCATTTACCTATGGGAAGAAATTTCAAAAGCCACATACCGTACAAAAAGAGTCTCTACAATCCTATTCTTGATGTCTTCAATCTATTCAGAAGTATTGGAAGCCTAATAAATGTAAGGACGATGCTGATTCTGCTAAGACCACCCACATCCTTCTAGACTGGGACTCTACTCACTTTCCCCTGAGCAGGTGAGTGCAGCATCTTGATCATGGCCGCACTGATGTCCAGGCTCCCTCAGACAATGGAACAGAAGTGATTCATTGCCCACACAGTTAAAGGCCTCTGTCCACACCAGCCCTGATCCATGGCCAAAGGGGGAACTCCTGTGTATGGATACCGCGGTGCCACAGCCCAGCTCCCGACAAACCACGTGGGCCATGGGCAGGTCCAGGTCATCGTGGCAGACAGTGCCCCAGGTGAGTCCTCGAAGAACCTCCAGGCGTCCTTCACAGGGGTGTGCACCACCTAGCAGCCGGGCCTCCACATGACCTGAGGACAGACACTGGGTGAAGCGACTGAGGTCAAGCCAGGCTTCATGCAGGCAATTGGGCACTATCCCAACAGCTCCTCAACCCCAGAGTACAGAGCTATGAGCAAAACCCCAGTGCAATGACACTATCTAAAGACCCTCCCCCCCCCCCAGGGCCACCTAGTAGCAATGATGTCAACCGCACTGCAAGAGAGATAATTCTATTGACTCTATGTTGGGAGGCAGATCACTAGATCTCCTTTCTTCATCTCAAGATATCCAGCATTGAGACTAAACTGCTCAGAATGGGGCATCCCTGCCTCTGCACACTGCCTGTGTATTGGTTGGAAGGTAACACAGCTTTTGGGAGGTTCACATTGGGAAGTTGCACTGCATAGTGTCAGATTTTGTTCCCCAGCAGCACATGAATTTCTGTTCCTGCCTTCCAGTGCCTGTGTCATGGTGGGCTCTGGAATGTTACAAAACCATGCCACATTTAGTTTGCACAGAACATTTGCCTCCTCCTTATGCAAGTCACCGTTCAGAACCAAGCCTGTATAACTCTTGTATCTGGAGACTGAGAACAGGGACTGACCCCTCCAACCATCCAGACAGGTACCATCTGACTACACAGGATGCAAAACAAATCCTGACAGCTTCTGACTCAGGCACATGCCCAGGGTAGACTACTAACTTCTCCAGCCAGATGAAACATGCACAGAGCTCCTGGCATCATCGCTGTTCTCTCTGTATCCCAGAGGTGGAGAGGAAATACTGTCATCCTCCTAGTACTCGATACGCCTTGGTCTGAGCAGGGAGAGCAATGGCCAGGGGAGCCTGGGTCTGGATACTGGCTCAAGCTCCCATTTGGTTGATTCTCCCTGGCAACTGGTAAGCACTACAAAGAGTGACAGCATGGAAACCCCAAGGTGTTCCCTGAAATTACCTGATAACAACAATGAGATGTGTGCAGAGCTCAGTGGCAGACTTTAGAAACTAAGGGTTTCTGTGAAGAAATGTTATGAGTGGGTCCAGTGAGAAAGAGAGTGAGAGTGTGGCTCCTTCTAGACACAGAAGGAAATGCTCCACCTGGTCTCTCACCAAGGGCTTCCCGTGGGGATGAGATGAACAATCTTGGCCAGACCTTCCCCCAACACATGAGGATTTGCCTCAATGACCTTAGCACCAAGACAAAGAAAGGGTTTCCAGAAAATAGGGAGCTCGTGGTCTCCATTTGCTTCATCTGAACAGACCACCACCACCACAACAACACTCCCAATTGTTGACAGGCCCCCAGGGAGTACTCCGAGAAAGTGGCCTCTAGACTCTGGCACCTGCACCCTACAGCCAATAAGTGTCCATCTTATCAGGCTCAAAATATTCTGGAAGGCACAGCTGTCTTCTTCAAGTCACTGAAACCTCCCACTGTTACCCACATAAAAGGCCATACTGCCCACCATACTTTACTTGAAGGTGGCCCTCACACTGGTTTGTAACATACAGGTGACTCAGGGAGTCATTTCAATCTGGTCCTTCAAGGTCAAGGCATAGGATTGGGGCAGGGGAGATTCTGAGAATTTTTATTACGAATGTTCAGTGGTTAGGCATCTTGTTCTCATTGAAAATTCCAAATCCCTGTTTTCACAAACTTCTCTACCATTAGTACTCTGCGTCATGATGGCACTAAAATGGTTGTGTTGAACAGGGAGAGAGTTCAGTGAATAAAGTGTTTGCTGTACCCAAGTTCAGATCCCTGGCACCTACTTAAAATGTCAGTCATATGATTTATGCCTGTAATCTCAGTGCTAGGGGAGTGAAGGCATAAACGTTCCCTGGGGGGATGCTGGCTACCCAGTCACTCAGCTCCAAGTGAGAGACCTTGTCACCAAAATAAGATAGAGAGCTATTGAGGAAGACACCCAATTTGACTTCTAGCCTACACACACACACACCACTCATGTATATACAAACATGCATATATACACGAATGTGTACTAAGTACACATACACATAGAAAAAGCTATGGTTGTGTTGATGGAACATAATTTAGCAGAGATGAGGCATCAGGTGTCACCAGCATTGTGCCATCAATGAACACAGTACTAATGTTCTCTATACCTGTATCCCTGATGCTCAGAACCTGCAGACAGTTGTATGTACTAACCAGACAGAAGGTCCAATGGATCAGCAACAAGGGACATAGCCTGAGACAGGCCAGCACTATGTTGGTGCCACGGCAGCTATAGCTCTCCAGGACTATCCTCTTAGAGGAGACACCTGTTTCTGCCTCCTGGCAGGAGCTGGACTCTAACTCAGAGCGATCTTGTTCTGGGCCCAGAGACCATAAGTACCCCGAGGGCCTCCCCCAGATCAGAACTGTCATTTGTTGCTCAGAGCAGGAACTCACCCAGTGTGCCAGAACCCAGACAGCACCAGAAGCCTGGGACTTTCATCAGCCAATGCCCAGTGCAACTCCAGATATGAGAAGGTCAAAGATCTTCCACCTAAGATCCCAGTAGCTGCAGCCACTAAGCCCAGAACCAGGCAGGACAGCAAGAATCTTTCTCAGCCTCAAACAGAAATCCTCTCTGAACATACAAGTTCTTCCAAGATCAGTATATCATGAATAGACAGACTTAGCAATTTCGTCCCCAGATTTGAAGACATACTCGTCCTGTGCACAGCCATCAGAGACGCATGACTCACTATTGAAACATGTGTGCCAACAACATAGCCACATAAGAAATTTCATACTATGATGCCACCATTTCAAGTACGGCACATATGTGTACTTACTAATGAGCTCTTATGAGCAATTAAATGCCAGGGAATACACAACACACACTGATGAACATTGCCCTGTGAGCTTCTGTCTGCTTTTCTGCAAAGAAAGTTCTCAATAAATCTACACCATATGGTTTTATGCATTTGTTTTGAAGAAGTGGAGTATGCAATGATTTTCATTTTCTGTCTTTAATTTTTTATTTCATGTGTCTTCATAAAGAAATTGCAGAGTTCTAATACTACCAACTTACCAGTACTCCTGAAAGCTCTAGAGCAAAAAGAAGCAAACAAACCCAAGAGGGGTAAGTAGCAGGAAATAACCAAACTCAGGACTGGGAACCACAAATTAGGAACAAAGAGAGCAACACAAAGAACCAACAAAACCCAGAGTTGCTTCTTTGAGAAAGAAAAACAACAACAAAAACATAAACCCTTAGCCAAATCCACTAAAAGAAAGAGAAACCGTATCCAAGTTAACAAAATCAGAAATGCAAAGAAGCACATAACAACAGACACTAAGGAAATCCAAGGAATCATTAATTAGGTCTTACTTCAAAAACCTGTACTCCGCAAATTAAAAATCTAATGAAATTGATGATTTTTTTTTTAGATACCACTTACCAAAGTTAAATCAAGATCAGGTAAACACCTTAAATAGACAAGATGCCGTCTTTAAAAGTCTTCCAACCATCGGTAGGATTAACATAGTAAAAATGGCTATTCTGCCAAAAGCAATCTACAGATTCAATGCAATTCCCATCAAAATACCAACACAATTCTTTATAGACCTTGAGAGAAAAATTCTCAACTTCATATGGAGAAACAAAAAACCCAGAATTTCCAAAATGATCCTGTACAACAACAAATCATCTGGAGGCATTTCCATCCCTGATCTCAAGCTGTACTATAGAGGAATAGTAATAAAAACAGCATGGTATTGACATAGAAACAGAATAGTGGCTCAATGGAACCGAATAGAAGACCCAGAAATAAACCCACACACCTATGGATACTTGATTTTTGATAAAGAAGCCAAATCCATCCAATGGAAAAAAGACAGCATCTTCAACAAATGGTGCAGGTCCAACTGGATGTCTGCATGTAGAAAAATGAAAATAGATCCATATTTATCACCCTTCACAAAACAAAAGTCCAAGTGGATCAAAGACCTCAATGTAAAACCAGACACACTAAATCAGTTAGATGAAAAAGTGGAGAAGAGCCTAGAACTCATTGGCACAGGTGACTACTTTCTGAACAGAACACCAACAGCACAGGCTCTAAGAGCAACAATCAATAAATGGGACCTCATGAAACTGAAAAGCTTCTGTAAAGCAAAAGATACTGTTGTCAGAACAAAACGACAGCCTACAGACTGGGAAATGATCTTCACCAACCCTATATCTGACAAAGGGCTGATATCCAGAATATATAAAAAACTAAAGAAATTAAAAAGCAGCAAATCAAGCAATCCAATGAAAAAATCGGGTACAGAGCTAAACAGAATTCTCAGTAGAGGAATACAGAATGGCAGAGAAACACCTAAAGAGATGCTCAACGTTCTTAGCTATCAGAGAGATGCAAATCAAAACGACCCTGAGATTTGATTTCACCTGACACCCATCAAAATGGCTAAGATCAAAAACTCAAGTGACAACACATGCTGGAGAGGTTGTGGAAAAGGGGGAATTCTCCTCCATTGCTTGTGGGAATGCAAACTTGTACAACCACTTTGGAAATCAATCTGGTGCTTTCTCAGACATTTAGGAATAGTGATTCCTCAAGATCCAGCTATACCACTCCTGGGCATATATCCAAAAGTTCCTCAACACAACATAGACATTTGTTCAACCATGTTCATAGCAGCTTTATTTGTAATAGCCAGAACCTGGAAAAAAACCCAGATGTCCCTCAGTTGAGGAATGGATACAGAAATTGTGGTGCTTTTACACAATGGAATACTACTCAGCAATTAAAAACAAGGAAATCAT
>CM053762.1:16668134-16687267 GCA_028658305.1 Pachyuromys duprasi
AAAGCAAAGATTAAGAATCATAACCAACCCTTTGGCAGAGTGCAAGGAATCATATGAAAGAAGGGGGAGTTATATGGCCTGGAGAGGTCAGGAGCTCCCCAAGGTCCAAATATATCAGGGCACAGTGGTCTTTTATGAGACTGTCTCTCCAACCAAAGACCATGTATGGATATAACCTAGAACCCCTGCTTGTATGTAGCAAATGGTAGCTCAATATCCAAGTGAGTACACTAGTAAGGGGAACAGGGACTATTTTGGACATGAACTCAATGGCTGGCTCTTCGACCTCCCCCCCTCCCCCCCGAGGGAGGAGCAGCCTTGCTAGGCCACAGAAGAGGATCTTGCAGCCATTCCTGAAGAGACCTGATAAGCTAGAGTTAGATGGAAGGGGAGGAGGTCCTCCCCTATCAGTGGACTTGGAAAGGTGCAGGGAGGGGATGAGGGAAGGAAGGGGGAGATAGGGAGGGAGTGCGGGAGGGGGCTATGGCTGGGATACAAAGTACATAACCTGTGATTAATATAAAATAAAAGTGAAAAAAAAAACACCTAGAAGACAAGGTGTTAAATGTTCTCAACAAAGAAGGTGACAGATACACCGGTTTCCTTGACCTTCCCAGGGCACATTAGAACATGTATTGCCGTGGCAGACTGTACACCTTAAACAAAGACACTAGGTACATGTTCATTAAACACAGGAAATATTTGGAAATCACACAAAACCTATAGAGAGAGGGGCAGGCCTCATATCAAGGACTGAGGAAATGGTCTAAGAAGATTGCAACCTTACTCAAGGCAATCTGCAATGCAATACCATCCCAATCAGAACCCAAGCAGGTGCTTGGAAAGTTAGAAAGTATATCTTATGTAGCACATGGCAGTTCAGTGTCCAAGTGGGTTCCATAGTAATGGGAACAGGGACTGCCTCTGACATGAACTGATTGGCCTACTCGTCAATCACCTCCACCTGAGAGGGGAGCAGCCTTACCAGGCCACAGAAGAAGACAATGCAGCCCCTCCTGATGAGACCTAATAGACTAGGATCAGAAGGAAGGAAAAGAGGACCTCCCCTATCAGTGGACTTTGGGGGTGGGGGTGGGGCATGTGTGGAGAAGGGGCAGGAAGGGAAGGCTTGGGAGGGGAGGAGGGAGGGTGCTACAGGGGGGATACAAAGTGAATAAAGTGTAAGTAATAAAAAATTAAAAATAAAAAAGAAAGAAAAGTATATCCTAGTCTTCTTGTCAAGATGAGGATTCCCAAAAGCCCACAATGGTATAAGCAGCTAGATACACACTTCCTCATTTCAAAACTTACAGCAATGCTACATGAACCAAAACACCATGGTGTAACATGAGGTTAGACATTGGGATCAATGGAAATGAACAGAAGGTGCAGAAATCATCTTACACACTCATGGTCTGAAGTTTTTTAAAGGGGTGGTGGCTACTCATGTAGGGAGAATAATGTCCCAGACAAAGGGCTGGGGAAACAGATATCCACAAGAGTTACATGGAGCCAGTTCTCCACACATCAGGAACCTGGACACGTGCTGAGGGACAACAGCCTTAACAGGAGGCAGGAGGTGATGCTGTGGGGCTTTGGACTTGCTCAATCAAACTTTAGATGTGACACCAAAGCAAAGCACAAGGCAGAAGACTGGTTGGAATGAAGTTAAGTTTAATTATGTATACAAAAGAACCTTGTCACAAGCGGAAACAGTGTACATGGTGGGACTGTGAGGTGTGTGCTAACGAAGTCTTGCTGTTCTTCAAATCATGGATGGACCCCTCACAGATTCTGACCACAGATGTTCTCTCTTTACTTCAAGGAAGAAATGGGTTCCTGTGTTTCAGTAGACAGGGTAGGTGGGCCCTGACCTAATAGCTCTTTAACTCCAAGGTCCAGACAGGAAATAAAGCCTGGGCAGAGCAACCACATTTACAGATTTGCCCACCAGGGATATCCCAACGCCTTCCCGTAGCAATGTGGAATAGTGTCAACCATGATGGAACAAAGAAGATTCTGTTGACCTTGTACTGTGGAGCAGGTGCCCAATCCCCTTTCTTCATACACAGATACCCAATATCCACACCAACGTGCTCATCCTAGGGCATTCCTACCTGTACACACCACCTGGGTGTAAGATAGAAGGTCACACTGCTCTACAAAGTTCACATTGATCTTGCAGTAGAAAATGTCAGCTCTGTTCCTTGACAAGACACGAATTTCTGTTCTTGACCTTCAGTGCCTGCTCCAAGGTAAGTTTTGGACCACTGCAGAGCAGTGCGACACTCCATCTGTCTGCACAGGACACTTGCCTCTTCTTTCTGCAGGTCACACTTCAGGACTGGTGAAGACCCACTCAACAACTCAGGAAACCCAGCACATGGACTGGCACCTCTGGCCAGTCTGACTTGCTGAAAGTTACCACCTGGTGGCACAGGAGAAAAACCCATTTCTAGAAGCCTCTGCCAAGAGTCGTGATCATAGTCTGTAGACTAACTTTTTTCATCTAAAGCAATATGCACAGGACCCCTGGTGGCATGGCCAACCTTTCCCATTACCCTGGAATAACAGGCAAGCAGAGACCATCCTCCCAGAGTGTTACCATAAACTTGGTGTGCACAGCAAAGACAGCAACTCACAGGTTCTCTTCGGATAGGGCTCTCTCCTCACAAACTGATATGTCAAGTCTCCCTGACTTGAGCTATGCCTGGTGCACAGTGACAGTATGTAGAGACCTCGAGGTGTTCCTTGAGGTGATCTAAGTACAGCGATGATATACAGAGCTGATGGCTGACTTTAGAAAATACAGGAAAAGTTACTGAGGAGAAGAACAAGGAGAAAGAGAACTGATTTTCTTCTGAACAGAGAAGGTAAGCATCCCCCATGGTGTCTCATCATGGGACTCTATGGGGACAAGGTGCTCACAGCTGACCACATCCCTCTCCTCCTCCGGACACTTCTCTCAGTCTCTCTTCTCTCAGTGTCTCTAGTTCCAAGGCAGGATAGAAGAATGGGGTGGAGGAGGTTAGGGATTTGAGAAGCCCTCATTTGACTCACCTGAGCAGATAATCGACACCACATACTGGCACTTGCAGTTGCTGAGGGCCCCCCAGGCCCCTAGAGAACACTCCCAGAGGGAGGCCTCCTCATCACTGCACTTGGTACCATGCAGCCAGAGCCTTCATCTCTTCAGGCCTCAAGACATACTGGAAGGTTGAATGTGCCTGGCTACAGCCAAGCTGTCTGCAGGTCACCAAAGCTTCCTGCATGCCCCAGCGGTCACCACATACAAAGCCTCGCTCCCCACTGTGCTCTATTTGCAGACGGCCATCACATAGGTTTGTACCATCTATGAGATTCAGGGAATCCTCCCCATCAGTCCTTCTGAGATGAGACATGAGGTAGATGAAGACAACACCGGGAATTTCAACCAAAATGTCGTTTACTGTGCCAGAGCACAAAAAGCATCAGCGGTGTGGAGCTTCCTGCAGCTGATACCCAGTGCAACCCCAGGTGTAAGGAAGGCAAGAAGCCACCCAGCAAGGCCTCAGTGGCTGTGCCTCATGAAACCAGGGTCAAGCAGGACAGCAAGTACCTTTCTCTCTCTTGAACAGAAGATTTGGCTAAGGACCAGGGTCCTTCCAGGATTTGTTAATCATTAGTAAACAGACTTAAATTTTCATCATTTCTCATTTTTCTCCCTCTCTGGGAGCTTCTCATAGGGCTCCTACCAGTTCACTCCACCAGAAGTCCACAGAAATTCTCACAAATACAGCTAACGGATGAAGACAAGTAAGAGAAGTGAAGTCTTATGCCCACGCCCAGGAAGGAGACAGGAGACAAGAGGCAGATCCTCTTCCAACTGGAAATCCTCTGCAAAACCTCAAACTTTTGCCTGAGCTGCCATATCCTGGTTTCCAAGTCCCACACTAAGCTGTCATTGTCCTAACATCACATTTAGCAGAGCTCAATGGTCTGTGAAAATTGGGACCAAGACACTTGGAAGAACCTATATGAACCAGGCCCTGTGACAGTTAGTTCACCCACGAGATGCTAAAAGTTTCTGCTTTCTACTGTGATGCTCTGAGAGTCAATGTTACAACTAACACAGGTAGAAGTCAAAGTTTGCCAGAACTGCATGTGGGCCCATGCTTAAAAGACAACAGATACTAGCACAAATGTGTAACCTGGCCCACATGGCACAGGGAGAAGGCACCAGGAAACATACTTCCTGGAGAGGAGACGATTGTGTTGGGGAGGAAGGTAGATGTAGGGAAGAAGATCACACACAGTGGTCATCCATAGGAAGACTATGGAGAGATGAATGCAGCGTGTGACCATGGGTTGGTCTCATGAGAACAGTGGTCCAAAACTACTCTGGGCATGGAGGGTGTGACCCTAAGTAAACACGGTCACAGTCTATCTGAAGACATTTTATCACATTGGTCACTGTTAATCTTCCAGAGTGTGCTGGACAAAAGACAAGGCAGGCATGCTAAAGCCGCTAGTGCGCCAACAGGCCACTGAGCTGGGAAAAGCCAAGCCTGGAGGTGACAAGAAGATTGACACCATGCCTCATCAGGAGTCAGCCTCTACTCACAAAAGGACTGTGGAACGAAGGGTGTGTGGGCAACCCAAAACCTGTGCTCACAACTGAGAGGTCAGGATGAGAAGAGGGGCCCAGAACAAGGGCCACAGTGGAACCAACTGTTTCTGAAAAGGACTAACAATGATGGCTGTAAGGAATCGGGTACTAAAAGGATTGTGTGCGCACCTCAGAAGGACCCAAAGGAAGAGCAAAGACCACTCACTCTGATGCTTAGCAGAGGACTCCGGTCTAAGAACCAGCCTTGAAAGGAATGATATACAGCCTAGAGTCACAGCCTAGAGATGCAAGAACTGGTTAGGGGTAGAGGGAAGTAGCAATTGAGTCTGTAAAATGTAGGTGCTATTCATCATGAGGGCCCTTTGGGGATCAGTGCAGCAGAAATAGTGGAATGGATCCAGGAAAACAGAGACACCCTTTCCAGAGTCAGGAAATGCCCAGTCTCTTTTACATTCTTTCCAGGCCATCTTCAGGCTCTTTGACATTGCCATGGTCCCCTTCACGCACCAGGCTCTTGGGATTCTGGAGGCCCTTTCTCTCTCTTCCATGAAGGCAACTTCAATGTACTCATCTCTCTGAGGGATGTTACCCTGGCGTTCAACAACCTGCAGAGCCCATATCAGGACTTTCCAGGACAAACACTTGTGTAAAGTTCATCTGCTGTCCATAGTGTCTGCAGCTTCCCATACATGCTGAGACGAAACATGCATGGATGGAACATTGAGAGGATAATCTCCGCGTGACCATACTCACATGCAACATCTGCAGCATCAAGCTCACAGACTGAGTAGACTGTGGTAACCAGGAGACTGTAAGAGCCTAGAGAGGTGTTAGTCAGTAAGGTGGGGTGAGGGGTGGAAATTCAAGAGCTCTGCTTTACATGTGGTGGCTTTAATTTACACCAGTATATTCTATCCTTACACATTGGCAAGAGAGTAGATTTAAACTGTTCTCACCACACACAAAAAAAAAAGATAGAAAGGCTTATAAGGCAATGTTTGTCGTATGTCCATTTAACCATCCCACAGTGTATACACATATTAAAACATTGTGGTTTTGACAGGAGTACTGATATGTGCTTTTAGCAACACTTGGAAAGTGGGGGCAGGAGATTCAGTAGATTAAGTTATCCCCAAGCTGTGTCATCCCAGCAAAGGACCATTGAGGCTCACAGCCTGGGGCTGCTTCTGCTGACCATGACTGTGGAAGTAGTCAGGCGGAGGGTGCATGGCCTGACGTTGGGGAGCCTGCCCAGAGACCAACAACCAATGGCATGCTCAGAGATGGTTTGGTGGGACCTGATTGGCCGCCCAAAACTATATAAAGTGCTCTCTCCTCCAGGAAGAGCTGCTCGAGTATGGTTTGCATTTACCCAACTCCCAGTGTCTGTGTACCCAGTGTCTCTACCTCTCACCCCCTTGGCCTGAACCCCGTGTATTCACCCATGGGCTGGACCCTTGGGAGAAGGATCAACATCCAGCTACCAAGTTCAAGGCTAACTGGGCTGCATGAGACTTTATCTCAAAAGGATAAGGAAAAACAAAAACAAACAAACAAAAAACGCAATAACACCTTGGTTGTATATAATTTTCTTGATCAGCTGGAGAATTAAGGAATAAAATTTAATGCTGCTAAACTGAAAACTAACATATAAAGAAGTTTTAAAAACACTAAGGCAATATATTTTAACTAAACTGAAAAAAGCAGAAAGTCCTAAAGCAGCAACAGAGAAGTCACTGTTCATGTACTCCGCATTCATAAGGCTAACAGCCAATCTCTTATCAAAACCAGGAAAAGAAAAACCAGAAGTAGGAAAATAAATTCAAAGTACTGGAGACAAACAAACAAAAAAGTCAAACAATGATTTTTTTTCCTTTATCTTCAGTGATACTTCTTTTCCAAGTAAAGGAGAACTTGAGATTTTTCGGGCAAACATAGGCAGGGGAAGCTCATTGTTAGTCCACTCTGATGACAACAGAGGGTCCTGGGGAGCATCCTGAAGCTATGTGAAGAAAAAAAGAACAAGAACACTGGCATGTTCATACATAAGGAAGTGTGGATGCTGACTGCTGTGATTTTGAAATGCAACTTTTTTTCTCCTAAATGATTTAAATTTTAATGCATAAACCCTAATTAAAAGATGTAAAATATGAAGTTATAATTTGTGAAAATGGCTTAAAGGGGGGAAACAAATAATATAGGAACAGAATGTGTGTGTATGTGTGTATATATGTGTGTGTATATGTGTGTGTGTGTGTGTGGAATATATATATATATATATATAATGAAATTATGGAAGTCAAGTTGACATTAACTCAGAGCATATCATTATAAATTAAAGGCATAAATTGTAATAGCAAAGTAACTCTAGAAAAGCAATTTCAAAATGTATTGAATCTACACTCACATTGTTTACTACAATGTCACTAATAAGATCAAAGCTAGGTAACCAACCTAACTATCTGTCATCTGTTAAATAGATAAAGAAAATGTATACACGTAATACTCGACCATGAGATCATGAAATTGTGTCATTTTTAACATGTCAGTGATCATTATGTTAAGGGGAGAAAACATGCAGAGAAAGACAAACACTCATTATATAATGAATCCGAGAAGTTGTCTCATAGAATTTTATGTTGGGATTATGTGTGCCAAAGTCTGGAAAAAACAGGAGAGAAAAATAGAGAAAAGTTGTTCAATGGGCACTAAGTTACATTTAAGAAGGAAAAATAAGTTCTGCTAGTTTATTGGACAATAGGAGACCATATATAAAGTGGTGCATATTTTCAAAGAAGCCATAGGAATGTTTTTAATAAATTCACTAAAAGAAAATTATATATTTCTTATTAGGTACATATGATTACCAAATTTGAACATTAGACCACGTATATATGTATTTTAAAAACCACATGCTATACCACAAAAACACATACAATGTTAATAATTCATGAAATAACTTTTAAATAATAAAAATAAAAATAGAATATGACAAAAAGTTAATTTCTAAAACTAAATAGCATGCAAAAATTAATAATCACAAAATGCAATCATGAAAGAAATAAAAATAAAACTTGTAAGACACAGAGATATATATAACAAAATGGCAGAGGTAGCAATGCCCAGTGAGCAATTATTTTGAAAATGAAAAGTGAAATAAACCTATTATTAACAGAAAATCATCCCAGAATATTACAAACATGTTATATATTCCCTACAATAGATTCACTTCATATTAACACGCAAATAGGTTGACAGTCAACGGATAGAAAGGTGTCCTTACACACTGAGTACTGAATTGACACCAGACCAGAAAGACTGTAAGAAAAAACTATAACATGAGACCAAAAGAACCATTATAAATTGATCGAACTGTCAGTTCACCAGTACTAAATAACAATGTTCGGCACATAAACAGCAGAGCCTTGGGAAATAGAGACAGAATTTTCTGGGGGAAATGAGAGGTACCTACAGTTCTCCAATAGTGACCAGAGACCTAGAAAGCTGCAGGAGATGGCAGGGAACAAGGTCAGGAAGTAGAGAATTGCAGCAACCTCACAACCACTGGAGGCTGATTGGCACACAGGAGACTTCCCAGCATGGATCACATTCTAGACCACATAACAAATGTGGATAAAGTTAAAATCTGGTTTAAATGAGAAATGCCTATTTCAAACATAATGAAAAGGGGGATTGATAACAGAAAAAGATACATGAGAAGAAATATATACATTTTTTCAAAGTAACTCAGACAACTTATGAGACAAAAATAAATAAATAAAATCATGGGACTGGAGAGATGACCCAGTGGTTAAAAGCACTTACCATTCTTGTAGAGAGCTGAGTTCAGTTCCCATCACCCACATCAGACAGCTTATAACTACCTGTAATGACATTCCCAGGGGATCTAGGCCCCTCTTCTGGCCTCCACAGATATACACACACACAAAAAAATATTATTTTAAAATAAAGTAAATATTTAAGAAACAAACAAGGGAGGGACTGGGACACCAACTCAACCACAAAACCTTTGACCCACAATTTTTTCTGCCTACGAGATGGACGGTGGTAAAGATGGAGCAGAAATTGAGGGAAAGGTCAACTAAAGACTGGCCCTGCTTGAGATCCATGCCATGAGAGAAAGCCCATCCCAGTAATGACATTCTGCTGTGTTTGGAGATAGGTGCCTAACATTACTGTCTTCTGAGAGGCTTCACCCGGCAGCTGATGGGAACAGATGCAGAGACCCACAGTCAAACACTAGGCGGAGCTCGGGGAGTCTTGTGGAACAATGGGGGAAAGTGCTGATAGAGCCAGAAGGGTCAAGGACACCACAAGGAAACCTACAGAGTCAACTACCCTGGGCCCACAGAGGCTCACAGAGACTGAACTGACAACCAGAGAGTATGCATTTGACTGACCTAGGCCCTCAGCATATATGTAAGAGTTGTACAGCTCAGTCTTCATGTGGGATTCCTAACACCAGGAGTGGTATAGCTGGGTCTCAAGGTAGAACTATTTCTAATTTTCCAAAAAAAAAAGCTTCAGATTGATTCCCAGAGAGAATGTACAAGTTTGTGCTCCCAGAAGCAATGGAGGAGTGTTCCCCTTTCTCTACATCCTCACTAGCATATGTTGTCACTTAAGTTTTTGATCTCAGCCATTCCGACTGGTGTAAGATGGAATCTTAGAGTCTGGGAGGATAGGAATGTGACTCTAGCTGAGACTTCTAAAGGGGGCGGGGGGAATCACGGAGACTGAAATGACCACCCCCTAGCCAGACAGGACTAGTGGAGGGAGGGGAACAACAATCCACCAACAAAACCCTAGATCCCCAAATTACCCCACCTACACGAAGTGCAGGGATAAAGAGGGAACAGAGATTGAGGGAATGTCCAACCAATGATTGGCCCAACCTGAGACCCACCCCACAGTACAGAGGTAGCCCCTGACATGATTAATGAGGCTCTGCTGTGCTTGCAGACAGGAATCTAACATGACTGTCCTCTGGGAGCTCCACCCAGTAGCAGAGTGAGACAGAAGCTAGGACTTGCAGCCATGCATTGGGTGTAACTCCGGGGGTCCTGTGGAAGTGTTGGGGGAAAGAGGGAAGGACCTGGGGGAAACAAGAACCTCACAAGAAGACCAACAGAGACAACTAACACAGACCCATGAAGGCTCACAGAGACTGAGACATCAATTAAGGAGCATGTGTGGTCTGGACCTAGGACCTCTGCATGTATGTAGTCGACGGGCAACTTGGTTTTCACATGGGTCGCCTGGCGGTGTGAGGGGGTGTTTCTAACATGGACTCTATTGCCTGCTTTCGGATCACTTCCTCATCCCAAGGCTGTCTTGCCTGGCCTCAGTGGATGAGGATATGCTCAATCCTGATGTGACTTGATGTGCTGGGGAGGGTTGATATAGAAGAGGGGAGCTCCCCTTTTCTGTGGGGAAAGTGTGAACAGAAGGGAGAAAGACAAGACAGGTTACTTGGAGAAGTGGAGGGAAGGGCACCCTTGGGATGTAAAGTAAAATAAATAAAACCGAAATAAATAATTTTAAAGCATTTGTGTGATTCTTTAGACTAATAATAAATGGAGAGAAGAAATGCACATTATCAAAATCAAAAGTGGGCATATATACACACATACACACATGCAAACATACAAACAAAATACATATACTCTATTTGTATAGATTATAGAATAATGGATGTGACAATTGTTTCCCCAAAAGCCACAGACCATCTAATAAAAACCCCAACAGTATGCATGAGAAGCCTCAAATTTTTGAGGTGTTGGTCAGAAAAATCTAAGCAACACCCCAAACAACCTAAGCTGTTGCTGTTGCCCTTGGTTGCCTCCCAGACATTGAAAACCCTATTGCTAAAAACATTGGGTGGAGGGCTAGACACAGAACTTAGAGGACCTGAGCTGGTTCCGACCCAGAAGCCCCTTTCTTGAAGACTTGCTCTCATACTATCAATGCTATTCAAGCTGCCAAGAGAGAAAATCATCAGTAGTCTGACCAAGCGTTATGCCTGGGAACCACAAAATTAACAGCCCTGCCGCATAGCCAAATAGAGCAGCCATGGCACTTATCTTGGGGGTAACCAACAGATGTCTAGCCGAACTTAAGGCCCAATAAATAGCAGGGAATTCACAGCTGGTATTGTTAACAAGAAGAAGGAGAAGAGGAAATTTTGAAGAGCATTTCACTAAGAAAAGAGATACTGTAAATAAAAACCACAATTCCAAGAAAAACACAAATTATGGATCATATAAAAACACAATAGAATCATATCAAAATATGAAAAGACTTATCATTGGTAAAGAAATTGATTCTAGGGCTAGAGAAATGGCTCAGCGGTTAAAAGCATTGTCTCCTCTTCCAGAGGTCCTGGGTTCAATTCCCAGCAACCACATGGTGGCTCACAACCATCTATACTGGAATCTGATACCATCTTATGGCATGCAAGTACACATTCGGATAGAGCACTCATCTACATAATAAATAAATAAATCTAAAAGAAATTGACCCTAAACTTTCTCAACAAAGAAAAGCAAGGGCAAGATGATTTCATGGACAAATTTTCCTGAGCACTTAAAGGAAAATTAATGTCGATGTTTTTCAAGCTTTTTTTTAAATGCATGAGAAATGGCTCTCTAGCTCCCTATATGCGTCATTATCCTGCTAGAAAAATCCAGGCAAAGACATCACAATAATAACAAACTACAGACTAGCATCCTAAAAATACTGATGCAAAAATTAACAAAGGAAATGGCACACCAGGACCAATTAAGATTTATCTCAGAAAGGCAAAGTTGATTCAATACATAAAAAAAAACAACCACAATAATACAAAATGTTAATACAATGAAGGAAAAAAAAACAATGATTACCTCAAATTGTGTACTTGATATAGTCTTAAATGATTTTTTTAATAGGAACAGAAGAGAACTTTGTAAGAAAAGAGTGCTTAGGGAAAACCTGAAGCTAGCCTGTGCTCAAGAGTGCAAGACTGAAAGCCTTTGTCCTAAGATCAGGGACATGAGAGGATACTCATGTTCACCACACCCACTGAACACTGTGAGAGATACAAAGAAAACCAAAAAGGAAAAACCAGAAAGAAAAAGAAGCAGGGTTGTCCTGACAGAACAAAGCCATATTCAGAGATGAGCAGAGCTCCTACATGGAAAATCCTGAGGTCTTCACAATGGCAGTAACAGAGATAACACACTCCCTCATGAAGTTACAAGATCTCAACACAGACATGTAAATTATTTAAATTATTCAGGAAAACAATTATTTTGTTATACTAGCACAATGTTATACTCATTTTTGAACAGTCAAAAATGAGATTAAAAACTCTAGTACATATAAAAAATTATCAATGTGTTTAACCCCAAATACGGAGGAGTTGTTTAAAAAAATCAAGCTTTGCTTTACACAATTAAGTAAATCCAGAGCCCAGTCAAGAAATTTAGTGTGAGAAGCCCTACCCAGAAGACTGACTTGGGGGAGAGAAGGGGACAAACCACGAGACACCTGTGACACTGAGATACACAGCAGACTTTCTCCGTGTCTAGGCCCACAGATTCCTGGGAAGGAAATGTGCGAGAAGAAACAGTTGAGGCCCGTGTTCAGATTTCTTTCACACAGAGCCTGAGAAGCAAACATTCATACACAACCATCCAACCTTCATCACTGGGAACCATTTAGGCAGTGACTATTCATCATTTTCCTTCTTGCTGTGACCATGCATCTGATATGAAGGTAAAGGGGGAAAGGATTTACTTGAGCATAAGTTCCCAGAGATATAGTCTGCCATAGAGGGAAAGGAATGTCAGTGAGAATGTGGTACAGGTAATCTTATTGCAGCCTAATGTAGAAGGAAGGGAGCAGAGAGGAGATTGGGGTAGGACTGAGCTATAAAAACTCAAGAGCCACCTTCCCCTAGTAATCCATTTTATCCAGCCAGGCTCCGTCACCTACATAATCTATAACAGTGTCACTAGCCAGGTACTAAGTATTCAAATGCATGAGCCTTTGGGGTCACTTCACACTCAAACTGCAGCAATAACCACGTACAGGTCTCAGACTCTACCAGGCATTCGTTTCAAACCAATTAGTGAAGCCTAAAACATGGACCATCAGACATTGACCGTGACTTTCCCCTACTACTGGATGTGTTATGCCAAAACCAGGTACCACATAGAAATTTCCATGTCCTCAAAGAACTTCAGAAAGTCTGGAGACTCAACATTGCACATGAACACTGAGTTAAAGTACCCACCTTCAGCCTGTACACCCTAGCCAACTGAAGCAGAAAACTGCTAGGACATCTTACTGGGAAAACAGCCACTAAAGAGGGGAGACATGAATAACCCACCAGATGCAGAAACATCATCACAACAGCATGAAAGGTTAACATGACACTACCAGGGGAACACATATACCCTACTGTGAGGAAACCTGTAAACTTCCCAACAAAAATTTCAGGGGAATGATTTTAAGGAAACTTAACAAAAGTGAACAGTCATCATTGAAACTGTACTGGATAAGGTAAGCTTTATGCCAAAAGCATTAAAATGAAACAAAAATGATGAATAAAATATCCAACAATAAGTTATAATAATTGCAAATGTGTATACGTCCAATACTCGAGGACCTAACTCAATAAAAGGCCCATTACAAATTCTAATGGCAGAAACTGAGTCCAATACAATCATAATGTGGATGTTAATATTCTAGTTTGATTGGAAAACAGATGATCCAGACATCTCAGAAAGTCTACAGATAAATATAAAAAATAGATCAATGGTCCTGTCATGAATTTGCAAACAAATTTACTCAACAGTGTCACGAAACATTTCTCCTTGTCATACACAGGATATAGTCCATGGAAGAACACGGGAAAGGTCACAGGCATGAGACCTCAAATTCTCACGGTAAAAACCCTTACTAATCTCTTCAGTGGACAAAATGGAATAAAACTAAGAATCAACAGCATAACAAACTTTACAAAACCTAAAAATACATGAAAATTTTTATAAACAACCTATGGTATACTAAGATAGAGCTCAGAGTTAGTGTGAGGTTTTGGTATAAGACTCGGGGTTTTAACCCCTCTTTAAAACATAAACAAACAAAACAGAAAGTAAATACTGAGTCAGAAAAATTCTGAGCAGTAAAGATCACTTGTTGCTCTTGGAGAGGACACAGGTTCTGTTCCCAGCAACTACATGGTAGTTCACATACATCCACTCAGCACACCCTTCAGACCTCATGGGCACCAGGCATGCATGTGGTGCGTATACATTCATACAGGCAAAACTCTCCTACAGTGAAATAAACACCTCTTTAAAACAGAAAAGGAAACAGCAACATCAGTGGATGCTACGAAATCAGTCTAACAAGAAAGCCTTACAGCAAGAAATCCCAAACAACCTAAGGATGTAACTCAAGGATCTAGCAAAACAAGAACAAACCTTATCCACAATTAGTACAAGGAAAGAAATAATAAAGAGCAAAACAAGAATACATTAAAGGAATGCTGTACTCTGTGGTCATGGTGGGGGAACTGGCATTTTTGAAAGTTAAAAACAAAAACATTTAAGGTCTATGAAAGCTAGACAGGAGAAATGAAGTGTCCTGGTTGATACCAGCTTGACTTCCCTATGTTCTATGACCCAAGTGTGTTGTGCCTTCAGCAGTGATGTCTTACCCTCAAGTTCTGGAGGGTAACCAAAAGCAATAGTGATAGAGTGTACTGTTTGGGTGGGTCTATGTGACCCCAAAGATCAGTAACTAGAAAACGGATATTCCATACCTGGACCTGGTCAAGGCTTTTTGTTGATAGACAATAATGTCTGGATGAGGTATTATCCCTCTCTGGTAGGATAACTCCATTTTAACTCCATATAATACATATATGTGTGTACATACATATATATGGGTTAAATAAATATACACCTTTTCTTGTTAATGATATGTATCTTATAATACACACACACACACACATATATATATATATATATATATATATCCCTCTTACATAACCTCCCATCCACCAATGTGTTTATTCCCCTTTCTCTTGATTACCATCTGCAGTCTATATCCTTTTATTTGAAACCTCACCCCATGACCTCTTACTCATTTCCTGTTTTCTATGAGTATTCCAATTTAAACATATCTAAAGACTCAGAACTAGTATCCATACATGAGAGAGAACATGTATTGTTTGTTGTCTTCAGTCTTGAGTTAACTCTTTTACAATTACTGCTTCTGGTTCCATCCATTTATCTGTAAATTTCATTTTTCTTTGCAACTGAATAATCTTTCACTGTGTATAGGAACCACATTTTCACTATCCATTCATCCACAAAAGGACATCTATACA
This sequence comes from Pachyuromys duprasi, assembly GCA_028658305.1. Taxonomy (NCBI): domain Eukaryota; kingdom Metazoa; phylum Chordata; class Mammalia; order Rodentia; family Muridae; genus Pachyuromys; species Pachyuromys duprasi. The sequence continues at coordinate 16,683,149 of CM053762.1, forward strand.
GTTCATATTTCCTGGCTGTTTTTTTTTGTGAATAGAACAGCAATGAACATGAATGTACAGATACTTCTATAGGTTTTCGCATGGAGAACACAGCACAAGTGTAGACACGGTGAGAGAGATGTTGCCTCGAAACAAAGTGGAAGGAGAGAACCAACTACTGAAAACTTATCCTCTGACTTTCCCACACATTCTGTGGCCCCTATATGCACCTACATTAATAACTTCCAACACACAACTTCAAAACAATGATAGATCCAAACAGCACTTTTGAAATCTATAAAGTTAATTATAATATTCATGTGCATTTTAAGGATCCCAAATGACCCAAGCCATATAAAGAGCTAGACATACACTCCCTTATTTCCAAACTTACTGTAAAGCTACAGTAAACTGTACAGTATGGTACAGATTGAGGCTAGATACAGAAATCATTGGACCATAACTGAAGTGCAATAATGATGTCACACGCAATTATGAAGTTTCTGAAAGTGGTCATGACTATTTGTTCAGGAAGAGTAATGTCTTGAGGAAGGTGCTGGGGAAACTGAAAGTGCACAGGGGAAGTGTGGAGCTGGTCCTCTAGACACCAGGAAAAAATGTGAACTCAACTCCCAGCCTAGCCCTAGGCACATGTTGAAGGACAACAGTCTTAACAGAAAGCAGGAGATGATGCTGCAGGGCTTTGCCAAGTTTTAGCTGTGATACCAACGCAAAGCATGAGGCAGAGAGCAAACACCAGAATCAAGCAACTTGAAACTGTCATTTTACCAATGGAAACAACTGGGGCTGTACAGGATCACCATACAGAACATCAAAAGCAATCAGTACTACCCCAAAAGACAGGCAACTTATTTCTGCAGTTGATGAAAGCCGAGCAGACTATTATCCAAAAGACCAAAGTAAGCAAATACATAAAAGACTAGAGAGAAAAATAAGCGAGAGAACAGAGGCCGAGTCACCCACTTAGCTTTCCATGGTGATCACAGCACAGACCACGGACACCAGACCTTGACCACATCACATCACACTCTGCCAATCCATAAGCTGACTCACTTTCCCCTGAAAAAGTTAGTGACACATCTTGGAAAAGTTAGTGACACACGGCCACAGCAGTGCCCAGGATCTAATGAACAATGGAGCATCAGTGATTCGTCACCACACCGTGGAAGGGCAGCTTCTACACAGGCACAGAGCCCTAGCCAAAGTGGGAACCTGCGGATGGGGATGCAGCCACACCACACACCCTGGCAAACCATGTGAGCTGCAAGTGAGCAAGTCCAGGTCAGCCTGCAGATGGTGCCCCCGGGCAGTCCTCACAGAACCTGCAGGGAACCCTCAACAGGGGTGCTCACCACCCACCAGACAGACCTCCATGTGTCCTTGGGATAAATGCTGAACAGACACAACAAAGGTCAGGGGAGGCTCCATGCAGGCACTGGATTACATGACCTGATGGCTGTTATCCTGTCCCCAGAAGGAATGGCGTGGAAGGATACAAGACCACCTTCATTGCCCCTGGCACAGAGGACTGTAGGTTAGATGCTGGGATCCACAGACCAATGGCCTTGATCCCCTGTTCTGTCCTCCCTTGACCCCCCCCCACCGATTCTAACCACGAACTCCCTCTGGTCACTTCATTTCTGGGCTTATGATAACGCCTGTGTCTATTATGAAAATAATAGATACTGACTTCAATCCCCTTTACTCAGGCCATAGCTGGAGCCACAAACACACCAGACCAAGCTACAGCAATGCCCACTGGGGTACCCCAGGGCCTCCCAGAGCCACTTCTCAATGGTAACATGGACTAATGTCATCCACGATCGACAGGAGAGGATTCCATTGACTCTTGCTATGGGGCAGATGGTGAATCTGTTCTTTATATACAGGCATCCAACACCTAGATATAAACAGTTATCAACAGATGGTTTTCCTACCTGTGCATACGACCTGGGTGTAGGCTAGAGGGTCACACTGCTCTAGAAAGTTTGTATTGATCTTGCAGTGAAAAATGTCAACCTCCACTCCCCAGCATGCAACAAATTTCTTTTCCTGACTCCCGGTGTCCACTCCATGGTAGACTCTGGACCACTGCAGAGCGGTGCCACACTCCAGCTGCCTGCACAGGACACCAGCTTCCTCCTTCATCAAGTCACATGTCTGGAGCAGGACATTTTTACTCAGCAATTCAGGAGTCCCAGCACAGGGACTGCCACCACTGCCCAGTCTGGCTTCTGGTATTACACCCCCTAGTAGCACAGAAGAAAAAAAAAAACTGGTCCTGGAAACCTGTTCACATGGTAAGTGACCAAGATATACAGACTCACTTCCTCAACCTGAGGTAGCATACAAAGGGCTCTGGGTGCTGTCACCACCCTTTGCTGTTCCTTGCCATGTCAGGGGCAACACAGCCATCCTTCTAGGGTTACAGTGTCAAGATTTGAGCACACACAGCAGATAGAGTGGGTGCCAAGGGAACCTAGTCAGAACACCTGCCTCAAGCACCCAGTAACTCTCCCTAGTTGGAGTTGTAACTTGAATGCCAAGAGGGTATGGATGGGTCCCAAGGTATTCCCTGAAGTACTCCAAGGCAGGAAAGAAAGAAAGAAAGAAAGAAAGAAAGAAAGAAAGAAAGAAAGAAAGAAAGAAAGAAAGAAAGAAAGAAAGAAAGAAAGAAAGAAAGAAAATAGAGTTTGGTGGCTGACCTTGGAAAGCAGTAGACCTCAGAAAAAGTTGCTGAGAAGGGGTCTGGAAAGAATGAGAGCTGCACTCCCTCAGGGCACCGAGGGAGAGCCCTCACTGAGTCTCTCACCAGAGGAATCTGTAGGGAAGGTACTCACACCAGCCAGAGCCTCCCTCCTCCCCTTGGAGATTTGTCTCAATTCCTTTGGTTTGGTTCCTTCCCAGGGAAGGAGGACCTGGGGAACCCAAGCTGACTCACCTGAACATGAGATTGACACTATACACTGGCATTCACAGCCACTAATGGTCCCCCAGAACCCTGAGGAGCACTCCCAAATTGTGGCTTCCTCACCGTGGCACTGGACATCATAAAGCCATGGTACCTCCATCTCTTCAGGTCTCAAAACATGCTGGTAGGTATAATGTGCGTGGCCACAGCCAAGTTGTTTGCAGACCACTGAAGCCTCCTTCAGACCCCAACTTGGGTCCCCACACACCAAGCCTCGAAGTCCACCATACTGCACATGCAAGTTGCCACTGCAATAATTTGTACTCCCAATGAGACTCACAGAGTCCTGTGGAGATGTACCTTCACGGACAAGAAGACAACACAGGGAGAAAATTCTGAGGATCTTGTTAAGAACTCTCCATAATTGGAAAGCTCATTTTTACCATTCATCACAATTCTTCCTTCTCCACAGATTTCCCTGCCATTAACACTGCACTGCAGTAGCATCAAACAGTCACTTTGACAAAATGAAAGTTAGGAGAAATGAACACGCACCAAAAACAACAATAACAACAAAAACAAAGCATCCGGCATCACACGTCTGGGCCATTCCTGAATGCAGTCACCTATGTTCGATACCCCTGTGTCCCTGACACCCAAGGCCAGCACACACTCACCAGGAAGGAGGCTCCAAGAGGCTAGCAAGAGAAACCGTAGCCCAAGAGAGGACAGTTCCAGAGAGATCCAAGATGGCTGCCACGAGAGAACACTGTGTCTGAGGAGTAGGAGAGCAGAAACAACGCAACGACCAGGAGACTGAACTCTGGGACCTAAAACGCCAGCATTGTGAATGCCAGGTGAGCAGAACTCCTATGGTGAGAAAATCAAGTGGGAAAACCCCAGGGACGCCCAGTTATTACCTGGAGAAATTTCCCTGTGACCAGCGGCGCACAGCTCTGATCTGGACGAGCGGCTGCGCTGGGCACCCGCACCCGCCATTATAGACTGGATCGCACAGACTCCTGGGCAGTCTCAGGAGGAACCAGGTGCCGTTTTCACTGAAAACGAGCGCACACTGCACCCGGGTTCTGCTTCGACCCACGGGTGTGCTGTGGGTTCGGTCCGATCATCGGAACCACACCAGACTGAGTGGATTGGGGGACCGTTTTGACCAGTCCACACATTGCCGGGGCGCGAGCCGAACGATC
>CM053762.1:16687767-16734553 GCA_028658305.1 Pachyuromys duprasi
GATTCAAAGTACCTAACCTGTGATTGAGATAAAAATAAATAAATTAAAAAAAAAACTTCAGCTGCCAGAAAAAAGGAAAAGAAAAATATCACAGTAGACTCTACTGCTGAATACAGGGGTATGATAACGGAAATGAGAGGAGTATATAAAGGCTGAATGGAAGACAATTGCTTTAAGTGAGCAAATGCTTAAATTTGTGTTCTTCTGTAGAATGGGTGAATATTTCTATGTATGGCAAAAGCCTATGGGAACTGCATAATGAAATAAATGCATGGAAGAATATGAAAAAAAAGAGAGAGAGAGAGAGGACAGTTCCATGCTGGGTCTCCCCAGGCTGACGGTACCCTTTCTCTGCCTTCAGGCAGAAGGTAGATTCTAACTGAGGTGACACCGGTCTAAGGCCAGAGCCTTAAGCAATGTGAGATCCTCCCCCACATCAGAGCTGTCATCTGTCACCCAGAGCAAGCCCTCACCCACCATACCAGAGCCCAGACAGTGCCAGCACTGCAGGGCTTCCCACAGCTAGAGTCCGTTGCAGTCCCGGGTATTAGGAGGACAAGGAGTCTCTTCCCAGCAAAGTCCGAATGGCTATAGCTGCTAAAGCCAGTCTCAGAAAGGACATGGAGGGCCTTTCTTCACCGCAAACAAAAGATCTGAATGAAGAGCTGAGTTCCTCCAAGATCGGTTTATTGTCAGTAGGCAGGCTTGCAATTTGATCACAGTACTGAAAAATAGATCTTCCTTGATCTCAGACACCCAAGGAATGCAGGCCTCCCTGTGATAATATGCCTGCATGAGAAATGACCACACAAGCCAAGTCCACATAAGATTGGAAGATACACTAACTAATGTGTAGACGAAAGAACACAGCACCATTAGGATCATTTTTCATCCGTCTACTTGCTGATGAGCCACTGTAAACTATTGTTTGTCAAGGTGGACATATAGAACTTATACTGAGATGAATTTTGCCTATTAGTCTGGTATCTTTATGTCTGCAAAAAGGAAGCAAAGAAGGAAGGAAGGAAGGAAGGAAAGAAGGAAGGAAGGAAGGAAGGAAGGAAGGAAGGAAGGAAGGAAGGAAGGAAGGAAGGAAGGAAGGAAGGAAGGAAGGAAAGAAAGAGAAAAAGTTGATTTCTTGGTGAACCTACAGCACATGTTCCAAACAACTATTTCTAGGAGGTTGAATTTTCTGTACTTATATCCTTTAAAAGTTCACAATGAACATCAGTTATGCCAATAAAATTACCTGATCAAAAGACATATGAGAACCCACACATAATTTTAGTATCCAGAGTCAAATTAAAATCTCATGTTCCTTATTGAAAAATTATTAAAATGACAAAATAAGGGCGGCAGGGGCCCTCTCTGGCATGGGCTCTCTTAACCGTTTTCAATTACCTGCCCCTGGAGGGACTGCCTTGCTAGGCCTCAGCTCTGATATGCCTTGATGAGCTGAGATGAATGTGGGGGGGGCACCCCTTTGCTGAGGAATAAGGGACAGGGAGGAAGGGTGGGACTGGAAGGTGAAGAGGGATGGGACTAAGACCAGAATGTAAAGTGAATAAATTAATTGATTAATTAATTAATTTTTTAATGACAAAATGGTGGCACAAAAATGTAAGGCCACAGGAACCCTCCAGAGTAGACTCTGATATCAGTATCAAAGTTCCTCAATGTCAGTCATCATGAGAATGTGTTTCAGAGGCATGCTTGATGAGAGGGGGATCCAATTTTCCTGAACAATAAAGGGACCCTGGTCACAAAGGGAGGCTCTTCCACACCCAAGGCCACCCCTCTCCTCAGCCTTTTTCACCTCAATCATAGCCATGCCCTAACTTACTAAGGCCACTGCCTAGGACACAAAAGTCCTTTCTCATGAGGCCAGCATAAAGTGTATACAGGATTCCCCATAAATAAAACAAAAGAAGGACATTTGCATGTTTTCCAACTTTATTCGTAGGAGTTAGATCTTTATCTACTTTACCTGCGCAAAGAGCTTAGAGAGAGTATGGCTCTTCCCGAAAGGAAAGGGACTAGTCAGAATGTGGACAGAGAAGGATGGTGGAAATTGAGGCCTGAAGCCCATAACCAAGAAGATGACAGCCGACTCTACTGCCTGGGAAGCCCCTCTGGATTCTGAGGCTTTCGGCTAAGCTGCCCTCTACTGGTGACTCCTTTGCAAGGTTGCTAAGCACTAACAATGCTAGGGAGAAGGGACCCTCCTGCCTGTTAAGATACCTGCTGGTTGTTCAGGCAGCTCTAGAGACAGTTTTTATGGGTTGATGCCATGCTTGGGTGAGGTTTTTTTCCTGATGCAACTGCCTTCGAGTTGAACATGCTCCTGAAAGTTACTCCTCACACATACTCCTCTGAGCGACCTCCATAAATTCGCTGCTTTACTTACCTGACTCTGGTAGAATCATTTCTTTGATCTGTTGGTTTTGTTCCCTATTCTGGAAAAGTCAAACAACACCGTGTTTACATGAATGGATGGTTGAATTGCCCCAAGGGCAATCTGTATTCAGCGATAAAAATAGGCTGGATCATTCATCAAAAGTCAGGCTACCTCTTTTTTCACCAGAACACTAGAAGGACCTATAGGCACCAAGAGAAGAGTCCGTATCACATCAGGAGGTTCTACTCTCGACAGTGATGCTACAAGGATCGGCAATACAATAAAACACTAGGGGAACCCGGTGTTCATCAAAACCTCCTAAGTGGGGCTAGAAATGGCTCAGTGGTAAAGAGGGCTGTCTGCTCTTCCAAAGGATCTGGGTTCAATTCCCAGCAGCTCACAACTGTCTATAATGCCAATTCCAAGGTATCCGACACCTTCACACTAATGCACAGAAAATAAGAATTAAATAAATTATTTAAAAAGACACCTCATGAGGGCCCATTTGGATCAGATCATGGATGTTAATACACATGTACAATCTGCTCCAGCTGGATAAGGGAGCAAACTCAGGGAAACATGTGTCACAGAAAGCGTGTGATCACAGGCATCGGGATGTGTGTGCTCACAGAGTTTCTTTTGCTGGGGAAGATCATGCCCAGAGTCATCAGTGCAGCAATGGATGGAGGACAACACGACAGTGCCATGGACCAGTTTAGTGAGAAAAGAAGCCCAGAACTGTCTGAACATAAATAGTGTGATCCTGAGTGAATGCAGCCAATTTTGTTTTATGAAGGTGTAGTCACAAAAATTTTGGTCACGTCATCGAGCTTCTAGCATGTGCTGTTTTCAGACAGGACAGGTGTGAGAGCTACAGCGGTGGGTGCATTGACTTTCTGTAGAAGTACGACAGCCATGCCTGTGGGTGACATGAGGGTTCACATCATGTTTCATGAGGAGAAAACTGTCTCTCAAAAGAACTGTAGGAGCAAGAGGGGGGAATTCTACCGTCTGCTCACAATTGGGTCAAGACAGAAATCAAGAAGGAAATTAAAATCTTTTTTCGACTTGAGTACAAATAAAAACACAACGTGCCCAAACTGATGGGTCACAATGCAGGCAGTTCTAAAAGGCAAGTTCATAGCACTAAGTGTCTACATTAAAAAGCTAGAAAGGTGTCACATTAGTAACTAAACAGCACATCTGAAAACTCTAGAACAAGAAGATGCAACACCCCAAAACAGTAGATGGTAGAAAATATTCAAACTCAGAGCTGAAATCAATGAAATGGAAACAAATTAGCAACAAAAACCAAGAATCAATGAAACACAGTTGGTTCTTGGAGAAAACTAAGAAGATTGACAAACCCTTAGCCAAATTAACTAAAATACTCAGAGAAAATGTCAGAATTAATAAAATTAGACACAAAGGAGGATATTACAACAGACACTGATAAACCCAGAGAATCAGAGTGACATACTTTTAAAATTCTGTTGTCCAACAAACTGGAAAACCTAGAAGCAATGCATAAATTTCTAAATATATATGACCTACCAAAGTTAAATCATGATGAAAATAACAAGCCTTTAGCCCCTAGTGAAATATACTCTGTAATTAAAAATATCCCAACCCCCCCAAAAAAGAAAGAAAGGAAGCAAAAGAAAGAAAGCAAATGAAAAAAGTAAAGTAAACAAAAGAAAGAAAGCAAATGAAAAAGTAAAGTAAACAAAAGAAAGAAAGCAAATGAAAAAAAGAAAGGAAAATAAAAAGCCCATGACCAGATGTGCTTAGCTCAGAATTCTATCACATCTTTAATTAAGAGCTAATGCCAATACTCTTCAAATGATTCCACAAAGTAGAAACTGAAAGAACATTTCATAATTCTTTATATAAAGCCAGTATCACACTGATACCAACACCACACAAAGACCTAACCAAAAGAAAGAAAATTACATACCAATATCTCTTATAGACACAGATGGAAATTTTCTCAATAAAATGTTTGTGAAGAAAATTTAAAAATATACCAACAAGCTTATCCACCAAGATCAACATGTAAGGATAGTGCAATAAACATACCCTGCCACATAAATAGAATGAAAGACAAACCACATAATCATCTTATTAGGTCAAAACAATGTCATTGTCAAATTACAACATCCCTTCTTGCTCAATGCCTGAGGAGACTAGAAATACAAAGTACAACATAATAAAGGTAATTTTCAGAAAGCTCATAACCAATATCAACCTAAGCAGACATGAAACTCAAAGAATTTCCACTGAATTCAGGAAAAAGACAAGGATATATCCTCTCTTCATACCTATCCAATATAGTACTTGAAGTATTACCAAGAGCAATAAGACAACTCAAGGAAATTAAGGAGATACAAACAGAAAAGGGAGAATTCAGAAATCTCTACTTGATATTATATGATTTTTACACATAAAAGACACCAAAGACTCCACTGGGAAAGTTCTAAGCTGATAAACACTTTCAGCAAAATAGCAGGATATAAAATTAATGTACAAAAATCAGTAACCTTCCTACCTACAAATAACAAACTGAGAAAGAAATCAGGCAACAATATCTTTCACAATATTATCATCACCACTGGATGAGATGCAATCAATATTCTATACCAAGAACCTGAGACGAGATAGGTCATGAGCCTAGGAAAAACTTACTTCTATATAAAAATGACTTGTAATGATGTTTGCTACACTCATAAATCAGTGGACTGCTCAACTGTTATCAGAGAAGCTTCTTTTTGTAATAAACAATAATTAACACAGAGACCCAGAACGGGACAAAGCAAAGAAAGTGAGACGTTGGAGCATTCAGTCCTAATGGATGCTTTCATCAAACCTCTCACCTCAAGGCCTAAGGACCTATGTAAGAACTAGAGGTGACAGATGACTGCAAGGAAGTAACACCTTCCGGATACAACAGGACTGACACATATTAATTCACAGAGACTGTAGCATCATACACAAGACACACATAGGTTCAAGCCTGAAAAGGAAGCAGTTACAGGGTCCTACCCTGACCATGACCCAATTTAGTGCTGGAAAAGGGATTCCAGCTGAAGAGGAAGCAGTTACAGGGTCCTACCCCTGACCATGACCCAATTTAGTGCTGGAAAAGGGAAAGTGGGTTTTCTCCAATGGAGAGTCACTGAGTACATCAAAGACCCTCCAGGCAGGGCCTATGCTCAGGAGTAGCTGGCTAACACAAAAGGAACGCTATCAACTTGGGGGAGATCATTTGTTCCATTTTGTTTGGGGGCGTTTTTCTCTTATTTTTTTTATTTTTATTTTTGTTTTTGCTTTTTTTTAATGACAGAGAGATCATAAAGTTGGGTAGGTAGGGAAGTCAGGAGGGTCCAAGAGAAGTTGGGGGAGGGGAAATATGACCAAAATATGTTGTATGAAAATGTTTAATTAAAAATAGAAGAAGGAAAGAAAAGGAGCAAGAGAGCTGGGGCAAGAGCACAGAGATGTATAGGAAATGCAGTATGGCTGTGTAAATACCCTAAGGAAAGATGATTGATGTGTTTAGAAATATCCGTATTCAAACATTCATTCCTATATTGTTCGCAGTAGACAACCTGTCTGTTTCATGAATAAAGAAAGAAACCTGTTTATGTGCACACTGTAGTGTTCTGCCCTTTAAGAAGAAGGAACTCTTGTCATCTTGAACATGGGTGAATCTGAAGGCTACAATGCAATGTTAAAGGCCAGGGACATGAGGGTACTTACCACATGATCATATTGTACTCAAAGAAGCTGAGTGGCGTTTTGCTTACCAGAGATCTTGGAGTTGGGAAGATTTTGGCATGGGTGGAAGGGGTTTGATCAAAGAGCACACAGTAATGTAGTTACAAGGTAAGGTTAAGGGCTCCATTGTGCAACATAGTCACTAGCATCACACCAGAAGTGGACTCTTAACTGTTTCACTATAGATAATGATAATTATGTGTCGTAATGACTATGTCAATTACCTTGATTAGTAGACATTGTACAATGTGTACATATCGAAGCATAGTTTATACCTTAAATATGTATTTTTGTTAGTCAATGGGAACAATAGTAACAAAATGTACTACTAAATTGAAAATGTTAGCATACATGAAAAGTTCAAAAGGAGAGTACACATCTGTCGATACTGTTGTTGTTTAGGTCTTGTTTAGGGTGCTGCATTGTTGAAGTATCATGGGACCATAAAGTGGGCACCTGGGAGGGGCTGCAGTAAGAAGAAAAGGGGGGACAGTGATGTAATTATGTTTTAATTTTTTAAAAGACTGCATTGTGATCAATCTTCAAAAGACAGAGTCTTAGAAGCAGCAACAAGTAAGTGGCTATTGACATAGTCGGGAATAAATGTAAGATGAGCCATTAATTTTTCATCAAAAAAAGAACAGAAGTGGGGAAACATATTCAAATTATAAGAGAAAACTTGACAGATAGTAATTCTAGGCTAAAGAGATGATTTAGTCTGTAAAGGCCTGCAGCACTACCATGAGAACCAGACTCCGACTCTCCCAGAGCCCAGCTGAAAACAGCTAGATGTGGTGGTGCATGCTTTTATCCCAGTGCGGGAAGGATGTCTTATTTAGGGTTTCCATTGCTGTGATTAAAAATGCCATGAGCAAAGGAAGCACGGGGAGGAGGGTGTTTATTTCAGCTTACAATCTTATGTCAGGCTGTGGCTGAGAGAAGTCAGGGCAAGAAAATGGAAACAGAAACTGAGGCAAAGGCCATGAAGAAGTGCTGAATATTGGCTTGTTCGCAGTGGCTTTGTCAGCCTGCTTTCTTCTAGCATCCAGGACTAACAGCCCAGGGATGCCCACAGTGAGATGGGCACTCCCGCATCAATTATCAGTCAAGAAAACACACCGCTCTGGCGGAGGCACTTTCTCAACTGAGCTTCCCAAATGACTCTAGCTCTTGTCAAACTAATGTAAAACTAGCCAGCACTTCCCTCTTTGTTTTCTTTTTACCATATTTTAGTAAATTTTGAACATATTTTTTTAAAGTTGTAGGTTATTTTATATTCTAGTCCTTACATTTACCTTTACTTCATTTTAGTATATTTTTAGTAGTATGCTTGCCACATCTGAAGACTTGTTTCCATTTTTTAATTGTGCCCATGTGTGTGTGTGAGTACATGTGGGAAATGTGCACATCAGCACCGGGGCCTAAGGAAACAAGAGGAGGGTATCAGCTCTGCTGGAGCTGAGGCGTGTGTGAGCTGCTGGACATGAGTCCTCTTCAAGAGCACTACTAACACTTAACTGCTGAGCCATCTCTACAGCTCTAATCTCTTTTTTTTTTTTCTCATAAAAATGTTTAGCTGGCCATGATGGCTCATGCCTTTAATTCTAGCGCTCAGGGGGCAGAGACAGGTAGATATCTATAAGTTGGGGGCTGGTCTGATTTATATTAAGCTTTAGGCCAGCCAAGACTGTGCATGACTGTCTCAAAGAAAATTAGGCTAGTCTTCTTTCTCTTTCTCTTCATAACATTGTTCTCAAACTTTCTATTTCTTTTTCGTTTTTTTTGTTGTTGTTGTTGTTTCTTTTGTTTAACTTTGCTCTTCCCTCATCTCTGCTTGGCCCTTGCCCGTGTTTTCTTCTTTTATTTCATACATTCACATTTCAACATTTTCCCTTAATAACTTCATTTTAATTTTATACCATTTGCCATGTTCTGGTTCTTGGTTATTATTGGTAGGTTTGCGTGTCTTTGTTTGTTTTCAATTGTATTTCAGTATCTTGTTCAGTCTCATGTGGTTTCTGTCCCATCAAGTTTATTTTTCCTGCTTGAGGAAGAGTGGGGCTTGAGTCCTCAACAGTGGTCTGCCCACAAAGAATATTCCCAATAAAACTGAAAGAAAAATCCAAACCAGTAGATGCACAAAATGTTACACAGAAACACTGAAAAATATAAACGACAAAATAACCAAAAACCCATTAATTCCTCAATTATTAAAATGGGTAAAATAAAACAGAGTAACGAGGTTTTTCAAAAAAAGAAGTCAGACCTGGAAAAGAAAGAGGCAAGAAAGTCACCTCAGTGGGCGAGCAATTGAGCGGCAGATGGAAAGTCACACCAGTGAGAAACTTAAGTTCAGAAGGAAAACTAATATTTTGAAAATACACAAATACAAATATTTGGAAACAAAAAAACTGAAGGAGGCAAATGTAAAACCAGTGAAAAGCATCACCAAAAGATTAGACCAAGCAAAAGAAATCTGAAATCTTCAAGTTCTAGAGAGATGCCGACAAGAAACCAAGCCTAAGAATTCATGAGACAGAAGAAATTGAGGTTCAAGATAAGTTAAATAAAGACACAAGATAACTGTTAAATTGTAGCAGAAAATTGCCCTCAACTAGGGAAAGAAGTGGGCTTCCAAACATGAATGGGATTTCTAAGCCCAGTAGATATGTCAAGAAGAGCCTTTCCAAACCACATTAGAGTCATGATGCCAAAGACACAAAACAAAAGAAGAATATTAAAAGATAGAGGCAATGCCAGCTAAAGTAAAGAGACAAACATATCTGCAAATACCAGATCTCTAAACAGAAAGTCTAAAGTCAGGAAAGCCTTGAAAATAAATAACTACTATAATGGTTAATCTTTTTATATCTCTTTTAATTAAAATAGAGTTACATTATTTACCCCTTTCCCTTTCCTCCCTCCAATTCCTCCCACACCTTCTGCTTTATAACTAATAGCCTCTTTCTCTTTTTTTAAATTTTGTATTAGTTTATTTACATTACACCTCAAGGGTGCCCTCTCCCTCCCCTTTTCCCAACCTCCTCCCATCCCCTCCTTCTCCCTTTCCCTTTCCTTTTCCTCCCAAATAAGGGGAGGCTCCCCATATTAACCATCCCCTGAGGTCAGGCAGAGTAGTGCTGCCAGGGGAGAGTAATCCAAAAGCAGGCATTAGAATCCATGTTAGAAACATTCCCCCTCCACTGGTCAGGCACCCACATGAAGACCAAGCTGCCCATCATCTATGTGTGTGCAGGGAGCCTAGGTCCAGATCATGCATGCTCCTTAGTTGATGTCTCCGTTGCTAAAAGCCCCCATGGGACTGGGTTAGTTGTCGCTACTGGTCTTCTTGTGAGGTTCCTGTCCTCCCCAGGTCCTTCCATTTTCCCCTCTTTTTCTTTACTATTGTTATGTACATGATATGGTGCATACATACATATATACATACATACATGCATACATATATAACCTAATGAGTAAGGGTTTTGTTGGTGATGTATACATGATTTCAGTGCTGACCAGCTTGTATTACATAACAACTAGAAAACTTATCCATTCTGTGGGCTGCGATTTTGTTCTATTTACAAAGTCCTTTAACTTGCAGAAGCTTTTCATTTTCATGAGGTCACATTCACTAATTGTTGATCTTAGTGCCCGAGCTGTTGGTGTTTTGTTGAGAAAGTTGTCTCCTGTACCAATGCATTCAAAGGCTATTCCTTACTTTCTCTCCTATTAGATTTAGTGTATCCAATTTTATGTTGAGGCATTTGATCCAAATGGACATGAGTTCTGTGCATGGTGATAAATATGGATCTATTTGCATTCTTCTACATGCAGACATCCAGTTATACCAGCACCATTTGTTGAAGATCATTTCTTTGTTTCGTTGAATGGTTTTGGCTTCTTTGTCAAAAATCAAGTGTCCATAGGTGTGTAGGTTTATTTCTGGATTCAGTTCCATTGATCAACCTGTCTGTTTTTATTCACTGTGTGTACTCGCTTATAAGTAGATGCAACTTAAATAATCTAGTCCTGTGTTCTAAATGTGCTTTGTCTTCAGCAATAAAGGCTTGCCTTCCACTTCTGAGAGAGGTAACCAAAGACAATAGCAATAACCACTATTGTTTGGGGAGTCACCGGGAGTTTCCTGATCAACCACTCGAGAAGAGATTTCTGGGGCCGGGTACTGGGTTTTTATTAGTCTATAGTTCTTGTGGGAAGTATTGTCTACCCAAGTGATGTCATTTCCTTTAAGATACAGTCTAATTTTAGGTAAATAGAGAATAATATGATTTTTTCAGGCTTTATCAAACAACACTAGCTTTAATTGTCCTTTGACCTTCAATGTCTTTCTCTCTTTCCCCCTTCCCATCTGTCCAATTGGAGCTTCCTTCCCATTTTTCTATTTCCAGATTCATATTGACTGCATCCTGTTATTCTCCTCAACAGCCCTACTCCTTTGTCACCATCCATGGTCTATTATACTTTCCTGGTGTCTGTGGTTACTCCATGTTGTACACTTGCATATGAAGTTTTGGAGCTAAGAATCCCAGGTGAGAAAGAACATATTGTGTTTGTCTTTCTGGATCTGGGCTACCTCATTCAATATAATCTTTTCTAGGCTCATCCATTTACCTACAAGTATCATGATTTCATTTTCCTTCACAGATAAATAGTATTCTATTATGTATACTTAATGTACATTTTCATCATCTATTCATCTATTGAAGGACATTTGGATTGTTTCCTTTTCCTGGCTGTTTTGGATAGGGTAGCAGTGAACATTGCTCAATAGGGGTCTGTAGAGTACAATGTCAAGCCCTTTGGGCATATGCTAAGGCATGGTATAGCTGGGTCATATCATAGATCTCTTTTTAGTTTTTTGAAGATTCTCCATACTGATTTCCATAGTGGTCACACCAATTTGCATTCACACCAACAGTGACTGGGGGTTTCTCTTTCCCCACAACCTCACCAGAATTTTCTGTCATTTATTTTGCTGATCTTAGCCAGTCTGATTGGGGTAAGTCAGCTGAGATTCACACATGATCTTCTGGCTCCAATGGGCTTGGGAAGGTCCACTTGCCAGGCTCTGCCCTCCACAGCACACAGAGCTTGCCTCAAAGGCTCAAGCCAGGTCCCTTCCACAGCTGCTACAGTCCTTCATGGTCATCCCACGGTAGTGGCATCTCCAAAATTCTATGGTTACCACTGCAACTGGACTGAGTCTTCACCAGTAGCCTGTATTGGGCTCTCTTCAGGGACTCTAACCTTGCCACATGGTGTCAAGCCTCAGCTCGTTTCTATGACCCCTTAAGTCCTAGGGTTTTCATGTTGCCAAAACCAGTACCACCAGGGGAGACTTTTACACATTACCAAATCTGGAAGCCAGAATGAGATGCAGCCTTACCACTACCCTTCTCCCAAGCCACAGCTTCTGTGTGTTCGCCCTGAAGAAATACTCCTCCAGATTTTGCCTCAAGGATGCTAGTCTCCTTATTGCAGCTTATTTATTAGCACTAGCTAACCAGAATCAACTATCCCAGAAAAGCAACATTTCTGAGAAGAGAGGAGCGGGGAAGTGCAATCAGGATGTAAAGTGAATAAATAAGTAGGTTAATGGAGAAAAGATTTTAGAGCAACGTTTCATTTCAGTGGTTTTGATGTCTTGTTAATCACAGCTGATTTTTCAACTCTAGCTGACAACAAATTCTTAACCCAAAATCTTACACAAACAGCCCTGACAGTCTTTGCTTCCCTCTGAAACCTTTCAGGCCTCAATCGTCTGTGACCCTCTCAGCATCTCAGGTGTTCAGACCTCCACCACAGCCTATAAGCTCTAAGAATGACTTTTCCAGTACAAGATTTCAAACTACTCCTACGAGCATTCCAAAAACAACATGGCAGGTTCTGTCACACCAGGTCTGTCACACTCCCTGCTACCAGTTCTTTATTCCAACTTGGTGTCTAGTGCTATGATAAAATACCATAACCAAAAGAAACTGGGATGTTGGGGCAGTAATCAGCTTATAGCTTACAGTCTATCATGAAAGGAAGCCAGGGCAGGAACTCAAGCAGGAAACCTGGAGGCAAGAACTGGAGCATAGGCTATGAAGGAACACTACCCTACGGATTGTTCCCAATGGCTGTCTCAGCCTGATTTCTTATATACCTCAGGACCACCTGACCAGGGGTGGTACCACCCACGGTAGGCTATGCCCTCCCACATCAATCATTAATCAACAAATGCCCCCACAGACTTTCCTACAGGGAGTCTGATGTAGGTATTTTCTCCATTGAGGTTCCTCTTCCCAAATGACTCTAGCTGTGTCAAGTTGATTTAAAAATTAAAAAAACTAGCCAAGACAATATTAGATAATATCGTGCAATAATTAGATACCACAAGTAACAAGTCCAGTGCCAGGAGCGGGATATTTCTTTCAGAGTTGTTGGCCACTGAGGTCAAAAAGATGCCCAAACAGTACATACTATTGCCATTGCTCTTAGTTAACCTCCAGAACTTGACAGTGAGACCCTATTGCTGAGGACACCACATACCTGAGTCATAGGACTTGAAAAAATCAATTGGGTACTGACCTGGAAATTTCATCCTTACCATCCAGCTTTCATAATGTTGAAAGGTTCTACTAGAGAAGAAAAGTAATCATCAGTCTTACCTAGCCATGGGCCCTGAGGGCTGTAAAAGTGGCTGGCCTGGCAAGACGTGACCATCAGCACAATAATAACAGGGATGTTATGGGAGTAACCAACTCCTTTCTGGTTGAACACAAGGCCTCCTGTACAAGATAAAACACACACTTGGAACTATTATCAGACCAAGAACCTATGGCTAGACAGATGGTACTATTTGTTGCATTTCTAATAAATTGAGTTTATCAAGAAAAAAAATTGCACAAGGTCTACATAGCAGGGAGCAGGCCTCAGATCAAGGGCTGAGGACACAGCCTAAGAGGATGACCACCTCACCCAAAGCAGTCTGCAGATGCAATGCCATCTCTGTCAGAACCTGAGCAGATGCTTGGAAAGTTAGAAAGTTAATCCTAGTATTCTTGTAGGAATGAGGATTTCCAAAAACCCACAACTATATAAGCAGCTAGATACTTGCTTCCTCAATTCAAAACTTACAGCATAGCTACATGAACCAAAACATTGTAGTATAGCATGAGGCTAGTGGACACAAAGACCAGTGTAACGGAAATAATAGTACAGAAATCATCACCAACACTTACAGTCATCAAATTTCTTAAAAGGGTTATGGCCATTCACGTAGCAAGAACAATGTCTCTGACAAGGTTCTGGAGAAACTTATCATCCATGTTGAATGTGTGGTTCAGGTCCTCCCCACACCAGAAACAAAGTAACTCAAAGACCCATCAAAGCCCAGGACATAGTGCTAAAGGACAACAGAAAGCAGCAGTGGTTCCAAGCTACAGGGCTTTGAACTTGCAATGTCAAGTTTTAAATGTGGCACCAAAGCAAAGTACAAAGCAGAAAATAGGTTGGGATGAAGCAGAGTTGAAGCGGTGTATACAAAAGGATTTTGTCACAAGGGAGCAACACACAGGATGGAATTATGGGGCATGGGCATATGTTAACAAGATCCGCCATTAAAATCGTGCAAAACCATCAATACCTCCCAAAATGCACAGGCCGCCTGTTTCTGATGTCAATAACAGAGCTGAGCAGACATGTCCAAAAGTGAACAAAAGTGAACAAACCTGAAAAGCTAGAGAAGGTGGGAAGGAACAAGGAACCTATGAGGCAGAGGACATGGGTCCTGAGTTATCTGCCTAGTTGTCCATGGTGATCACAGCACAGACCCCAGATCCAAGACCTTGGCCACATCACATCACACCCTGCCAGTCCATAAGCTGACTCACTTTCCCCTGGAAAAGTAAGTGACACGTCTTGGTCATGACCACAGCAGTGTCCAGGATCTAATGAACAATGGATCATCAGTGATTCATTGCCACACTATGGAAGGCCTGCTTCTACTCAGGCACAGAGCTCTAGCCAAAGTGGGAACCCACAGATAGGGATGCAGCCACACCACACACCAGCTCCTGGTAAACCGTGTAAGCTGTGAGCAAGTGAGCAAGTCCAGGTCAGCCTGCAGATGGTACCCTGGGGCAGTCCTCACAGAGCCTGCAGGGAACCCTCACAGGGGTGGTCACCCACCCACCAGCCAGATCTCCATGTGTCCTTGGGATAAATGCTGGACAGACGCAACTAAGGTCAGGAGAGGCTCCATGCAGGCACTGGATTACATGACCTGATGGCTGTTATCCTGTCCCCAGAAAGGAATGGTGTAGAAGGATACAGGACCACCTTCATTGCCCCTGACATGGAGGACCACATGGTAGGTGCTGGGATCCACAGGCCAATGACCCGGATCCCTTATTCTGTCCTCCCTTGAGCCTTGGATGCAATATGGATTCTGAGTACAAACACTCCTTCTAGTCATTTAGCTTCTAGAATATCATGACCATCTGTGTCCTGGAAAGGGTAGTGAGCACTAATTTCAGAGGACTCCTCAGGATCTCCCATACCTACCTCTTGGTAGCAAAGTGGATTATTTTCAGGTATGCATTGGGGGAAAGGATTCAATGACACTACTGTGGAGTAGATGCCTGGGTCTTTGTATACAATATGAAGACTAAAATACTCAGCATGGCTGCTCCTACCTGTGCATATCACCTGGGTATAGGTCAGGAGGTCGCATTGCTCTAGGAAGTTCACATTGGTCTGGCAATGTAAAATGTCAGGCTCTGTTCCCTGGCATTTAATGTACTTCTCTTCCTGATTCCCATTCATTCCAAGGTGGGCTCTGGACCATTGCAAAGCAGTGCCACATTCCAGCTCTCTGCACAGAACGCCAGCCTCCTTCTTATGCAAGTCACATCTCAGGGCAAAACCGGAAAGGCCAGTGGCCTCTGGAATCCCAGCACAAGGACTGCCGCCATCAGCTAGCCCGATTTGTCGAGTGGTACCACCTGGTGGCATAGAAGAGAAACCAAGTCTTGGTATCATGACCCTAGGGCAAACACAAGGGATGGCTACTGACTGAGTTATGGTCCATGGTGTCTTTGGTGGTGTTCCAACCCATTGCTGTTTTCCTAAGGTAACAAATCCCATCCTGCCGTGGGGAGTGGGCCAGGACTCCTGCCTCCTGTACCATGTGGCTAACTCCTTGGCTGGAGCCATATGCATAGTGAGAACGGTAACATTCTCTCTAATGGTCAGTATTAACAAGGGAAGTAGCTAACTTTAAAAGCTTAGAGATCTCATTTAAAGTCATTAAGGAAGTGTCTATAGAAGGTGAGGCCCGACCACCATTAAGGCTTCAAGCACAAAATTTGTTCATACCTTCCCCGGTATGACCATACCTCAATCCCTCCATGACCAAGACAGAGAGAAAAAAAAAAAGCCCCAGGGACTGAGGAGCCCATGGCTTCCTTCTAACCTACCTGAGCAGATAATCACAGCCACACACTGGCATTTGCAGCCGCTGATGGGCCCCCAGGGCCCCAGGACGCACTCCCAGAGGGTGGCCTCCTCACCACGGCACTTGACACTGTACAGCCAAAGTTGCTTCATCTCTTCGGGTGTCAGAATATACTGGGAAACGGAATGCACAGAGCCACAGCCAAGCTGTCTGCAGATCACCAAGGCTTCCTGCATGCCTAAGCTGTCTCCACACACAAGGCCCAACCGCCCGTCATACTGCAACTGTATCTGGCCTTCACATTTATTATCTCCATCCAGGAAATTCACGAAGTCCTCAGCAGCCAACGCTTCGGGAATAAGAACAAAAGACACAGGAATAACATTCTGTATTTTATTTAGAATGAAATGATGAGAATGCTTCATGATTAGAAAGCTTATCTCCAGCTGGGCATAGCGGCGCATGCCTTTACTCCCAGCAATGGAAGGTAGAGGCAGGCGCATCTCTGAGTTCAAGGCCAACTTGGACTACAGCACAAGTTCCAGGACAGCCAGGGCTACACAGAGAAACCCTGCCACAAAAGAGGACAGCTTATCTTCACTACCCATCCCACTTTCTCCTTTTTACCTGTTTCCCAGTCATAAATATTCTGCATTGTTGTGGAAACCAAATGGTTGCTTTGATGAAATCAAAGTCAGCCGAAATAAACACACCCAAAGTGAGGCATCAGACATCACCAGCGCTGTGCCATCTCTGAGCACAGTCACCTATGTTCTATACGCCTGTGTCCCTGACACCCAAGGCCTTTACACACTCACCAGGAGGCAGAGTCCAGTAAGCCAGCAGCAGCAGAGGCCACAGTCCGAGAGAGGAGAGTGCCATGCCAGGTCTCCTTGTAAATACAGTTCCCCAGGCTGACGGCCTCAGAACAGACAGAGCCTGCCTCTGCCTTCAGGATGAAGGTGAACTCCCAGCCTGGGTGACAATATTCTGGAGCTGGAGGCCTTCAGCACCATAGGCTCCTCCCCCACATCAGAGCTGTCATCTCTCACCCAGAGCAAGCACTCACCCACCGTGCCAAAGCCCAGAGAGTGCCAGCACTGTGGGGCTTCCTGTAGCTCGTGCCCAAAGCAGTCCCAGGTGTGTGGAGAGCAAGGCATCTCCTCACAGAAAGGCCTGTAAGGCTGTAGCTGCCAAGGCTGGTGTCAGAAAAGACATCAAAGGCTTTCTGCCTCAAACAGAAGATCAGGCTAAAGACAAGAATTCTTCCAAGATCGGTGTGCTGTCAACAGACAGACTTGGCATTTTAATGGCAATGTTTTCAGCATGTTTTCCCTGGGCCCAGCCATAGGAAGAGTTTATGTCTCTCTGAGGGGACATGCCTACCTAGTGGTCACACAAACGAGTCCACCCTGCCAGGGTAGTAGACAAACTAAAGACTGTTTAGACAAGAGGACACGATGCCATCATGGTTTAAACATCTGCTTATTGATAAGCCTCTGCGAGTAGCGGGTTGTCAAAGGGAAAACATTCGGTGCATACTGATGAACTTCACTCATCGGGCTCAAGTCTGCACTACTACAAAGAAGGTTCGCAATGATCTACACCACACAATTTCAGGAGAGCATTTATAAAAGGTAGAGTGTGGGATAATTTTCAGTTTGTTTTGGGGCTTTGTCTACCCACATAGATTCATTTTCCTTTTTGTTCTTCTCTCATACATTACATCCCAACCAGTTTCCCCTTCCTCCGCTCCTCTCAGCTCCCCCCCCCCACCTCCGTCTTCCCCAGATCCACTCTTTCCTCATTTCCTTTGGGGGCGGGGGGGGGGGGGGAGAAACAGGTCAGATTCTAAAACAAGCATCAGTTGTGCAAACAAAATAGTCTCAACAAATAGAAACATATACCCACAACAAAATGTGCAGGGTCTAGAAGAAAATGAAAATTCAAAGATCTTTAATGTGAAATTGTTAGGAATGACCAGGTGGAGGAGGGGCTCGCCAGGCCACACCCCTGCCCGAGGAACTATTCATGGTTGATGGCTGCCGGGAGACGGAGTAATTTTTCTTTTTCGTAGGTATGGTTATTAATGGGGTGCTCGTGCTCCCGTGGATAGCCTCAGATCCACTGGTGTCAGCCCAACCTGGACTCAAGGAGCTAAAATAAAGGAAAAAAGAGAGACGAAGTTGGGAGAGGCATTGGGAGACTCTGGAGGTGTTGGGGGAGGAGGGGCAGAAAATGAATGTGGCTAAAGTAGATTGTGTACGTATATGGCTTTCTCAAAGAATAATTTGTGTTTTTTTAAAAGAATAACAATGCGCAAAAATTACACACCATGTTTTCAAAAATTCACAGTGTTCACGCCGTATTGTTGAATGAAAGACAGCTGAATACACAACTGGGCATAGTATGAACTCAAAAGATGCACATACATCCATGCATTTCAGGATTGTGGCGTATAGACGAATGAACGGTGGCTATTTCTGCGTTCTTCTAAAATCTACCAGTTCCACAATGCGTTGTGTATGTTATACATGAAAACATATATTAGAGATGTGATACATATATATAATTTGAATATAAAATATCCAAAGTTTATATTGTTATGGTACATATCACCTTTGTGATTACTAATAAAAGCAGTAATTCTTTTATGTTTTGGTTTGTTAAAATAGAGTGCCCTAACCCAGGCTAACCTCAAATTTGCCATGCAGCTGAGGATGGTTTGGTACTCCTGATCCTCTTGTCGATGAGTCTGTGTATTGGGATCTTCGGTACTGCCACCATATCAAGCCCAACAAACCTATCCTTTAAGAAGAGCTATGGGGAGGCTTGCAGGAGGGCTCAGGTAAAGGGGCTTGCTGCCAAGCCTGACAGCTTGAATTAGTACCAGCTTGTTCAAGTTGTGCATTTTAGCGTGTGTGCAGAGACCCACAACGATAAATAAAATGTTAAAAGGAAAGAAAAAGATCAGATACTGTGTGAAAATCCTTCCCATTTAATACTTTAAACAAGTAACTTTTTTTGCTATTTGAACTTTATTTTTAATTATTTATTTTCCCTGATGGAGATTAAGCTGGGGATCTCTTGTATACTAGACAAGGGCTGAACCACCAGGCTACATCCCTAACCCCAAGTGATGTGTTGACACCTGACTCTTGCTCAATTTGACAAGACAGTAGAGCACCATTGTGACAGGGCAAGGCAGTACAGAGGTTCCTCCATCTTGGATTCTCTTGCTGAGGCCATTTTAGGTCTAGCTAAAATTTGATCTTCTTAATGAGAAGCCCTATGGAAAATTGTCCAACTCTGTTTCTATGGACTTGAAGTTAAAATGTCTGAGCTAAGTTATCTTGGCTTCTGTTAAACTGCCTGCTTATACAAACCTCCCCATGCAGATAACTGCTCATCTTAGCTTCTGTTAAACTGCTTGCTATGTAAAATCCCCCCTGCAGCTGCCAAGTGAGAGACCAGGGTGTGGTTTTGCCTTTAAAAACCCTTACTCTAAATACTCAACTTGGGTCCTAAATAACTGAGTGTAGTCTCAGTCGGCTGAAATAAAGACTTTGAATTGACTATAAAACAAAACAAACAAACAGAAAAGAATGACAGTAGAGACATGAAGTGTGAAGCTACGCTTGTGACACTCAGGCACATACCCTGATACCAGTGTGGGTTTACCCAGATGTCAGCCAACGTGAAGATGCAGTACAGAGATCTGACAATAGAGATGGCCCCCTTTCCCTAAACAGGAAGAGATTTTGGTAATACGGTGCACCTCATTACACCCATGATCACAGTAGCCCTCAGGTCTGCTGACCCTACACTTTGCCCAGATCATACATACTAAATCCAGATCCCAGAAAGTAAAAGTATCCCCTACAGAGACTTTTATTAGGTAACTCCACCAGATATGTACAGAATTTCCCACACCCTGAAGACAAAAAAAAAAGGCATTTTCATATTTTCCAGCAGAAGTTGGAGACATTCCTCCTGAAAGTACTCAAAGGGATTCTAGAGCTTCCAGAGAGAACAGCAGGTCCGGATGGGGAAGGAAAGACCGTGAGGGGAAATGATCCCACAGCCAGGAGAATACCAGGGTACCGCTGAGGGGAACACAAGGCAGTGGAGAGCCAGAATTTCTCCTGCCTGGGGAGCTTCCATGACTCAGATATTATTTTTTAATTTTTTTACTTTTTTACTGATTCTTTGTGAGTTTCACTTCAGGCACCCCCAGCCCTACTCACCTTCCATTTCCCCGTTTCTGCCCTCCACCCCTGCAATCTCTCCCCAAAAGAAAATAAAAAACAAACAAAACAGAAACACCCAAAACGCATAGAAAACATCTCGTGTGGAAGCTGAAGAGCGTCACAGTGTCCCCCACAGGACACCCTTCTGCCCACACATCTTCACTTGCAACTGTTCATTGCAAGCAGTCGTTGGTCTGGTTTGAGGCCTCTAGCTTCTGCCACACCATCAATAGTTGACCCTCACAGGGAGTCCTCCTGGTTATCCTATTGTTTGCCCTGCGTCATGCAGCTCCTACATTTTTGGATCAACAGGACCAGCCCTTTCATGAGCTCCAACTGTTCACAGATGATTTTGGCATAGGACAACTCAAAGCCCTGGATCTGGGCCCACCAGCTCTCCCATATCTACACCACCAGGGCTCTCCAGCACTGTCTGGCTAGCCCACCCAGTGCTGCCTCTGGCAGGAGGTATGGTCAGCTCTCCAGCTCTCATGCCTTCGGAGCCGGCTCACTCGCACCCACACCACCAGAGCCAACGGGGCCCATTCTCCGAAACGTTGCAGCCTTGGGACTGGGAAAGCTCTCCTGCTCTCACATCCTCAGGGCTGCCTCCTGCCGTGAGGGCCAGCTCTACTGTGCTGCCCAGGGGATGTGCAGGGCCTGCTCTCCTAGGTGCTGTAGCTAGTGAGAGGAAGGGCCAGCTCTACCGCTCTAATGACTTTGGGACCAGCTCTCCCAACTGCTGCAGGTGGTTAGGGTCATGGGGTAAGGAGAGCATTACCTCCACACCTGTGTCATCTCAGGACAGACAAGTGGCGGGGTCAGCTATCCTATGCTCACAACCTCAGGGCCAGCTCTGCACGCCCTTGCCACCAGGGCCAGCTCCACAGTGCTGCCTAGATGAAGGGCAGGGCCTGCTCTCCGAAATGCTACAGTGTGGGGAGTGGGGATAGCTCTGCAGAGTGCTGCATCCGGTGAGGGGTGGGGCCAGTTCTACATAGCCATTGGGCAGCCCTTGGTTCCATGCAGATGCCCAGACTGGGACGTCTGCATGGTCTCTAGCAGTAATATGAACAATGGATATCAACACTGACCTGTGCTGCATAGCCATGGACCCAGACATGGTTCTCAGTGGCAGCAGGAGCTGGAACTTCACCATGGCCTCAGGTGGTGAGGCTGACTACTCACAACTGGCCATTCCTTTCTACCCTCTCGTCTCCAGTCCATCTCTCTTCATAATGCCCAAATTATTCTGCTTCTCTTTCCTATCTGTCCACTACAGATTTGTACATTATAGCGGCTCTTTTTAATTTCTTTTTATTAATCACAGGTTATGTACTTTGTATCTCAGCCGTAGCCCCCTCCCTCATTCCCTCCCAATCCCACCATCCCTCCCTCATATCCTCCATGCCTCTTTCCAAGTCCACTGATAGGGGAGGACCTCCTCCCCTTCCATCTGACCCTAGCTTATCAGGTCTCTTCAGGACTGGCTGCAATGCCCTCTTCTGTGGCCTAGCAAGGGGCCTCAAGGGGAGGGGATGTAGAAGAGCCAGACATTGAGTTCATGTCAGAAATAGTCCCTGTTGCCCTTAATAGGCTACCTACATGGATACTGAGCTACCATGGGCTATATCTGAGCAGGGGTTCTAGGTTATATCCATATATGGTCCTTGGTTGGAGAGATAGTCTCATAAAAGACCCCTGCGTCCAGATATATTTGGTCCTTGTGGAGCTCCTGTCCTCTCCAGGTCTTACTAACTCCTCCTTCTTTCATATGATTCCCTGCACTCTGCCGAAGGTTTGGTTACGAGTCTTAATATCTGCTTTGATACACTGCTAGGTAGAGTCTTTTAAGGCCCTCTGTGGTAGGCTCTTGTCCTGTTACTTGTTTTCACCTACATCCAATGTCCATCCCATTTGGCTTTCTAAGTGAGGATTGATGATCTTACCCCAGATCCTCTTTCTTGTTTATCGTCTTTAGGTGTATAGATTTCAGTATGTTCATCCTATCTTTTAGGTCTATATAAGTGAGTATATACCATGTGTGTCTTTCTGCTTTGGGGATAATTATAGCGGCTCTTACTGCAGGTGAACCACATGGTTGGTGGGCCTCTGGGTGACCTCTGCCCACACTATGTGGAGTTGTAGCAGGCAGGCCCTTGTGTGTCTATAGCCAGCCCATGCCATGTGGCAGTAAGCAGGTCTCTGGTATCTTTCCCCACCTGCTCAGCATGGCATGGCGGTGGGTGGATTTCTCAATGCTGAGGAAAAGCTGAGCTCCGTTAATCCAGTTACCCAGGTCCTATGCAGTCTGCCATTGTTCTAATATCACTACCAGAGCCCAGTAGTTCATAAAAGCAGGTGTGACGTGAACACTATTGGAATGTTAACTGACTCTGAACCATCCAGAGTCTCCTGGGGTCAAAACTAACACTTTCACTATTTTCCTACCATGTTGGCCCAAAATCCACCAGCATTCCAGGGGTGACTCTACCATGACAACAAGAGAAATAAGAGATCACATGCTCAAGGGCATACCGAGGGGTTCTACTTTCGTCCATGACACTGGAATGGTCAATGGTATACGAGGATACTAGAAGACTCCAGTGTTCGTAAGAACCTCATGAGGGTCTGTTTTTATCACATGATAGATCCTAAAACACATGAGCAGTCTACTCTGCATGACAGAGGGAAGAAGACACCAGAATACAGTTTCCAAAAAGCCTATGGTAGTGGAGAGGGTATATGGAAGTATATATTCCTAGAGGAGTTCATCTCTAGAGAAAGTCAGACACAGTGGTCATTAGTAGATAGGCTATGGGTAGAGGTGGACATAAGAGTGTGATCATGGGCTGCTTTGGTGAGAAAAGAGACCCCAGGTTGGTCTGAATTAGGAGGCTATGGTCCTGGATAAAGGTGGCCAGTGTTGGTTGTGAGGGTGTGGCCACATAAGCTTTTGTCATACCATCGTTGTGAAACAATTTCCTCTGAAACTGAAACATTTATTCCTGCGGGAAGTTCCTTAAGCAGAAAGGTAAACACCCCCCCCAAAAAAAAACTTTAGGAAGTTCCTGAAACTGATCAGATTCACTAGGCCCCTCCCTGCCATAATAAGCAATAATAGTTGAGAGTCCCTCTCAGAGGAGTGATACTGTTCTGCCAAGAAAACTCGCAGACCAGACCTACGGGGGAAAAGCAGAAACCAGCCAGCTGCCTACAAGAGGTTTGGACCAACAGAAGCACCTGGAAAGGGTACTCTCCAAACTGTTGAGCAGTCTGCAGGCTGGGCAGTGTGCTCTAGGTGCCCAGCTGTGTGAACCGTCACCTGTGCTGGGGTGAGCTTTGCTGATTCAGCTGTCCTTGAGTCATTCTGCTCCTGCAAGTAACCCCTCATCCATATTCCTGTAAGTTGCCCCAGTAAAACTCAAGTTGGACTTTGACAATACCTGTTCTTTGTTCTATCATAGGATCCCTGTCTGAGCTGAGTAGGCATGTGTGTTGTGTCTTCCCAGTAAAAGTTTCATCCCACAATAACCATCAGGCTTCCAGTGTATTCTGAGATCAAGACAGGACAGGCTGGGGCGCTGTGGTGCCATGTCCGTTGACCTGTCCATTGTCAGGCATGCCTTCAGGTGACAGGAGCGTCAACACCGTGCTTCACTTGGGAGCCAGCTACCACTCAAAGGAACTGTGAGAATGATGGATGAGAGTCCTACAAAGCCCTCAGAAAAAAAGAGCAGAGGTAAGAGTCAGAAAAAATAATGAAGCCCAAAATAGAATGAGAGCCATAGCCGAATCTGATAACAGTTTCTGGAAGGACTAATAATTAATCTGTGAATCCAAAGTTTAATAACATCTGCATAATAAAAGAGGATGAGGAAGACCTTAGTCTCCCAGGAATAGGCCAGTCTTGTGACCCCTAAGGTCAGGCAAGGACAACTGGTGTCCTTGGAACTACCATATCTTCTTTTCCAGCCTCTGCATTGAGCTGCAAAGACGCCTGTCTGTTTAGGAAAAGAAACAAACACTGTAATACTCAAGCATTTCACAGGCATCATCCACTCTAGGTTTTCCACTGAAGATCAAAGACACAAAGGGATGGACCATGGGAATTGGGGCAATGACTCTGGTGACAGCTCTTGGTACTCAGACAGTCCACCCCTTCTAGCTCACTGTTTATCCAGAGCCCCTCCTACAGTCACCGTGGACAAGGTTATAAAAGAACATTATGTGTGGCTCATAAAGGAGCCAAGGGAACAGCAAGGACTACTCAGACCATATGCCTGTTCAGTAGAGGACTCAAAGGACCTGCCTTGAAAGGGTAGAGGCATAGCCCAGTGTCCAGGACTGATGTGGGACCAGGAGCCAGAGACACTGAGAAGTAGCAGCTTGGTCCTTTAAATGCACCAGTTGTGGCAGAACCACCATAAGGAAGCAATGACACAGGAGGAGGATGGATCTCCCGGCATGGGCATACCTATGAAGCTCAGTGGTGCCCATTCTGCTGCTCCTCATTCTCTGTGGGCTGGTCCTCAGGCTCTTCAGCATCGTCATAATCCTCTTCCTGCACCAGTAGCCTGGATGCTGTGGTCTTCTCCTCTCTTTGCTGCACAGGAACAACTTCAATGTCCTCATAGACACCATCCGACTGTAGATCCCCCAACATTCTAGAACCTGTGGAGACCATCCCAGAATCTTCCAGAACAAGCATTGCTCTAGATTCAGCCCACCCTGCAGCCTCCTCTATGTGATGAAACTGCTCATTGAGATCAACCCCTGACTTTCAGAAACACATGGGCTCAAAGGTCTGGCATGGGGCTTGTGGGTATCAAGGCCAGATATCATCCCTAAAATATCCCACTGGGAGACAGCATGGGGGATGGAGGGAGACATGAGGAAGTCCTGGGTATGCACAATATCTCTATCTAGCCAACTTGGAAGCACAGAGAAAAAGATCCCAACATCTTCTAGACCACACCTTAGAGTTCCCCAGAATCCAACTTGCCAGTGGCTACCAGAGACCTGCCAGGATGCAGGGCAAAGACAAGAACAAGATGTGCCTGCTGGGGTCAGGATCTCATATAGCTTCCCCCAGTTTCCTGTCACATTTCCCCTGAAAACCATACCAGCACATGCCATACCCTTGCAAGAATCTCTGATGTGGCACCATCGAGCAGCCATAACCAGGAAGACAATGCCCAAGAGGCAGCCAAGCACCAAGCAGGCAATCTCAGGCAGGTTCCAGACCTCAGCAATGGGTGGAGTGGACAGGAAAGGAGCTGTGGGTCATAGAAATAGCTGTGCCTTAGCTGTATGGAATAAGCTGACCCTAGGCTTAAATGACCTCAGCCTTGCAGAAAGGGGGTGGGACACCCAGGACAGCTGGATCCCCAGAATACCTGAGAACAGCTTGCTGCTGCTCATGAGAAATGGTCTAAAGATGCATAGGGGAAACTAGCGAAGAAGGAGATCCCAGATGTCCCAGATCAGAGGAAGAAAGCAAGCCCATGTGGGTAGTTGTGGAGATGCCATAGGGAAATACAATAGGAATGTTCAAGGATGAGGAACCAGGCAGGGGACAAGGGTAAAAGACACAGACGTGAGCACAAGGCAAGGCTTGGGATCCTCACTGCCCTACCCTCTACTAGGCAAAAACTGTCCAAGAGAATACAGCATGCCAAGGCTACCCAAAATAGTCCCCAAATTAAAGGCCTTAAAAAGTGAGTACTCGTGACCTCTGCTATCCAATAGTTTTCCCAGGCACAGAGGAGGAAAGAATCTCCATCACAAAATGATGATGCAGCCTAGATCTGATCTTGGCGCTGTGGCCGTAATAGCATGGCTTTCCAAGCTGTGCAAGCCAGAATTGAGTAGGCCCTCTGGGTGACGGAAGGGGGAAAGGCTGTACTGAGAAAGAGAACTTACGCAATGCAGTGGTGGAAGGGACACCTGCAAGAGAAGTATGAGGTGGGGAAACCTCAGCAAAAGAGATGTGCCCACACCTAGCGGGTAGCCTCTACCAGCTGCCAGCTTAGCATGAGTCACATGGGATTATAGGCAGCTCCCAGCGAAGCCCCACACCTCAGGGCCCAGTACCTACTGATGAGTCTGAGCATAAAGAACAGCTAAAGGAATCAATCAAGCAACCCTTTCCCTACTGCTACCTGCTGCCAACGCACCTGCACAATGGACGCTGGCATCTTCTTTGTGAGTGCAGTCCCCATGTCCCCACAGCTGAGACTGGCAGGCCTCCAGGGTCACTTCACTGCCAAGGCACTCCACCTCATCGAGCCATACAGGCCCCAAGCCAGGGCCAAAGGCAGCCCCTCCCAGAGCAGCCAAGGCCCGGCCACAGCCCAGCTGCTGGCATACAACATCGGCGTCCACCAGATCCCAGGAGTCGTCACACACCGTGCCCCACGAGCCTGCATGCCAGAGCTCCACACGCCCGGAGCAGCCATCCTCACCCCCAACCACACGTAGCACACTGTCCTCTGGAAAGGGGGCAGAGGTCACTGTGTTGCCCACCTGAATGGGCAGGTGGAGAGGAGGCTGGTAGATGCATACCTAAGCAGCCAAGTGGAGAAGAACAGTTAGAGGCCTGTTCAGGATCCTGTGTGGCTCTCTTTGGAGGTCCTACAAAATAAATGCAGCCATCTGTGTTAAATGCCCTGTGATGCTCGAGATAGAAATGTTGACAAACTCAGCCTCCAGCCCTGAAGTTCAATGGCAGCTCCTCTGGGTGGCTTGTCAGTACACAAAAGCCTTTACTGGGGACCTCTCTTTGACTATCTGCACCCACCTTCACAGTTAATCCAGACCTCCTCCTCCCGGGTACAGGAGTGTGCGTTCCAAGGGGCAGAAGGGCACTGCCACAGAGTGGCATTGTGTAGCTTTCGACACTTGATATTGTCCACCCAGGAGATGCCCAAGCCAGCCACAGGAAATGGCCTGTTCTCCAGCCAGCCCTGGTCCCCACACCCCAGCTGTCTGCAGATGATGTTCACAGAGATGTCCCTGAGTGCATTGCTGCACACAGCACCCCATGACCCATTGTAGAGCACGTCCAGCCATCCGACACAGCCGCTGGCGCCACCTCGCAGCCTCAGAGCCACAGATTCTGTAGAAAAAGCACAGGGAGGCCCTCCTTCACCCTCCACTGACATTCTCAGAGGGAGCAGGCCCATCCAAGAACGTCACAGACACAAGATGACATTTGACCTAGCCAGGCCCTTGGCATCAACTGCGCGTGGATTGTTCTAGTTCCCAGCAGCGATGGAAAGCAGAACAGAGAAGTTCCTTAGAAGTCTAAAAGTAAGACCATACAATCCAACTGTCAAAGTCCTGGGTTCTCTTATGACTTGAATATTAAATGCCCCCAACAGGATAATTGGGGTCTTTGTTTGAAGGTGGTGGGAGTATTTGGAGAGATTCCAGAAACTTTAAGAGGTGGAGCACAGATAAAGGAAGTAGACAGCTAGGGTGGGCCCTTGTCCATGTCTGTCTGCTTCCTGAACACCGTGAGGTGAGCAACTTTGCTTTTTCTGCTTAAACATTGCCTAGAAACCAATGATTTACCAAAAGTTCTAAAACCGTGAACCCACATCACCCCATCCTCCTATTAAGATGTCCTAAGTATTTTCTCACAGTGATGAAAAATATGCCTTATACAGCACCAA
Source organism: Pachyuromys duprasi (assembly GCA_028658305.1). Classification (NCBI taxonomy): domain Eukaryota; kingdom Metazoa; phylum Chordata; class Mammalia; order Rodentia; family Muridae; genus Pachyuromys; species Pachyuromys duprasi. The sequence continues at coordinate 16,715,338 of CM053762.1, forward strand.
GGAAAATTAAATCTGTGAGTCAAAGAGATTATAGCATGACTGACAGTAGCCAGGAAATGAAAATGGCAGATGTGTCCAGAGAAAGATGAATACAGATGTTTTGTGTGAAATTACATATGGATAGAAATACAGATATGCATAATAGAAGCAGAGGCAGAGATAGAAAAGAATATTTCCAGCCTTCTGAAAGGGAAATTAGCTGCAGAGATGGCTCAGAAGTTAATAATGATCCAGCTCTCACAAGGGACCAATGCTCAGTTCCCAGGATTCACATAGTGGCTCGAAACTGCCCATAACTACAGTTCTGGTCTCCCCAGGCACCAAGGTACACACATGGTGCACACACATTCGTGTAGACACTCACACATATACATAAAATAAAGATAAAATGGAAGTCCTGCAATTCATGACATCATAGATGAACCTGAAGGACATGATGTTGATTGAAATAAGCCAGGCACAAGAAAACTGCATGATCTCTCTTACATGTGTGATTTTTTTAAGTCAAGTACATAGAAACAAAATAAAATAATGGTCAGGGGATGGAGATGCCTGCCTTGCTCCTACAGATTTTACAATCTGTATAATTCCAAAGCAAGTTGCTCTTGAAAATACGTATCAGTTGAATGTTTTATTCTGGGTTTGGTTCCAGGTAGACACTTTACTGAAATGTCTTTTCTGTTTTCTTGGCTGCAGTCTGTGTTGATGCCCACATATGTCTCAGTAGCTATGATTACTCATCTCCAGCTCAGGTTCCTTAACTTGAAAGAGTTAACATAGTTATATTTGTGCTCATTATTAATAAATAAACATGTGCACACTCCTACTATCTCTTTAATATCTTATGGCTGTTTGTCTATTTCTTTTTCCTTCCTTCTCTTATTCTGTGCTCTGGTAGTTTAAGCTAACAAGCTAGCATTGGTGAGCAGACACACATTCACACAAAGACAGAGAGCCCATTGTCTAAAGCAGCAGGAAAACTTGCTAAGGCAGCCAGGAATTTCTGGTGCTTCTCCTGAGAAGAGTAACAAAAGAGTAAACTCAAGAATGATTACCTCAGACATGATCTGACCAACACAAATATCCTTAGGAGTGATCTGAAGAAACCAAGTTCTCCAGGACACAGTAAGACAAAAATCACAATTAAGAATTGGAGATATCAGTTGGGTGTGGTGGCACATGACTCTAATCCCAGCGCTCAGGAAGCAGAGACAGGCAAGAAGCAGCCTTTAGACAATGGGATCTCCACACTTGTACAAATGTGTATCTGCTCACCAATATTAGCCTGTTAGCCCAAACTACCAGAGCCCAGAGATGAATAAGAGAAGGAGAGAAATAGACAAACAGTCATAAGGATTCTTGTGAGTTCAAGACCAGCCTGGTCTACATAGAGAGTTCCAACACAGACAGAATGACAAAGGAAGACCCAGTCTTTAAGGAGAAAAAAAAAAACGGAGTTGTCTTGGCTGCTTTCATTTCCTAGCTATTGTAAACACTGCCAAGCAAGTATCTCTGTAGTAGGATATTGGGTCCTTTGGGTATAAACCCAAGGAATAGCATTGCTAACTCAAATGGTAGATATATGTTTTTGGCTTTCTGAGAATTCTCTACACTGATTAGATGCCTTTCAGCTGATGAATGGATAATGAAAATGTGTTACATATACATAATGGAGTCTACCAGCTGTGAAGAAGAATGAAATCATGAAATGTGCAGGTAAATGACTGAAACTGGAAAATACTTTCCTGAGTGAGACAAAGGCCATGTGCTCTCTTATGTATGGTTCTCGGCTCCAAATCTTTAGATTGGAGCATATAACCTGATAACCTGAAGTAACCAAAAGCCAGGAGAGTACAAAGGGATCGTGGGGGCCGAGAGGAGAACTCTTCTAGAGAATGAGAGGGCACAGGTTTTTGAAGTGGGATGAGGGGCGGGGGGCTTAGCTAAGGAGAAGGAAGGGAGAGAAATAGGAAAAGGGAGGGAAAAAGAGAAAACACTAACGGTATTTGACAGGCTATAGGGAAACATCTTATAAGCTTACCTAAAAATACATGTGTGTGTGTGTGTGTTTAAATAAAGCAGAGTCTGTCTGCAGAAAGAGTTCGCTCTTGAGGTCGTATGGTGACCATGGACGCCAAGCCCTGCGTTTGATACTCAGCTGCTCCGGAAGAGTCCAGCCGCAACACCCACCTGAGCAGAAAACTCCTGCGTCTTCCTTGTGCCTGCAGTCGTGCTGGCCCCAGCTTCCTGACTGGCACTCCCACAGTGAAGATTCATTTCCCAGGCAGTCCAGCTCATCCATCCAGATGTGTCCAGTCCCCACCCCAAAGTGGGCACCCCCTGGAGCGCCAAGAGCATGGCCACAGTCCAGCTGCCTACAGACCACTTGTGCGTCCTGAAGGTCCCACGCGTCATCACACACCGTGCCCCATGAGCCCCGATAGAACACCTCCACACGCCCGGCACATCGGCCTGGGCCAGCAGCCAGCCTCAAGCTCAGGCTCCCTGCAGAGAGACCAAGTCACACGTACTGGATATCATGACTGAGGCCGTGGGAGTGGAAGCTACGCACTTACCGGAGCACACCACGCCTGCGTCACGCAAGGTCCCAGCAGGCACCAGCAGGGACGTAGACACGTTGCACTGCAGCAGGCGAGTCTCAGAGCCCAGGCAGCGTACCTGGCTCAGCCCCACAGGGGCTGCCCAAGGAGCAGGGGTTGGAGCATCATAGGCTCGCTGTGCCTCTCCACACCCTAGCTGCCTGCACACCACGCCGGCACCACGAAGGTCCCAGGCATCATCCAATACGCGGCCCCACGAACCATCCAGGGAAATCTCCAAACGGCCGTCGCAATAGCTCTGTCCATCTCTTAGTCGCACGACATCTTGAAGACCTGGAAGGAACAGGCTCAAGGGGAAGATTACCACACCGGACAGCCCCGCCCACTCTCACCCACGGTCCACCACTTCCTCTCCGCAAACTACTACTCTCACCTGAACAAATGCTTGAAGCTGAATTTCCCAGGACACAAGGGTGGGCCCCCAGGGTGCTTGCTGGACAGTGCAACAAATGAGGCTCTGTCCCCACACAATGAAATACATCTGGCCAGATGGGGGCGTCCCCGCCCCCAAAATGTCCCCCCGGAGGTATGGATACTGCATTGCCACAGTTCAGTTGGTGACAGAGAACCATTGCGTCTGCTAGGTCCCAGCTGGCAGCACAGAGGGGTGCCCAGGCCCCTTGCACTTGGAGTTCCACGCGGCCTTCACAGTCACTGCTGCCATTGACCAGCCGGAACTCTGCAGAAGAGGCCAAATAAGAACTGCCCCATCCCAGAGACCAGTCCATGACCCTGCTTCTGTGGATTTTTTCTTCTGCACATAACATGATAAAGCCCTTCTCCGGCAAACCCTAACCCACCTGATTATCAAGGGCTGCCTTCTGCCAAGCTGCAAGGAGCCAAGTGTTGCAGACTGCACACCCCTGTGTGTCCTTCAGTGCCCTTCCCATCCCTCCTCGTCAACCGGAACCAGCATAGTCAAGTTTATCAGGAATATGATCACCCTCCTGGCCAGAAACACCTGTGGGCTCTGCTTGAAGCCATCTAACGTGGGTCATGGAGGGAGGTGAGTGAGGAAGAGGTAAGGATTTCGCCTGCAGAGCCTGCACAGCTACTCACCTGAGCAGGTGATTGCAGCGACCTGGTTGTGGCCACAGTGGTGACCAGGCTCTCGAGGGCAGTGGAACAACAGGGATTCATTCCCCACGCAGTGGAAGGCTTCTAGCCACACAGGCCCTGAGCCCTGGCCAAACTGAGCACTCCCAAGTGTAGACACAGCCATACCACACCCTAGCTCCCGACACACCACGTGGGCTGTGTGCAGGTCCAGATCCTCATGGCAGATGGTACCCCAGGTCAGTCCCCGAAGAACCTCCAAACGTCCAGCACAGGAATGCTCTCCACCCACTAGCCGGGCCTCCACATGTCCTGTGGAGACCAATGCTCTCAGGTCAGCAGCCCTGAGTTGCCTGTCTTCAGTCTGCAGGCAGGGAAACTCCTCTGCCCAAGCAGTATTTTCACACTGGCAGAAACCGGCAACCAGAGGTCAGAGGTCAGGTTCACCTGCTCTACTATTCACGTTTGTCCCAACCTCTGCCAGCCAAGATGGTGACACCCATACCTTCAGAGCCAATATTAAGCTCCCCCCACCCCAGACCATATGAGTATTTTTTTTTTGGTCACTCAGAACACAGCAACTATGACAGCCGGTGGCACACATATGTACTTCAGGACTAGGAAAGACTGATGTTCAGCCCACGCCAACGTGAATTGGCCGTGAAACAATCACAGACGTAACACCTCCCCGGTGCTCTTAGCTAGGGTATCACACTGGCCCAACTCCACCCTGTTGAAATGATACATCAGACCTGGTCACCCTGCCATCTGCCAGCCTACTCTGGGGCACTTTCTGAGTTCTTCATCTCTGGATCCCTGTCAGAGGGAATTATGAAATATTGATGGTGCCGAGGCTTTCAATGTAGAGTTCAAGGCTAGGGTTTTCCTTCAGCTTCTGAACCTACTATGTTCCAAGGCAGCGAGCTGCTGTGAGAAGCAACCCTGAGAGTTCAGGCCCGCTCCTGTGCTTGCCGGTACCCAAGCATCCTTCTGGGAGCCGCTGGCAGCATAGGATTGGTAGCCTTACCTGAGCAGACCACCTCTGCATCCAGCAGGAGGTTGCAGCCGCTGCGTAGTTTGTTGTTGAGTCTGCAGTTGCGGATGGTGGGCTCAGTGCCCTTGCAGGTCATGTACTTACTGACACCCACATCTTGACGGGGGGCCTGGAGCACATGGCCACACTCCAGCTCACGGCAGAACACTCTGGCCTCCTCCACATGCAGGCCACAGAGGCGGTCCACCCCGTTTGAATTCCTGATCTCAGGGAGTCCTGCACAGGGACTGTGGCCATTCACCAGCCTGATCTCCCGGAAGGTGCCATCTATAGTACACAAGCCCAAGTTATAAAATGGCCCTGCCATTCACACAGCCACAGGGAGTCTGCATTTGCCTGGGCGATAGATCTTTTTGTCTGGCAACACTCATCTTTCCCAGCCACATACTCTAGACCTGGAAGCTGTCAAGGAGTGACAACTGAAACCAGTCTACCCTTCTCCAAGAAGTCAGACCTGGTCCTGACTTGGCCAGCTTCAGGGAACAATGACTTGGGATCAGTCAAGCTTCATTCAGACCAATGTATTGTGGTCAAACCCCTCCCCCCTTAAAAGTCTAAATCATATTTTAAACATTTGTTTTTGGTTTTGATTGTGTGTATATGACTGTGTGTAGGTGTGAGTGAGCGAGTGTAAGTGCCTGTGGGCATCAGAGTCATTGGACTCGGCAGAAGGATCTCAGCATCCACACAGAGCTGGATTTGCAGGCAGTTATTGGCTGCTCAATGTGGATGCTGGGGTTCAAATTCAGATCCTCTCCAAGAGAGTACTCAATCTTAACTGCTTAGTCATCTCTCCAGCCTCTAAAGCATTTTGGTTGGTTGGTTGGTTTTGTTTTTTGAGACAGAGTTTCTCTATGTAGCCCTAGCCATCCTGGAACTTGCTCAGTAAACTAGGCTGGCCTCAAACTCAAGAGATCCATCTGCCTCTGCCTCCCAAATGCTGGGATTAAAGGTGTGTGCCACCACCATCCAGCTGAACAAGACCTACAACACTGTTTGGCACTAAGCCCCACTATCACATGGGGTTCTACTCCAACCACGGGATACTTTGGGAGGTCCAAATAAGCTCACAGCGACAGCTGATGGCCCTAGAAGTCAGCTTCCAAGGGGTGGCTTTGTCAAGGCTGACACGGGCCTCTTGGTCATTTAATCGGAAACTTTCAGTCCATGCCTCCTGTGGCTCCTGGAGCCATGTAAGATCAGTGGGACCCATCGGTTCACTCTGCCTTCCTTGTCTTCTCTGCCTCTCCCTGGAAGCCTATGCTCCACCAAGCAGGCTCTGTCAGGTTTGTTCACAGCTAAGTCACCAGCCCCAGGTCAGCACTCGTCATCTACGCACGTGTTGAAAGAATAAGAAGAACCCAGAAAGGAAAAATGGCAACATCTAACAGTGCTCCCGTCTGGAACCTCTGCCAGAGAGCCCCAGGATGAACGCTTCCTCGTTCCCTCTCTCTCGCCAGCTTCTCCTGCCCCCAGCTACACTTACTTGCACAGAGAGCCACCACCACCCACTCATGGGGGCAGGTGCTCCGATTCCATGCCCCGAGGCTGCACTCCCACAGAGAGGACTCATTGCCCCAGCAGGACACATTGTGCAGCCAAGGCTGGGCCATCTCTCCAGGCAGGGGTATATACTTCGGGGCACCCACGGCAGGACCACAGCCCAGCTGCCTACACACCACAGAGGCCTCTGCCAGAGTCCATTCCCGGTTGCACAGGTGACCCCATTCCCCTTGGTGTCGGACCAGCACCACTCCATCACACGGGCTGTGTCTGTGTGCCAGCCTCAGATCATCTTGGCCACCTTCAGAGGACATGCCTGAAAAGAGCAGAACCAACCAGGGTCTGGGAGACAGAAGCCACAAACGGCATTCATCCTGGCTTACTTCTAAAGCCTTGCCTTAAGTCCTCAACTGCAAAGCAGCTCTCCCTGGAAAGGTGACTAGCAGGGATGACACAGAGACCAGACCACTGTCCCACACCCCCACACACACCTCTTATTGCCTCCAGCTCTGAACCCCAAATGTTGTATTGATGACCCAAAAGAAATAAAATCCCTTTATCCTGCTGGAATGGCTCCTTCTACCCAATGCTGCTCCCAAATGTCAAAGCCCTTCCTCTGGAGACCCTGTCTTCCCAGCTCCCTACCAGTCTTCCATACTCTGTCAACCCCACCCACATGATCACCCTCCCCAGTGTGTCCAATGTCCATTCAGTTAAGTCCTGCATGCCACCACTTCCATTGACTCCTCTGTCCTCTGACTGCGAGGGTCAGCCAACATGCCACTATCCAACAGTGCTGCCACCCAATGCTGATTCCAGGCCTGTGATAGCCCCATTCTTGTCATCCACCCTAACCCCTGCTAGTGCAGAAGAGGTGCTTCCCCAGAAGGAACTGTGACTACATGGCCCCATCCTCTGCAAGAGAGACACCTCCAGAACCACTGCTAAAGGGTTTTATATAACAGGGGGAGGAAAGGACCCACCCCTTATGCTTCTCTCCTCTCGGAGTGAAGCTAGGGCCTCCCCCTGGGTTGTCTTTCACTACAGCCCCACCTCCCCAAGCCTCCTCATCTTCCTTGACCTGCTCCTCCTTGGAAGTGGTCTGCTCTGGCCTTGCCCCTTTAGCAAAAAGGCAAGTCACCAGGCCCTGCAACCCCATGCACAGCTATCTTCTTCAGGTCCCAGGGCGTCACAAGCTCAGCAGCTGGGCTCATTACCACTGGGTGACTTCAGTTCAGCACCATGGTCACCTCCTTCCTTAGCCCCTGGACGACCAGGGAGTAGGGAGTTTTCTCACTCAGTTTCAAGAGCCCACAATCTGCTATCCTTCCCTTCCACAAATCATGTCTTCAAGCTCTCTCTCTCTCTCTCTCTCTCTCTCTCTCTCTCTCTCTCTCTCTCTCTCGCACGCATGCACACACACACACACACACACACACACACACACACTCAGCCGGAGCCCACTGCTCCCTCCCATGTTTTCCCTTCTGTCAGCCACTCCATATTCCCTGTCCTACAGTGGCAGCTCCTTTCTTAAGACTTGATACTGCTCAATGACCAGGCTCTCTCATTACCCTGTGACCCCAACACAGCCCAGAAGACATTGGACAAAGAAGCCTCTGCAGGACCCACAGACCCATGGCATTTGATGTCCATTTGGACCACAGGGACCAGAAACTGTGTTGTATTCTCCATGACCAGGATTAGGCTTAGCCCTGTGCGTGGGTTCTGAACTGATGTTTGGGCTGGACCTGCACTTTCTATATTATCCTCAAGGGGCAAGACCTTTGCATCTCACAGCTCTCCTGCCCCAGGAAGTCCAACCTTCCTCAAGCTAAGTGAGAAAGCTGGTCATAGCTAGAAAGTCTCATGCCACAGGGCCTGGACACCCAAAATCTGCTGCCTCCTCAGTGTTATATGTATAAATATATAAAAATAAATAAACTTACCAATAAGAGCTGCCCAGAGCATGAGAAGAGGCCCCAAACTCAGAGTCCAGAGAGTTGTTCTCATGGCTTCACAGATTTCAGAGCTTCAGCTGTGACAATAAAAGATATCTTGTCCCAGAGACAATACATAGATGTAAGAGAATCACCAGCCTGTGTCCAATGGGTATGGCAAAGGGCCTCTCCACACACATCAGTAGCTCTGAATCTCCGTCTGTAGCAAAGCAGCCAATGACCTTGCTGGCCCTCAGCACTGCCAGAGATGAGCAAGGGGCTGGGGTGGTTTCCTCCCATACTGATAACTACTGAAGGGGAACGTCAGCCAGACCCTACCACCAGACAGGTGGCCCATCTGACTTCAGCAGCACAATGGAGTGAAGGTCTATGTCTGCGTAGTTCACCCAGAACCCACCACCAGCACAGAAAGTGTATCCAAGGGAAACATTTCCTGTCATGTAGTTGGCATCCTTGAGGATTCATAGAGTCCCAACCAAAACAGAGAAATGAGACAGTCCAGCACTGGGAAGAAATCTGTCTTCGGTAAAGTGCACAGAAAGAGCAGCACAGCACACCAAGCCTGTCAGATATAGGGGATCCATCTCATATGTAAAACCAAAAGAAGCTCAGAAGCTGCAGGGCATCCACGAGTCTCATACGTAAAACCAAAACGTCTGAGATCTGCAGAGGGCCACCCAACCTATGAAAAACCAGAAACTCATAACTCAATGATAAATGTCAGGATTAAACACAAGGATCTGAGAACAGACACCTCAGAAACCTCTGCAGTGCTCTCAAAACAAATGGAAACAACCAAAATATTTCACGGGGGAAAAAATGTGTAACCATAGGGTCAATGTGAGGATGTGACAAAATCTGGACCCTCATCCTTTATTGGTGTGGAAAATAATGGAACAACTTGTAAATGTCTCTCCGAAGCACTCATCGTATGAAATCAGTTCTTCAGAAAGTTAAACAGAAAGGTACCCAGGAATTTATGTTTGTCTAAGAGATGTGAAAGTCTATGTCCACCCAAGGATCCACATGTAACTGATCACAGTCATTCACAGCAAACAAAGCTGATGTAACCCAAGTGTGTGTCAGTGGGCAGATGGCAAGCAGCAGCATGTCATGTATGAAATGCTATCCTCAGAAAATGGCAAGACACAACACAAAGCAATGTGGGTGCGCCTTGAGAGACACAAACGGCCACATACCATGTGTGATTCCTTTATCTGAAATGTCAAGAATGGGCAAATCCACCAGGACAACAAGCAGACTGGTGATTGCCAACGGAGCACAGGAAGATGAAACGGAAAATGACCACAAAAGGCACAAGGTGTCCTTCTTAGGTGGTAACGGTGTGCTAAAATTAGCTGCTGGGCATAGCTGCATAAATCTGAATACAGTGAAGTCTACCGCATTGTGCCCTTGGAAGAGGATATTTGCTATATGAAAGTTATGTCTCAGGAAAGCTGTTACTTAAAACAGCAAGTAGATATTACTGAAGTAAAAATAAAGTAGCCAAAACGAAGTGGAAGACCTCAGCGGTAGATCAACAGGATGGCATCGGTGAACCTGAAGATCACCAACAACAACACAGAGAAACGGAATCTTTGAGACCTGTGGGGCAGGAGATCTGTTTGTCTTTAGATGTTTGTTCAGAAAGGAGAGGATAGATCATGGACCTGAGGAAATACGTAAAGAGATAATGCCAAAAGGGGGGGAGGGGGCGGGGAGAAATACTGGCTAGAGGGGAAAGGGAGGGGGGGATAGAGGGATGAGGAAGGGACAGAGGGGAGGAACCAGGAGCAGAGGGGGGAGGGGGGCGTCAATTGAGCTGTAAAGTGAATAACCAAATGAAAATTTTAAAGTTATTTTAATAAAAGGGAAAAAAGAGATAATGGGTAAAAACTTCCCCAATGGGGTGAAAGGCACAAGCCTACAGATTCAATAAACAAATCCTAAATGAAATAAATCCAAAAAACACCAAGACAGGTTGTTGTTTTCAAAACTCTGGGGAAACCTCCTTCAAAACAGCTACACCAATGGCTGTGATGCCTGTCAAGCAGTGGTCGTCAGCCTTCCTAATGCTGGGACCCTTTAATACAGTCCCTCACGTCACAGTGACCTCCAACCATAAAATTATTTCATTGATACTTCATGCCTATAATTTTGCTACTGTTGTGGATCATAATGTAAATGTCTGATATTCAAGATATCTGTTTTGTAACCCTTGTGAAAGGGCCATTCGGCCTCCAAAGAGGTCACAACCCACAGGTTGAGCTGCTGCTGTAAAGAACCACTGAATGACAAGGAACCTCTCATCTGACACAGGAGACCATAGAAAGTGGAACAGCCATCAGACAACTCAAATCCTGTACGTGATAATAGTGTCCTCCTGGGTGAAGGGAGGAGTCTCAAATGAAAAGACCCGTGGCCCTGCCCTTGCTAGAGAACGCTCTCCTAACAGGAAAGAAAGCCCAATAGATGGGAAGGCTGCACGTTCTGCTTGTCACAGTTTTATTTATGGGAAAAAAATTTTTCAATGTATTTAGCCTTCAGAGAAATGCATATCAAAACTACCCTGAGATTCCCACCTCACCCCAGTCAGAATGGCTGTCATCAAAAACTAACAGCATTGCAAGGATGAGCAGACATTGCTGATAGCACTGAGCGGTGCAGCCTCTGTGGAAACCAGTATGGAGCTTTCCCAGAGTCCTAAAAAACAGAACTCCTCTATGACCTGGCTCCGTCACACCTGGGACTACATCTGAATGAATCTGAGACACTGACACACCCTTGCTTATTGCTGTACTGTTCATAATTACCACAATAAGGAACCAGTGTAGACAGCTATCAATTGACAAGTGCATAAGTGAGATGTTTACAAACAGAGAGGAATATTATTCCATAAAGAAGAACAAAGTTGTGTCATCTTACATGTTGAGACAACATGTAAGCAAAAACCAGCCAAGTCTGGGAAGACAGGTCACATGTCTTCTCTCATGTGGGGTATCTATATCTTAAAATATGCATATTAAGAAGCTGGAAATGTGGCTCCGTGGATAAGAATTGGAGTTCAGATCTCCAGAACCCAATAAATATTGGGTGGAACTGGAGGCCTACCCATAATCCTTCAGAAGGTGGAGACAAAGGGTCCTGAAGTCAGCTGGCTGGCTAGAGTGGCCATATAAAAGAGCTCTGGGTTCAAGTGAGAACCCGCCCCTTCATATGTAAAGTGGAGCTTGATCAAGAAAGATTTCTCTCCCCCGTTGGTGGACTTGGAGGGGGCAGGAAGGAGATGAGGGAGGGATGGGGAGAGTGGGAGGGAATGAGGGAGGGGGCTACGCCTGGGATGCAAAGTACCTAACCTGTGATTGATATAAAAATAAATAAATTACATTAAAAAAAAAGAAAGATTTCTCACATTGACTTTGTGCTTCCACACATGCACACACACACACACACACATATAGGTGTACACACATATTTGAATATGCATTCACATGTTTGAATATGCATATACATACCAATATACATCTGTGACATGAAAGTAGAAAGGGACCACTTGGAGAGAGAGGAAGGCACATGAGAGGGTGATGGAGGGGAAATAAGACCAAAGTAGATTATACATTTGCACAAAACAATCACAATGAAATCTATCATTTCTGTAACAAATGTACATTAATGAATAAAAGTTATTTATAAAATCTTAAGAAACCAATAACTCATTGCAGTGAACATTTGCAAGTAAGGATGTCTGGACAAAAGGATATACTGTATGACACAGTTTTCACCAAGAAATGGTTTTATTATTGTTGTTTCTTTGTTTTGTTTTGTTTTGTTTTTCTTTTGGGGGAGAGGTTGCAAGGACAGAGGACAAATATGAAGGAACAGGGAGACAAGAGGGATTGGGGTGCATGATGTAAAATTCACAAAGAATCAATTAAAAAGTCAAAATAAATAAATGAAATGAAAACCCTAAGAAAAAAACAACGTAAGTTCCTGCAAAGAACACAAGATTTAATTTATAGCTACACTGGGGATAATAAGTGAAATGCTGAGTCCCTCATGTCATAAGTATGTAATTAGGATATTTTTGAGCTATAATGGTGTTTGGAGGTTGAAATGTTTTAATATAAATTCAGTGTCTACAACAAGTTTAAAAATATTGAATGTATTTGCTTGTTGATAGCAATATATTTAATGCTGTCAATTTACATGGTCATGCAATAATTCTGTTTAGAGAATTACTTAGAAGGAATTTGTTTTTCTAAAACATGTTGTTTCCTCAGTAATCCAAGCTTTAGAAACTTTTTATAGATTAATAGAATATTGGTACATTTTTCCTTTTAATAAAAATAGATTCTTTTCTCATACAATATATCCAATTATAGTTCACCATCCCTCTACCCCACTCAGCTTTTCCCACCTCTCCTCCCCCATCCAAAATATAAAGAACTCAAGAAACTAGAAATTAAAAAAAACATAATCCACCTAAAGAAGATAAACAAGAAAGAGGACCTGGGGTAAGAGGATTAATCCTCACTTAGAAAGTCAAATGGGATGGACATTGGATGTAGGAGAAAACAAGTAGCAGGACAAGAGCCTACCACAGAGGGCCTCGGATAGACTCTTCCTAGCAGGGTATCAAAGCAAATATTAAGAAACATAACCAACCCTTTGGCAGAGTGCAGGGAATCATATGAAAGAAGGGGGAGTTAGTATGACCTGGAGAGGACAGGAGCTCCTCAAGGACCAAATATATCAGGGCACAGGGGTCTCTCCAACCAAGGACCATGTATGGATATAACCTAGAACCTCTGCTTGTATGTAGCAAATGGTAGCTCAATATCCAAATGGGTACACTAGTAAGGGGAACAGGAACTATTTCTGACATGAACTCAATGGCTTGTTCTTTGACCTCCCCACCCCCCCCCCGAGGGAGGAGCAGCCTTGCTAGGCCACAGAAGAGGACATTGCAGCCAGTCCTGAAGAGACCTGATAAGCTAGAGTTAGATGGAAGGGGAGGAGGTCCTCCCCTATCAGTGGACTTGGAAAGGGACATGGAGGAGATGAGGGAGGGAAGGGGAAGATAGGGAGGGAATGTGGGAGGGGGCTACAGCTGGGGTACAAAGTACATAACCTGTGATTAATATAAAATAAAAATGTTAAAATTTAAAAATATATAATCCAATTAAGAACTGAGGTGCATATTTAAACAGACTTCTCAGTAGAGGAAATTCAAATGGCCGAGATTCCTGCTGGTGAAGATGTGGAATAAGGAGAACACTGCTCCATTGCTTGTGGGACTGAAGCCTTATGTAGTCACTATGGAAATCAATATGGAGATTCCTCAGAAATTTGAAAATCAATCTACCTAAAGATCCAGCTACACAACTCTTGGGCATATACCTAAAGGAGGCTCCGTCCTACTGCAAGGACACTTGCTCAACCATGTTCATTCACAAAATGATTTCTTCAAGTAAAGAAGTTGGCAACACTCACCCCTCAAAAAAAAATTCAAAATTTTAGCTCTACGAAGAACATGCTCCTATAAATAAAGATAGGTTACAGACCTAGAGACCCAGGCTGGTAGCCCCAGGACTGAGTCCCCCAGGCCTCGAGAGCAGACATGGGAACAGGAACACTAAGATCATAGGAAGACCAAGGCAACTGCTGCCAAGCTTGCGGTAGGCACTTGCTCTCGTGACTCAAAGGTGTCTCATTTGAGTCAGTTGCCTCATATATTCAGTTTACCCTTTTTCTGTAGATTATCAGTAAGTAAATCATAGTGACGAATGACAAGAGAAAATTATCTGTGTATCATGGATTTTAAAATATACAGAGAATTAAGGTAAGTTGTTTTAAAATGCCGGGACTAGGCCATGCACTAGGAACAGGTCATGAGTGGACTGTCACGGTAGAGCAAGAGGAACACAGAGCAGACAGAGACTCCAGCCAGCCTGCCAGGGGTCACGGTGAAATTCAACTAGTAGATGTTCTGACTAATATGATTTGAGTCATTGTTAACTTGCATAAATATTAGTGTCGTGAAAAATTATTCAAAAGGTGTTACTGGGGACTAAGTGAATTGTTTTCTCATCATAAAAATGTCTAATTCTCCAAGAATTTTAATTTTGCAAGCACACAAGGAAATGACCTAAAAAAATTTTTGTGGGTGCTCAAAACTAACGGAAATGCAGCTGGTAGGAGATTTTTAACATATCCGTCAGCAAGTTATAACCGCAATCACAGAAAAAAATCAGTGAGGAGATCAAAACATTTGAACAACAAGACAAAGAAAATTGCAAAGAGACGTTGTGGTCAGTGCATCTGGCAGCTGCAAGCACATCTGCCCTGAGTGTGTGAACGACACAGATGTTCACACACTCACCACCTCACAGTCCCGAAGGCCCAAAGCCTCAAAACTGATTCATCCTCAGCCTTAATGTCATACAGGAGGGAACCTCTGACTGCAGTGAAATCCAAGGAGACACGAAGAACAGAAAGATCAGTTCCGAGCAGGAACGTGACATCAGACGGTGCCGAACAGAGAATGCATCCAAATATTTAGCAGGGTTCACACATCCTTGCTTCCTTGTTTCTTTCAGAACATTTTCTTCTTTCTTTTCCCTGCTCAGGTTGTAAGATAACTCCAAGTTTTGTTTTGGGTTTTTTTATTTTTTATTTTTGGATGCTCTTTAGCTTCTACTTGTCTGTTGAGGTCCCAGCTCCAGCTCCGTCTTTGACTCATTCTGCATATGGTGTGAAGTAGACAGTGAGGCTCTTGATTTTCCCAAGTGGATATTAACATTGCTGTTCTTCCTGTCCCTGGTTAGGATGTGTTCGCCCTTTGGCTCCGTCATCCGAGTATGTAGTGTATTTCTGGAGTCCCCTTGTGTTCTGTTCCTCAGCGTTTCTATCATTATACCAATACCTCACTACTATTCTCTCTGCAGCTCTAACTAGTAAGATAATATAGTTTGCATCACAGCTGGGCGGTGGTGGTACACGCCTTTAACCCCAGCACTTAGGAGGCAAAGGTAGGTGATTCTCTGTGAGTTCAAGATCAACCTAGTCTACAGAGTGAGTTCCAAGACAGCCAGGGTACACAGACTTTTTGTCTCAAAAACAAAACGTCCACACCTTGACATTTTTGTTCTTTTTCAACATTCTTCTGTGCCTCATCAAGGTCCAGTCTATGTCTGTGACAATAGACATAGACGTTCTTCACAACTAAGTACTGGATTGTTCAGGCCGTGGCTCAGTGGCACAGCACATGCCTACCATGTGTGAGGCCATAGGTTTAAGCCCCAGTGCTGAAAAATAAATGCAAAATAATTATAATTTATAAATGCATATATGTATTACATCATACAATGCCTCAGTTGAACTCTGTTTGCCTCCCGTGTCTTTTTGCCAACTGAATTCAATACTGGGACAGGGCTTGTCCAGGTCCTCAGAATTCAGCCAGTCACACTCTCCCTGACTTCCCCAAGCACAAACTGATGTCTCTGAATGAGCAGAGCTACACTTTTTTGGTGGGTGTATACACATTTTTAATAATTTTGTTTGACACCTTTCCATTTCTAGTACCATCTTGCACTAAGCTGGCTTTCCTTTAGTTTTTATTAATTAATTGATTTATTTACTTTACATGTAGATTGGAGCTTCCCCTCCATCCCCTCTTCCCTGCCCCTCCCTCTCATCTTCTCTCCCTTTATAACACCCCCCTTTCTCCTCAGAGAAGAGGAGACTTCCTATGGATATCAACCAGCCTTGGCATAACAAATTGTAACAAGACTGGGTGCATCTTTTTCTATTGAGCCTGGACAAGGTTGTTCAGTTAGTGGAAAGGGATCCATATGTAGACAACAGAGTCATAGGCAGCCCCTGTTCCTGCTGAGGATCAAGCTGTATATCTATTACATATGTGTAGGGGGCCTAGGTCTGTCCCATGCATGCTTTCTGGTTGGTGGTTCAGTTTCTGTGAGCCCCTGTGGGTCAGGTTAGTTGATTCTGTAGGTTTCCTTGACCACTCTGCCTCTTTCAATCCTTCCTCGCTGAACCCACAAGATTCCCTGAGCTCTGCCTAATGTTTGGCTGTGAATGGATAAAGAAAATGTGGTACATTTTTTACAATGGAATATTACCCAGCTATTAAAAACAATGACATCATGAAATCTGCAGGCAAATGGACGGAACTGGAAAAGATCATTCTGAATGAAGTAACTCAGACCCAGAAAGACAAACATGGTTTGTACTCACTTATAAGTAGATACGAGCCATAAAGTATAGGATAACCATGCTACAATCTACAGAACCAAAGAAGCTAAGTAACAAGGAAGGCCCAAGAAAGGATACCTGAATCACACTGAGAAGGGGAAATAAAATAGATATTTGGGGTGGATGGAGGGAGGGAACTGGGAGAGGGGAACAGGAGGGATCAAGTGTGGGGAGGATGGCAGGAGAGAAACCTGGGAGAGAGAGCTGGAGTCTGTGTAGGGTATCAGTAAGGTGGGGGTTATCTCTGAGACAAGCTAAAAATCTAGGGCAATGGAAACGCCCAGGAATTTATGATGGTGACCCTAGCTAGGACTCCTATCAATAGGGGAACATGAAACAGTCACCTCCTCTAACCAGGCAAGACTTCCAATGGAAGGATGAGGATACCAAGCCAGCCACAAAACCCTTCAATCCACAATTTTTCCCGCCCACAAGATGTGCAGGGTGGAGAGGGATGAGAAAGTGAGGGAGTGGCCAACTTGAGTCCCATGTCATAACAGAGAGCCCAACGCTGGCACTATTAATAATGTTCTGCTATACCTTCAGCCAGGAGGCTAGCATAACTGTCGTCTGAGTGACTTCACCCAGTAGCTGATGAAAACATATACAGACACCCAGAGCTACACTTTGTAGGGCTTTAAAGAGGCTAGAGATGGAGAGTACAGATAGTCCAGGCAGAAGGTTTTGAAAACTGTCAGCGCCTGAGGAGCCCAGGTTGTGACAATGATCTTGAAACACCTTCCCATCACCCACCTTCTACACCAGTCACAGAAACATGTGTCCATCATGTAATAATGAATTATGCTGATAGGTTTTTATTTGGTTTGATTTATTTAAAGTCGTACACACACACACACACACACACACACACACACACACACGTCCATACACCATGGAGTGCAGAGGTCAGAGGACAAACTTCAGGAATCTATTTTCTCCTAACACCATGGGCTCTAGGAATCTAGTCCAGCAGAATATCTGGCTAAATGTTTTTAACGAGCTGAGGTAATTTTTTTAATGTTAAACTTATCTCATTCTTGGGAGAAATGGTATCTCTAATATGTTATCCTCTTATAGGCTGATAAGATTTTGTTAGAAATTCTCTGTTCACAGGGAATATTGTTCTGCAAATCTATTTTCTCAACAGATTTTATTTTCAATATTGTGCCGGTCATAAAAGATCTGGGACACATCTTATACACACACACAATTTTGAATCATGTGTCCTTGTACATCTGATACATTTAACCAGTAAATTTCTTTGGACTTGCACTTTTCTTTGTTCAAAGTTTTCTAATTTTTATTGTTTGACAGTTTTAAACATTTATGTAATAAATTCTAGTCCTTTTCACACACACACATTCCTGTATCTCTTCTCTCTTCCTCTCCCTCTCCCTCTGGAGCACTTCTCAGCAAATCTCCTTTACACTTTCATGTTTTCTCTTTGTGTGTGGCCACAGAGTTTAACTAGAGTTTCACCTGTGGAAGGTTATCAGCAGAAGCGAGGGCAAGTCACCAGTGGCCATACAGAAGAAATGACACACACATGCCCAACAATCACTAATTGTCAGTGGTCCCTCAGGGAGAGAAGGGACTCATGGGTCCCTCCATCTGTGATGAAATGCTAAGGGACTCAGTCTTGGTCAGGTCTTTGTAGAAAATATGTCTGCAGTGAGTTGGTGAATGCAATCGCTATGTGGTACCCAGAAGACATCTTTTTACTGCATACCTCCCACCCTCTTACATACTTTCTGCTGCCTCTTCCTTGATATTCCTTGAGTATTAGAAAGGGTAATACAGCTGTCCTCTCCCACACCCCCCAAACCCCATCATTGCTTACTCTTAGTGCTTTGGCCAGTTATGGGTCTGTGCATTAACCACCAACTTCCACAGTAAGACGCTTTTCTAAAGACTAGATGCAGCACTAACCTATGAGCATAAACAAAGTATTTAGAAGGGATTCTTTTACAGTGTGACCATAAAGCAAAACAACAGTAGTAGGTCTTCTGAGGGCCTATGGCTGCCCCAGCCACAGACTCTTGATGGTGTATATAGAACAAGGCATGTGTTTTCATCTCTGGAGTAGACCTCAGAGCCAATCAGAAAACAACAGTCATATTACCAGAGGGCATACTTTGTCAGACAGGTTGTTATTGTAGCTCACATGGTTCTCAGCTAGGTAAAACACAACACACACACACACACACATTTGTATTTATGCCACAGGGTGGGGGTGCTGTCCACGGAGACCAGAAAAGAGCATTGGAGTCCCTGGGGCTAGAATAACAAGCAGTTGTACCACTTGACATGGGTGCTGAGAACCAAACTCTGGTCCTCTGCAAAAGCAGCAAGAGTTCTAAGAGTTCTAACCAAGCCATCTCACCTACCCCTATCATGACCTTGGGTTTTTTCTAATATTTATTTTCATTTTAATTTTATGGGGGGGTCTGTGTGTTGGTGTATACAAATGTGTTCGGGTGTCTGCAAAGGCCAGAAGAGCGTATCAGATCCTCCAGAACTAGTTATTCCAGAGGTTGTGAGCCTCCCAACATGGGTTCTAAGAACCAAACTCAGGTCCTCTGAAAAAGCAGCAGCAACTACTCTGAAATGATGAGCCATCTCTCCATCCCACCATCCTTAGTTCTAACTACCTCTTTCTCCTCAGCTCCTTGAATGCTTTTTAAATATTTTAGTGACATGCACATTACACATAGTACCTGGCTTCATGAGCATACTTTCCTATAAGT
>CM053762.1:16735053-16760024 GCA_028658305.1 Pachyuromys duprasi
GTCTACCCTGTAATCCCCAAAAAAGACTGTCCAGGGATCAAGAAAGTGGTGATGAGGCAGAACATCTCTGAGCAGACAGGTAGGAAGGGCCTATATCCATGGTCCTCAGCAGCCAAGTAGGAAGGTATCCATGGCCCTGAGCCTGAAATGGAGCAGAGGGACAAGGGGCCCAGGACCCCCAGATGACTTAGGCCCCTACCAGGTATGAAGGGATCTGTTTTCTCATGCCAGGCCTCCCACACCTGTCCCCTGAGGTCTTTGGCTTGGGCAAAAGTCCATCTTCTCCTGGTACAGCCAGTCTGGCTGACAAGCATGTTCTCAGGGAACCACATGAGGATAAGGAGAGAGAAACCTACCAGAAACCACCCAGGGACAGGCACAGGGAGTGGCCTCTCTCCTAGCCCCAGCCCTCTGCTTAGCTCCAGCTAAGCAAGACCTCTCCTACTAGTTGCTCTGCCAGAAGCCAGCAGAGCTTGTCACACACATGCCCAGTCTGCTCCGTAGAAGCACGCTGGGCTGAGGCAAGATGGAACAACGCCCGCAGCTTCCCAGCTCCCAGCCGACTTCTCCATGCTGAGGTGCAGGGTGAGGTGGGAACCCGAGAACACAGGGTCCCAATTCGCACCCGTGTGGGGTGACAGGAGGCTGGAGGAGCTCCTGTTTCATCTCTGGCCTTTGGTACTTGTCTCTGCTGTGAGGGATCTCTTATGCAGCCAAACTCTGGGTTTGTGTCCACCATGTTCGGAACTTGTTGCAACAGTCACTGAGAACCTGAGCACCATCCAAGGGCAGAACCCACCTCCCTCTCCTGGAGGGAAGTGCCTGCGCTGGTTTCAGCTGAGATTCAGTGGGTGCCGGGAGCCTACAGTCAGACGCTCAGTCATCTCTGCCCTAGTCCTGGTCCTCATCTCCCTCCAGAACCATGAGCCACTGTTTCTCACCCTGAGCTCCTCTACACCTTCAAGGGTAAGGTCCCAGGAGCAACACTGATTCCTGGAAAATCCCGAACAAAGCTGTGAAGCCCTTGGTGCCTTCTTAGGGGGCTGGCAGTCAGAACAGACTCACCCCCCAGACCCACCACCTAAAAACCTCGTTAGCTCCCACTCAGGTGATAGCTGTGGCTGGGGAGGGGTTGCAGGTACACGTGTTCATGAGTATGTCTATGTGCACCGCTGTGTATGTACATGAGTGGGTCTGTGAGTTTATGTGAATAGCATATCGCTGTGTGTATATATCTACATGTGCTTACATACGTGCCTGAGTGTGCACTTGTATGTGTGCCTACATGTGTCTGTGAGCATCTGTGTGTGTTGCATGTGTCTGTGTGTGCATCTTCATGAGCCTGTACAAAAGACTCATGCATTTGCATATGCGTGATTCTGGTTGTGCACCTGTACATGTATGTGTGTATGTGAGTGTATGGGGTGGGCATGTGGGTGTACCGTCACGTGTCTGTAGAGCTGCAGCCTAGCTGAGCAATAAACTGGAGCTGATTTCTGGTGACCATGCTCCTCCTAGGCAGAGGTCCATGTGAAGGGCCAGCATGTCTGTGTTTTCAAGATCATCAGTTTTCAGAGCTGTGTTCACCCACTGGCTTCTGTCAGAATCGGGTGGGAGCTCTTGAGCCTGGGAGGTTGGTGTTTGTCCCCTGGGCTATCTGTGTGTTGCCAGAGGTGGATTTGCCAGGGTGCATATCTGTCTATGTGGCAGGAGTCTGTTCTCCTTGTGAGGTCCTGTGCTTGTATGTGTACGTGTGGCATTGAAGGCGAGCCTAGAAGCCCTGTAAGTGAACGTAAGTTTAAGTATGGGCTTTGTAATGAAGCATTAGGTTTGAAGAAACTGGTAGGCTTCCTGGGTGCCTGTCCATGGTGTCTCCAAGTCCAGGACAGAAAACTCCACTGATTCAGGCTGATTGGTCCTGGTTTCCCAGCACCCTCCAGTCTGTCTCCACCTGTCTGTGTCAGAAACTTGGGCCATGCTTCCCATAATGTACGGCAACAGATGCTCTTTCAGAGATAGAAACAGCTGGGAGAGGGAGCTATTTGTTGTGTGTGCCTACTGATGGGCAACAGATCTAAGCAGCAAGTAGTTGTGAGTAACTGGGGCTGCATCAGGGAAAGACCTGGCTTTCCCTAGCTCAATTCCCTGGCAGACCACTCAGAGATAGCAGTAGCAACGATACAGCTATGCAAAAGAAGGGTCTCTATACCCTACGCTTGGCTAATAAGACCTGCCTGGACCATTGTACCTTCCAAGATCTTCCCAGACAACCAGGCCTAATCCTGCTTAGACCTACCAAGACCCTTCTGTTGCATGGTACCCTTTGTCACTGTGCTGGCAGTGAACTTGCTCTTTTCAACCAGCTCAGGACTGGCACCTACAGAGCCATAGACTTTCCCTATTCCATGGAGCCAGCAGGGCAGGTAATCTGTGGGGTTCCCTATTCTTAAGGGCATGCCTTCCACACACTCTGTGAATAGACATGCAGGGATGGTGTCTGCTATGGCTTAACCAGGTAGCCAGTGGGAGTCCTACCACAATCCTGATTGACAGAAGAGTCTGGGGCTTGTGGATAAAATGGTGTCCTGTTCAAAGTCATAGCCCAAGAAAAAGGGCAGGATGTGAGCCCAGCTCCTGTTTTACCACTCTGTTACATCTGTGGTCTCCAGCGGGGAAACTGTACATCAGTGACCCTCCTTGCACATTGGAGCAGCACGCTGGGATAGGCTTGAGGCACAAAATTCATGGGAGAGTAGAGAAGGTACCTGGGAAGTCTTAGGCTCGGCTGAAAAGCCCCCTTCCAGGAACCCATCTTGCACTCCAAGGGCCACTTCATGGGATGGAGGACAGAGTAGGTGCTCTGGGAGGATCTGCATGTTGACTTGTGTCAGAGCCCCCTATAGACCATCCTTTCTACTCCAGACTCAGTCCTGAGACTTAGCTCGGGGCTCTAGTAGGGGAATACCTTCCTGGGACACCTGGGGACTGCAGAGTAGGTGGAGGTTGGGTTCTGTGTTGGCCACAAGCTGTGTTTCTTATTAATATCACTCTAGAGACAGGATGAAAATGGAGACAAGTCTGGAGGCTGACCCTCCTCTACACCTGGTCAAATGTCTTGTTTCTCTGGGAAATAAGCCAGGGTATCCAGCAAACTAGTGGGCTTTCCTTTGCAATTGTGTGAGGGTGCATCAGGAACACACTAACCAAGACACTAACCACGGAAACAAGTAGAACATTTTTCAGCCACTCCAAGTGAATAGGTTTATTAATGTATTTGTATTTTAATCCCTGTATGTGCATGCTCCTCTGTGTGTGTGTGTGTGTGTGTGTGTGTGTGTGTGTGTGTGTGTGTGCATATGCACAAGTGCGTCCAAGTCCATGCAGGCCATGGCACATATGTAAACATCAGAGGACAGCCTCAGATGTCAGTCTTCTCCTTCCACATTGCTTGAGAGAGGGTTTCCTGTTCTACTACCACATATACCAGGCTGGCTCATCCGTGAGCTTCCAGGGATTCTCCTGTCTCTGGCCCCCATCTCTCCACAACATTGCTGGGGTAACAGGTACATCCAGTGTGCCCAGCTTTAGATGAGTCCTGGGATCCAAACTCAGCTTCTCATGCTTGTGCAACTGTCTCCCTGAACCAGCTCCCCAGTGCCGCATACATTTATTTTTAAGTAAGTGCAAAGGCTCTGACTAAATGCAGCCATATTTCAGAAGGCCTACCCTGGGAAGGGTGCCAGGATATCCCAGCTTCTCTGCAACATAGAAAAGGAAGCCGACTCCTACATTCAGCATGATTGTCTTTCTAGCAATTGCACCCTCTACAGGGTCTCTGGGTGCCAGCGGTGCTGAAAGGCAGATCTGAATCCCATGGGTGCAAACCTTGTGGAGCGACCATGACTTTAGCTGGGCTCTGACCACATATTCCCTCCATTGCCCACAGGATTCCTTCCTTGTTTCCGTTCCTCAAGCCTGGCTACTTGCTCTAAGACAGCCTGAGCCTCTTTTCATGATACTGACAGCTGATCACTCATTCCTGGGCCTAAGATCCCCAACCATGACCTGTCCCTAACTCAGGGGATGTGGCCTGAGCCTAGAAAAGCCAGCCTGGAATTTGAGCGTGTCCCAGGCTGCCATCCCAAGTGTTATTTGCTACATAGCCAGGCCTCCGAGCTGGCCTCACAGTGCCAGGATGGACTTCAGGATAGATGCCATTTGTCTGATATGTGCTGAGCGATTGTCAACACCAAGAAACAAGCCTGGATGCCACAACCAATGTGAGCCAAGCTGTACACAGTGAGGGTAGGGGGAGTGGCGTATGAGGATGAGGGCTCTTCTGGACCCAAGGGAACTCACTCAGGGGGCCCCTGGCCTTTTCCATACATAATTCTTCTCCATTTGCTCCCTCAGGTGAAGTCATGGCCACCATGTCTGCCAGGAACAACAGCTCAGATGTAACTGAGTTCATCCTGGTAGGCTTCCCAGGCTCCCTGGGGCTCCACCTAAGTCTTCTAGGGCTCTTCCTGCTGGCTTACATGCTGACTGTCACAGAGAACTTGCTCATCATCACAGTGATTCGCGCCAGCCCCTCACTGCACAAGCCTATGTACCTCTTCCTCAGCAACCTGTCCTTCCTAGAGGTGTGGTACATCTCTGTCACAGTGCCCAAGATGCTGCTCAGTCTGGTCTCACCCAGGTTCCAGCGCATCTCCTTCACAGGCTGCATGGCGCAACTGTACTTCTTCTTGGCACTGGCCTGCACCGAGTGCGCGCTCTTGGGTGTCATGGCCTACGACCGCTATGTGGCCGTCTGCAACCCCCTTCGCTACCCAACCATCATGAGCCCTGGCCTCTGCAGCCTACTGGCTGGCGGCTCCTGGTTCTCCGGCTTCACCATTTCCCTGGGAAAGGTCTTCTTCATTTCTCGCCTGGGCTTCTGTGGCCCCAACATCATGAACCACTTCTTCTGTGACGTGTCTCCACTACTGAACCTCGCCTGCTCAGATATGTCCATCGCAGAGCTGGTCGACTTCCTCCTGGCACTGCTCATCCTGTTGGGGCCACTGGTGTTGACTGTCTTCTCCTACACAGCCATCCTCAGCACGGTGCTGCGCATGCCGTCCACTGGTGGCCGGCAGAAGGCCTTCTCCACCTGCGCCTCGCACCTGGCCGTGGTTGTCATCTTCTACTCGGCGTCCCTCTTCATCTATGCCCGGCCACGTGCCATCTACTCCTTCGACTACAACAAGCTCGTGTCGGTGGTCTACACAGTGCTCACACCCCTAATCAATCCCATCATCTACTGCCTTCGGAACCAGGAGGTCAAGCAGGCACTGCACAAGGTGATGCAGCGGGCGGCCCAGGTTCTAGGAGCCTCCTCCTAGGAGGAATCACGTGTCTCCACCCCTGAACCTGCTAACCAGGCCCAACTTGGATGGGCAGGCAGATTGGCACACCCTCCTGCCCACCCCTGATTCCTGCTTCTGACTATCCAAGCCAGCTGCCAGAACATGGCTCCCAAGTCCCAAGCCTCTCGGGATCCCTTGCCTGGACCCATGCGAAGGTTGTGCTCATGTGAGAGTTCTTCCCAATCAACCGTGGTCAGCCTATAGCTGCAGCCTCTTCTCAACCTGAGGCGAGCAGAGCAGACCAGAGCACACAGAGATGTCAGCATGCGGATCTTCAAGCTCTGCATACCATGCAGGGGCTGCAACGACCAGCAAAAGCCTTGACCTCTCCCCCCATTCGCCAACCCAATTCCAGTGGCTTCTGCTGGGAGGTCTGTCTTCCAGCAAAAGGGGCCTCACGTGGTTGCAGGAGGTAACTGGAGGGTGGAACAAGCTGCTTGGGAAGCGAAGATAAAGTAGACGGAACTGGAGAGACCGAGAATGCTGTAAGAACAGCCTCTCAGCTGCCTGGTCAGCGCCAGCCAGGCTCCAGCTCTGCCAGGTCAGGAAGGAAACCTGGGCCCTGCACCTCTAGTCAAAGACAAAAGGTTAGAGTTGGGGTATGGTTTTCCCACAGAAGTTCATATTTCTGGGACCTTCTAACCAGTCCCAGATGCCCACAGCCCAACAGACCATAGCACCTACTGCCCTGAAAGATCTGGACTGCCTGCTACAGAGCAGGGGTCTTCAAAACATCCCTGATGCCAGGCAGGGTCCAGTCATCAGTGTCCCTGCTGATTACAGACCTGGCTCAAGGAGCTAACCAGGAATCCCAGCACCTCCATTTCTGTTGGGGGAGCCCTTGGTCTGCTCTTCTTGAGGGCTAATGGCAGTGAAGACTCCAGACCACATCTTTCCTACAGCTCCAGATTCCCACCAAATCTGCAGGGACTTCAGGCAATGGGCACCTTCTAATGCATCATATTTCTACAGGAAACTTCAGGGGGGTTGAAGAATCACACCACCCTCAGCCCAGCCCTCAACCCAGCTGTATGTGGGTCAGAAATTGCATGACATCCTCTGAGGGTTTTTTTTTTCTGGTGTTTTGTTTTGTTTTGTTTTGTTTTGTTTTTTCTGATGCTAATTTTCAACAGTGCTGGCAAAGCTACAGAAACCTGGAAAGGTCAGCCTGAACTGTAGACACTTGGAAGTCCTATGTGTCACTCTCAAGCCTGTCATAAATCACAGGGATATATCAAAGCCTCAACTGACATCTGTGTACTCTGCTCAGCTGTGTAGAACAAGTGTCATGCTGAATGGCTACCAACTCAAAGCTTGCAAGCCACGGCCCTCGTCCTGGAGCAGGGAACTCATGGGGTCACAGATACATAGAGTGTAGGCATATGAGAACAGAGTCTTCCAGGTCTTAGGAAGGTGATTACAACTGCCCTGGAGATGGTACATGGCCTGAGGGTCTGGAGTGCTGTTTGTCTACAAGGGAGATTTTAACAAGAGAAGGAGGGAGGAACAAAGCCCAAGAAATTAGGAGCTCTAGACAAGTGCTGGCCCAAAGTCCTCTGCTGGTCATGAAATGGCTGGTGAAGGAGCCAGTGGAGAGACCAGAGAACCCAGTCCTTACATTTCCAGGCACAGGCAGCTTGCCCTTCTGAGTGATAAAAGAGCAGGCATGCTAGGATAGGAGCCTCTAGAACAAAATTCACAAGCATGCACTTTCCAAATATCTAGTCTTCTAAACATGCAGAGTGGAAGCTGGCTTGCTGATTCATCATTCCGTTAGAAAAGCATATGAAGTGTCAGCCTTGTCTAAGTGCTGCCCAACCCCACAGAGACCAAAGAATCAGGCAGCCCACAGCCTGACTCCAACACTGTATGCCAGATCCTGGTGCCTGCTTTCAGCAGGATCTGCCAGGTTCCAGGACCCTGGTTGGGACAGGTGGTGTTGGGGATGGACAGGTGTTTGTACAGCAGTACAACTGAGTTATAGAGACCCACCGGCCCATGGAAGGGACAAGGCCAATCCCAGATCCAAAAGGCCTCGGGCACAGGCTGAGCAAAGTCTTTGGGCTGCCCAGAGCTGATCTAGCCTCTCACTGGATATAGAGTCACCAAATCACTTTGAAAAGAGCAGGGACATGGTCAGGTTTTTATTCTAGAAAAACTCCTGTAAGAAGATGAGAGGAAGGAAGAAGAGGAGGGAAGAGGAGAGATGGGGAGAGAAAGGGAAGGGAGAGGAGAGGAAGGGAGAGGAGGGGAAATAAGGGGAGGGGAAGAAATCGAAAAGGGAGAGGGGAGGGGAGAGGAAAGGGGAAAGGAAAGAGAGGAGAGGGGAAGAAAGAAGAGTAGAGAGGAGGGGAGAGGAGAGGAAGTGAAAGAGCACTGAAGGGAAACAGAACTGGAGACATTCTGCATCTGCAGAGGCAGCACCATCCAGCACTGGCTGACTGTTGAAAGGGAGTAAAAATCAAATCTGTGAGCATGACCTGCATGGTGATACACACCTTTAATTCCAACACTCCAGAGGCAGAAGCAATGGATCTCTGTGAGTTTGAGGCTAGCCTAGTCTACAAAGCGATTTCCAGACCAGCTAGGGCTACACAATGGCAAGGGGTGGTGAGGAGCCCTGATTGGGGAGGTAGTGATCCTTACTCATTCCCTGGTGATTCGGGGAGCAGCTGAAGAAGTAAGAACAAGGGCAGGACAGACCCTGGGAATCCAGGGGCTCCTGAAAAATAACATAACTCAGACTCACCCTAGAGCCAGACCCTGGGGCTTCTCTGACTCTCTCCCATGTACCATTAGGCTTCTGGCTGTGCATAGGAGGAACCTCACAATTCTTATCCCAGTTTATCCAAGCCCTTCCCTTGGGTTTCCCACATGGGAACATCAGACTGGGTATCAATCTGACCCATCTGCTTCTGTTACCCCCAGCTACCCACACCTGAGGATCCTTCACTTGGATCCCCTACCACCAGCTTGTTTCCAAATGGCATGACAAGATGCATCCTATAAACCAGCCTGTGAGTGTCAGGTCTCCCAAACTTTCAAAACCCCTGACATTCTCTGGAAACACTCACACTGTTCACCCACTGTCCAGGACAAATATGTCCAAGAGAAAGCAAATTCCTGTGAGGATGGGGACATGGGTGGTAGGAGCCTATGATGTAGAAGGAAGAGAGAGACTGGTGAATGGCAGGGGTAGCTCGGTACCATGGAAGCTGCTCAGAGAATGGAGGAGCAGGCCTGCCGCCTGGACACATCTAATCAGTTCCTTCTTCATCCCAGAACCTGGCAAGGCCCAGCCCCGACCCAAGTAAACCCCAAAGACAGTAAGCCAGGAGCCAGGATCCTGACTTGAATGGCCCAAACTTCTGATATAAGAGAGACAGCCCGCAAGTTGTTTCTGTTGCAAGATCCCACCCTTCACCAGATTCCCAGATATGGTGGCAGCAGCTTCCAGCAGAAGCCTAGATGCTTCTCTGAGGAAGCTGGCATCCCACAGTCCAAACCTTGCTGGTGGCTGGGATGCCCTATGGTCACATCTGAGGTGTCTTCAACATGAGTTGAGACAAGAGTCCAAAACTGGAAGGATGGAGTGTGCCAGAGGAAAAGTGAATGAAACAGAGGTAGAAGCTGGGAAAGAACCTCATGAACACCTCCCTAAGAAAACATAGATCATGTCCTTTATACAGTCTATAGTCAACAGGACATGAAGAAAAATAGTAAGAGAGAGTGAAGAGAGAGGAAGAACATCTCAGAGAAAGACAGCACACCCTTGAAAACTAAAACCACAAGGACAGTATCTGTAAGGATTGCAGGGATAACTAAGGCAATCATTCCAAAAAGTGGCGTGGAAAACAAACATAAATGTGCTTTAAGGGCAAAAACTTAGCCCAGGAAGTCCAGCAAGAAACCAGGAAGGGGATGGAGGGGTACATCCAGAATGTTCAGAGGAAGACAGAGTAGCACAGTTTAACCCTTTCTAGAGGACAGCCAGGATTACAATGAAAGAAAGTCAGGAAGGACTGCCAGGCTGCAGACAAGAGAGACTGGAGAGAGATGTGACCCTGAAACAACCAGCCCTTGCCAGCCAGAGACCCGGGAAAACACACTGCATGTGGCAAACGTCTAGCCCTGTGACTTCATGCTGTGCACCTGGATGTTCCAACTATAGATCCCAAATTGGCCTGCGTCTGCAAGTGCTGGATCCTGTGTCATTCATCTCCCATCCTAATGAGGACTACATAGTCTCTTATGGTGTGCATGGGGTATTTTACCAAAATAAAGCAACATTCTAGGCTGTGAAATAAATCTCAAATCTAAAATAACTAGAAGGAGTTCGTGGTGTGTTTTCTGACCACCACAGAATCAAAAAATGTTTTTAAAAAAATCAATAAAAGATAAATCTTCCATGTATTTGGAAATAATGCACTTCTAGGCAAAGAAGAAATAAAAAGAGATATTAAAATGTGGTTTGAGATTGTAATTTAAAAAGACAACATGAAAATTATGAGACGTGAGAATGAAGAGAAGGTTCAACAGACCAGAAGACCCTGGCTCAATTCTAACACAGGCACACACAGGCAGCTCACTGCCATCTGTAACTCCAATTCCAGGAGAATTGACGCCCTCTTCTGGCCTCCGGAGGTAATGCATGCAGGTGATGCAGGCACGAGTGCAGGCAAATGCACCCATACAAATACAGCAAAAATCAATAAATCCATATGTTTTAATTAATAACATGCTACAGAAGCAGCATTTAAAGAAAGATTCATAACACCACACACCTGTGTTAGGAAAGCAAAGAGGCCTTGAAGCAGTGCTCTTGGCCTCCACTGTAAATAAATAAATATATATATATACATACATACATATACATATATATATATATATATATATCACATGAAGGACTCGAGATGAGGTTGAGATAGTGACACCTCTAGAGACCCCATGAACCTTAGAGAGAGACTGAGGAAATGTTATAAATGATTTTATGCCAAAAAACTGATATCTTAGATTAAGTAGGAAAACTGCTTGAAGACACAAATGTAAAATCTAAATGTCTAAAATTTGTAAGCAAACAAATTTCCCCCTCAAAAAATACTTCAGGCGAGATAGCTTTGCATGTTAATCCTACTGTCTGCTCCTCCAGAGGATCCTCAATTCTAGCACCCACACGGCAGCTCACAAGCATCTGTAACTCCAATTCCAGAGTATCTGATATCCTCTTCTGGGCTCCACAGGTAATGCATGCATGTGGTGCAGACATACAAGAGGCAAAAGCACCATTTTGACATCCTGGAAGGACCTACTTCTCGGGTCATCCTGAGGAAACATTACTTTGATTCAAAAGCAAAAGCATTGCAAAGTAAACCACAAGCCATGTTTCTCAAGACTGTAGACGGAAGATTTCTAAGTAAATTTCAGTCTGTAAAATCCATGGGTAGAAACAAAGCAAAATACACCCTGACCAGGCAAAGGTTGTATGAGGCATGCAAGGTTGGATTGACATTTAAAAATCAATCAGTGGCTGTGCACGTTGCTGTGTGCCTTTAATGGCAGCAATTGGGAGGAAGAGGCAGGCAGATCTCTGTGAGTTCAAGTTCTACCGGAAGAAATAATAGTGGTTAATCACACTTACTGCTCTTGCAAAGGACCACGGTTCAGTTCCCCGCACCCACAATGGGTGCCCCACACTCATCTGTTGCTCCAGCTCCAGGGATTCTACAGTGAGCATCCTCTTTGGCTTCCACAGGCACGTGTCCTCACACATACCCACACAGAGACACATAGCTTTAAGTTGTTTAAATATCAGAAGGAAGCAGTGTGATTCACCAAAGTAACGAAATGTAAAAGACAAATGCTTTGATTGTCTCATTGCATAAAAATGGAGAACATGTAACATCCATGTCTGAAAAAAAAAAAAAAAAAAAAAGCTCTCTGCAAAAAGAGACCAGGTGAGATGCTCTTCCTACAGGAATCCCAGCTGACTGCTCACCTGAGGTGGGACAGTTCCACAGTGTCAAAAGCAAAGCAGTGTTGTGTACCTCACCACTCCAGCGCTGCACTGAAGGCTCCTGACAGTCCAGTAAGGCAACAAAAGGATTTCTGGTAGGAAAGAAAGAGGCACATTCCCTTCTCATGACTGACGTGATTGGCCATGCAGAAGCTCTAACAGAACCTAAAATAAGCTAGAAGAGGTAAGAGTGTTAGTTCAGCAAGTTTTCAGGATACAAGAGGCAGATTCTCAAAATTCAAATGTGTCCACCTATTACCAACAAGCAATAGGAAATGTTTAAGTATTGTGGGCAGAATCAAAATCATAAAATAGTTAAGCATATATCTTACAAAAGACATTCAACACTATAATGAAACTTATTTTATATGTTAATTTGTTTATAATTTTTAATTGTTTTATTAAATTTAATTTCACATGATTCTTTAACTTTGTTGAGAGAGTTGAAGACCTACAGGAATGGAGTGATAAGTCATGTTCATGGTCAGAAGTCTCATATTGTCACGATGCCACATTAGTTTCTGGCATACTCACATCAATCAAAATCTCATCAGACTTCTCTCAGAAACCTCTTAAAGCTCTTACGGAAAGCAGAGGACCTGGGATACTGAAAATAACCTGAAAAACAGCAACACAATCTCACAGCTTTATGAGCATTCTAAGACTTATCAGGAAGCTGATGGCCAAGGCAGTGAGGTCAGCTAAAGGAAGACAAATGAACCACAGCCATGCACAGACAGTGTAAACAGACCACAGCAACAAAGCAAATTATGCTGGAAAAATCAGCAAATATCCAGATTCCAAAAAATAGGCTTTGATATCTCACATCATCTACAGAAGAAAATTCAAAACAGGTCACAGCATTAGGGTGCAGCTCTATCATAAAGAAAATCACCCCAAAAAAGTCAGCAGGCATGAAAGACGTGATAGCTCACGGTGACTTGTGCCTTTAATCCCTGTACTTGGAAGGCTGAGGCAGAGGGACTACTGTTTGTTTAAGGCCAGCCTGGGCTACACAGTGAGTCCCAAGCCAGTTTGGATTACATCATAAGACCTTGTCTCAAACAAAAGTGGGAGAAGGAAATTGAAGAAATGGTTCAGCAGGACCCAAGTTCAGTTCCCAGCACCTATGTCAGGTGACACAGTCACCTGTAAGTCAACCTTCTGGCCCCTGTGGGCACTCTCCTCCTATGCACACACAAAGATTCACGCATATGCAGACATAATAAAAATCTTTTTAAATGTTTAATAATGCAATCGTAGGCCTAACTGTAAAATCTAAACTTCCAAAAGAAAATGTGTATGAAAGGGGAGGAGGTCCTCCCCTATCAGTGGATTTGGAAAGGGGCAGGGAGGAGATGAGGGAGGGAAGGGAGGGATAGGGAGGGAATGCCAGAGGGGGCTACGGCTGGGATACAAAGTACATAACCTGTGATTAATATAAAATAAAAATGTTAAAATTTAAAAAAATGAAAAAATATGTATGAAAAAAAGATTCTACCTCGAGTTGAGCAAAACTCAACTGTAAACAAATATTCAAGCATTTTTAAATGGACAGTTTGAATGAGCATTTGACAAAGAGCATAGAGGCATGAAGTATAAGCATGTAAAAATATGATGAAATCTCTAGTCGTTAGGAACCACAAGTAAAAACCACAATGATAAACCACATTTGGTACAGTGGCCTAGATTACAGACTGGCTGCTCAGGTAGGAGTGAGGATCCGGAAGACCTGGGGTCTCTCAGGATGTCTGTAAGAATAGAAAAACCTCGTTGAAAAACATGTGGGAGTTTTCTAAATCTTTAAGATTTAGAAATAGTACAGCCAATTTCCTGGTAAGAAACATGACAATGTAGGTCCTTCTAAGGATGTGTGAAGGTCTTTCCATGGCGGTTTCATATAGAGCAGCCAAAGAGTGGATAAAACTCTGATGTGTCCATACCGTGAGCCACTTGTGGAGAACTCAGCCATGAAAGAATGGGCCATCAATTCACACAGCAGAGATGAAATCAGGATTACTGTGCTGAAGGAAGAAATACCTGAAAGAGCAGATAGTGTATGATACCATCACTATAAAATTCTAGGAAGCACAAACCAGTCCGCAGGGATGATGACAAATCAGTAGCTGTCTGTGGTGAAAGGCGACAGGAAGACTAAAGACCCATCTTTCCACCCAGGGTACAGATTTCTCACCACCTTGATTTTAATCACAGTTTCACTGGCAGAACTTAAAACAGTTCCTTTAAGTATATGCAATTTTCACTGTCGTTTATACTTTTGTTTTTAATGTAAAAGCTCAAATAACTACAGAGAAACATCCAGATGGGAAAACAGAAGATGAAAACATTTTAATGTCTATGATGTGGTAAGGAGGAATGCCTGTGAGAGATGCCCAAAGTCAAAAATATTATCTGACCGACCTTCCCCAGGAAAGTTTTGTCCCTGAAATGTAGAAATGTCTGACAGTGAATGAAAATATTCCAGAACGGATACAAGACAGATTTATAGACTACCTAGAGGCATTTTGTCCTTAGCAGGATGAACAGAATCTCATTTGGAATGCAGAAGCTCCAGAGCCAGAAGGGAAAGCACCCTTGGGTCAGAGAACAGTGAGGTGATGCTGCCAGGGTGCAGAAAGCTGACCTTGTAAACCCCATGCTGGGAGGAGATTGAGTTCGAGAGCAGAGGGGAAATCAGCAAATTTCCGGACGCCTGCACCATAAGCCCATGAGGCTTATTGCATAAACAAGACATGAGATCTTGAAAAAAAATTACACAACCTTAAAGGAAATTAGATTAACGAAAATAGAATTACAAGTATCTCTACTTCCAGAAACACAATTAAAGTCTAAAAACAAGACACAGAGCTGGAGAAGAAATTATATATGTAACTGTCAGAAAATCTAGGACATAGGAGGATACAATTATCTCTGCAGATTAGCAGAGGTCTTCAGTTCACAAAAGATGATGGCTCAAGGTCAACAAACTTGAGAGGTTCTCAGCCTCATTGAAAATGGAGGAAATAGGAATGAAACTGTAAAAAAACTGTGATCAACAAAGGTTTAAAAAAAAAAAAGACTAGAAATGTCAAGCAGGGCCAAGCAGAGTGACAAGGAAGCTCCCTCTCTGCCATAGGGTTGTAACTAGTGCTCTTCAGGAGGTGGTCAAGTCCCATAAACATGGACAAGCAAGGCCCTTGTCTGGCAGGCTCTTGAGCATGAAGCCATCCATCCTATGCAGCCTCAGGCACCAAACACAAGAGCACTCAGCTGCGGCCTCTGAACAGGCAAACCTGAAACAGTCCAAGTGTCAGTAAATACACATGGTGTCTATGAAGAGCTAGGGAACTGAGTCAAGGTCATTGACACCTGAGGGATGAGCTCCTCCAGCCTAGTGCTGAGGGAAAGAACCTACAAACAAAGCATAAACTCCTCTGTGGGGTAAACGTGGATGCTCATACACCCAGTGGTGAAATCTGGTTCTTCATCCTGGATCCGGGGCTGGGCTTGAACATGCTGTGACATGGCACTGGGTGGCATCCTGTTAGGAACTGTCGCTCCAGGAAGACTTTGAAGACACAAAAGTGTCCAAGTGAAAGGCTGTGAGAGCATCTCGGCTGCCTCTACCCGAGCCTATGTCCAGAGGCCACATTAGAGATGAAGCCAGGAGAGGGCATCCTAGGAAACACCTGTCAGTTGACAGAATTCAGAAAAAAGGGGTTTGCATGCATCAGGAGAGGATACGGATGTGTGGCACATAAAACCAGGCAGAGATCACTGCAGAAGCCAGATGGATGGATAAACATGAAAGAGGAGACGAATGTGTGTTCTGGACCTGACGGGGTGCTGAGTGTATCTCCTAGGCTTTCCTTTCCCATTTATTTTTCTATTCGTTTGCACGGAGACGCGTATGTCGCACTGTACATACTGAAGTGGGAAGACACACTGCAGAACTAGGTTCTCCTCATCTGCCGTGGTGTTCTAGGGATCCAGCTCAGGTCATCAGCCTTGGCGGCAAGCACCTCTACCTGCTGAGCACTCTCAGGGGCCCTCTTCATGATTCTTGCATTGTGTCTCTCTGTGCTCCCATTAGGATGCTTCCTGTTCATCCG
Organism: Pachyuromys duprasi; assembly: GCA_028658305.1. Lineage (NCBI taxonomy): Eukaryota > Metazoa > Chordata > Mammalia > Rodentia > Muridae > Pachyuromys > Pachyuromys duprasi. The sequence goes on from CM053762.1 coordinate 16,750,590, forward strand.
TGTTCCCTAATTCATTGCTCGGGTTGTGTCCACTCCACTCTTTATTTCAACCTCTGTGGTATTCAGTTCTACGGTTCCCAAAGGTGTGAAGTGTTTCGTTTAAGGTTTAGTTTTGTTTCCGATGCTCTGCAAATTTTTTTCAGTTCCCCGTTCAACACTCCACATGTTATACATGATTATATCAAGTTCCCTCTGGTTAGCTCCACGGTAGAAGCCTGTTTCTGCCATCTGCTGTTTTCTCAGTTTTGGATGTGCCTTCTTTGCTCATCACTCTGGCTATTTTAATGCTGTTTGGCGTAACATATGCATTTTTATTTATTTTTTTAAACATGCATTTTTAATAAACTATGTGGCAAAACATTTTAGTTAATAAATGTATAGGAAAATTTCATCTGAAATTTGTATGAAATCTGAAATATTGTATGCATATGTATATGCAAATACAGATACATTAAAATATGCACATTCAAATATACATATACATACGCTTTGATCTTAATAACATAGACAAAGGCCAGCTTCAAAACCTAAAACTCAGTCATAATCAAAATGCTTAGTTTCTGAAGAGCATACAGAAAATTATGTATAATTTATTAAATCGTGATATTACTCTTCTAATAACATGTTTATTTAAGGAGTCAAATGTCTTCTGAGTGGAAGCATGACACCCTGACACATTTCAATCGTGTGATGCATTTATTTCAAGACATTCTTAAGTTGACACATCATGTATTTAGCTGGCAATGTCTCCATAAGTGCTTGCCAATCTTAACAAAAATCAGAAAACATTTCTTGGTCTCCAACAAACCCCTCGTAAGCAACAACTCAAAGGCTGGCTTACCTAAAAGTCAACACAGACTCCAACACCGAGAGAGTCACACAGTTTTCTCTCTCCAGTTTTCACGCTCCCACAAATATCAGAGACAAGACACACTTTTAATTCTAGAGACTGGGGCTCTGATCAGATTATCATCCGCTAAGAAGGTCTCTTCTAGTTCCTTGGCAGTGAATATGATGGCTCACTGACAGGTCCAAATTCCCAAGGACCTTCAGCAGCTGAGGTGACCGAAAGCTAGCCCTATCTCAAAAGGCTGATCTAATTCCACTTTACTCTGCCTCTAGATCCTTCATTGTCAAGACCTGGATAGTCACAGGTTCTGAGTCTCAGTTTCTACCCTTCCTACTCATCTCTAGAGGTCAGCAGTAACCTTCAGGGGGAAAAAATGGCCCCAGGTTTTAGGGTTCCATGTTAGGGCTTCCCTCTCTTTTATCTTTGACCCCTAGAATGCACTAAATGGAAGTTTCTGAAGCATACAGGAAGACACATTTTTGTGGCTGCTATTGGATCTTCCAGATTTCTCCGCATAGGAGACTCAACCATATCTTATCCAAAGAAGGATCCTACATGCCTACTGATGACCTTAAAATGCTTTGCTTGCAAATACACTTTCAGCCACTGAAGAGACACTCTGAGGCACAGCACCATGCTCAATTGGACAGAGAGGGCACCAAGCCAGCATCAGAACCAAACCATCTCTGGCCTGGGAACAGCAATGACTGACTCTCCATCCTGAGCTTCACATGGGAGAAGCTGTCTTGGCACCAGCAATAGCAACAACTCCCACCCATTGTGTTGATGCCAGGGCTGAGGACAGGTGTGGACACTGCGCGGATTAAATAATACTATGCATTGGGGTAGCTGATGTGCAAGAGACACTTGGCAAAAAACCATCTGTACCTCTTGTTATACTACCTATCCCTCCATAGCTCCATGGAGCCTCTTCTACCTGATCTACAGAAGAAGAACAGCGGCCTCTGTGACCTGAAGGTGAAAACACGTCATGCACATTGTTACTATGGGGAGCTGAGTGGTCATGGTGTTCCTAGCATAGCGTAAGGGCAACATAGAGGACAGCCTGTCTACATTCAGCTATGACAACTTAATCCTTGCTGCACATCACTCACACAGCACTTACTATGTCCGGCTTCCACTTTCCGGTTGCAAAGCAAGGATGAAAACAGCATCATTTCAGAGGAATCATTGGAATATAATAGGCAAATGCCACAGGTAAACCCACCTGAAAACCCAGACATGGCAACCACCACTCCAATCCTCTCTTCAACTTTTCAAGTATTTTCTGTGTGACGACAGTCCACAGAAGGATTGATGTGCTGGTGTGTAACCTGCCTTTTTCCTCTTATTTGAAAGCATGCTAGGTTTTGAGAGAAGGTGGATTTCTTACAAGATTATCAGCTCAAGAAAATGAATGGTCCAGGGGTGAGGAGGTCAACACAGGGTGTTTGGATCTGCTTGTCTAAAAAAGGGGTTCATATCCTGCCACCTAGGGGACCTTTTAGCTGTGGGGTTTGACAGCACTCAACATGAGTAGACGAAGCCAGGGCATTTTTGAGAGGGCCACAGCAGTTAGAGACAAATGATTCCAGCTCGCCAGTCTTTGAAGTGGCAGTGGAGGTGAGGTGCCCCAATTCCTCCTCCATTTCCAAGTGTTCTTGCCAACTTCAAGCCATGATCCATGACATGACCCAAGCCCTGCTTCCTTGGGTCCCTAAACTTTGAGTCCTCTCCCACCAGATTCTGTGTGCAGGCACACCATGTTTCTGACCAACAGGATGTGCCTAAAGGAGAGCCTCGGAGTGCGAATATTTCCACTGGCCACCTGCAAAGTTGTTCTCTAGCCATTTGCCTAGACCCCAACCTCAACATGAGAAGGCAGGCTGGTTAGAGCCAGGGTCACAAATAGCCTGAAAACAGGCAGAGAGAAAGACCACACTGGATGGCAGCCAACTCTGCCCTGCGAGTGCCTAGTGAGACCAGAGCTACCAGGATGTGACCAAGCTGCCCTGTGGTGGCCTGTGGCCTGTAAGTGAAACTGGAGGATTTCATCTTATGCGATTGCATTTTTAGGCCACCCCAGTTTTTATCAATGTATTACTGACGTGTGACAAGCTTCACTCTGGGAGGTGTACGGTGTGATGAGCTCTGGTCTCTGTGTAATATGGTTTGGGTACTGTATCAAATCAGGATTGCCCTTGATCCTAGAGCTCCCTCCAGGGTCCTCTGCCCACAAGCTCTGGCATGTCCCTCCCATTCTGTCTTCCTCCTCACGCACAAAGAAACTGACACAGCATCCTTCACGTTTCCCTTAACAGGCTGTTTGCGTTTCACCTGTGCTGTGAGAGACATGCTTCACAGGTTGAGGACTGCAGGCTGCATCTGGCTTACAGCTGTGATGACTAACACGGTAATCGACTCGATCTGTCACTCTACACATTGCACTCCATAAAAACACATTTATTATTGTTAGTTAACAATAGTAAAACATTCCCAAATTCTTTGCATAAAAGGATAAAGAGTTTTCTTTTTCCTGAATAAATCCCTAGCTATGGAGTTATTGCGTCACATTAAGTTTGTGTTTAAATTTGTATGTGAGGCATTTCCACGCTCGATTTCCAAAGTAAGCCACTATGGGTAGAGATAGCTTACACCAGCTCATTTAAGGACCGGAGAACTCACCCATCCATCACCAAGTGTAGCGCATAAGCTGATATCTGCACAAGGGAGATAAAAGCAGGGGTTTCTCTTACTGCATGTGGGAGGCTCTGGTTCTTGTCAGACCCCGTACTATAGCACCTGTGACCCAGGACCCCTTCACATCAAAAGCCTCAGCCCAGAGCTGGACTCGCCAGCCTGTACCCCACAAAGGCTCACTTCCACGGCAACATTTAAAAAAATCCTTAATGTAGGTGTGAATCATAGCAACAGTGGTCACGACTAATGAGTCTAATGAGTAAGCACAGACTGAAAGGAGGCTTGTGCAAAAAGAATGTTTTTATATAAAAGATCGTGTACAGAGGAGCCCAGAAAAAAATCAGGTGCAGACTATCCCCAGAGCAAGCACTCACACCACTAAGCAACCATCATCATCAATTTCCCCAGAATGAAGAAAACTCACCATGGTCCTCCCATCACCTTGCCAGGACCACACAGCAATGGGTCTCCATCCTTCCTCCTCTCAGCCAGAGCCAGTGATAAAGGAAATGTTCTGTGTAGGTAGAAAGGGATGGGTGGACAGATGCTTGGACCCCAGGCTGTGAGATTCCAGGGCGATTCCAGCTCTGCCTCACTAGATCAGTGCAGAAGCAGGTATGACAACCACACTGGAATTTATATGAGAAATAAGCCTGGCAATTTTCTCAGGGCCATTGGAGCTAGACTCTATCCGGGCCATCCATTCATGAGAGAGGTACTCATGGTCGCCGCCTCTGAACAGACACTCACGGTAAGGCTCATGACACTCATGGCTGTCTCTAGCTCCACAAAGCACGTTTGAAGACCTCAGGGGAGGTTGTTAGCTAGACACATAAACTTCAAATGGAGACCAAGAAGGAGGTATGACCAGGAAGTAATAACCACATGGCTTACTTCTTGCAAGTCCCAGGTCAGTGAGGGGATGGGAAACCCATGCACTCCCAAAGTCCTGAACAACCGAATAACACTTTGAATAACTATTTACCTTAACAGCTGTAGCTGAATGCACACACCCCAATGGCTCTCATACACAGCCAACTCGCATATCCTATAATAATAATCAAAGCGTTATTTATAATGGAAGCAATGCAACTGCTCCTAGACAAGGGGATTCGTTTGGGCTACCTGCGCTACAGATGCAGTCAGCAATGAGAGGTGGTGAACCATCCCACAGGACACCATGGGGAACCCGCAGACCATGCAGGGGGAGGCAAAGAGACTGGAGCCAGCAGCTTGCCACACCAGTTGTCAATGGGATGCTATCCACATGCTCAGTTTATGAAAACTTATCCAATCCTACCTTTCTAGGCCAGGCACCCTCCTTCTGAGTAGAAGATGCACTTCAATAAAAAAAAAAAGTCTACACAGCTGAAATAAGCATGCGATTCCTTTAAAATATAGGTTGTGAAAGAATGCAGATATATCTGGAAACCCCCAACATCCCAAAGAGTATCCCTTCCTGCTGCTTGTATCCAGGAAAGACCATCTTCCAGGCACATGAGGGCATGCTTTATTCTGGAGTGGACAGGAGACACCAGGCAAGCAATGGTGCAACAGGCAGAGGCAAATTCCATGAAGACCAGCAGGCAAGGCAGCTGCCAAGCCAGGGTGCCCTTGACTCTCCACCTTCCCACTGCCCCTCCCCTAGGCAGCATTTTGAGAGAAGGAACCTCTACATAGATGACTTCATCCCAAGGTGCCATTTCCCTTCAGCAGGGCCTGTTGCCTAATACATGGCTGCTTGTTTAAAATTAATTAAATGCTCTGAAATAATTAACTCCTTGATGAATTTGAAGCATTATTAACCCGAAGAGTTTTCAATGTCTGTGGTAATACCCTGAATTCTTTTTGCCTAACGAGCCAGAACCACCAATTTCCTGACGGCCCCGGAGCCAGGCAAGGTGGTCCCATGGCTGCTCAGGCTCCCACAGCCCCTCCCGCCTTCTTTTTAATGACGCCCCAGGGAAAGCAGCAGGCAGTCCCCTGGCTCTTAAAACTTCTGACAGAAGTTGGCAGGAATCTTGACACACTGTAAAGCTGATTGGGCACCAAGAGGTTTGTACATCAATCCCCAGTTGCCTAAAGACCGGTGAACTTTTTACCTGAAACAAAGCTCAAAATAAAATATTAATGAAAACGGCATTCCTCACACAGCACTTCTAGTCCCTTGGGTAGAGCAGGTTAAGGAAGAGGCAAGAGCGTGGCCTCCCCTATAGGCTGCGTGAGGGGTGACGGCAGGTGCTTGTGAACAGGGAGCAGAACCCTGGTCACCAGCTCCCCAGAGATGAACTACTGCCACCTGCTGCCTACACAGCCTGTTAGCTGCTGCAGTGGGAATGCTCAGGTTCTGAGGCATGAAAGTCAGGTACATTTAGGTATGGCTGGGGCCCTCTAGCAGGTGTCAGTCAGCCAGAACCTTCCACACACACACACACCCGGCAGAAGACCTTCGACAAGCACTTATACTTGACAGCACCTCTGCCTGTGGCCCCTTTGTAGCTTCTCAGACAGCATCTCAGACAGGATACCTAAAAGCTGCCTCATGAGAAAAAAAATGTCCCCTCAAAAACTGCCTAATCAGCAAGTGTCTACTAATCAGCCAATGTCTACTCCAAGAGTGACTCTGAGCAGGAGACCTCCACACTTGGATGTGTGCTCAGCAACTGTCTTTTGGGAGGGATCCCTCAACAAGCATCCCCTGGGAGGAAGTGGCTCTTGGCCCTTCAGCAGACACGTCTTCTGATATGCCTGTCTTCCCATACACCACTTGTGGAGTAAACGGTAACCATCACTAGCCTTGTGGGCTAAGGAGCAATTTTTCTGGGCAGCAGAGAAACTGGTGAAAGACTAAAGTATGTAAAAGAGGCCAGGAAGCAGGAGCAACCAGCAAGTGGCCAAATGTGCCCCACTGCCCAGTCATCTGACCTGGGCCTTCAGCAGTTCACACTTCCAGCTGCACAGGGAAACTCTGGAAATGGCCAGCAGGCCCCTGAAGTCTGCAGGAGTCCTTGCCATCTGCAAAGCATAAAGCACCCACATCCTCCCAGCTGGGTCCCCCAACACCTGTCCATGTTCTAAATGACACCACATATCCCAGATGCTCGGGGCCATGAAGGTTCTTGTGTGTGGAGCATGCTTTGATCCTGACTTAGAAAGTTCCACTGTGAAGAACAGTCCCAACGCCGAGGAAAGATGAATATGGTGATCCATTGGATTAGGGACCATGGCTATTTCAAGAGTAATAATAACAATGTTGTCTTTTCAAGTCATGCCTTTGACTCAGAGTTGCCTGTGTAGATAAGCTTTATCATATATCCTGGTTGCTTAAGACAGAGCAGAGGAATGCTCATGTCTGCTTTTCACAATTTACTGAAGCATGGGCTTCAAGGGGTCTGGGGTGGTATCCTCCCTTTTATGACTGATGACATCCAGAAGGGCATATTTAGCAGAGCCCATGTCAATAAGATGTCGTTTCTGGCATCCAGGAGTCAGCGGGTACTAAACCTTCCTCTGTCTCCCTGGCTTGTTTTCCAAGTAACACCTGGCCCTGATTTTATTCCTTCAGATCTCTGCCAAAGTGAGTGTTCTGGCTAGACAGGCTAGTGCAGACCTGAAATCCTGGCTACTCCAGAGACTGAGGCTGCACAGTGGTAAGCGTAATGTCTGTCTTGTTTACAGCGGAAGTCCAAAGTCAGAATGGGCAAGTTAGAAAGAAAAATCCTTGCCTCAAAGTACTAATTTAAGTAAACTTAGAAGGCTGGACATATTAGTAATTTAGAAGTGCTTGCTGCTCTTCCTAAGGGGTGGGATTTAGTTCCCAGCACTAGAGTGGGCAGCTCACAACTGCCTGTGACTCCAAATCCAGATCCAACCTTCTGACCTCATCTGGCACGCGCGTGCGCGCACACACACACACACCACATGGGTTATAACCACAGACACATAAATAAAAAGATAAAAATTCAAATAAATAAATAAACCTAAGGAGATGGGACCATGACACATCTTAAAGCAGAAAGCTCTTTGGGCTCACAGGGGCTCCCAGAGACTGAAGCAGCAACCACGGAGCCTGTGCCCTGCGCTAGGCCCTCTGCATACATGCTATGGTTGTTTAGCCTGGAGTTTTTGTTGGACTCCTAACAATGGAAGTGGGGGTGGGGGTGTCTCTAATGCTTTTGCCTTCTGGTAGAACTTTTTCCTCCTAGTAGGTTCCCATATTCAGCCTTGATATGAGGCTTTGTGCCTAGTCATATGGCATCTTGTTATACCCTGTTCAGCTGATATTTCTGGGAGGCCTGCTCTTTTCTGAAGGCAAACAGAGGAGCAGAGGATGGTGGTTAAGGTGAGGACTTAGTGGGAGGAGAGGAGAAGGAGAGGCTGTGGTCAGGATGTATTGTATGAAAGACGAATAACTTTAAATAATAATAACATAACAAAGCACAGATGACAAAGAGGAAAAAGTAGACAAATTGGACCACACACATTGGCATTACACCAAAATTAAAAATTTATGTTTAAAAAAAAAGAGCCAGGCACGATGGCATACACCTACAATTCCAGCACTCAGGGAGGCAGAGGCAGGAGGATCTCTGTGAGTTCGAAGCCAGCCTGGTCTACAAAGGGAGTCCAGGACAGCCAAGGCTACACAGAGAAACCCTACCTCAAAAAGCAAAAAAAGAAAAAGAAAAGAGTATCTCTGTGAAAAGGCTAAATTGCTGCCAATCTCCCACCTGCTTACCAGAGCCAGGGGCCGACTGAAAACGCCATCCACAGAAATGGCTTGGGAATATCCTACATCATTTGTCCACCAAACACCACTGGAGGTGAACTGGGCCTTTGCTCTCCTACAGAGAGCCTAACCTAAGCCACCAGTGAACTCTGCCTTCTACTTGTGAATCTGTATTCACAAAAAAGAAGAAACACTGCCCTCTTGGGGCTGAACTCCAGGTCATGCCCTCAGCCAGCCAGATCACCTGGACAGCAGGAACCACAGTCCTGAGCAACCCAAGGCCACCTTATTATCCCAGAGAGAAACAGTGTCCCAAAGTAAGGCGGGTACTAACCATATGGAACACGCATATATAAAAATAAGGAAAACACATGAACAAAGATGAAAAACTTAACATTTAATATGAATTCTGATCTGTTTCATTATTTGGTTTGGATTGTTTTGAGACAAGGTCTCCATAGGTAGCCCAGGTTAGCCTGGAACTCATGACAATCTTCTTGCATCAGTCCCTCCAAGGGCTGGAATTACAGACATGTGCCAATACAACTACTCTGTGAAGCCTTATCTTAAATATAAGTATGTTCTTTATCTCAGTGGGAGCAAAGGCACATTCTCAAACTGACTCATGAGCTTTCACTCCACATATCCATGACAGTACACCCCAAGCCAGAGCCAGGGCCACTGAATTAGAGCAACAGTCACCTATTTCCTTAACCTATTCCCTGGCACACACAGGATTATTGAAGTGTTATTGACTGGCTAATTGATAGATTACCTCCATAAACAATAATTAAAGCAAGGACAGAACCCCAAAATTGAGCTAGAGCAAACAGCTTCCTTAGATCTCAAAACTAGTACTTGCTCACATAGACCTTAGGAGAGAAGGTAGCCTACAAACACTGCCCTTATAGACTAAGAATTGACAAGAAATACATGAACTCAAGATGAAGACTCAAGATGGCACATTTGAAGGAAATGATGCTGAAACAACACATGCAAATGAACTGCATCCAGAGTCTACAGGTCCAGCAAGAAGAACCCTTCTTTATCCCAACCCTTGGGAAAATACTTAGGTAGTCCTAGAGCCTCAAAGATTTAACTTTTAATGAGTAAGAGTGTGGGAGGGTGGGTGGATGGAGGATGGATGGATGGATGG